>JAVLUZ010000154.1:13318204-13595143 GCA_036768485.1 Mermis nigrescens
TCATTATTCGCATAGTTATTGAATTACGTTGACTAGAATTACGATATCGTGATTGAGATCGATGCCTATTCTGCGAATTCGAACGCGATGGCGAACGATTTCGTCGTTTAGAAAAGAACTAATTGGCTGCAATTACACCTATGTTAGAATTAGTATCTGATCAGCTTGATTATTAAAATTAGCATTATTAGACGTTTCTTTGCTCTCGACGCGGAAAGACTTCTATATAAATGTGACTTAGTGCGCTTAAAAGGTACAATATTTGCGAGAAGAATTTTCTGGTTTCTCAGCACGCGATGAGCCATGAAACGTTCGATGACGCGAATGATTTGGATCATTTCTTGGTTAGATGCGCATGGTGAGTATCTTTAGGTACTACGCCGCCTACTGGAGCAGCTGTTACCACAAGGCGTTACTGCCTTTTTATCCTCAATTCCTTTATTAGTAAATTTAGCGCTAAGCGCATTGTCTAAAAATTCAGCTAATGATGCCTCAGGGTTTTTATGATATGCCTCTTTGAAATGTGTGGTAATAAACCTGTTTTAGTTGATGCCTCCATTAAATTATTGAAATGTAAGAGTCAACTTCGATAGGGATCCGATTTAATTAGCTCTTCGCGAAGCAGATAATGCTTCAACTGATTCGTTAGGTCGTTAATAGGGATAGAATATTTAACATGATCAAAAGTCTCATAGGAGACAAATTTATACATGCGATGTTTCATTTTCGAATAAGATTGTTGTATATCAGCAGGTAACGAAAATATATAGACTAAACATAAGGTCAGAACTAGTAGCGAATTTTAAATGATCAGCTTGTCAATATCATAGGTATTGGCAAGCGCATTCAAATTCTGCAAAATAAGCCTTGATATATCCGATTTATCACATCGTACTTCTTATTTGTAATTGCAAATTGCATCTGCTGCAAAAATGGTCCGCGATTCATGAATCAGTGAGACGTGAATCACCACTTAGGCTTGATGAAGAACCTGAACTATGCCTATGACGTCAGTTTCAAGCGCTGATCGAGATTTTACAATTTTGTTACTATCATGCTGGGCGATCATAACTATTAGATGAGCTGTCGTCAGAAAACTTGACATGCTTTTTCCTACTAGACGATTCAGATCGAGGAGCAGATTCATTTGCAAATTTGCAGATTCGTTATTAATACCAGATAAATTGATTTCAACCGTTGTATCTCAATATTAGAAGAATGCAAGAGAGATTTATTAGAGGGATTTCCACGCTTATAGGGTTAGGTACATAATCAGTGGATAAAATTCTCCTTGGAGGTGGAAAATACTGCAGCGGTAGATTTAGTTGCTGCTGCGAATTTGCACAGAAGGAGTAGGTACGAAGGAAGGCGCGCATGATTTAATGGCAGCGATGGCCGAGATCATGATTGCCTGTTGAATCATAATTGATTGGCTGGCGGCAACGTGTATGGGTTCTCCGAAAAAACCCGAGCTTTGTACTCGATTGCAAACCCGTGTTTACAGGATTCTGCATAAATTACAGATTTTAAAGGCGATTCGTACAACTTTAAGTAGATATTTGAACGATTTCTGAAGGTGAACGTGAATTCGATGCCTGTTGCTAGTAGACAACAGTGAAGATGCCCTATGCATTTTGCGCACGATTTGTACTTGCGCATTGAATTCCTAGAAAAATTTGCGCCATTTATTGAGTGGTTAACGCGCTCAGATACATTAGTTTCTATGCGATTCAGAACTGGTTGGGGTTTAAGCATAGTGCTTAGCTCCAAACGTTAGGTTGACGATTTCATCCACATTTTCCTCTTTTGTCTTGATCAACGCGTGAAGATCCGAAAATTAAAATGAATAGCTTGTAATTGCTTTCAAAATAAGATCATTAGTCACATTAGTATTAGTACGCTCTCTGTCGCATTCATGCAGCGACTATGATTACTTTCTACGCCAGAATCGTGATTTTCGGGCGCTCCGAACTGGCTTCAGGATTATTTGCCGCAGTTAATGGTAGTCGTATTATCGATCATTGTGTGACTTGATGAATTGTCAATATTAGGTCCGACCTAGTGAGCGAAAATTGATTAATGCGATCGTGATATACTCAATGATAATTGCCTTTCGACTGTGTATTACTCGCGGCATGTAGTGACGCGGTAATTTATCATTATTTGTCTTAGTCGTTAATGCCTCTCGTAATTGTGTCATTATCAGAATACAATGCCACATTAGAGTCAACAGGCGCAGTAGGTAATTGGCGAGCTGAAATGTGGCGAGAAGGTTTTTTTCAATTTAGCTGGCGGTGTCCGGCAAAACCTTTTTCCTCCCAAGCATATTTTAGGTTTCAAGAATGTCGAATGTGCCTTGCAAAATAAATTTCCTGTACTAAAATTTTTCTCAGAATAAATGTTTCGAATTTAACTTGTCGCTCCGAAAAACGAGGTTTTTCCAACGTGAATGGCACTTCCTCACGCGAAGTAAGATATACCTGACGTGAAATGATCGAAAGCAGATGAGACCAAGCCCAAAGCGCAAGAACGTATGCATGGTTAGAAAAGTAGTGGTAGGTGAACCGAAATGACGGAATTTCGTCGTCAGTTGAGGAGTAATGATAAATCGTCGCCTGAGGGCTGACGCTTATAGAAAAATGAGTGTGCGATGCGTGAGAGCTGCCTTCGTCGGTAGAGATCCGACGGAAGTAGAAAAATAACTGATGGCTTTACCACTGATACGACAAAATCATCACCACGGACGCTTACTCAAATTGCGCACTCGCCACATATCGCGGCCGATACAACAACAAAGGTGAACGAATACGTTACACATTTTTAGATGGCCAAAATGATAATTTTTGATCGAAAAATAATTTTACGATGATTGATCAGCTCGGCTGTAGCTAGCAGCCTAAAGGAGGAACGTCCAATGTAAATGTAGCGGCCCTGTATCTACAAGAGCGACACGGGCCGAGCCTGAGCATTGGCCTTCGAGATTAGTATCCTAGGTACGTAGGTACTTAAGTCTGCGCTTAGTGCTGGCCCCGACCGCGCTGGGCTCTAAGGCTTTCTGGACCTTTGGACCCTTACAGCCCTTACGGCTTCGGGATCCTCCTCAGCCCTAATATTGCTGGCTGCTTCTATGTCGGGTGATCTCAGCAGCTGCGCCCCAAGACTCATAAGGCGGCCTACCTAGTCTCGGTATTTGGCCGCGGAGGTCAGTTGACCTCATCTCAAGCCTCAAGTTGTAATTTGACTTAATTTCAATCAGTGCCTTGATTCAGAACTGCTGTTGGATTCCTAAATTCTGTAGGGGCACGCCGAACTATGACAGCAGCGTCCATACGAGTCTCTGTTTTGCGTTGATCGACCATCCTTAAGGATTAGGAGGATAATTTTGACTCGGTTTTTGGCTTGAGACATAAATGTGATGAGGCCTTCGAATGGAAAAGACTATCATACGGAATTTGCCTTGTCAGATCCACTATGATGGGTGGAAGTCCTTCACGAGTGGGATGATGGCCGGACTCCAACCTCAGTGATATCCAGAACCATCGGGTTGTTTTCTCGGTATCTTGTACTCGACGAAGAACAGCGACGGCTCTATAGCCGGGAAAACATAGTACGCATTTAAAGAAAATGATCGGTGTACAGTCTGAGAATAGCCTGACCAAATCCAAAAGCAAGACAGGCTTCAGAGACCTTGGGCTCGTTGACCTGAATGGCAATACTGTTGGCCTCACGACCATTACAGTAAATTAAAAACAACGATCAATTTAACATATACTGACATGACTTTTATCTCAGATCGATTACACAAGCGGTATGGATGAAACAATTACTATTATCATACACTTAGCTCTACGATACCGGACAAGTATCTAAATGTTTTTTATTATTGAAAATTAGGGAAAATAATGGGAAGACTCGAAGGCATAGCCCACAGTACACTATCATAGATAGCTACTAGTATTGGCTATAAAGAGTGGCTATTGCGAACTGCTAAGGCAGGTTCGCCTAAACGTGTAAGTCTCTAAGCAGTTACATGTACAAGGGCAGCAGCCAAGTTCTGAGGGGTCAAAACCAGCAAAAATGCAAAAAACATGCTAAAAATTCAACTCTGGGATTTATCGATTTTTGGCGGAGGGGATGATTTAGGTTCTAGAGGGGTGTGAATTCCCCTAGCCCCCGCCCCGGCCCATGTGTTACTGTGACTGGTGGGTGGCAGCAGAACTTCTGCAAGAGATGGGGCGGGCAATGCGGAAACTGGACTGGAGTAGCATTCATGAGTGAAATTGACATTTATATGAGTACATTCATCTCCACAGGCACGTTGGGCAAGGGGGACATGGAGCCGGAGACCCGTCAATATGTTGGAAATAGAAATATTTTTTTACTGGGTCCCCTATGTATAACAAAAAAATCAAAAATTCTCGAAGCTCATTTGAAAGACTATCAGTCTAGCTCACGTTTTTTGAATAAATAAATTATTTGTGCGCTTCGCACCATAATTTATTGTTTTGAACAACTTTTGTCTTCCGAGCAGCCCAAGTTTGAGTAAGACATGAATAAAAATTTTTAGACTCGCTTACGCAGAATTGTTTATTTTTCGTTTACCTTTTCAGCTACCTGTACATCACGAGCTGAACATTTTTCGGCGTCAAATTTTCAGAAACATTTTGACAAATTATCTAAGTGAAACTCAAAAAATAATTTAAAAATCGAATCATGCAATATATTTTTTTGAATATGATTGGAATCAATCTCGAATTTTTTTCAATTTTTTGAAAAATTTTCTTTTTTTATTGTTTAGAACTCGCTGAGAAGTGCTCGAAAACACTATGTCCGCCTGTCTACAAGTAATCGTTGAGGTGCCTGACTTCAAAACATCAAGTTTCCCGAATCTAGGAAGGCCTCGGCTACGTGCCTGTTTCTCATTTTCTGCGAGCAAGTGCGAATGTTGTTACCATGTATATGTGGGGCTGTGAGAAATCATACACACTTTAATATAGATTTAAGCATGAATTTTACGGAATTTCATCGACAAGAATCCCACAACCACATGTAATTATGTGTACTTACTTACATACTATCTGTCGAGCAAAAAAATAGCAGAAATAGCTGACATAGAATTACTGCGAAACCTACATTTTCTGGAGGACACGCAGAAATAGGTCATTCGGTTCCGGAATGGGACGAACTATAGTTAGTTGTACGAACTCTTTACTATATGTCAGATTTACAAGATATTAATGTAAGCTAATAAAATATAGTGTACTGTTCCTGTAGCTAAGTTTGATCTATTGAACAAGGTTGCCAACTTGTCCGGGCTTTGAGTTCTGGTTTTGTCCGGTCGACTGTCATGTCCGGTTTTCGATGTCCGGTTTTTTAAGCAGTTGGTCCGCTTTTGTCCGGTTTCCAAATGCAAAAATGCGTCTTTAAAAAAGGTAAAACTTGAAAAATTTTTCGGCGCCTCGCGCCGAATTGATTTAAATCATACTTGTTATTAATCTTTTAAGCCGCGCTGCAACTCAATTGCAGCATTTTTATCGACAATCTGGTTTAGAACTACGCTACGATTGAAAATCCTTATCTTCTATACGGATTTGGTTAGTTTTTGTACTGCAAAAATGCGTTTTAGAGCTAAAATTTCAAAATTTTCTGAGGCTTCGCGCCATTTGATAAATTACAGTTTTTATTGCAGAAAAAGCGACTTTAGAATTAGCTAAACTGCTTTACTGAAGGAAGGAAATTCAGATTTAAACAGAAATAACGTATTCTGATCGTGATATTTTCAGTAGAGCGCGAAGCCTTTTTACAAAAAGTACATCAAACACCGCTATTACATGTGTACATAGGATTTTCTACTTAAAAAACACTGATTTTTGAATACACACGGCCTGTTTTAAACGTTTTTAGACCCCCAAAAAACGTGGAAAAAGGTTTTGGAAATAGTGGAAAAAATTTTGGGTCTGGTCTATAATGTCAATTAAATCGCTGAAGGAAAACGGTGTTCGGGAACCAGGTTTCAAATCGTGGCTAGTACAATTCTTAGACGGTTCTGCTCTCTGTAAATTATGTTCTGCTAATCTACGCCCAAAACACGATGCTTTTTTTAATCATGTTAAAACGGCCAAGCACATTAAAGCCATTAGTTTTAAAGCCAAAACGGTACGTACGTATTTTACCCCTTTTCGCCACCAATTTTATCTCATTTTTGCTTGTTTTTACCCAGCTTTTAGTCATATAGACTTTTATTAACAAGATGATAACCAATGTTACATATTTTTGTATGCATATGTAGGTTATTGAAAAGGCATGAACGCGGCAATATCATTTAAAATGCGATCAGCAGGACATTCGTTTGACATATAACGCCACATTACGAATTCTGATATATACGAGTCGAGCATTTCGCGAGACGTACCACACTGACTGTTTATTTCTAAGCTTAGCAGAACGCTTTCACATGCGTTCCACGTTCTGCGTATGCGCGCCAGAATCAGGATCGACAAAATTATACGAATGATTTACGGTCATATGAGTAAAACCCGACAATGACTAAAAAGTGGGTAAAAACAAGCAAAAATTAGAAAAAATTGGCGGCGGGGGTATAATACGTAAGTACCCACCAAAACATTGACCTCACTTGCATTGTCTGCTTTAAGTTTTCCCTTTTCTAATGCTAGCGTTGAAGGCGGTTTTTCTGTATTAAATTTGCTGAAGACCGAACTACGAAATTGCTCAGATGTCAAAACTACTGACGCTTTATTACGTGTTCGTTTTTTACTGCATTTGAAGGGCGAGATTTGTTTCACCTTTACTGTTACTGATCCAATGCTTAAATTGCTTAATACTACAAATGTACGGTCGTAGCATTTGTGATGATGATATTGTGTGCCTTGATGAATCGTTATCACTTTCTGATGAAGCCTTGTTTAATGTGCGAAATGCGTTTAATAGGATAGATAATTAAGTGCAATAGTTGATTTGAATAAATTTTAGCCACCTTGTTATTTATCAAGTGTATACATCGTTTGTCCGGTTTTGTCCGGAATTTTACTGTGTTCTTGTCCGGTTTTGTCCGGTTTCAAATGTTGGTATGTCCGGTTGATTTTTTCTAGAGTTGGCAACACTAAACAAACAAAATAGGATGAGCCGAGCATGCACCGTTTTTTAGCTATTCCTGGTCCACAAAGTGAATCATCACGTTCAAAGTTTTTCAACATTTAAAATTTTGATTTTCATTTTTCGGGGTCTGAAAAATGTTTGGAAATTGAGCGCTCATGTTGAAAAACCGATGTGTTTTTGCAGAAAGCCTATTATACATAGGTAAAAATCTTGACCTAACCCGGAACGGTATCCCAACACCGAACACACTTTTTGTCAAAACACTTTTACTGTAATCTCCGTGCTGCGATAGCTCAAAGTTTTTTTTAATTGAATGATAAACTAGAGCTTCTAGTTGCCTAAAAACATGTTTTTTTGGTCAAACTGTATGATTTTGGTAATATGGTTTCTGCTTCAGTAGATTTTTTAATTTTTTTACAGGATTTTAATTGTAAAAAACTACAACTTTAATTTTAGCACAGAAGTCATCTTTCCAGTTTTTTCCAAGTTATTTCATGTGCTGATTCAGAAATTTTTAGTTTTATTATTCCATGTTGCTTCAGTTTTGTGCTTTTTAAAACATAGCCATTTGACCTAACACGGAACACCAACCCGCTCCATGTTAGGTCACTGTAAAATTATAGGTTTTTGTGACGTTTATTTAAGCACTTTTTGTACCTATTATGACTGGAATTTACATGTATATATGACTGTCAAGTAATTATTTCTTTTTCAGGTAATATAATAATGTCTAGCGCCAAATATAATTACCAAAGCTATTCACTTAGTAATCTGCCTAAGGCATTAAGAGAAGTTAAATCTGGAAAATTGAGCCCTTAGAAAAGCAGCAAAATTATTCAACATTCCACTGACCACACTGCATGCACATTTAAAATCTATTCGCATCTCTACTAAGCCTGGCCATCCTACTGTTTTACGTCAGATGAAGAAAAGCAGCTTATTGAGACTGTTCATTCTTTGTGTGATCATGGCCTCCCCATTTCTAAATTCAGATGAGGCCGTTCAAAGAATAAAGAAAATCTCGGAAAATCGACAAAAAAGAAGAAATCTGGATCATCTAAACAGGAGGAAGAGTCTGATCCTGAATTCGAATGCGCTTATTGCAAAAAGTTTTGGGATGACGACGTGTCTGATGAGTGGGTTGAATGTGAAAGCTGCTCCAGTTGGATCTGTGAAGCCTGTTTGCCCGATGACTTTGATGCTGAGGAGAACTTTTTTGCAAACTGTGCCTTGCCCTGGCTGACTGCGACCAATGACCTGATTTATGCTCCAAAATTGTTGTGCATTTGACCGGTTGACTGTGACCTATGATCTGATTTTTGCTCCAAAATTGTTGTGCATTTGATTTAATCTGTCATTAACATTGATCATCTCGTCATTTTTGTTGACTTTCCCAGTCATTGAGGCATCATTTGATGCATTTTTTCAAAACCCCTTGGGTGTTCCGTGTTAGGTACATTTCGGACCTAACACGGAACACCCAAGTTTGGTTTTAAAAAACACATCGGTTTGGCTTGGCGTGCCAATTGGTTGTCAAATTTGTCATTGCTGGGTATTTTTGTTGGTTGATTCAAAGAATCGGACTCGTTTGTTTCAGCAGCAGACCAGGATTTTGTCAATTTTCAATGGAGGGAGCCGACGCAGTTTTTTTGGGAAAAAGTGTCCCTTTCTAGCAGGCCAAAAACTCTTCTCATAATAGTGTTTGATTGAATAATTTTGCTGCTTTTATTTTATTATGAACTATTCATGGCCTCACACATAAAATTCGTCGCCCAGATACGTTTCTGGGCGGTTTTTTTCAAAAAAGAAAGGTGTTCCGTGTTAGGTCCGAATCGGACCTAACACGGAACACCTGAGTGGGTTTTAAAAATGCCCGCGCCACCCAAATGAGCAGCGCATGGCTTTCATTTTTCAGGTATAGCTTGAGTAATGGTTGCTTTATATATCTGTGAAGTTTTGAGTCAATAGCACCAACAGATCTGTTGTGCGAGCTCATAGAATCAAAGCGTGTTCCATGTTAGGTCTTTTACCCTACCTACTATGGCTAGACCCATCGTTTTTTCCACTTTTTGGTCTATTTGTCAGCCAAAATTTTGGGAAATGGAAAAAATTTTTTGGGGCTAGCTTGGCATTTGTGGAAAATTTTTGTAATGTTAAAAATGCGTTTTAGAGAGTTAAAACTTCAAAAATTTTGCGCCGTATTGGTATTATTAATCTTTGAGCCGCCCGGCGCCCAATGCAGCATTTTTATCGATAATCTGGTCTTAGAACTCCACTACGATTGAAAATCCTTACCTTCTGCACAGTTTTTGGGCTAAAGTTTCTAATATGGTTATGTCACCAATTCTCCTGAAAATACTTTTTTCTGATAGATTCAAGGACGCTGAGTCTAGAAAGCGTTTAGGGGGATGACGAATATTTGTGGAGATGGAGCCCTTCAAATTTGCAAAAAAATATGATTATTTTAATGTTCTTAGGGCTCTATCTCCACAAATATTCGTCAGCCCCCAGAACGGCTTTGTTTTCTGGACTCAGTGTCCTCAGATCTATCAGAAAAAAGTATTTTTAGGAGTATCAGTGGCAAAAAATTGTTTGAAAAAAAAATTATAAAAAAATTATAAAAAAATTATGCAAAAGCCGCCATTTTTAACATATCTACATTGAAGTTCAGAGCTTAAAAAAGCGTAAAAACACTGCTTTTGGGATAATTGAGAAAAAACTATATTAGACAAAATTCGGTGATTGGATCCATGCCAGCTAAATTTTTGGCAAATAGGTTCTTGCCCACAACTCACCAGCTTGCTTATACGAACATCTTAGGCTTAGGCTTAGAAAGTGTATTTACAATGGTTCCAGCTGATGATCTAAGCCTGAGACAATTGGGGCAAAAATTGCGGAGCGAGCAAAGCCAGTGGAGCTTTTTTGCCCCAATTGTGCCTTAGGCTTAGACCATCAGCTGGCCTGGCACCAATTTCATATGCACGGCAAGTCCAAAACAGTAACCGTGATAAATTGAGTACAACCTGATTCGGCTTTTTCAACGTCAGAGCTGTAATGTAGATATGTTAAAAATGGGGGTTTTGCATAATTTTTTTCAAAAAATTTTTTCTCACCGATTCTCTTATAAATAGCTTTTTTATGATAGATTCGAGGACGTTGAGTCTAGAAAAAAAGCGTTTTGGGAGCTGATGAATATTTGTTGAGATGGAGCGCTTCAAACTTTCAAAGAACGTGATTATCAAAATGTTCTTAGGGCTCTATCTCCACAAATATTCGTCAACCCCCTAAACGCTTTTTTCTGGACTCAGCGTCCTCGAATCTATCAGAAAAAAATATTTTTGGAGAATCGGAGACATAACCATATTGGGAAAAATTCCATTATAGTTTTAATTGTCAAAAACGACTTCAGAAATGACTAAAATGCTTTACTGAAGGAAGGAAATTCAAGTTTCAACATAAATAACGTATACTGATCGTGATATTTTTTGTAGAGCGCGAAATTTTATACAAAAAGTGCATCAAACACCGCTATTGCATGTGTACATAAAATTTCTACTTAAAATTTTGGGAAATTGAAAAAAAATTTTGGGCTTGCTTGGCATTTGTGGAGAATTTTTGTAATGTTAGAATGCGTTTTAGAGAGGTGAAACTTCAAAATTTTGGCGCTTCAGCGCCACATTGCTTTAATTCTTACTTGTTATTAATTTTTTAAGCCAGCGCTGCTCAATTGCAGCATTTTTATCGTCAATTCGGTCTAGAATTTCACTACAATTGAAAATCCTTATCTTCTGCAAGGATTTGATTAGTTTTCGATAATGCAGAAATGCGTTTTAGAGAGCTAAAATTTCAAGGCAGTGATTATATGCAGTCGACTGCAGGTAATATAGCATACAATGTAAAATTATAAGCAGTCAAAAACCAGCGGCCTAGACTGCAGGTGATATAGGATACAATGTCAAATTATATGCAGTCAAAAACCAGTGGCCTAGACTGCAAGTAATATAGCACACACACACAACGTAAAATTATATGCAGTCAAAAACCAGTGGCCTGGACTGCAGTTAATGTAGCACATAATGTGATATTATATATATGCAGTCAAGTTGAATGCATATTGATATGGGAAGCTGGCGTTTTGCTCGCATTTCAACCTGTAGTAGATGGTTTTAGAAGGTACTTTTATTTGAGATGGTCTGGCAGATCTGTTTCCTCAATAGAGAATGCTTTTTTGCACTGCATGGTAGCAGCTTCAATAGCTGCTTAGTCACCCATTAGTGCGTTTTGATGGGCCAGTGTAAGCTCTGGTCCTGCATGATAGATATTGAGTAGTTGTTGACAGGGGCGTGTGCATGATTTTTTCGGGGATGGTGGGGTGGTCCAAAATTGGTGACCCTATATTTTAGGATTGGGATTAGATCGCCGGGGCACCAAATGAAATGCATTTTCTGACATTTCCGAAAGTGCGCACTATCCAATAAGCTCATAAAATTCAAAAGTTTTACAAAGAAGATTTATTTTCTCTCGATAAGCTATGAAAAATGGCATTTCGGCCGCCCCTGGGCTTAAATTAGCGAATATAATGATTCTATGATGCGAAGCGCCGAAAATTTTGAAATTTTACGGTGAAAAGATGCTGATTTTCATGCATTTTCCCCACCTTTTCAAAATAATTTTTGGGCTAAAAGCGGAGGCAGCTCTCCCCCCGCGCACGCCCATGGTTGTTGCTGTTCTTGTCCCTCATTCTGGGGAATTGTTTTTATTGTAGTGGAAATAAAATGCTTCGCAAATATGTACGTACCAGAGGAAAGTTAAGTACATGCCTAATCTGTCTATATACGTTGTTTCTAGCCATTTTTGCCTTTTCTTGCGTTTGAATGTAATTTTATAGCTGGCTAAACAATGGTTGTGTCAATTATCGGACTATCACAGTAAAACGATTCCCCAGAATGAGGACAAGAGCAGCAACAGCTACTCAATATCTATCAAGCAGGATCAGAGCTTATGCTGGCCGATTAAAATGCGTTATTGTGTCACTGGGTAGCTATTGAAGCTGCAAACCATGCAGCGCAAAAACATTCCTTAGCAAGGAAGCAGATCTGCCAGACCATCCCAAATAAAAGTACCTTCTAAAACCATCTACTACAGGCTGAAATGCGAGCAAAGCGCCAGCTTCCCATATCAATATGCATTTAACTTGACTGCATATAATATCACATTGTGTGCTATATTACCTGCAGTCCAGGCCGCTGGTTTTTGACTGCATATAATTTTACGCTGTGTGCTATATTACCTGTAGTCTAGGCCGCTGGCTTTTGACTGCATATAATCTTACATTGTATGCTATATTACCTGCAGTTGATTTCAAAATTTTCTGACGCTATTTGATAAATTATACTTATTATTGTCAAAAGCGACTTCAGAATCGGCTAAAATGCTTTACTGAAGGGAGAAAATTTAAGTTTTAACAGAAATGACATATACTGATCGTGACATTTCTAGTTGAGCGCAAAATTTTTATGCAAAAAGTTCATCAAACACCACTATTTTATGTGTACATAGGATTTTCTACGTGAGAAACACTGATTTTTTAACGGGCGCTCTATTTTTAACGTTTTTAGACCTCCCAAAAATCGTTAAAAAAGGGTGGAAAAAGCGGAAAAAATTTTGCGTCGTATCTATAATGTCAACCAAATTGCTGGGAAAAAAACAGTGAGACCCAAAACGAGTTTTTGAACATTTTATTATTGTAAATTTAGTAAAATGCAATGAATATAATGATTGGTAATATAGTCTATTGAACATTTATTATTGTAAATTTAGTGTAATGCGATGAATATAATGATTGGTAAAATGTTTGATCCTAAAACTGCATTTCAGACTTTCACTGGTGCACTTTAGCCAATTAGCTAGTTCACATATGTATTAAGATCGCATTAAAAATACATATACAGCAAGTAGCATTCGGTGAAAGCTGCTACCTAACTGGTTCGAATTGTGTCAAGTTGAGAAGAAATAAGGCAGTGCTCAAATTGTTTCCTTATTTTTCATGTGACTGACTGGCCAAAATGTTGAGTGCTAAGCGTTTAAAATAAGCCTAAGTGATGGGATGCGACTCGCATCACTCATCGCATCCCATTACTCAGGCTTATTTCAAACGCTGGCACCAACGTTTTAGTCAGTCCATTATACTAAGCCTAAGCCTAAAAAGCTGGTGAACCAATGCAAAATATTACGAATACCTTGCGTTCTTTATCAAAATGAACCACCGTTAGTCGATTGGTTACGGTTCTGGGCTTTGAAGCAAGAGGTCAGTGTTTCTAATCTGGTTGGCAGCAACTTTCTTCCGCTTCATCGTATGCTACAAACTGCATACATACGCCTTTGCAATATTACTATCTCAATACATATGTGAACCTACTACACAAATGCCCATTTCTTATTATCCGCCCTTGAGGACGAATATAACCGTGGTAATATTTTGTCGAGGGCAGATAATTTTATTACCACCCCTGAGGGCGTATGTTACCATAGTAATATTTGCCCTCAAGGACGGATCCTAGAAAACTTATCCGCCCCTGAGGGCGGATAAGCAATGCCACCAAAGAATAAAACTCAAAAATTTATCTAAATTGAGCGGAGCGCCAGAAAATTTTCAAATTTTATCTGTCTAAAAGACATTTTTGCAGCAAAATTGCTGCAATCGGCGCGGCGCGGTCTAAACATTAATAGCAAATAATCAATCAAATCAATCCGCTGAAGCGCTGGAACCTCTAAAACGCATTTTTGCATTACAAAAATCGCTGACATTCGTTCAGAAGATGAGAATTTTCAATTATGGTAAAGTTCTAGAGCAAGTTGTTGATGAAAGTGGTGTATGCAATGGCGCGGCGCGCCGGGGACATAAATAAACAACATTATAAATAAATCAATCCGACGCTCATAAAATTTTGGAATTTTACTCTTCTAGAGCGCGTTTTGCATTACCTGCAAAAATTTTCCACAATGCGAATGAAGCCCAGAATTTTTTACACATCTCGAAATTTCGGTTCACAAAAAGCCCAAAAGCCCCACTAAATGTGGAAAAACGGTGTAGCGTCCAGCAATCATCGTTTTTTCCACTTTTCGATCTATTCGTCAACCAAAATTTTTGAAAAATGAAAAAATTTTGGGCTTGTTTGGCATTTGTGGAAAATTTTAGTAACACCAAACTGTTACCTGCGCTTGAATCCGCTCTTTCTTCTTAACGTTCCTCATCTATGTTTAACGTATTTGTAGATGGCCAACATTAAAAGCCGAGACAATTTGATTTGAATGAAATGTTAGCCACTTCAATGCTATTAGCACAGGAAAGATGCAAGAAGGATTCTGCTGAAATAAAAGGCAAGGAAAAATCGAGCGATACGCAGGTAGAAGCCGATGCTCGCGATCTGAGCGAAGATGACGAATTTATCGGCCCCCCTATACCTCAAACAATAAATAAGCAGTCAGAAGAATTGGTAAATGCAGTTGTAGATTCAGGAAACGAAGACGAAGACGCTGAATCTGAAGAAGATGAGGATATTGATACCGTAAGTTGAATTTTCACACACTAGTCGTTTTTATTATTACTTATTATTCGTACTTTGTTGTCAAATCCGTAGTATTTGTAAGATTTTTCATACATTGATCAAGGTCGACTTAGAATTTGAATTTTGAGATTCAAGCATACATTTAAAAGCTCGATTTTAGGAGAGGAATCCCTGTCCATTTTTAAGGGGAGTAAGTAAACTTCCAATTTTTGACCAGAAGTGGCAAAAAACACCTTAAAATGGCCAAAACGCAAGTTTTCTCCCAAAATCGAGGGTTGTAAAATTTTCTGACTTCGGGATTGAGGGGAACGACCGACTTTGGATGGAGATCCCTATCCCTTTGTTCGCAAAAATTTTCGGTGCTTCGCGTCGAAATGAGTATTTGTGTGTTCTATATATCTTTGTAATGTCAGGAACTGCAATTTGAAAGGAAAAATGTCAAATTTTTCGGCGCCTCGCACCGTTTTGATACTATTATTAGTGCTTTTTGCCCTCAGAAACCCAGAAATTAGCTAAAATACACTACACCAAACGTCGAATAACTCTGTTTTTGCCAAACTACTGTACCATATTATAAAACCCGAAAATTTGTGTGCACAGAATGTACAAAGACTTTTAGGAAGTATATTTGTACATGTACAAACGGACCTTGTGCAAAAAAAAATGATGCCAAGTCATTTTTGGAGATGAATAATAGTTACTAAGACCCGGGAATCATAAGTACATACTAGATCATTCAAATCGAAGCAATAAAAGACTATGCAGTTTTCATCTTAAGAATTGAAAGGGCAAAATTTCCGAATACCCACTAATTAATTTATTAATGAAAAGGTTAAGAAGTAACTCCGGCGAAAATTTTGGTTCGGAATAGAATGCAATTTACAATAAAATTTTATAATAATTTTATGAAATGTGAATTTTTTTGTAACCTCTTAAATTTACACAAAATTGAAATTGTGAATTTAAATACCAAATTTCATTCTATTTCGAAATATAATGTTGGGTATGATGAAATTTACGCAAGGAGGAAGATTAAATGGATGCTTAAGTTGTGAGGATCGTTTTATTTCCGCATTCTTGTTAGCTCTAAATTTACTTTAAAACTTCTGATTATTCTGTAATAAAGTAATGTGCTTTCGATCAGGCTTTGTAGGTTTATTTTCCTATTGCTTATTTTATTTTATTATGTTTATTTTCCTACTTTATTCGCTTCCGAAATTGCATTTTGAAAGAAAAAATGTCAAAATTTTCCGCCGTTTTGAGACGATTATTAGTGATTTCTGCCCTCAGAAACCCAGAAATTAGCTAAAATACACTATCAGAGGTCGAACAACTTTTTTTGCCACACTAAAATCGCTACTGTACCATATTATAGTACCCAAAAATTTGTGACTTTTTTGTGACAAAATTTTTTTTGTGTCAAAAAACCTTGCTTCTAAGCGACATGTAGACAAACATAGTTCATTATGTAAGTTATAATGATCAATTCAAGGAAAGGTTTTTTGGATAATTTCTTAACGGATTTACTCATGCATTTATGTATTTACCTGCTGAAAGACATGTAAAGGGAGATGGGGGCCCCAATTCAAAGTTGGTTGCTCCCATATCCCCCCAAAGTCAGAAAATTTTTGACCTTTCTCCCGTTTTTTCAAAAAAAAATTGTGTTTTTTGTCTATTTTTGGGCGTTTTTGGCCGTTTTTGACCATAAATTGAAGGTCACTAACCCTTCCTCCCCCTAAAAATGGCTGGGTAACCCTACCAAAGTTTCGAAGCTTTACATACATGCAGTGATCGGACCGAGGGTACTTTTTGACCCTCGGCCTCGGCCGAGGCCGAGGGTAATGCCGAGGGTCAAGCTTATATACCTATACCCATAAATAGTACTCTTAGAATATTTTGTATGCACATGAGCTAGAGAATAATCGTAATATTGAACACTTTTTCGAATGTCAAACAATATATTTTTATTTTCAATAATAGTAGATTAAATGTGTGGAGGATTTATTGAATAAAGTCAGCAGCATGAAAGCATACTTAATTTAACAAGTTGCCGTTGATGAAGACTTGGAACAGTTAATAAAAAATATGGCTGAACAAGCACTTAAAAACTTTTATTACTATAAATAAGAAAACAGTGTCGAAGAAATAAACGAACAAACGAAATAAGCTAAGTAAAGACAGGACTGTAGCCATTGTTGTGCTCGCTTTTGCAGTAATGCATGTTTAAACACGCTTTTCCGGTCATCCAATTCTGGTGTGGTAGGTAATATGACGGAAACTGCACTGTACTTTCCGATCATAGTTTCCCAAGGTCCAGAGTTGAGGGAAGGGTGAAATCCCAAAATGAGGGACCAGTAAATTAAGTAGTGTCTTTGTATGAGCGAACAAATTTTTGTAGATATTTTATATAAATACGTATATTTTTAAAGATACACATTTTTACATACTGCCAGTGTGTGACCTGCAAGCGGTATGTAGTCCTAAACAGTGTTTTTTTGTGCAAGATACCTTTTTACATATACAAAGATGGTATCCAAAAGTCTTAGAACATTTTGTGCATGCAAATTTTTTGTGTGTACTATTATAGTATGGTACAGTAGCGATTTAGTGTGGTAAAACTGGGTTTTTCGACCTTTGGTAGTGTATCTTAGCTAATTCCTGGGTTTCTGAATATTTGACATTTTTCCATTCTAAATGCAAATTCTACTATTTTAAAGATACATATATAGGACAGACAATTACTGATGCGCCGAAAATTTTCGGAAATTTTACAGTTTTTGTCTCTCCAAAATCTTTGTGCATGTACAAAGATGGTCCTGAAAAGTCTCTTGTACATTATGAAAAATTGTTGCCGAATATAAAAAACAGTGGCCCTAAATGTGATAATTCCGCTTGAATTTAGTTGATACTGTTAGTTCGGCGCCGAAATTTTTATGAGCTTTTGATGGAATCTTCACATAAAACTCGACTGAGAAAGCTAAAACAACTTGTACTACAAAATCAGAAATATCACAGATATTGTAATATGCCAATTAAATCTAGTAAGAAGCACTACTGTGCTTAGAAATCCAATGCAACATCAGGATGAATTAGTCAATTTTATCTTTGAACGGCAAAAAAGTGAAAAGTTATTAAATAGTACTTATTTTGCATAAAATTATTAAAAACAGTATAAATAGATATAAAAGATATTTAAATCTGCATAAAGATGCCTAGATTACACAAAAATTGATCTTTGAGTGTTTAATGCCCCTGCTTCAATCTAAATACAGTATATTAGCGATATTTTGCGCGAAGCGCCGAAAATTTTTTGAAATTTCCTAAAATATACTGAAAAACGATATAATTAATATCACTTTGTTAAATAAAGTATTTTAACATTGTATAAAAATGGCTCCAAAAAAATGCACGAGCCGAAATTGATTTTTGGAAAAACCTGCATTTATTGGCCATTTTTAGGTACGTTTTTGCGATTTTCGGCCGAAAATTCGTGATCATTTAACCCTTCTCTCATAAAAATGGCCAAAAACCATAAGTGTAACAGGGGCTTTGGGGAATTCCCCACCCACCCAGGGTTGGACGTCCTTCCCACACCCTTCCCTCCAACGTCAGAAAATTTTGATCCGTCCTCCCCATTTTTGGCGAAAATTTGCGCTTTGTTGGCTATTTTTACGTGCTTTTGCCATTTTTGACATAAAATTAGAAATATTCAAAAGCTTTTCACCAAAAATCGTCTGACAATGACTTGAGTCTTGTACCCTGAGAAGAGGGTAATAACCCTCCCTCACCCCAACTTTGGGAATGTGTGTTTCCGATCCATGTAGCGAGCATGAGAATTAAAACTTAGTCATCACATGAATAATAAATTGGCACTTTGCTGTATGTAACTTGGTGTAACTGGGTACGCGACTAAAACCATAAAAAAGTCTATAGTTAAAAAATAGCCTGTGTACTGCAGATGCATTCTGAATAGTTAATATTCAACGGATATATTAAACTTATTCAAATTTGATTTTAACCTCGGCGCCTCGGCACTTTTCAGCTTCGCCCTCGGCGCCGAGGCCGAGGCTCCAAAAAACGCCGAGGCTTGCCGAGGCCGAGGCCGAGGCCTCGGTCCGATCACTGCATACATGTCTGTCTGCTTCCTTTTTCAAAGACCTAACTCTTCTATTATCTTACCACTATATTATTTAGTTTATTGCTGTGTAGGAGAAAAAAGAGTGTTAAAGGAAATAAAAGAAAGAATTGATAAAGTGGAAAAATTCGGAAGAATTCTAAACATTTATGTATGTACGAGATAGTAGAATTTGACCTTTAAATCATTTTAAGGTATAAAGACTGATTTCTGTGCGATTTTTTCTTCGTACAATGTTCTTATTTTGCATGACGCTAGGCCAGCTTCGTTAATGTACAAAAAATCAATCTTAATTTCATATTGCTTGCATTTCAGCTCATTGAATCCGTTATACCATTGTCGCATGAAGCGATCTTAGAACACGGTTGTAAGCCAGTAAGTATTGTTTCTTGTTTTTTTAAATTGATTACTCGATGTTGCACTAATACTCTTTTCTTGTAAAGAAATTTTGACTCAATAGCTGAATTACTCTGCGCTATTGAGACTATATGTAGGTACAAGACGTGCACAGCATGGAAATTCTGAAGGGAGTGACATTTTAAAAGACCTTAATGGGTTCTAAAATATATAGCGTATACGCGTTAAAAATATCATTTTTCGGCATTTCTGATGATGCTCTGTCTTTCTAGGCCATAAAAACATAAAAAAATTTCGAAAAAAAAATGAAAAAACTCGAATTAATTGAATAGAATGCAGTCCAAAAATGAGTATATGGCGCGAAGCGCCTAAAATTTGGGTACTCTTTGAGCAATTACATCACAAAAAACGCCTAAAACAGCATATTTTCCACGAATTTTTTATGAAATTTTTGGAAAATCGAGAATTCTGGGGAGGGGGGGTGAAAAAATTTGTTCGTACAGAATATTCATCGCAGTTTTTCTATTTTCTTTCAAAATGAATTTCATTTATTCAAAATTTTTCCGGAATAGATTTAAGGTTCGTTTCGTTTTTTTGCAGGCTTTTTGCATACGCATTAATTTCGGCTTTTAAGGTTTCTGCGATAGCCTGCGACCGAAATGGCGCCAGATGGTCCTCGGGCGGTTTCGACTACAATGTAAAGTTATGGGATTTCGGAGGCATGACTTCGGGCCTAAAACCATTCCGATCATTGCAGCCTTGTGAATGGTGATACATTTTGAAAAAATTAAATTATATTAAAATCAGAGCATTAAATTTTATTAAAATCAAATAAATAATTATAATAAATTAATTTAGAAATGAATTATTTTATAATATTATGTATATTAAGCTTATTCTATTACTCACTCCTTGCGCCTCGTGAATTTTGGAAGCGATATGACCTAGCAATTCTCGTCGCACTTACTCGGCAAATGTTTTTCGACTGTGCAATGATTTTTCGGGACTGTCTTTGTGCATTTTTCGGGACTGTCTCTGAGGGGAAATGGAGGGGGTTCGGAACCCCAAAAATTAAAAAAAATCGGAAAAAAGGACTTTTTAAACGTTATTTTGTGCTATTTTTGGCTTTTTAGGGCTTAGCCCCCTGAAAATTGGTCTTGGTCCCCCAAAAGTAGGACGGCCAGCTACGTGCCTGTGCATGTATAGGTTTTATTCGGGACTTAATAGTGAAAAATGTCAGAAATTCTTAGAAATTTTTTTATTATAAAACTATTTTCAACTTTCTATCTCGTTTGCCTTTGTAATGCCGAAATTGATTTTAAAAGAAGGGAACTTACTAAATTTTTCTGATTTCAAGCCGTTGTTTATTTTTTTACTCTTTTCCAAGGTACTGAGTTTAAAACCGTTAATACGCCGGAATGTCTCAGTGCTTCACGCCACTTTCAGTAATTTAACTTGGTTTACTCCTGAATATCGTTTCATGGGAATTCTGGAGGAGAGGGGAGGTTGAAATTTTAAACTGTTTTTTCGGGCTCGAAAAATGGTGGGTTTGCGTGAAAAACGTCGTTTTTCGGCGTTTCTGACGGTGTTCTATCTTCCTAAAGCATAAAAACAAAAAATTTCGAAAAAATCAAAAGAAGTCAAACAAATCGAACAAAAATATAGCGGCGCTTAGTGTCAAAAATTTGGCACTTTTGAGCAAATGGATACTACATAACTAAAAACGCCAAAAAACACGTTTCCTGGCCAATTTTTAGGAATTTTTTTGAAACTTTTAAAAATAGCAATTTTTTTTTGGGGGGGTGAAAATTTTTCGAATTATGCTAGAATAATGCAATATGTCGTTTAAGAGGACTCAATGAGCTGAGAACCCATTAAACCCCATCAAGATCATGTATGGGTGACACTTGAGGCATTTTCAGTTTCAGTAATTCATAAATACGCAGATAATGGGGCATCAGCTCGCTGACAGCCAACTTTGGGTGGGGGATCCCTCTCTCTTACATGCTTGCAGGCGCGTATCTCTGGGGGCATTGGGGGGGGGTGCGGTGCGGACCCCCCAAAAGTCAGAAGAATCGGAAAAATACGTTATTTTGTGTTATTTTTGGCCTTTTTGGGTCAAGTCCTCCCAAAAATTTGGTGTTGCCCCCCAATAGGACGGGCCAGCTGCGCGCCTGCATGTATGTATGGTGCTGATAGCTCGAGTATGAGCGTAAATTGATTTTCCAGTAGAGGTAAGTCACTTCCGGCTTTACACTCGACACTTTACATTCGGCTTGAAAATTTTGAATCATATTTACTATTTAGTCACGTGATCAAATCGCTGTCGTACAGTTGTACGGGTGATGCATTATTGGTCGGGGCTGGCAATTGTCAGGCTAAAATATTGGACCGGGATGGCAAGGAATTAGCGGAATGCAGCAAGGGAGATATGTATTTAGTTGACCCGGCCTCGACCAAAGGTCATACATCGGCCCTAAATTGTGCATCGTTTCATCCTTATATTAAGGACGAATTTATGACCTGCTCTGATGACGGGTGAGCCTTTCTGGAAAATTTTTATCTTCTGATTTTATCAATAATTTTAAAACTGTTCAACGTTTACTGTTTTGACATTTTTTTAACTTCTCGTTTTTTAAGTAGTCTTCAGCGACTAAAAGTAAGTTTTTGAAGAGTATCGATTGATGCTCGTATTTATGTAAAATCGGAAATGCTTAAACATGTCGACGTAAAATTAAATAAATTTGTTCTATACAAAAGGTTTTAAAATTATATAAAAATTTGTTGCTGAACCTTGTTCGAAAACTGTTTTTCGCTGATTTTCGTATTTTTTCATTTAATAATGTATGAATTCTAATGAAAATACGATTTTTAGGGCCATATTTTAATTTATTGTTTGAAATTAATATTTATGATTGTTGTATCCTAAACTAATATTTTCGTACCGTACATGTAAGGGCTCGAAATTTAGGCTGGGGATCCCCAAAAATCTTTAGGAGTGTAAGGGAGGGGGTAAATTACCTCAAATTTCTGGCCAAAAACAGACAAAAAACACATAAAAAACGGCCACAAAATTCAATTTTTCAAAAAATCGGGGAGGGTATGGCGGTCAAAAACTTTCTGGCTTTGGGGGATAGGGACGACCAATCTTGGGTGGGAAAACCCCATCCCTATTGTTGTAAGTTTATTTTTTATTGTTATATATTTTTTATATGTATATTTTTTATATGTATATTTTTCATATATAATCTTACATCTCACTAGTGGTTAATTTCTTCGGTCATTATCGAAAATGCGTCAGTATTTAGAAGCTAGAAAAAATTTTGCGCTCTTGTTGATTAACTAAGATTTATTATAAATAACTTTTTAATAAAATAAACTATCTCTGAACAATTTCCCTAAGTTTTCTGTGCATTTTAAGCAACTTCGAATTTGGACGGTTTTAAACATTTGTGCATTCTCTTCGTATAATTTTGCTCAACAAGCTTATCTCGTTTGATATTTCTGGCTTTCAAAAAATTAATTACTGAAATTTATGTTCGTTTCGTCATCGGCATTCCAAAATATTTAATTAGAATGATTAATTATTATAGTTATATACTAGAGCTGTGCCGGGGCCGCCTTTTTTGCCGGGGCCGGGGCCGGGGCCGGGGCCAATAATAGCGTGCTTTACCATGCTCATAGTACCACCCTGCCCTACCTTTCATATGTACCTATGCATATATTCTTGCTTGTAGATATGCACGTCAAGCGTTAATATTTGTTGGGATTACAAGATATAACAGAACATGGGCATTGGGGGATCTAGACCCCCATAATTCACATTCCCCCCTCCCAGAAAAAATCCGCTAGACCCCCAGAAATTGATTTTCAGAATTTTTTCTGTTTTTCTGCGGTTTTTTTATGCTAATGGATAGCTCTAATTGAGAAACGCGAGAAAAGGGTGTTTTTTCGCTCTACCATATATTATCAGGCACTTTTTGAATTTTGGACTCCCTAGAATTTTTGAGCTGCCCATGTATGGATTTAACTCCTCTGACTTGGATGCGTTTTTCAATGTGCTTTACTTTTCACTTTTGAAGGCTTACTATTCTATTTGTTCTGATAGACGTAGCTGTCTGCTACCAAGCAAGCTGGAATTGCTCGTCTATATGAATTGCAATTTAAAATATGTCAATTTTGATTATTAATTAGAAATTTGCACCAATCTGACATAGTGAAATAAAGATTTGAATTAGCAAGATCTGTGGTTTGCTTGAAATTGAGTTTGAAGGTAAATCTGCCCAAAACATTATCAATTTTCTCTATTATAATCAACTCTAACATTGGCCCCGGCTCCGGTAGCCGAAGCCAGCCTGGCCCCGGCACAGCTCTAGTTAATACTTTGCAATATACCCTTATTCACACATGTAACGGTTCGAAATTGGGGGGGGTCCTGACCATTTTTAGGGGGGGGGGGGGTTAATGACCTTTAAGTTTTGGTCAAAAAACGGTCAAAAAAACGCCTAAAAACAGCCGAAAAATTCGATTTTTTTCCAAAAATCGGGGAAGGGGGTCGAAAATTTTCTGGCTTCGTGTGGATGGGGGCGTCTGACTTTAGGTGTTTGGATCCCCCATTCCCTCTCTTACATGCATGCTTTTATCTGAATCATCCTGAATGCTCTATTCGGCTCTATAATTTGTTTCGGACTCTTAAAATTTCTCCTTTGGAAATAGTCACGCGTTTTTAGAGCGCTACAGACACTTAGCCGGCCGTCCTATTTTGGGGAGGGGACCAACAGCAATTTTGGGGGGACCAACAAAATTTTTTGGGGGCACTAAGGCCAAAAATGGCACAACATGCCGTTTGAAAAGTCATATTTTTCCGATTTTTCTGGATTTTGGGGGGTCCGGTCCTCCCATCCCCCAGAGCTATACGTTCCTGGAGCCGCTAGTGCCTATTTATTAATTAGGATTCCAAGAAAAGCTCGATTTTTGATATAAAATTGAAAAATTTACAGGACTTCGATTACAAATGTGAAAAAAATAGTGAAAGTCATTTGCTAAAATTTGTATGGTTTAAGAGACTTTTGTTTAGGGTAATCAATTACTCAATTAATCCGCGTTAATTGCGTGGCACAAGGGCTTGAATGCTAAAAAACATTCTCATTTCAAAATTCAGGTCAAAATCGCATTAAGTGGTTTTTTTCAGAAAATTACCCTATGAATTGTGTTGAGTTACGAATGCATTCTAATTTTTGTACGATTTTCGTTACAATAAAAATATCTTCCTGTAGGCTATGTTCCCACTTGAATTTCTGGAAATAATTGCCTACTCTGTTAGGTTCTGATCACGTTTGTAATTTGCCAAAATATTCGGAAACCCAAGATTATAATTATCACGCCTATGTAGATGGCTTAAAATTTTGGGAGGGGTAGTCGGCCATTTTTAGGGGAAGTCTTATCGACTTTCGATTTTTGTCTAAAATGACAAAAACACATGAAAATTGCACCAAAAAAAACATAGTTTTGCTAAAAATGAGCGAGTGAAGGTGAAAAACTTCTGACTCAGCGAAATTGAGGGACGACCAGCTTTGGGTGGGGGTCGTCTAAACCTCCCTGCTTGATTCTCTACCAACATGAACTTTTATCTGAGTTATCCGCTTACAAAGTTTAACGAAGCGGAAAAATTTTAAATAAAGGCTTGAAAAATACAGGCACGTATCTCTGGGGAATGAGGGGGGTTTGGAACCCCCAAAATTCAGAAAAAATCGGAAAAATAGGATTTTTTAAACGTCATTTTGTGCTATTTTTGGCCGTTTTGGGATTAGTCCCCAAAAATTGGTGTTGGTCCCCCCAAATAGGACGGCCAGCTACGTGCCTGGAAAAATACAGTGCAAAGAGCGGAAAACAAGCGCTATCCGTTCAGATTATATTTACTCGGTATGTCGGGATGCTTCAGAATGCTATATTGCGTACATTACGTAGTTGATGTCAAGATTTTTTCAATTATTCTCAGTATCGCATAAACTCGTTTTTTCTAATTTTTATCACGAAGATTTAGTGTTGATTTAAAGTTTTCTGTTTATTGCCATCTTTTGCTTAATACTTTTATAATTGATTATCAGCTTATCACTGATGAGCTTGATTATCTATTACTGAACTTATCAATTTGGAACATCGATCATTGATCAGGCACGTAGCTGGCCGTCCTATCTTGGGGGGTGGGACCAACACCAATTTTGGGGGGACTTAGCCCAAAATGGCCAAAAATAGCACGAAATAACGTTTAAAAAGTCCTATTTTCCGATTTTTCTGAATTTTTTTGGGGGTCTGAAGCCCCCCCCCCATTCGCTCCAGATGTACGTGCCTGTCATTGATATGTCGATATATTGATTATTATAAATAGGACCGTCCGACTTTGGAACGTCGAAACGGCCAAGAAAAAGCATCATTCTATAATAAAGACGAAAAATAAGCAAGGTATCCGTACCTCTCCCTCCACATGTGCTTATTCCAGAGATGGGAAGTACATAGCTGCCGGATGTAACGACGGTTCGATTCAAATGTGGAATCATGGCAAATCTTATGTAGGTTGATGCTTTCAATTTTTTAAGATACTCTCCGATCATACTCTGGGCGTGGGGGTGTTTGGGGTATGCACCGCAGAAACCAAAATACCCCCAGAATTCAATTTTAGAATTTTTTTTGATTTTTTCGCAGTTTTTTCAATGCCAATGGATAGTGTTCGATGAGAAACGTAGAAAAATGGTGTTTTTCGCCATACCACTTATTTTTAAGGCCATTTTTTGACCGTTGAAAAATCTTGCATCCCGCCCCCAGAACTTTTGGTGCCGCCTACCTATGCTCTCCGACCCAGCAATCTTTATTGACTTGTTTCTTTGCTTTTTAAATGGATTTTGACGTTAGCTGGGCTTTTGCCTGAATTTTGCTCAAATTTTGGTATTAATGTCCGTTATGTTTTACTAAGCATTTTCATTTTTTTTCGTTTTTTTAATGTTTTTGCTTACTGTATCTCTGTGTCGTATTCATTGTTTAGTTTAGGACAAAATCCTGTTCGGAATTCAGATACCTATCTGAATGGGCTTATTGCTAATTCCATACATGCAATAGGGGGAGGGGGATTCGTTCCACCCAAAGTCGGCCGTCGCCCCATACCCTGAAACCAGAAAACTTTTGACCCCCACGATTTTTTCAAGAAATTTAATTTTTAGGTCATTTTTATATTTTTTGAAAAGTTTTGGCCAAAAATTGAAGGTCATTCCCCCCTCAAAATCGGCCGGGACCCCCTCCCAAAATTTTGAGCTTTTACGCATGTATGCTTTCATGATCTTGGGGGAACTTTCCAACCCCGCCAAGATTATGTTAGCATATATACATGATTTTGGGGGGGGTTGGGGGGTTCTTCTAGAAAAGTTTTCACTTTCCTCCCCGCCAAATTTTTTTTCACCCCGCTCCCCGGAATTGGCGATTTTTTGAAAGTTCTCAAAAAATTTTCTAAAAATTTGACGAAAAGATGCCTTTTAAGCGGTTTTAGCTATCCATTTGCTCAAAAGTGCGAAATTTTCGGTGCTTCGCGCCATTATACTCATGTTTTGACTCCATTTTGTTCAATTTGTTCCGACTTTTTGATTTTTTTTAATTTTCTCATGTTTTTGTGCTCTAGAAAGATAGATTATCGTCAGAAACGCTGAAAATCGTGTTTTTGACAGGTACCTAACATTTTTGAACCCAAAAAGGCACTTTGTGAATTCACCCCCCCCCAGAATTCATATGCTGTGCATGTGTGCATGTATGGCTAATTCTATTATTGATCAACATATGTATATACAAGCCTGACAGATAAGGAATGGT
The DNA here is from genome assembly GCA_036768485.1 of Mermis nigrescens. NCBI lineage: Eukaryota > Metazoa > Nematoda > Enoplea > Mermithida > Mermithidae > Mermis > Mermis nigrescens. Next base: position 13,345,235 of record JAVLUZ010000154.1, read on the forward strand.
TATTTCTAATGTTTTTTGGTCATTTGAATCGCAAGTTTTCAAAATTTTGAGCTGTTAATAATAGATTTTTAATGACTTGCATTGATTTTACAATGGCACCTTGAAAACACTTATTATTTATTTTCCATGGCGATAACCATTTTAAATTGCCTGAAAATACTTATTTCTGGTCCAAAACAGCGTAAAATCTACATATGTTAATTATTAGTTTCTAATCAGTTTCAAGCACTTTTTACAGATAAATTTTCGTTTTCATCCTTTTTTAAGAATTTTTGGGAATAAAAAACCAGTAGAAATATCAGCAGCTTTCTCAGGCTTCAGAATAAGATATAATTGTTATTTATTCTTGCGAAGCTCCAGCATTGAGCTTAGTTTAAATTAGCCGAAATATTTTAGTGTTTTTCAAGTCCACACAGATTTAAGTCATTGTTGTCTTGTCTGTTACATAAGTCTAAACTGTATTTGAATGTCATGGGAAAGATGAGAAAATAGTTTTGAACTACTTTGGCAATCATCCGTTTTGCTTGTCATTAGAGAGTTTCAAGTGTAAACAGAATTTTTTGGGGATTCTCGCAAATTTAGCGTTTTGCTGAACTATCTGTCAGTAAGAACACAGAAAATCTGCATCAGAACACTGAAAATAGACGAATTTTTTTGACACTTTGCGCCATGTTGATAAATTTTTGTTATTTGTACTGTCGGATCGGAGAGGGACCATACCTAGGCGTGTGGGGAGGGGTATGCACTCCCAGAAACTAAAATACCCCACAGAATCAATTTTTGATTTTTTTGTTGTTTTTTTTGCAATTTTTTGATGCCAATTGATAGTGCTCGATGAGAAACGTTGAAAAATTGTTTTTTTCGCCATACCACCATTTTTAAGGGTATTTTTGACCTTTGAAAAATCTTGCACCCGCAGAATTTTGGTGCCGCCCACCTATGAGAGGGACCCATAAATTGACACTGTACACTACCATAGGTAAAAAATGTATTTACATAGTACTTGGAGCGCATACTGTACCATATTGTTTTGCATTAGCATTTACTATGTATGTACAGAATGTAAAAAGACTTGCGTACCGTCTTTGTACATGTATAAACGGACCTCCTCCAAAATAGAAACGTGTCTAGACCAGCGTGCACAGCAGGGAAATTCTGTGGGAGGTGAATTTGAGTGCTTTTTTGGGCTCGAAAAAATGGTGAATACGCGTCAAAAACATCATTTTTGGCGTTTCTGACGGTGCTCTAACTTTCTGAAGCATAAAAACATAAAGAAATTTTTTTTAATTGAAAAATTTAGAATAAATTCAGCAAAGTATACTCTAAAAGCGTGTATAGGCGCGAAGCGCCCAAAATGTGACGCTGACAGATGAAAACGCTTAGAAAATACCTCTTCTACGAATTTTTTGGAAACTTTTAGAAAATCGCGAATTTTGGGTAGGGGATGATAAAGTTTCTGGGGGTGATGAAACCCCTCCGCCAAACGTCCCCAAGATCATATATGATCCATAGATGCACAAGTTCAGGTTTGCCAGAGAGGGGTAAAATCGAGATTTTAGGCTTGGGGGAGGTAAAATCAAGGATTCTTACAATAGTCAATTGGGTTTTGGCTATTTTTATGCAAAAATCACAAGAAAATACACATTTTTGGCTCAAACTGCTCGGACAAGACAGTTCCTAATTTTTGAATCTCCAGCGGGGGGGGGCGTAAATTCCCCCTCTCACCCTCCCTATGTGCATGCATGGTATGGTCTAGACCATAACCCCCACGTGCATGTCTGATGGTTGTTCGTAATATTACCTCCCGTAACTCGTTGCATACCTTTACATATATCGATGCGTCACATTAGAGACATTCTAAACTTTTAATCATTATTTTTAATCTTTAATCATTTCGCCCAGATTTAATTACGTTTAATTCAATTATTAAATTAATTTAATTTAATTTAATTATTCAGTAAAATTAATTAATTATTTAATTTAATTTAATTTAATTATTCAGTAAAATTAATTAATTATTTAATTTAATTTAATTCTTTAATTATTCAATTAAAAATATAAATTAATTATTTAATTATTTCATTTAATTCAATTATTTCGATTTAATTACCAGATTTACTTATTTAATTCTTCCATATTTTTATATCATTCAGGTGAACACGGCTTTATTATGCAGAACAGCGCATGCGAGTGGCAGTGACATTTCCTCTCTATCATTTTCCTACGATAATAATTATTGTTTATCAAGAAGTGGTAAGTTTTTTATTATTTTTTTGATTTCGTACGCTTTCTGTTTCTATTTATGTATTTAGGTATGTATATTAGTGAAATATCAATGTTCACTCTCCTTCTGTATTAAATTATATACAAATTAATTTCATTCGTTTCTCGATTTTTAAAAATTGGAATTAAATAAAAATATTATAAGATTGATAAAACGTAGCGACGCGTGCTTGCTAAATTAGAGCTCGTAATGCTTAATGAATATTTTGTACCGTAAAAAATTACTTATTTGTAGATCGATGAATGATAATTTTTTGAAAGGTGATTTTGATCTTTGAATTTCAATGATTAATGAAATAAATTCAATTTTCCACTTATAAAATTGTAGAATTTTTAATTTCTAATGTTACAATGTTTTGGATTCATGAAGTAATATAAATTATGTTATCTGTTAGTCCGTACAATTCGTATTTTATACAATGTTACCGCTCGATAAATTTCAAATCAAACATGCGGTCTTCTTCAGAATTTTTGAAGTTTTCTTGTTTTTTCCGGTCAAAATAAGGAAAGGTATATTTTTTGCTGAAGATTTGAAAAATTGGGAAAAAAAGCTAAAAGAATGTATGCTTTAACAAAAAAATTTTGTTGGGGTGAAAAAAATTGAAAATTGCGATTTTTTTGTTGATTTAATTAAATTTTTTTCTTTTAATATTCTCCGCTTCTTCCGATCCTTTCCCCAAGGGTCATCCCATTGTCCATTGACCATATATATTCTGTTATTAATTTTTTTTATGTCAATATTTTTTTATATTGTTTTTTAATTTTTATTTTTTTATGCACGTCAAGCTTTCGAAATTTCTATCTTTTCTATTCGTTTATACCATTGAGGTCAGGCTCATATGATACATACACAGCTTGGGATTCCTGGGAAACTTTAAATTTTAAAGTGCCTTTTTTGGGTTCAAAAATGGCGGATACGCGTGAAAATAATCTTTTCGGCGTTTCTGACGATTTTCTATCTTTCTAGAGCATAAAAACAAAAAAAAATTCGGAAAAAAATCAAAAACTTAAATAAGAGAGAAAACAGCCTAAAAATGATTATTTGGCGGCCGAAAATTTGACACTTTTGAGCAAACAGATGGATAAAAAGGCCTAAAACAGCACTTTTTCTATAATTTTTTGTTGACTTGGAAAATCGCGTATTACGGGAGAGGGTAAAAACTTTACCGGGAGGAAATCCCCCAATCCATTAAGATGATGTATGTATTATACTGATTATCGGTTTTTGAGGTTTACGCTGTACTGTTCTTAAGGTTTAAAGTAAAAGCTTGAAGTTTAAGATGATTAATCAATATTGCGCAGCCCGATATACTAGTATTAAAAAATTTTGAATTCGGCAAAAAATGGACATTTGACTGGAAACTGACTGAGGACGATACCTGAGCTTGGGGAGTGGGGGGTTTGGGGTATGCACCCCTAGAAATTGAAATACCCCCAGATACCCAAACACCCCCCATAATTCAATTTTTGAACATTTTTGTTGTTGTTTTTTTCGCAATTTTTCGATGCCAATGGATAGTGCTCGATGATTGAAAAATGGCGTCTTTTAGTCATACCACCATTTTAAGGCCATTTTTTGGCCTTTGAAAAAATCTTGCACCCCACAGCACTTTGGTGCCGCCCACCTATGCTGAGGACGACTTAAAAAATTTATTAAAAATATTCATATGATTTGTTTTGATCTATTTATTTGGTTTATCAACGATAATTCCAATTAATCCGTTAAAAAATAAAATTTCAGTTGACGATACGTTAAAATTGTGGGATATGCGAAAATTCGGAACTCCGGTTCACGTAAAAGATGGATTGGATACATTCTTCAATATGTAAGCGCTTATTCTTACCAAATTCTTAATTTTTTTATTATCTTGGTTCTTTCAATATCGTTGCTATGCTGTCACGATAAAATAGGCGTAGTTGTGTAAAGTAACTTTATTTGATAATTATAATTAAATTAGGCTTTTACTGCCGAAGAATCGAGGCAAAACAAATTAGAACCAAAAATCAAAAATCAGCGCGATTTATGTTAGCATTAGATTTTCATTTTTATTTAAAATTTCTAAAAATCCGCATTACCTGGTCATCCATATCTAAAATTTTTCACTAAATAAATAAAAGGGCCGTACATGACCTTGGGGGTTTCAATCCCCGAGAAAATTTTTACCCCCACCCGAAATTTTTTCACCAGAATTGGCGATTTTTTGAAAGTTTCCGAAAATTTCCTGAAATTTTGTAGAAAAGATGCTTTTTAAGCGTTTTTAGCTAGCTATTTGCTCTAAAGTGCCAGATGTTCGCGCTTCGCGCCATTATACTCATACTTTGACTATATTTTGTTCAATTTGTTCCAACTTTTCAGATTTTTTCGAAATTTTTTATGTTTTTGTGCTCTAGAAAGGTAGAGCATTGTCAGAAAACGCCGAAAACGATGTTTTTGACGGGTACCTACCATTTTTGGGCCTAAAAAAGGCACTTCATAATTTCACCCTCCCCCTAGAATTCCCATGTTGAGCATGTATGAAAAGGGCATTAATTTTTTTATAGAAAAAATAGAATAACGTCGATAAGTTGTGTTAAAAATTCAAGGACTTAGGAAAATGTTAACCGCTTTTGCATATTTGTTTACTTAGATTTTGTCAGCCCTCAATAAAGCGGGTTAATAAGCAATGCAGGTTATTAAAAATAGGTCCTTGGTGTTTGTTTTCGTTTTGTGCATCTTCAGTTTAGTTGGAGATGGGAATTTTACAGTAAATCCCCGAATATTTGGTTCCATCGCGAGTTTCCGTAATTTATATTTGTCGCAATTAGTCCCGTGCCAAATTCTGGGGGTGCAAGATTTTCAAAGATCAAAAAATGTCCTCAAAAATGGTGATATGGCGAAAAAACACCATTTTTCAACATTTCTCATCGAGCACTATCTATTGGCATCGAAAAATTGCGAAAAAAAACAATAAAAATCAAAAATTGAATTCTGGGGGCTATTTTGGTTTCTAGGGAGGTGCTTAACCCCAAACCCCCCCACGCCCAGGTGTGGTCACTATTTATTCTCATAAAAAAGCATTAGCGTATCGAAATTTCCATCAGGGAGTGCTAAGGTATATACTCTAACTCGTCCTAAATGAGTCAAATGTAGTCTTCAAAAACCTTTTTATGCGCAAGTAGCGTATTTCGTCGTTTTTTAGTCTCTTCAAATAAAACTCCACTACGAAAAATTTCCCGGAAATTTTTAGTTTTTTGGAATTTTTCATGCATCAAAAATTTTAATTTGCCAAAGTGTTTAAGTAGGTGTACGATCCGATTTCATAATGCATTTCATTGAATAAAATATGTGACCATGTTCTATGCGGATATTCAGCATGTACGAGACCGATTGACCCTCAATGTATAAATTCGCTTAAGAATTAATATTTTCAAAATTAAAAAATGTATTAAATTATCAATTTACAATTTATTCCTGATAATAATTTATAATTTCTAAAAAAACTTATTGCCATAAAGGCTGTCTATCGAAATAAAACATCTGTTGGCGAATTGTCTTATTATAATTTCAAAAAAATCAGGGTGGCATAAAATGGCTGCACCCGTATTTTACATTATATTCTGGGCAATTATTGACATGAAACGTTAAGACCAGCTGCATTAGATAAGATGAACATGTCTTTTGTTCAAACAGCGCTGAAAATTTTGGCAAAAATCTTTAACACAGTTTGAAAGACTTTTTCTATCTAATGCCGCCAGTCTTATATTTTTATGCTCGTATCAGCCAAAGTTGTGACCTGATGCATCAGAATGCAGCCTTTTAATGGGCCACCCTGTATATTTACTTATTTATCAAAAATAACTTGATGTTTATTATATTTATTTATTAATTATTTATTAATATTTATTTAGTAAAGTGATAAGATTTAAAAAAATAGAATATTAACAGGTTTTACATATGCAGAAAATGAGATTTGTTCAAGAGAGTGTCCATCGGATTCTCACCATAATCAAGGCATCTTGGGTAGCAAAATTTACAAAGTGTATAGCTCTAGTAGTCGTAAAACGTCTTTTTTAATTCATCCTTTGGTCCCCTCTTATATTTTTAAAAATTTTGGTTGTGCCCATACATGCACAGCATGGAAATTCTGGGGGGATGAAAGTATAACATGCCTCTTTGGGTCCAAAAATGGTAGGTGTGTACGCGTCAAAAACATCGTTTTTCAGCGTTTCTGACGACGTTCTATCTTTCTAGAGCATAAAAAACATTTAAAAAATTTGAACAAAATCGAAAAAGTCGTGACAAATTGAACAAAATATAGTCGAAATATATGTATAATGGCGCGAAACGCCGAAAATTAGGCACTTTTGAACAAATAGATGGCTAAAAACGCTTTAAAAAGCATCTTTTCTACAAATTTCTCAGAAAAGTTTTATGTAAACAGGACGGATTGCATATTCAGTCCGAGGGACGAATTTTGTATAACGGGAACGTCGACGAAAAAGAACGAAGGAAACGGACGCCTTGTTTTTCTTGATAAAAATACGTTCGAAACGGTTAAGGAAATCGAGTACAGTAAGACTGTAAGTGATAAATAATTGAATAATTACTTAATAATTAATTAATTAATAATTGCATAACTAATTGCGATATGTTATTTATCGATTTCGCGTCAAAAGTCAAAAAGGTTGCCATGTCCAGGCGTGCACAGCGTGGAAGTTCTGGGTGGGCAGGATTTAAAAGTGCCTTTTTGGGCCTGAAATTTGTGGATACGTGTCAAAAACGTCGTTTTTGGCATTTCTAACTATGCTCCATCTTTCTAGAGTATACGAACTTAAAAAATTCGAAATAAATCGAACAAATTTAAACAAAAATAATCAAAACATGAGTATATGGCGCGAAGCTCCGAAAATTTGACGCTTTTGAGCAAATAAGCTAAAAACGCTTAAAACAGCACCTTTTCTAAGAATGTTCGGGAAATGTTTGGAAACTTTTCAAAAAACGCGAATTGGGGGTTAAAAAGATTTCTGGAGAAGGCGAAAACCCCTAACCCCAAAATTGTGTATGCCCATGTCTCTTTTCACTGAGCATTGTTGGTCGAATCGCACTGATTTCGACAGCTTCTAGTTACCTATTATTTACTAAATTATTAATCAATTTTTTCTTTAAATAATTAGTCGTTTGGTTGCCGTAAGCTAGGTCAAACACCTAAAAAATGGCCTTAAAAATCGTGATATGGCGAAAAACCCCATTTTTCAACGTTTCTCATCGAGCACTATTCATTGGCATCAAAAAATTGCGAAGAAACGAAAATAGTTCAGAAATTGAATTCTGGGGGGTATTTTGGTTTCTCGGGGGCGGGTGCATACCCTCAAACCCCTCCACGCCCAGGTGTGCATTTGAGCTCATAATTCCACGTTTTTGAGTGAGAGCTTAATATAATTGCAGAAGATGACCGATCTGTGGGATCACTAGAGCTTTATTGAGCTGAAATGACCTCACTAAATTGGCATGACTGCTAAAACAGCACGAGAACTACTTAATTTATCTTTTTTGGCCGTTTTACATTGCTTTTGCAAAAAAGTGTAGATTTTTATCCATTTTGCCCTTCACTTTGTCGTATTTTCCCTGAAAAATCTGCCCCTGTTTGTGATTTAGATCCGTCCAAAGCATCCACACTATATGTACATACATGCATACGGTCGAAAGTTCTGGGAGGGATTAACCGTGTTTCGTCGGAGGGGGTAGGGGTGAATGATTAATCTTTGTGGCTAATTATGGCGCTAAAATCATGAGTTTACCTTGAATTTTTTAGAAATTTTTTCCGTCGTTCATCACACCCTCCCCCTGGTCACAATCCGTAAAAATGCTTTTATTCGTTGTATTTTGCTCGTCTTGAATATTCGTGATTTAGTTTGCATGAAAACAAATGATAATAAGAACGATGGAGTGACTAAAGCCTATTAAATATGGACAGAATAATGGACAAAAAGTGTATGAATTATTGAATGGGCAGAGTTATACTCAAAAAATACGTTTAGCGCGTTTTCATAATTCCCAAAATAGGTTCTGGTCCGCAAATGGCCTGAGGGGTATGCCTTTCAAAAGTTGTGGTTGGGGGATACCCCCATGTACCCCACGGTGTGCATGTGTAATCCATACGCATGCTTTGCTTGGCTGGTCTATTCGTTATGACACATGGTGCAAGGTTATTGATCCTGAATTGTATTTACGCTTGCGTTTTAAAAAGCTCGCCTATATATGTCTTTTTGTAAATATAGCCATTCAAACTGTGGGTTGCAGGGGCGGGTGGGGGCGGCCGCCCCCCCTATTAGCCAAAAACATTTGGCCAGATAAAAATGGATATGCCATTGGCAATGATTTTTGGCCGTCTGTGACCATAATTTCTCAAATTTTTCCCGGCGCTACGCGCCAGATGATACCTATTAATGGCATTTATTTACTTTCTTGGCAACCTGGAAGCCATTTTCTGTTCATGTAGGTTTCAAAACAATTTTAACAGCAGAAACAGCTATTTGTGTATAGTTTTCTTCTATTTTCAATAAAAAATTTCGATGTTTCGCATCACATGCTATAAATACAGGGAATCAAGCAGTAAATCATGCTTCTAGATGTCTATACGCCTTAATTTCACAAATTTTCCGGCGCTTCGCGCCAGAGTTCTGTTAAAGTTAAAGAAATTTAATGATTTTTGTTCGCACAACATTGTCAAAAATTCTAAAATTTTAAGAAAAAATATGCGTCAAAAGTGATTTTATGTAAAAGTGTACAATGTAAAACACCGAAAAAAACACCTATTTTTGACTGTCTTTGGAAAAATAGGGATACCATCCCCTCTCGAAAAATCCTAGATCCGCCACTGGTGGGTTGTATAAGTGTTATGGAATAATGCATAACCAACTCGCTTTAAATGATATAAAATTACCGGTTTATCTGAAAACTGTTCGATTTGGGAATGATTATTTATCTAGTGATTTCGTTGAATTTGGTGTAAATTATTTGATTTAATCTTATTGACAGCGTTTTTTGTTCAGATCTAGTGAAATCCAGATAACTTAGGCGCTTGCGCATAAAAAATTTACTAATGTGTTAAAATCATTTGCAAAAAAATACAAAAAATATTAAAAAAATTCATTTTAGAGCGTCTTGAGGTTACTGTGGCACCCGAGAATTAATCAGCTATTCGTGACACTCAGTGACGGAACCATTAAATTGTATTACGATCCGGTTATTAGCAATAGGGGAGCGGTTTTGTGCATAAAGAAACCGGTTAAACGAGAAAAAGAAGCCGACGTCATGTCCGAGCCGTTTATTATTGCCCGTAAGTCTGAGTTTGAAGAGAATAAAAAATTTAAAAAAAAAATTAATTAAACTTTAGAAAATTCGCAAATTTAGGAAGACTGCTACGTAGGTCGAATTTTCGCTTACCATATTTCAATTTAGGACTAAACCTGAATAAATAAAAATGCAGCTTATCACGGAAAATTGTTTTGCTGGACCGATCAATTCGGGTTGCGTTGGGGTCATACACATACTTGTCGTTGGGGGATTCAATGGATTCAATTCTCAGAATAGCTCCTGACCAGATTTGCACGTGGGGGAAAATGTGACAAAATGAAGGCCACAAATAAATGATAATTTAGAATATTCTGTAAAAGTACTTGAAATCGACCAAAAACTATGGGATAACGTATTTTCAACGCTATTTTAGCATTTATACCAGTTTTTGAGATCATTTTGGCTCAAAAAAAGTAAAATTTCTTACCCCTCCCTCTTCCCCCACAGGCACGTAGCTTTGGGGAGAATGGGAGGGGTCCGACTCCCCCTTCCCAAATTCAGAAAAATCGGAAAAATAGGACTCTTTACACCTTGTTTTGTCCTATTTTTAGCCTTTTTGGGCTTAGTCCCCCAAAATTTGTCTTGGTCCCCCCTAAATAGGACAAGCCAGCTACGTGCCTGCCCCCCGCAGATCGGCCGACTCCCTTCCAAGATCAACCATACCGTGCAGTATGCATCTATGCTCCCGATCCACGTAAAATGGCTGCGACGCCACGGAATCAAGGATTTTTTGAAAAAGTCGTAAAAAGTGTGCTTTTTTAAAGAAAATTTTTCCTCAACTTCTTTTTTGGACATAAAAACGATAGGTACGCTACGCGTCAAAAACAACCCTTTGAGGTTTCTGACGTACACTCCAGATGGTAAAAACATGGATAAATTCAATAAAAAAATCTAGGCCAAGGTGCATAGGTGCACAACAGCGTCAGGGTCAGCAGGATGGAAAGGCATAAAATCTCAGAAATCTAAAACATTAAATTTATGGTTTACGATTCTGTTTAAACGACCAAAATGGTCAAAATAGCCTATTAAACCTTCTTTCATGATAATATAGCATTTTTAAAGCATTTCTAGTCATTTCATTTCATGATAATATAGCATTACACCACTTTCAACACTGAAAAATGCAAAAATTTATCAATTTGGGCGCCTTTTGAGTATAGAGTACATACAAGTACTAATCCGGGCAGCGCCGGAAAAATTTGGACATTTTTATTGCTTTTGACATCAAACAAAATGCAAAAAACGTTCCGTCATCTCGATATCGCCGGACAGTACCTGCCTGGCTGACCCCTCAGTGGGGGGTAATACGTCCTCCGTCCTCAATTCCCCACCTTCTATGTGTATGTATGCAAAGGTGGCTATTTGGCCCAAAAAGTCAACAACGCTCAAAACGGGACATTTTTAAAGATTTTTTTGGAAAAATGGCTCATTCTGGGGGTGAAAAGCTTTTTTGTTGGTGAACCCCCTCAAATCTCCCCAAGTTGCATGAATTTGACGCAAAATCGATGGACGAATCGGTTTATTATCGAAAGTTTCCATAATATCTGGTCAAAATTTTAGCATTCATCAAAAATATGACGGCTTTGAAAAGTCTATTCAGGCTCGGGGCGGACCCGAGATAATTTGGCTAATATCTTGCAATTTTTGTCTTATACCCTGGGGAAATCGCATTTTTCGACATTGCTTTGCTCTATCTATTACGATCATGAAATTCCAACTTTTGGAAAAATTATCTTCTCAATGAGCAGGCTGTGAAACAGTGTTTTTTTGTATTCGGCAAAGATTTGTCCCGATGTACAAAGACTTTTGGGGACCGTCTCTGTACATGTAAAGTATTTTTGGGAAGACAAAAACTGCAAAAAGGTTTAAAATTCGCAAAAATTTTCGGCGCTTCGCGCCGAAGTGAGTAATTGTGTATTCTATATATATTTTTATAATGTCAGAAATTGCATTTTGAAAGGAAAAATGTCAAATTTCTCGGCGCTTCGCGGCGCCGTTTTAAGACGATTATTAGTGATTTTTGCCCTCGGAAACCCAGGAATTAGCTAAAATACACTACCAAAGGTCGAACAACTCTTTTTTTGCCACACTTAAAGCGCTGCTGTACCATATTATAGTACCCAAAAATTTGTGTGTACAAAATGTACAAAGACTTTTAGGGACCATCTTTGTACATGTACAAACGGACCTTGTAGAAAAAGATTCACTGCTGTGAAAAGTGTCGCTTTGTGGTCGCGCTTGAGACGAACTTATGGAAAATATTTCACCTAATTTGAAGATTTACTAACGGACATGCACATAAGGAGGGAATTATTGTTATTATTATCCCTCCCCTCGCTGAAGGGCCCAGTAACTATGTAGGAAGACTATTGAGCGGTTTACACCCAAAATAGTGTATTCTTAAATGATTTTAACATAATACACCTCGTAAGCGAATTCATGTACGTCATTTAAGATCCTGGATTCAACCCCTCTCCGGCCATCCTGATGAGCATATGTAATAGCTCAAAATTTCGGTTGGGAGGTAGTCGGCCAATTTTAGAGGGAAATGAATGGGCTTCAATTTTTGGCCAAAAATGGCAAAAAGCACCTAAATGTGGCCAAATGCGCGAGTTTTTGCAGCAAAAAACAGGTTTCAAAACTTCCCGACTTTGGGGATGGGTTGGACGACCGAGTTTGGATAGGGGATCCCCTTAATCTTCCTGCTGCATACATTTATGACCCTAATCATGCGCATCTATGCTAACAAACGGGCTATTCGTTCAACTTTCCGTGCGTCATCTTGCGATTCGGAAAAATATTTTTGGCCAAGAAGTGCGGTGGCCCCCCCAATACATGGATAAACTGTACTACAGCTCCATTTAACCCAGTATCAATGGGGACTGGGTCAGTATCAGTGGGAAGATCTGCTAATATCCATGGAAAATATTGAAATTCCCAACAATTAGAAGAAAAATGATGGAAATTCACAAAAGTAAATCTAAAATCAGTTAATCAATTAGAGGACTGAATTTTAATCTAGGAAAAATGCGTGAAAATTCTTTGAAAATCAACAAATCTATTAATCAATCATGCTTAGCTAACCAATAATCAATCATCTATTAAGCAACCAATCCAACCACCACAACGAGACATGCACAGCATAGAAATTTTGGAGGGAGTAAAATTTTGAAATGTCCTTTTTGGACCCAAAAATGGTGGGTGTACGCGTCAAAACCATAGTTTTCGGCGTTTCTGTAGATGCTCTTTTTTCTTAGAGTATAGAAACATTTTGAAAAATTTCGAAAAAATTCAAAAAGTCGAACAAATTGAACGATGTATTGGTCAAAACGTGAGTGTTTGGCGCGAAGCGCCGAATATTTGACACTTTCGAGCAAATAGATTGCTGGAAACGCTTAAGAAGCACTTTTTTCTATGAATTTCTAGGAAACCTTCAGAAAATTTTGATAAATCGTTAATTCTGGGGGGGTAAAAAGAATTTATGCGATGGGGACAGGCACGTAGCTAGCCGTCCTATTTTGGTGGGGACCAACACCATTTTTTGGAGGGGACTAAGCCCAAAAAGGCCAAAAATAGCACAAAATAACCTTTGAAAAGTCATATTTTTCCGATTTTTCTGAATTTTGGATGTCCGAACCCCCCTCCCCCATTCCCCCCAGAGATACATACCTGGGGGGAGGTGAAAAAACTTATTTCTGCGGGGGGTGAAACTCCCCCCAACCCCCAAGATCATGTATGCTCCGCCCCACCCACTAAATACGGCCCTTATTAAAGAAAAAATTTTTTATAGCGGCCGCCTTGCCGCCGCGCAAAGTAGGCCGCGACGGCTACGTGAAAGAGAGTTACACGCTGCGGCAGATGCTGCGCTACGTGCGACTGCAGCAGCGGCCGGCACACTACAAGCGTCAGACGGCCGAGGCGCCGATGAGCGGCCCGGGCGCCGGCGGCCGTTTGGGCGCCGCCGGCGGCACGCTGCACTCTTACGTGTCGCGTCAATTGGGCTTGGCCCGGAAGTTGGAGGACGACGGCGGTGATGACGCCCGCGCCGCTATTTTAAGGCACGCCGATGCGGCCGAAAAAGATCCGTATTGGGTCACCCCCGCCTATCAAAAGTAAGCCCGATTTTTCTTTCCCGAAATTTTTTTCTTTTTTTGGTTTCACTTTTATTCTTTTTTGTTTTATTTTTATTTGATTTTCTTTTTTTGCTTTTATTTTCACCATTACCTTTTTGTCGTTTATTTTATTTTTATTTATGCTTTTTAGTTTTTTGTTTTATTATTTATTTGTTTTTTTATTTTATTTGATTTGTTTTTATTTTATTCATTTGTTCTTGGTTTTTTGTTTTACTTTTATTTATTTGTTTTGTTTTTGGTATATTTTTATTTGTTGTTTTTGTTGGAATCGTTCTAGCTCAGTCGAACGGAAGATAATAATGAAACTTGAAAAGAGAAGAATGATGTATATTTTTCGAATCGCTTGAGCTACCTTGAATCTGACCTAGTTAGTATTCCGTTAGATGCGTCTTTTGAATAGCTATGAAAATAGAGCATTCGGTCGTTAGGGAGACTAGTAGGCACATCTGGGCGTGGGGTTTGGAGGGGTATGCATGCATCCCCCCAGAATTCATTTTTTAAAAATTTTTTTCGTTTTTTTCGCAATTTTTTATGCCAATAGATAGTGCTCAATGATAAACGTCGAAAAATGGTGTTTTTTTCGCCATACCACCACCTTTAAGGCCATTTTTTGACCTTTGAAAAATCTTGCACCCCCCAGAATTTTCTTGCTGCCCACGTATGCTAGTAGGAGTCTTGAAAGTATTTTTTCTTCAAAAGATAAAAAGGCAAAAGGTATTGTTTTATTATTTTATTATTTATTATTATTATCATGATTATTATTATTATTATTATTAATTTAATGTAATGTAATTATTATTATTACTGTAATGTAATGTAATTTACTGTAGCCAGCGATGAAACAACATAATGTACAAAAAAGTTCAAACGCGGCTGAAGCACGCAAGTTTTTGGCCAAAATTTGGGGTCCGAAAAACCGTCTGACTTTTGGGGGTATGGGGAACAAAGTGACTAATTTCGGGTGGGGAACCCCTGCCACATTTATGCACTGGCGGTTTCAAGGGGTCGATCACCACACGTGGGAGTGGGGGCAAGGCCGAATACCCCCCTTCCCCTAAAAATCAAAATGTCCCCCCATTGAATTCAATTTTTGTAAGTTTTTCTTGTTTTTTTTCGCGATTTTTGATGCCAATAGATGGTGTTCGATGGGAAACGTTGAAATATGGTAAAATGGTCTTTTTCGCCTTACCACCGTTTTTGAGACTATTTTTCGACCTAAAAAAATCTTGCTACCCCCTCCCCCGCACGGAATTTCGATGCTGCCCACCTATGGCGACCACCTCACCACATTGGCCAAAATATTTTACGACGATTTTTGACCGTTAGTGTCCATAATTTCCAAATTTTTCTGCGCCGGATGATTCTTTTAATGACATTTATTTGCTTTTTTGGCGACCTGAAAGTCATATTTTGGCGCAAAGAATGGGTTTTTGTAGAACAGCAAACATTTTCATAACTCCTCAAACGATTTCTAAAACAGAAACAGCTATTTCAGCATAATTTTCTTCCATTTGTAAGCATTAATTTTCAAAAATTTTTAACGCTTCGCAATAAATACTACAAATACAGGAAATACAGTTATATTTTAAATTTTTAAACGACCTTTCGCGTGAATTTGAAAGATTTTTTGTCGCTTCGTGCCGCATTTTTCGCTTAAAGTCAAAGAAATTAAGCCTTTTTTCGCAAAAAATTGTCGAAATTTTTTGAAATTTTCGAAAAATTTTTGCACCAAAACCGATTTCTAATAAAAGCGGACAACTTAAAACGATGAAAAAACGCAATTTCGGTCGTGAAGACCGAATTTCCGGACCTTTTTTCGACCATTTTGGAAAAAGTTTACGTACCAGCCCCCTACGAAAATCCAAGATCCGCCACTGCATACATGACCAACGAATTCGACTACTTTCGGATGAGAGGGTCAAAATTCACTTTTTAATACTCATTCCCTAGCTTTCTTCCATTGTAACCGTACTTTTAGGAATTTTTATATGAATCTTGGTATCCTGAACACACGTGGGCGTGGGGGAGGGGGTTTGGGGGTTTGCAACACACGTGGGCGTGGCGTAGGGGGGTTGGGGTGTATGCACTCCCCAGAAGGCCTAATACCCCCAGAAATCAAAATACCCCCAGATTTCATTTTTTGAAAATTTGTTCTGTTTTTTTCGCAATTTTTTGATGCCAATATATAGTGCTTGATCAGAAAAGTTGAAAAATTGTGTTTTTTCGCCATACCACAATTTTTAAGACCATTTTTTTACCTTTAAAACATCTTGCACCCCTCCAGAATTTGAGTGCTGCCCACCTGCGGCATGCACCCCCAGAAGGCTGAATACCCGTCAAAAACCAAAACAACCCCAGAATTCAATTTTTTAAAACTTTTTTTTGTTTTCTTTTCGCCATACCACCATTTTTAAGACCATTTTTTGACCTCTGAAAATCTTGCACTCCCAGAATTTTGGTACTGCCCACCTATGATCCTTATACCCCGATCGATCCGTTCAGACTAGTTCTGAGATTTGTTTTTTTTGTTGACAATTTTCTGTTTTAATTAGGTATTCCGTGCCAGTTTATGTAACCTGAGGAATAATGTCGTTAATGTCTATTCGTTCGTAATCATAAAAGGGCAGCAGCCAAATTCAGGGGTTCGCGTGTTGTAAAAATGGCTGAAATTCCAAAAAACCTTCCCTGAAATTCGATTTTTGTGGGTCTTCCGGATTCTCGTGTTGGGTCTAAGCCCCCCTTCGAACCTTCCACGCCTACGTAACACGCAATTTTTATAGAACGCAGCCGAAATCAGTTCTCGCAAGCAAAGTCGAAGAGGAGGAAGTCGATGAGGAACTACAACCAATGTTTAAAAAGCCAAAGCATTCATAAACTCATGATCGATTTTACTTCTGTGTCTTTTTCTGTTCAGGCTATATTATTTTGTAAATAGTCTTGTACTTATGTAAATTTAGTAAAATCCGCCAATATGTGCGACGTGAATTTGATGTATAAGTAAATTTGATTTTGTTTCACTTTAAAAAGTATATGATGGTTAATCATATGAGGCTAATCATTCGACTCAAGTGCAGATGCGGATTTTAGGGGGCGAGGGGCGGCCGCCCCCCCTCCCCCATTGGCCAAAAGTATTCGGCGAGATAAAGAATGGATATGCAATTTGAAATGATTCTTGGTCGTCAGTGACTATAATTTCTCAAATTTTTCTGGCTACGCGCCGGATGATACCTATTAATGACATTCATTTGCTTTCTTGGCGACCTAGCGACCTTAGAAGCCATTTTCTGTTCATGTAGGTTTCAAAACAATTTTAACAGCAGAAAAGCTGTTTTTGCATAGTTTTCTTCTGTTTTCAATTAGAAATTTAGATGTTTCGCATCAAATTCTATAAAAACAGGAAATCAAGCAGTAAATAGTGCTTCTAGATGTCTATCCGCCTTAGTTTCACAAATTTTTCCAGCGCTTCGCGCCAGATTTTTCTTGAAGTCAAAGAAATTTAATGATTTTTTCGCACAAAATTGTCGAAAATTTTAAAATTTTAAGGAAAAATATTGCGTCAAAAGCGTTTTATCTAAAAATATACAATGTAAAATTAAAAAAAGTTGTTTCGCGCGTTAAGGGCAGAACCTATTTTTGACTGTCTGAAAAACTTGGGACACCGCCTCACCCCCCATAGGAAAATCCTAGTTCCACCACTGGTCAAGCGATTATGTCAGTGTACCGGTAGTATGTCATACTTGATCAGAAATGCTTTCTAATCAAATAGTTATTAAATTAAGCTAATTTTTCTTTTTCAGCTTGAATCGGGTCAATATTCCCTCATTGTTATTAAAGGCATATTTTAGAGACGAGACTTGCAATCACACAAACTGTTGAAAATATACTCATGAAAATGCTTAGTCTTCTCTAAAGTGGATAAAATCTGTTGAAATCGATATTTTTGGTTAGAGAAATATTTGAATGAGCCACAAAATCGCCGTTATGTAAAAGCTACTTCCGGAGCAAAATACGGCTTCCTCCGGGATACATGTGTACGTACAAAGTCAGTAGTGCTATTTAGTTTTACCCGGCGAGTAGCACCAGAAAATTTTAAGAAAATGGAATCAATGCTATTGACAAGTCATCTAGGGATTACAGCCTTTTTCACACAACTGGACATCAATTTTAATAATTTTCATCAACAATAAGCCGACAGATTAAGATAATTATATAATTAGCAGATCAATGCTATAATCGTAATCTGTCAATTTATTGTCGGAGTTTGCTTTTAAGATTTATGCCCGAAGTTGTGTGAAACAGACTATAGTTTGTTCCATTTCAGAAAATGTATGACGATAAATTTTATTGCAGCATTGGAATGAGGTGCATATAATGGAAAAAGTTATAATGATAAAAGCCACTTAAATGAAACAGATTATAGAAGAGTGCAAGTTTTCCAAACATGGGAAGAGATTTCCGCTTCAAGAAAAATGGAAATTCATCAAGAGTTCAGCAAATATGTATGTAATGGCTAGCTGATGTGTAAAATTACGACTGTAAAATGCTTTGATTAACTTAGTTTTCTTCAATTTAAACATACATAGGGCCGTATGCAAAAAGGCCGATTAGCGCTAATCGGAGATTAAATTGCAACTTTATTCTCCGATTAAATTTATCGGTATGCAAAAAGGCCGATTAGTGGTAATCGACGATTTGGTTAATCGTAGATTTCAATCCTACCCCTCCCCAGGTTTAAACGCCGATGACTTTCCTGACGATTTGGACGAAAATTTGGAAAACGTCATTCCATGGAGGGTATTTTTGGAACGAGCAAATCCGCTAAAAAGTTATGCTAATGATAAATTTTGGTCGCAATACAAGTTGAAGAAAAACAGCGCTAGGGAATTAACCCTACTTCTACCGAGCTCTAGATCCGTGATCTAGTTGCCTGTTTTTTTTGCATTTTACTGTAAAGCCATAAATTCTTATGTGGCAAGCTTCTCAGTACCCTCTCTTTACTGCAACACATGTTTTATTGAGCAAAAGAAAACGTATTGACCTATGTTTTATAGAAAAGTGTCTTTTTTAAATAATGTTCAAAGTTTCAGATAAGAGTGTATTAACGAAATCTATAATGTCTTTTTTTAATTGCTGGCAAGTAGTAACGCTGACTAGCTTCGTATCCTGATTGATAGACAACTAAGTGATATTGCATTTTAAGTTAACCCTACTTTTACCGAGCTCTTGATCCGTGATCTAGTTGCCCTTTTCTTACAATTTACTGTAAGACCGTAATTTCTTATGTGGCAAGCTTCTCAGTACCCTCTTTTTTTACTGCAACACATGTTTTATCGAGCAAAAGAAAACGTATTGACCTATATTTTATTAGAAAAGCTTGATTTCATGATTTTATAATATGTGTTACGCGTGTCGCAGATCGCATTTTTTACACATTTTTGAATGCTCAAATACGTTTTTTCAATTGGTTTTCAGTTTTGTGCAAACTTAATGTCATTTTTGAAACTCTCATGCTCTTGGCTACCAGAATTGTATATTTTTATTCATTTTTTTATCTCCCCAATGACTAGATTTTCGATCTAGTCCTTGGTAAGTATAGGGTCCGTGACCCCTTGGTAACAGGAGGGTTAATCTATTTTGTTATGAGCATTATAGCAAGCAAAGCAAGGGCCGATTTATTAGTGCACACAATCGTTACGGGCATGCTAGTGTACCTACATTTAATCTGTTTCTAGTCAACTTCCCATAGCTAACGTGCTGTTTTTTCAATCAGTTTTATGGTTAAATATTTATTTTAATCGTTTGGCCGCAGAATATGCTTCGATTTTTCGCGTTGCTTTGAGAAAGTGTGATTTTTGGCAGATTTTTCGACTTTAGGTAGATTTTTCCTAGTACCCTCTTTTTACATCCTTAATAATCCACAATTCCAAGTATATTCATCTTTTTTGTTCCATCGGAGCATTTTTCTTTGCTAGTACCCTACTTTTAATCAGCATGATTTGAGTACATCAGTCAGTAAACACATACAGTAACATGCCACAATAAAGACAGCAGTCCAAGAACGCATTATCCCAATACATTATTTAAACAGATCAAAGTTTTTCAGCATAAACTTTACGCAAATATCAAGTGTAAGGAACACTAACGCTCAAATTTGAAGTAAAATAAATTTGTAGTATAAACTACAAATTGACAACAAATGAATAGTGCACATTGTACACAACTACTAGGTGTAGAGAAACCTAACAGTCAGAATCCCAATTCTGATTTTACGTAGAACATTTTGAAAAACAATTAAGCTTCCGCAAGGCTCTAGATCTAAAGTTAATATGCAGTGTAAATTTTGCACTACCACAGAGTGTAAAGAAAATTTCTGTCGGATTCGTAATTCTGATATTACTCTGATATTACGATTAACATTTATGAAAAAATTAATTCTCCACAATGGACCGAGGACAAATAAATATCAGATGTAAACCACTTTACACCACTGTTGAGTGCAAACAAAGTGGCGTATCACATTTGGTTTCTGGTTTATTTTTAGACTTGAGATTATGTCCAGACTCATAACCCAGAACTTGGCAGAAAAAAAACAAGACAGAAACACGTCTAACTCTACCATTTTTTTGATTTTACATCTCCCAAAAAAGCTAAATATTGATGTAAAGAAACGCAATTCGCTGTGACGCGTACCTCTTAGAAAGTACTTTATTTTTATCCGATTCGAGCTCGCCCGACTTCTGAACAGAGAGAGTGGAGAACGAAAAAATGGACAAACACGTATTTTCCACTGTCCACCACATTTTAAACTTTAAAAATCTGAACCTAACGCCATATTGAGTGTAAATAACTTCGGTTCGGGCCAGTTTGTAGCCCTTTGATTGTAGTAAGTTTGTACGTGCCAAACTTATGTTCCACAAAATATTTGATATGATTTACCAATCAAAATACGAAAACAAACCTGTTTTTTCGCCTATTTTACACATCAGTTTTCGAACTTTACACCCCCATAAACGACTCAATATTACGTTTTTTTGAACGCGGATTGCTTCGACGTGTAGCCCTTAGAAGTTACTTTATTTCTATTTTATTCAATTTATCTCAACTCATGATTGAAAAAGTTGGCAGAGAAATCTTGGACAAAATCTGTTTTTTCACTCATCCACTAGAGTGTAAAGTTTAAACCCCTGGTACTGTGTATAGATTGTAGAAAAGTTTGCTGGTAAGCACAATATAGCCCTTGTTCCGTAGTACATTTCTGTCAGAAAAAAGTTCTTCAAACTCAAAACCGGAGTTGTTGGCAGACATAAACAAGTTGAAAACTCGACCAAAATGTGTCTTTTCACCCCCAGATTTTCGCACTCTTTACACTCCCATTTGAGAACTAAGGCGAAATTCAAAAAACAAAAAAGTTTCATCTGCAGAACCTAAATAGATGAATAATTCAAATAGAGTGCATGGTTTTGCCAAAAGAATTTAAAAAATGAAAAAAGTCAGTATTCAGAAGATTTGAAAACCATTAGTCTTTGTTTAAATCCGCATGCGAGAACGGATGCGTCAGCCTCTGCACCAACTCAACATATCGGCGTATTTTAATACTTAGTCACATTATACTTTACACTTTTGTGCAACAACCATTGAGTGTTAAGAAAATTTAAGGTCAGATTCGTAATCTACAACTGAGGGGCAATATTTAAAAAAAATTGGCCCTCTGCTAATTCTTTGATACACAATGCTCTGGGCGGAAAAATGCTCCTCGGTGTAATTTTAAACTTGTGATAATACCGCAATATTAGGTGTATAGAAACAAAATAAGCTGGGATCTGTAATGCTAAGGTCAGGGCACCTTTTAGGCATAATTAGCATGTTCCGCCTAATTAGCGGAGTAGCTAAAGAAATTTTGTTTTTTTCTCGAACTCTTCATACTAAAACGATCACAGATCAATAAATATTGCGTAATAAGAGAAGAACAAAAAGGGTTTTAGATGTTTTAATCCTCTTCAACATATTACCAATTGGACTGCACAGAAACTAAAATTGAGTTAGATAAGCTGAAGGACAAACAATGAGTAAAAACCCGTATACTTTACATTTTTGTGCAACAACCATTGAGTATAAAGAAATTTTAAGGTCAGATTCGTAATCTACAGCTCAGGGGCAACATATAAAAAAATTAGTCCTCCGCAAATTATTCGATTTTTAGGTTTACATTTTACACACTCATTGCTCCACAGTTTTAATAAATGCGATCAAATATGACAAAAAAATTTCAAAACCACAGCTTTCCACCCAACCTGTTTTTACTTTTGTACTTTTATCAATCCTGTCCGGGCATGCCAAAAAAACAACCGAATCAAACAGGAAAAACCACTGACCTGCATAGATTACTCGTTTTTCTATCTACTGGACTTGTCAGTACCCGAAATTCCAATCAAAATTGCTGTTAATCGGCCATTAATCGACGATTATAAATTTAATCTACGATTAGTCAATCGGCCTTTAATCGGCGTTTTTGCATACGGATTTTAATCGGTCGTTAATTTCCGATTGATTAATCTACGATTCCTTAATTGCCGATTAAAATCATCATCCTTTCTGCACACGGGCCATAGTGCGAGCTGTTTGTTCACATGTATCCTTTTTCAATTATTCTCTGCGTTGAGCAGTCGATTCGTTCAACTCGGTCCTCTGATCAATTCGCGTCAGCGTGTGTAACAGAGCGCGTACACGACACGAACACAGAATTGTGGTACCTATACCTCCTATGTCTGCAGTTGAGGCGGCTGAAAAATCGTCGTCAACATCGACAATGAAACTGAATTAAAAGCAGCGGCAAGCAATTGTGACGACGTAAAAGTCGAAGCAGTAGTAGTCGTCGACAATATTCAGTGAAAGAGGGGAGGTGAGTTCAGACTCGAAGAGGTGCCATGTTAAACTTGGTTTTGTATTGTATCATCGTGTACCTATAATATACTTGGGTACCCCCAACATATGCCCCCCCCTCACAGCTATAACGGCACTCATCTGAGAGGTGCGGTTTTTTTAAAAGGTAGATAATAAAAAAACTTAGGACCCCATTTTTTTCTTGTTTACACTCAATACCGAGCACGTCACGAGTGTGTAAAGTTTACACCGAAAATTCAAATGATTTGCGGAGGGCCAATTTTTTGGAAAAATGTTTTCCCTAATTAGTAGGTTACGAATCTGGTCTTAAAATTTCTTCACACTCATTGGTCGTTGCACAGGAGTGTAAATTAGACGGTTTTTTACTGTTTTCATGTGCAAGAGCATATCTAACTCAGTTTTACATTCTATGCAGTCTGATTGGTTTCAAAAGGTAGACGGTTATAAAATCTAGGAGTGACTTTTTTTATTTTTTTTAAAGTAATATTTTCAAATTTAGAGGCGGACTATTGTAAAGAGTCTGGGACAAAAAAATATTTTTTCTCTGCTATATTCTCCACGTAGTAGACAGAACGTGGTAACTACCTTTAAAATGTGCCTCGTCTTAAGCGCTACACGCCAAAATTCATTTTGTTTCTTTGCAATCAATATTGCGTTATTAGTGCAGGTGTAAAGTTTACACTGAAAATTTTTTTCCGCCCAGAGCGTCGTCGATGATGAATTTTTTAAAAATGTTCTCCGTAAGGTCAGAATAACGAATCTGACCGTTAAAATTTCCTACAGCCACTGTTTGTTGAGGTATGAACAGTTGAACTTCGAATTCATAAGTAGCGTGTTAGCGCGAACCTATAATATACTTGGGTACCCCCAACATATGTCCCCCCTCACTGCTATAAAGGCACACATCTGAGAGGTGTGGTTTTATTCAAAGGGTAGATAATAAAAAAACTGAGGACCTCCATTTTTTTGTTAACACTAAATATCACGCGAGTCGTGAGTGTGTAAAGTTTACACCAAAAATTCAAATAATTTGCAGAGGGTCAAATTTTCTTAAAAAATGTTTTCCTTGATTAGTACGTTACGAATCTGGTCTTAAAATTTCTTTACACTCATTAGTTGTTGCACAGGAGTGTAAATTACACGGGTTTTTTTACTGTTTTCATGTGCACGAGCATATCTAACTCAGTTTTACATTCTATGCAGTCTGATTGATTTCAAAAGGTAGACGGTTATAAAATCTAGAGGGTCTCTTTTTATTTTAAAAAAAAACAATATCTTTAAAATTTAGAGGCGGTTTATTGTAAACAGTCTAGGATAAAAAAAATATTTTTTCCTGCCATATTCTACACTTAGTTGACAGAACATGGTAACTACCTTTAAAATGTGCCTCGTCCTAAGCGCTACACGTCAAAATTTATTTTGTTTCTTTACAATCAATATTGCGTTATTAGTGCAGGTGTAAACTTTACAGTGAAAATTTTTTTTTGCCTAGAGCGTCGTCGATGATGAATTTTTAAAAAAATGTTCTCCGTAAGGTCAGAATAACGAATCTGACCGTTAAAATGTCCTACAGCCACTGTTTGTTGAGGTATGAAGAGGTGAACTTAGAATTATGTATCTACTTTCTACTGTCGATAAATAACTCCGTATTGCATATTGTTTGATCAGATTTTTCTTATTTCAGAGGTTTTTGACTCGTCTTTAATATATAATTATTTTTATTATCATAAATGCACTATTCTTAAACTTCAGTAGAATGATGAATATTTTTTAATAATTGACTAAGTATTAAAATTCGCCGATTTGTCGAGTAGGTGCAGAGGCTGACGCATCCGTTCTCGCATGCGAGTTTAAATAAAGACTAATGGGTTCAAATCTTCTGAGTACTGACTTTTTTCATTTTTTTTATTCTTTTGGCAAAACCATGCACTTTCGACTTGTTTATGTCTGCCAACAACTCCGGTTATGAGATTTAAGAAATTTTTTCAGACAGAAATGTACTATGGATCAAGGGATATCTTGTGTTTACCAGCAAACTTTTCTACAATCAATACGCAATTAGTACCAGGGATTTAAACTTTACACTCTAGTGGATGAGTAAAAGGATAGATTTTGTCCGAGATTTATCTGTCAACTTTTTCGATTATGAGTTGGAATGAATTGAATAAAATAGAAATAGAATAACTTTCAAGGGCTACAGGTCGAAGCAAGCCGCGTTCAATAAAAAGCGTAATATTGAGTTGTTTATGGGGGTGTAAAGTCCGAAATCCGAGGTGTAAAATGGGCGAAACAACAGGTTTTTTCGTATTTTGATTGGTAAATCATATCAAATATTTTGCGGAACATAAGTTTCGAACATTCAAACGTACTACAATCAAAGGGCTACAAACTGGCCCGAACCGAAATTATTTACACTCAATGCGGCGTTAGGTACAGACTTTTAAAGTTTACAATGTGGTGGACAGTGGAAAATACGTGTTTGTCCATTTTTTGTTCGCCACTTTCTCTGTTCAGAAGTCTGGTGAGGTCGAATAGGATAAAAATAAAATACTTCCTAAGGGGTACGCGTCACAGCAAATTGCGTTTGTTTACATCAACATTTAGCTTTTTCGGGAGGTGTAAATTCAAAAAAATGGGAAAGTTAAACGTGTTTCTGTCTTGTTTTTTCTGCCAAGTTCTGAGTTATGAGTATGGACATAATCTCAAGTCTAAAAGTTAACCAGAAACCAAATGTGATACGCCATCCTCGGTGCATTGTGGAGAATTAATCTTTCCATAAATGTTGATCGTAATATCACTTTAATATCAGAATTACGAATCCGACTGAAATTTTCTTTACACTCTGTGGTTGTGTAAAGTTTACACTGCATAAAAAATTAGTTCTCAGCGGAAAACTTCTAGAGCCTTGCGGAAGCTTAATTTTTTTTTAAAATTTTTTACGTAAAATCAGAATTGGGAATCTGACTGTTAGTTGTCTATACACCTAGTAGTTGTGTAAAGTTTGCACTATTCATTTGTTGTCAATATGTAGTTTATACTACAAATTTATTTTACTTCCAAATTTGAGCGTTAATGTTCCTTACACTTGATATTTGCGTAAAGTTTATGCTGAAACACTTTGATCTGTTTAAATAATGTAAGGTTGTCTTGTTTAAAAAGGATAATGCTTATGTTAAGAACAATATTGTTTTCCGCGTTCTTGGACTGCTGTAATTATTATGGCATGTTACTGCATGTGTTTAATGATTGATGTACTCAAATCATGCTAATTAAAAGTAGGGTACTAGCAGAGAAAAATGCTCCGATGGAATAAAAAAGATGAATATACTTGGAATTTTGGATTATTAAGGATGTAAAAGGAGGGGACTAGGAAAAATCTACCTAAAATCGCAAAATCTGCTAAAAATCACACTTTCTCTAAGCGACGCAAAAAATCTGTGTATATATATTCTGCGGCCAACAGATTAAAATAAATCTTTAACCATAAAAATGATTGAAAAAGCAGCGCGTTAGCTATGCAGTAGCTATGGGAAATGGTATTGAGTAAATTAACAGTCTTTCTAAGCCAATTGAATGAAATAGCAAACATCGATGCAATTAAGACAGCTGAAGAAATTATTATTGGCTTAAAATTTGGTTTAAAATTGGTTTTAATTGGTTTAAAACAGTAGGAAACGCGTAAGTTGACTAAAAACAGACTTAGTGTAAGTACAGTAGCATTCCCGTAACGATTGTGTGCACTAATTAATCGGCCCCTGTTTTGCTTGCTATAATGTTCATAACAAAATTACACAACAATACCACTTAGTTTTCTATCAATCAAGATACGAAGCTAGTCAGCGTTGCTACTTGGCAGCAATTTAGAAAAAAGAATTATAGATTTCGCTTATACACTCTTATCTGAAACTTTGAACATTATTTAAAAAAGACACTTTTTTAGAGGCCGCAGAATATACTTCGATTTTTTGCGTTGCTTAGAGAAAGTGTGATTTTCAGTAGATTTTGCGACTTTAGGTAGATTTTTCCTAGTCCCCTCCTTTTACATTCTTAATAATCCACAATTCCAAGTATATCCATCTTTTTTGTACCATTGGAGCATTTTTCTTTGCTAGTAAACTCATGATCGATCTTACTTCTTTTTTCTTTTCAGGCTATATTCTTTTGTAAATAGTCTTTTACTTATGTAAACCTAGTAAAATCCGCCTTTTACTTATGTAAACCTAGTAAAATCCGCCGTGAATTTGATGTGAATAAGTAAATTTGATTTTATTTATTTAAAAAAAAGATTTTTACGGTTTTTCATATAAGGCTAATCATTGAAGTCAATTGGTCATGTCAGTATGCCGGTAGACATGTCATATTTGATAAGAAATGCTTTCTAATCAAATGGTTCTTAAATTGAGTCAATTTTTATTTTTCAATTTGAATCGGGCTGATTTCCCCTCATTGTTATTAAAGGCATATTTTAGAGACGAGACTTGTAATCACACAAACTGTTGAACTTATACTCATGAAAATGCTGAGTCTTCTCTCAAGTGGATAAAATGTGCTGGAATCAATATTTTTGCTCGAAAAAATTTGAATGAGCCACAAAATCGCCGTTACGTAAACGCTACAGTCGTTTTAAAAAACTTCGTGCATAAATTCTGAGAATTTTCAAAGACAGTAAGCCAAGGGTTACGATAATTATATATCAGATCAATGCTATAATCGCAATCTGTCAGCTGATTGTCGAAGATAGTTTAACAATTTATGACCATCTGGAGCGAAAATACGGCTTCTTCTGGGCTACATGCGTATAAAGTTAGTATTGCTATTGGTTTTATCCGGCGAATAGCACCGGAAATTTTTGAGGAAATAGAATCAATGCCATTGGCAAGTCATCAAGGGATTACAGCCTTTTTCACTTAACTTTGGGCACAAATCTTAAGAATTTTTATCAATAGTGAGCCTACAGATCAAGATAATTATATACTTGGCAGATCAATTCTATAATCGTAATCTGCCAGCTTATTGTCGGAGTTTACTTCTAAAATTCATGCCCAAACTTGTGTGAAACAGACTTTAGGTCTTTATATGTGCATGCATATGTATGTAGTTTGTTCCATTTGGACAGTCCATTTCAGAAAATGTATGACTCTAAATTTTACTGCAGTGGAATGATGTGTGCATAAAATGGAAAAAGTTGTAGTGATAAAAGCCACTTTAATGAAATAGACTATAGAAGAGTGTACGTTTTCGAATAGGGAAAGATATCTCCGCTTCAAGTAGAAAAATGGAAATTCTTTAAGAGTTCAGCAAATATGTAATAGCTAGCGGAAATGTAAAATTGAGTGTAAAATGCTTTGATTAACTTAATTTTCTTCAATTTAAACATACATAGTGCGAGCTGTTTGTTCACATGTGTCATTTTTCAATTATTCTCTGTGGTGAGCGGTCGGTTCGTATAACTCGGTCCTCTGATCAATTCGCGTTAGCGTGTGCAATAAAGCGCGTACACCACACGAACACTGAATTGTGGTATACCTCCTATGTCTGCAGTTGAGGCGGCTGAAAGATCGTCGTCAACATCGACAATGAAACTGAATAAAAGCAGCGGCAAGCAATTGAGACGACGTAAAAGTCGAAGCAGTAGTAGTCGTCGACAATCTTCAGTGAAAGAGGGAGGTGAGTTCAGACTCAAAGAGGACATATGTAAAACATAGTATTGTATGTAGGAACACATCTTCTCGAAGCGACTGTACACGCAAATCGCTGATCATCATAAAATCTGATTTTATTTCTAAAAAATGTTAAGTTCTCAAAGCACATCAAGATCGCGAAGCAGTGTGCGTCAACTCCGACCTCGTGTGCCGAGAACAGGCGGCGCCAAAAGCGCATTATCGCCACAACGACGTCGTAGGACTCCTGGGCGCTCTGCATCTGAAATAGCCGTGGGAGCGGTCGGCGCGGCTCCGAAACGTCGCGGAAGACGCCGAAAATCAGTCCGGCGCATCGGCTCTCGATCAAAATCTGCACGAAAAAGTAAATCAATTTTTTTTAAAGATGACTGACTTCCTTAAAATCTGCATAACTATTTCGATGCTGTGTTGACAAATGAAGGTGATTTATGTATATGGAGGAATGAGTCTTAAACACGCATGTTTTAAATATGGTATCCGTACGAAGATTAGGAATTGGATAAAGCAGTAAAACCTGAAGATCATATCCTTTATTTTGCGAGCGACTGCGCTTTTTAAATAAATGGCAAAGAGTCAAGTCGGCTAAAGCATCCGTTTTAGAGATAACACGTTAGTAGACATATACAGAGGAAAAATAAACAAACTAATATTTCATCCTATTTAATAATAGCGATTGAAAAGAAACAATGAAGTCTCGACTTTGCTGACTTTAAAGAAGTCAGCAAGAATATTTTTAAATTAGTAAGATAAACAAACATTCCAAAATGCCATACTCGATTTCTTGTACTAAGTGCAAAACGTCAGAAGAAAACGTGAAAAAAGCTCAATACGAGTGCACGTCACAATATGAGGTGAAAATGTTTATAGTCTATCAACGAAACCTTGTGCATAAAAATAAATTCTCATCTTGCAAGCGAGTCGCTACAAATGTGGTTTCTAGGCAGCGTAAAGAGATACAATTTTGTATTGTAAAGGATTACAGGCCTGTTAATACTCAATTTTTGAGAAAATCGACCATTGATTGAGCGAGTCTACGGATAATTTTACCTTAGAAACACATATAAAGTGTAGTTTTGCGCGCTGAGAACGAGGTTGACATTCATTTGTAGTAAAAGTCAAAATTTAATCAGCTACAGTAACCCAAAGTTTCGGTTTTATTCATCGTTTGTCAGTTTTACATGCTGCCGGTTTTTTATTTACTGATCCTCATATTTTCAAACTATGTCGATGAAACTAAGCATAATAAAAGACCAATCAATTTTCTACAGACATCAAATAAAATTGTTAAGCCGTAGCAATATTCCGGCTTGCACTGTAGTAAAGTATATATTTTATTTCTAAAAATTTCGAAATTTTGCATTAATGACCCTAGCCAAAATGAGTGGGAAACGATAGATTTTATGCTTGCGGTGGGTGAAAATACTCCATTGCAGCTTGTAAAAAGTAAGGAAAACTTAGAGGCCAGGCTAATTTTATAGGCCTTACAGTATATTCATTTTGAAACGGCGATTTTTAAACATTTCGCGTTATTAATGTTGCTCATAACAAGAGACTTCATACTATCTTAGATATTATCAGAAATGTATATTAAAAATGCCGTTTCAAATAAGAAGCATGTTTTTCATTTTCACCGAATTTTATAATGAGGTAGGCTATAGTCATCCGAATTCTTCATTTTTTTATTTAACAGCTTACATGCTGTTTCTTTTTTATTTACTGAATCGTCACTTCTTAGACTATGCTAATAAAAATTTACAGAATAAAAGCCGTTAAATTTTCTATAGAAGTCTTTTAAAGTTATTGATGCTGTGACAATATCTCGGTTTACACACAAGTGTAAATATAGTGTTTTAGCACAAAAAGTTTCAAAATTTTGTATTAAAGTCTCTTATCAAAACAACGGGAAACAAAAGATTTTTAAGCTGTAGATGTGTTAATGTGTAAAAATGTAAAAATTAGGAAAATTTAGGGGCCAGGCTATTTTAATGACTTATACACTATACAAAATTTGAAACAGCTTTTCTCAAATATTCTGCATTTGTTCCTTGTATTTTGTTCAAATAGCCTGGCCCTCTAATTTTTCCTAATTTTTTGCAGGTAGCGACAGGGCAGGCTCAAACACGCGCAATTGAAGAACTTATTGCTTCCAACACATAGTGACTCAGATAGAAGGTCTTTAATGCCAAATTTCATAATCTTTTCGCTAGAACATAGAGTTTACACTTCTGTGCTAATGTTAAAATATTTATGCTATTATTTTTATGTAAATGTTAACTCAAAATATAATCAGGGCGTCAATATTTTTACAGGTTTCTATACAAAATTTTGTGATATCTTATCATTAAAAGTCTCATTAGCATAGCTAAAAAATTTAAATATAAGTGAATAGAGAAACAGCGGCATGTAAAATGTCAAAATGACAAAACCAAAATTTGGATTAGTATAGCCTAATTCATTTTAGCATTCGATAAACATGAAAAATATAGGTACATCTAGTCCAAATCCGTAACTTATATATCCGTTTTTGAGAATACCCGATATACTGTGAAGTGTCTTATCTCATGTGTGTGTGTGTGTATGTTTGTGTGTGTGTGTGTGTGTGTGTGTGTGTGTGTGTGTGTGTGTGTGTGTGTGTGTGTGTGTGTGTGTGTGTGTGTGTGTGTGTGTGTGTGTGTGTGTGTGTGTGTGTGTGTGTGTGTGTGTGTGTGTGTGTGTGTGTACTCGCAACATACGAAAAATGTTTATAATCGTTGTTTCAAAATGAGTATAATGTTAGCGCTCATAAAAATAATTTGGCCCCCTAACTTTTCCTATTTTTTTATAGGTAGCAAGATGGCGTGTTGATGCAGTTGCAAGTGAACAATACTGTGTTTCCCACTATATTGAAAGAGATAGGGGGGTATTTAATAAAAAATATTGAAATTTTTTTGTGCTAAAGCATTTGATCTACACTTCTTTGTAAACCAAAAGCTTGCCGCAGCTTCAATACTTTGAGAGATTTTTATTGAGAATTTAACAACCTTATTCATGCACTTTCAATGCAAGTGAATAATGCTGTGTTTCCCACTAATATTGGAAGAGATAGAAGAAGTTCAATAAAAATGTTGAAAGTTTTCGTAACTAAAGCATTTGATTTACACTTTTTGTAAACCAAAATGTTGCCACAGCTTCGATAACTTTAAAAGATTTTCAATGAGAATTTAGCAGCCTGTTATCCAGCAAAGTTTTATTGACATACTCGTAGTTTCCAGAAAGACAAGATCCAGTTAATAAAAAAGCAGCACCATTTAAACTGTTAAATCGCAAAAATCAAAAATTTGGATTACTTTTAGCCTAATTCATTGTAGCATTTAGTGAAAATGAGAATTATGCTTTTTATTAAAAATTGCATCTTTAATATGCGTTTTTGAGATTATCTGAAATAGTTCGAAGTTATCTTATAATATGAACAGCATTAATAATGCAAAATGTTCAAAATCTCTGTTGCGAAATGGGTATACTGTAAGGCTTATAAAAATAGCCTGGCCCCTAACTTTTCCATTTTTCTTACAAGCAGCAGCGAAGTATGTTCACGCACCTGCAAGCGAAAAATTTGTTGTTTTCCGCTCATTTTGACTGTCAGAGAGGGTCATTGAAGCGAAATTTTGAAATGTTTTGCAATCAAACATCTTCTTTTACACTGCAGTGTAAGCCAAAATATTGCTATTCCGTTAATAATTTTAGTTGATCCTCATAGAGAACTGAGTATCCTTTTCTCATATAAGGTTTCGTTGACATAGTTTAAAAAAGAAGAATCAGTAAATAAAAAGGCAGTAGCGTGTGAAAACGGTAAAAAAAATTTAAAAAACCAAAACTTTAGGTTACTGTAGCTAATTGAATTTTGACTTTTAATAAAAGTGAACAAATCCGTCCTAGGCGCGCAAGAGTGCACTACATGTGTTTTTTCAGGTATGATTTATTTTCGACTTGATGGACACCCCTGCACTCGCTATGGTAAATTTTCTCAGAAATTGTGTCTTAATTGCTAAATGCACCGTCTCTTGATTTTTATTTCAGTTCAAACCGCTTTTGTAACCGATTTACATTAACTCAAGAAATTTGATTTATGCACAAGTTTACGTGAAATACACTATAGATGGAAAATTTTGCGTAAATTCGATACTGTTCGCAGATTACCTATGTAAGTCTAAATATGTAGAAAATATCAGGTATACTTGGATACTCACCATTCACCAATAAACTCGTCGCACTCTTTTTGTGGGTCGACAGATTAGGCCTTGTAAACATATCAAAGATCTTTGCACACTCAACTCGAAAAATTCAGAAAAAATGCTCAAAGAGTAGGTATCTTATCTTAATCGCTATAAACTGTCGGTTTGATATAAAATAAAATGTATTTTCATGCGACACTGCTCTACACGTATTAATTTTGATCTGAATACACTTTTTCTGTTTCCATCCGGGCTTAAATTCGCAAACATGTGCCTTGTCAACGATCCTGAATACAGAGCGATAATTCAGAGGATGTAAAAATGGAGCTTGCCAACGAATGCTCCCTCTCTGAAAGAAACGCCAAATTAACGTAAGCTAGAAATAATGGAATTAAGTAAATTCTTAGGCCGAAAATCTATTGTACGCCGCCGTCGCACGTCTAGAATAGGAGCCAAAACATCAAAGCCGAGGCGGCGATTATCAAGGGTCACGAAAAAATCGACCAGTTCAATTCGTCGACGAAGTATGAATGAGTTGTTTTAGACATGGGGTACATTCCTATAGGTACTTTATAGAGCCAGCCAGATAAAGGTCATACTTTGGTAGACCAGTCACCCCTGAAGTTTTTTAAGTACGGGTAAGTATAGGTCATAGATGCACAATGTCAGGATCGGCAGGGGGCAGGGGTGCAATCCCAGAAATCCAAAACAGTAGGCGATTTGTTTTGCTATTTGAACGACCAAAATGGTTAAAATGGCCTATACAACCTTTTTTCGTAGTAATATCGCATTTTTAAAGCAGTTTTAGTCCATTTTGACCGCATTATATACACTTTTAACACTAAACAATACTGAAATTGAATAATTTTGGGCGCTTTCTGAGTAAAAGCATGTACATAAAAGTAGTCATCGCGCCGGAAACATTTTGACGTTTTCCCAACCCCTCCCTCACGTTCAGGTTTGCGCAATACCCCTCACCCTTACGTGCAACCTACTTTTCAAGCCCTAAAGGAAAAATTAATAATTCCTTCTGCGCATTTGGGAGACCGACGAAATAGATTTTAGCACGCTCGAATTGATAGAGCCTCAATTTCGAGAAGAAATTTAGTTTTTCTAAACAGCCAAAGTTTGAGTAAGACATGTGTAAGTCCACGAAAATTTTCCGTTATTTTCTGCATTAATTTTTTACATTGCACTCGAATTAAATATAAAGCGAGTTGAGTAGAGCTGGAGTGTTAAGGAATCATTAACGCAGTCATTATAAGACAGGTTTTTTGTATGGCTGAAATGGAAGTTAATTTTTTATCTTTTTAATCTTCATTCTGCTATGCCCGTCCAAGAATCGCTAGGAAATACCATTAGTATTTTAGTTTAAGTAGTGGTTATCGAAATATCGGAGATGGAAATGCCCCCTTCATGGATATGGACCCACTATTCCTAAATTCAGCAAACCAGCTACGCCCCTGGAGCTGTTGATACGTTTATCCGTAAAAATCGATCGCAAAGTTATAATAAAAATCCTTGATTCGTTCTTCAACTTCGATGTCAAAAAAGATTAGGTATGTAGGTATATGGTGCGAATAGCCTAAAATTTGCCAATTTAAGCGAGCAGAAAGCCAAAAACGCTCTAAACTTAAGACTAGCACCTTTTTTACAATTTTTTAGAAAAATCGCGATATGATGTATGGCGAGTCAATGGGCGTAGGGGATTGGGGGCGTAGACCCTCCCTTGAAAGCGGTGTATCCCCGAAAACTGATAGATCTCCACAATTGAATTTTAAGCATATTTTGTGGGATATTTGTCGGTTTTACACTCACCCATACCCATACATGTACAGCATTGGAATTATAGGGGATCAGGCCGAAAAAAGTTTTAAAAAGTGCCTTTTTTGGGCTAAAAAGAAGGGTGCACGTCAAAAACACTGTTTTTGACGTTTCAGACAACGCTTGTTCCTTCTGAAACAAAATTTGAAAAAAAATTCACGAAAAATTAAGTAAATTGAACAAAATATAGTCCAAAAATGTGTATATGGCGCGAAGAACCGAAAATTTGTGATTTTTGAGCCAAAAATGAGCTAAAAACGCTTAAGAAGGCACACTTTTTGCAACTTTGATCAACTCTTACGAAAAATCGACAATTCTCTGGGGGTTCGCAGCCATTTTGCGGGGGGTCAGATGTCAATATGGGGGGATCAAACCACCCAAACCTCCTCCCCGAGAACACTTCTGCCCATGCCCCAGAATTCGGCTGCAGCCCATTGCTTAAAAATATTTGAAAAATTTTTTTATCGGTTGGAAAGTTTCGAAACTGTATCGAAATAAAATTTTGCCAGGAGGTCCGTTGAAAAGAGCCGCAAGCGGACGTGTATCACGCAGATCGGGCAGCAGCCGCATTAGCAAGTCCGTGAAGCCAAAGCGCCGGGCAGCGCCTAGAAAAGCAGCCAGTACTCGACGCCCTACTCGGTAAGAAAAAGAAATCTCAGGGCTAAAGCAATAAAAAATTTTAGAAAATGATAAAACTGGGTCGATGGCTAGGTTGTTTAAAAATGTATTAAAAAGCTAGAAGAAGGAGCCGTGCAGAATTTTTGAGAATCGAGCAAATTTTATTGATGGATCACATACGCAGATAGACTTGCAGGTTCGGACCATACGTGGGCAGCAAGAAATTTCTGGGGGGTGCAAGATTTTTTGAGCGGTCAAAAAATGGCCTTAAAAATGGTGGTATGGTGATAAAAACACCATTTTTCGACGTTTCTCGTCAAGCACTATCCATTGGCATCAAAAAATTGCGAGAAAAAACGAAAAAAATTTTCAAAAATTGAATTCTGGGGTATTTTGATTTCTGGGGGGGTATTTTGGTTTCTGGGGGTGCATACCCCCCAAACCCCCCACGCCCAGGTGTGGTTCGGACCCTTCCTCAGTTTCTGTAAGACTTCCTTACAGAATCCGGTAGACCTTCCAGCATTGAATTTTGACTATTTTTTTAGTTATTTGGCCCCATCACACCCCGAAAATTTAGTTGTTTATGGGATGCTCAATAGGCTTGATTCTGCTGCGCTCAGACATAGACAGTTCGGCATCTTCCTACATTCTGCAAGTCATGAATAGAAATGCAAGCTTGATGGCTTAACTGCAATATCCTATAAGAGCTTAATCCGAGTATTGGTGATCCGGCTTCCTTCTGGCTCCAAGTGGAATGCATATTACTATAGTCTGTTTCACATAAGTTTGGACATAAATTTTAAAAATTTTTCTGATAGTAAAACCGAAGGATTACGATAATTATATATCAAATCGATGCTATAATCGCAATCTGTCGGCTTGTTGTCGGACAAAGTTTTAAAAATTTGTGCCTAAACTTGTGTGAAACAGACTTTGAGTCTAAGCCTCAGGCATGTAAGCCGGCCCTCTGAATTTAGGGGTAGTAAAATTTTGAATTAAGATTTTACAACAAATACTTGAAGGTGGATGAAAATACATAATGGTGTGTTTGAGTTTTTCTCGCCGAGCTCTAAGTATTGAAGAAGAAATAGCCTTAAATAATAAAAAATTTATTTTGATTTATATTGTCCTCAAAAAGGTATGCCGTATAAAATTGTTGCAACCCGAATGATTCCTTAACATTACATCCTAGCTCGACTAGGCTGAAAAATTGTTATTTTGTTTTATACTCAATTCTGATACTATATTTGCAAATAAAAGCAGTAGGGAAAATAAATAATTCTGCATGGAAGCGTCAGAAAATTTGGACATATTCACGATGTTTACACCAACTTGGGCTGACTGGAAGACAAAACTTATGGAAAACAATAAACCGGGTGCGAAGCGTCCAAAAATTTTGAGCCTATTAGCTCAAAAGCATGCTAAACTTTATTCTGACTATCTTTCAAATACGCTTCAAGCGTTATTAATTTTTCCTTCTAAGGACCCTTGCAAAAATACTCGTACTTCCAAAATTTTGGAGGGAATAGTCCCCCTGTCCCCCCATGGCTACGTGCCTGCTAAGCCTCAACTGAACTATGACATAAATAGCTCCTCTTGAAAGCCGAAAAAACAATACGCGGGCGGATTAGGCTTTTGGATATTACAGTTGGATCTCTAAAAAGGAAAAATGGGAAAATATTCTGACGAAAACGAGTCGAAATAATGGAAAAATGACGAAAAATCAAAATTGTTAGAAATGTGTTGGATTGATGAGAAATTGCGAATTGAAGTCTTGCTCTATTTTAGCATTTATACAAATATTTAAGACCATTTTTGCTTAGACATGCTCTTCAGTTGGTCGACCGTGCTGTGTCTATGCAGTCCTCATGCTAGGTATAGTATAGCATAATCGCACAATTGTCGAAAATTGCAGAAAACGAAATATTTGATCAAAATTAAGATTTATAAATGTATAAATTCATGCAAGTTTGACAAAATTTCGAAGTGTTTCAAACCTATCCTAGTATTACGCCGTTGTTTTTTTTTGAAATTGTAGGTTATGCGTGCATGTGTGAGGTGATGTTTGAATAATAGTCAACAACGAGATACCGACCTGACCAATCAGATAAGGACTAAGGAGTTGTGAAAATAAATGAATTTTATCATATAAAATAATGAAAAAATAAGGGATCCGCCGGTCACGGGGGAGCAAACATTGAGCTTTTTTGGGTCAAAATGACTAGAAAAAAGCGCTAAAATAGCATAAAAACCTTATTACACCGTGTATGGTTAATTTTAAGCACTCTTGAAGAGAGAAAATTTCCAATTTTCATCCATTTTTGACCTTATTTTGCCTCATTTTCCCCGGAAATTCACGTTTTTTCTTTCTGGGATGTTCTAGACCCCAAGATGCACGTCTGGTAAGAACGCATATGATTGGCTGTATTTGGCTACTTTAGTATTCGTCTCAGTTTCTAAACTATTGGTGCCATTACTTTGCAAGAGTCGACAACCGAAGCTTTAAGCAGTTACCTTTTACTACATTTATTATGTAGATTTCCATTGCTTAAATAATTTTGTGCTCAAAAACGTTAAAAGTGTCAAAAAATTCAAAAAATGTTCCAGAGCATATTCAACGAGAAATGAATTCAAATGGGCTACAGACAGTCATACATGAACAAGTTCCAAAGTCTCATATCTATTATTTAAAATTTTTAAGGGTCAAAGTAGGGCTAAAAATGGATGGTAAGAGCAAAAACGCCGATTTACGACGATCCTCATCAAGATATGTGACCATTGCCATTAGAAAAATTGCTGAAAATTAAAAACTTTCAAAAAATTCAATTCTGGGAGTCCGCGAGGATTTCTCTCCGATATTTGGGGTTCCTCCCAAACCCTCCATTAATGTGGAATACCATCGTGCGCACAATGCCTATAGGTACGCTACAACGAAATTTCGCTTATGTTATCGTAATACCCAGAGAATCGCCAAATTATTTCAAAATAAATGAATAACATCTCATGTTTTTTCTCTTTAGTCATGTTTAATATTATCGAAGCATTTACTCACTGAAGTTTCGTTTTAGAATTGTCAAATCAAGGAGTACTGTGGCAACTTTTGCTCGTCGTAGATCGTCTAGGATCCGAGCATTGAAAGCTGCCGCTTGAAAGAATGCGTTTTAAGAACAAATTTTGTGTCAAAGTTTTGCTTTCGTTTTCATCCATTTCATGCACGTTATTTATGTAAATCGCTAGCACCTATTACTAACATTATGCTCTCTTGTTCTCATTCGTTTCATATCGCATTTTGTACTAATCTTTGTTAAATAAAATGACACATTATTTCATCCTTTTATGGTGAGTCGCTGGTAATATTGATACTAGCAAAGAAAAATGCTCCGATGGAACAAAAAGATGAATATACTTGGAATTGTGGATTATTAAGGATGTAAAAGGAGGGGACTAGGAAAAATCTACCTAAAGTCGCAAAATCTGCTGAAAATCAGACTTTCTCTAAGCAACGCAAAAAATCGATGTACATTCTGCGGCCTCTAAAAAAGTGTTTTCCTGTAAATAATGTTCGAAGTTTCAGATAAGAGCAGTACGAAATCTATCAAGGTTACTTTTTTAAATTGCTGGCACCTGATTGATAGAAAACTATGAGGTATTGTATTTAAAGTTGTTTTATTTTGTTATGAGCATTATAGCAAGCAAAGCAGGGGCCGATTGATTAGTGCACACAATCGTTTCGGGCATGCTAGTGTATCTACATTTAGTCTGTTTCAAGCCAACTTACGCGTTTCCTACTGTTTTAAACCAACCATGTCTCCAATTGTCTTCGATGTTTGCTATTTCATTCAATTGGCTTAGAAGACTGTTAGTTTACTCAATATCGTTTCCCATAGCTACTGCATAGCTAACGTGCTGCCTTTTCAATCATTTTTATGGTTAAATATTTATTTTAATCTGTTGGCCGCAGAATATACATCGATTTTTTTGCGTTGCTTAGAGAAAGTCTGATTTTCAGCAGATTTTGCGACTTTAGGTAGATTTTTCCTAGTCCCCTCCTTTTACATCCTTAATAATCCACAATTCCAAGTATATTCATCTTTTTTGTTCCATCGGAGCATTTTCCTTTGCTAGTACCCCACTTTTAATTAGTATGATTTGAGTACATCAGTCAGTAAACACATACAGTAACATGCCATTATAATGACAGCAGTCCAAGAACACGGAAAACAATACTGTTCTTAACATCAGCATTATCCTTTTCAAACATGACAACCTTACATTATTGTAACAGATCAAAGTTTTTCAGCATTGACTTTACGCAAATATCAAGTGTAAGGAACACTAACGCTCAGATTTGGAAGTAAAATAAATTTGTAGTATAAACTACAATTTAACAACAAATGATTAGTGCAAACTTCACACAACTACTAGGTGTAGAGAAAACTAATAGTCCAGATTCTCAATTCTGATTTTACGTAGAACATTTAAAAAAAATTAAGCTTCCGCAAGGCTCTAGAGCAAGAGTTGAGTTAATAGGCAGTGTAAACTTTACACAACCACAGAGTTTAAAGAAAATTTCAGTCGGATTCGTAATTCTGATATTACGATCAACATTTATGAAAAAATTAAGTCTCCACAATGGCCCAAGGACAAGTAAATATCAGATGTGTTAACGTAGACTCAAGCTACGTTCACTTTCGCTAACTTAACCCGAATCTCAAGCTTATGCGCTCACACGGGGGTTCTCGCCCTTTTTAGGAGGTCGATCACCAGCCGGCGATTCGGGGGTAAGCATCCCGGCCTATTTAAGGTAGCCCGTCCTCTACGCACGCACCTAGTGAAACTTACTTACTTAACCCCTTTGAGATTAAGTACCTAATTAAAGTAAGTTCCCCGGAAACCTAATTGAGGGCTCAAAAGATTATTATTTAACTTGTTTTGGACCGAATTCCGGTGCTTGAAAATATTAAGGGTTCCTAAGTATAGTGTAGCACAAGGACAGAATTCAACAGCACGGAAATTCAACCGAGCCCAGCATCGTTAATTAAATAATTAATTTTTACGATATTTTTGGACAGAAAAATTATGAAGCAATTAAAACGCGACAGCATGGAGGATACATGCTGCTGACCGTCGTGTTATGCTAATCGGGTAAAATCAAACAATGTAATTAAACAAGGACACAAAGCCCTGCCAAAGGCATACAACAACTGATGCCAATTGGCACAAACACAAATGATTAAAAACAAAGCGTATGGCGAAAAGAAGCGTGCACACTACGCAGGAAAACTAACAGACGAGTTCTGCAGCCAAGCAGATAAAAAGGCACGTACGGTGTCTGCTCATGTACGGCGACGAAAAGAAAAAGATACGCTCAGCGCGGATGCTTGTGGAGAGGCTCTCAGGCTCAAAAACTGATTGTAAAATGTAAAAACTTAAAGTGTCGTCAAAGTGCGCTCGCACGCAGTTTTAACTGACGCAGAAAAAGAGGCGTAACAACACGAACCAAGAGATATGGGCAAAAGCTAACGGTAAAGGTATGTACAAACGAGACAGGCCCAAATATGAGACACACACATATGATCTTTTAACACACGTAAGATATGATAACACACATACCAATTCGTACTCAAGTCGCATTAAGCCGGAGTGCCCATTTTCCTATCCCGGATTTTGATTGAAAATATGTGTGGGAAAGGAATGAAAAATATGATAATTTTTAGGGGAAGGTGGTCCCGGGCGACTCGCTTAAGCGTTGCGCTTAACGGTGGTGTACGTGCGTATGGAAATTGAGCACAAGAATGTACATCTGGGGCAATCAATCGGTTTTTTTTCATCTGTTTCAAAAAAACCAAACCGATTTTTTTTCAGAAAAAAAATTTTTTCAATGTAAAGTTTACAAACATTAGTTTGGCACATACAAACGTACTACAATCAAAGGGCTACAAACTGGCCCAAACCGAATTTATTTACACTCCACTTTCTCTGTTCAGAAGTCAGGAGAGGTCGAATAGGATAAAAATAAAGTACTTTCTAAGGGGTGGCGAACAAAAATATGAAGTGAAGAAGTCGGGAGAGGTCGAATAGGATAAAAATAAAGTACTTTTTAAGGGGTGGCGAACAAAAATATGGACAAACACGTATTTTTCACTGTCCACCACATTGTAAACTTTAAAAATCTGAACCGAACGCCCCATTGAATGTAAATAAATTCGGTTTGGGCCAGTTTGTAGCCCTTTGGTTGTAGTACGTTTGTATGTGCCAAACTTATGTTCCGCAAAATATTTGATATGATTTACCAATTAAATACGAAAAAACCTGTTTTTTTCGCCCATTTCACACCTCAGATTTCGAACTTTACACTCCCATGAACAACTCAATATTACGTTTTTTTTGAACGCGGTTTGCTTCGACGTGTAGCCCTTAAAAGTTACTTTATATTTATTTATTTAAATTATCTTAACTCATAACCGAAAAAGTTGGCAGAGAAATCTTGGACAAAATCTGTTTTTTTACTCATGCACTAGAGTGTAAAGTTTAAACCCCTGGTACTGTGTATTGATTGTAGAAAGTTTGAATGTCTGATTCGTTATTCTGACCTCACAGAGAACATTTTTTTAAAAAAAATTCATCATCCACGACGCTCTGAACGGAAAAAATTTTTTCAGTGTAAAGTTTACACCTGCACTAATAACGCAATTTTGATTGTAAAGAAACAAAATAAATTTTGACGTGTAGCGCTTAAGACGAGGCAGATTTTAAAAGTAGTTACCACGTTCTTTCTACTAATTGGAGAATATGGCAGGGAAAAATATTTTTTGTCTCAGACTCTTTACAATAAACCGCCTCTAAATTCGAAAATATTACTTTTTTAAGAAAAAATAAAAAAAGTTTTTCCTAGATTTTATAACCGTCTACCTTTTGAAACCAATCAGACTGCATAGCATGTAAAACTGAGTTAGATATGCTCTTGCACATGAAAACAGTAGGTGATAGGTGATGTAGCGGTGGTACCTCCTGTGAGACCCAAGCACGCAGGCTACAAGCCCATTGTGCTCCGCGGAATAGATTATCATCTCACCGAGTTATACCAGCAGTACCTCTTTAAGAGCCCTGCTGGATACCAGCGGTATCACGTAAGTGTCCCGCTGGAAAAATTAGCCGACTGCACGAAGAAAGAACCCACAGTGCGTGGTTTCGAACCTCGTGCCCGCAACTTGTAGTTAGTTCGTTAACCACTAAGCCACGGAGGCCCACATGAAAACAGTAAAAAACCGCCTAATTTGCACTCCTGTGCAATAACCAATGAGTGTAAAGAAATTTTAAGACCAGATTCGTAACCTACTAATTAGGGAGAACATTTTTAAAAAAAATTCATCATCCACGAAGCTATGGGCGGAAAAAAATTTTTCAGTGTAAAGTTTACACTTGCACTAATAACGCAATATTGACTGTAAAGAAACAAAATAAATTTTGACGTGTAGCGCTTAAGACGAGGCACATTTTAAGGGTAGTTACCACGTTTTGTCTACCAAGTGGAGAATATGGCAGGGAAAAATTTTCTTTGTCCCAGACTCTTTACAATAAACCGCCTCTAAATTCGAGAATATTACTTTTTAAAGAAAATAAATAAAAGTCACCTAGATTTTTTAACCGTCTACATTTTGAAACCAATCAGACTGCATAGAATATAAATTGAGTTAGATATGCTTGGCCACATGAAAACTGTAAAAAACCGTCTAATTTACACTCCTGTGCAACAACCAATGCGTGTAAAGAAATTTTAAGACCAGATTCGTAACCTACTAATTAGGGAAAACATTTTTAAAAAAAATTGGCCCTCCGCAAATTATTTGAATTTTTGGTGTAAACTTTACACACTCACGACGCGCTCGTATTGAGTGCAAACAAGAAAAAAAATGGGGGCACTAAGTTTTTTTATTATCTACCTTTTAAAAAAAACCGCACCTCTCAGATGTGTGCCTTATAGCTGTGAGGGGGGACACAAATTTCGCACTCGCTGTGAAAAACATATAAGAAAAAAGGATGGCCAAGTATATTATAGGTAGCGCTATCGCGCTACCTATGATTCATAACTGCCAGGTGAATCGTCGGCTATCGG
The DNA here is from genome assembly GCA_036768485.1 of Mermis nigrescens. Taxonomy (NCBI): domain Eukaryota; kingdom Metazoa; phylum Nematoda; class Enoplea; order Mermithida; family Mermithidae; genus Mermis; species Mermis nigrescens. Next base: position 13,388,338 of record JAVLUZ010000154.1, read on the forward strand.
TCGGCAAAATTCTTAAATTATGTCTAACGTTACGCAGAATAGACTACAGGTTTCGAATTATAGTCTGTTTCATTTATCCGAGAGCTTTTTCAGTGAATGTTTTCGGAGGCTACCGTAACCCATTCCTTCTTATTTACTGTAAGTCGCTAGATCTCACTTTAGCTTCCTAGCAAAGAAGGGTTTTTCAATAACATTTTTGCGGCATAATTTCTTTTCGTCTTCTATCAGATCAATCACTCACAGATAAAAATCGCGCATTCAGCTATCCTGAGTCGACACTTTAAACACAATAGACTAAGATGTTAAGAAACACCGCAGACTCCCAAATAGCGCAGTGGTAAAAACGTCTGCTTGTAGATCTTACAGCAACCCGGGTTCAATTCCAGCCGATATCTTTTTGTTTAACGCACTTACTGCAGTATGTCCCATCACTGATTAAATGTTAAATTAAATTTATATGGGGCGTATTAGTGCATTTAAAATGGAAGAATTCCAGCCACTCGCCCTCACTGAGCTGATCTGCCGAAGTACAGTAATTCGTCTTCTTTAGCTTACAGTAGCCCTTAAAAGAATTGACTGAAAAGCTCTCGAATAAATGAAACAGACTATAAATGGACTGCAATATTGTAATGTAAATCGCTCATTATTGCTAACGTTTCTGAAAAAAATGACACGAATGCCTGCTTCTGAAACTAAAAACTTTAGCCTTAACTTTCTTTATTTTGAGCGACGCGGTTAAGCAATTAAAACGTTAAAATAACATTAACGTAACCACCTGATTTGAGATGGACCACTTATAAAAAAAGTTGAAAACAACCTTGTAGTAACCACACTCGTAATAAATTAGCTTGTTTCAATTTAAAATAAATTGAGGTGCGCCTGCGGGTGGGAATCATAGAAGGGCAGCACCAAAATTCTGGGGTCAAAGGTCAAAAAATGGTCTTGAAAGTGGTCGTATGGCGAAAAAACACCTTATTTCGACGTTTCATATTGAGTACTATCCAGTGACATCAAAAAATCGCTAAAAAGCAAACTACAAAAAAACTGATAAACTGATTTGGGAAAGAAGAAAAAAACTGATATATGGAAATTGAAAATGTTGTTCTTATAATTAGTTGACATCGGCGCCAGCAAGTACAAGTATATTTGATGAAAAATGTTCGTTTCCATAGTAAAATAATGCCATGCCATCGCATACATTTTAGAGTTTAGGTAGGTACGCTATGACTTTCTGCCTTTACGTGTGCATATACTATCGCCTTTACAATGTTTAAGACCCGTAGAGCTCTGTCCTAAAATGCATTTATGTTTTACGGTTGTACAAAAAGAAATTCAAAACCTAAAAAAAGCTGGAGAGTAAAAAAATATATTAGGGCTGTTTAGAGAAGAATTACGTATATATCTCGAATCGCTTGAGTTACCTTGAATCTGACCTAGATAGTATGTTGTCAGATGCGTCTTTTGAATAGCTATGAAAATAGAGCATTCGTTCGGTAGGGAGACTAATAGGAGTTTTGAAAATATTCTCTCTTCAAAAGGTATTATTTTGTAATTATTGGATCGATCGATCGATTACTGTTAAAAGATGGATTAATAAAAATTGGCTGAAACACGCAAGTTTTGGCTAAAATTGGGGGTCTAAGAACTGTCTGACTTCTGGGGGTATGGGGAACAAAGCGACTGATTTCGGGTGGGAGACCCATTGTTACATTTATGCACGATCGATTTCAGGGGGCGGCCACCACCGTGGGGAGTATGCACGCCTCATAAGGCTGAAGACCCCCCCCCTAAAACCAAAATACACCCCCAGAATTCAATTTTTGAAAATTTTTCTTCCTTTTCCCGATTGTTTATGCCACTAAAAACCGAAATACACCCCAGAATTCAATTTTTGAAAATTTTTCTTTTTTTCCCCGATTTTTCATGAACGGATAGTGCTCGATGGGAAGCCTTGAAAAATGGTCTTATTCCCGCCATACCAAAATTTTTCAGACATTTTTCGACCTTTGAAATTTTCTTGCAACCCCCTCCCCAGAATTTTGGTGCTGCCAACCTATGGCGACCACTTCACCACATTGGCCAAATTATTTGGCGAGATTAGAAATGGATATGTAATTTGCGATAATTTTTGGCCGTTGGTGTCCATAATTTCCAAATTTTTCCGGCGCTTTGCACCGGATGATTCTTTGACGACATTTATTTGCTTTTTTGGCGACCTGAAAGTCTTATTTTTGGCGCAAATAATGGTTTTTTGTATAGAAGCAAATATTTTCATGACTTTTACCGGATTACTAGAACGGAAACAGCTATTTCAGCATGATTTTCTTCCATACTTAAGCATGAATTTTAAAAATTTTCGACGCTTCGCAATAAATACTACGAGTACAGGAAATACGGTACATTTCAAATTTTTAAACGACCTGTCACGTAAATTTGAAAGATTTTCCGTCGCTTCGTGCCGCCTTTTTCGCTAAATCAAAGAAATTAAGCCTTTTTCGCAAGAAATTTTTAAGATTTCGAGAAATTTTGGTGCCAAAACCGATTTCAAATAAAAGCGGACAACTTAAATTGATGAAAAAACGCAATTTTGGTCATGGAGAACGAATTTCCGGACCTTTTTTCGACTATTTTTGGAAAAAGTTGACGTAACGGCCTCTTACGAAAATCCAAGATCCGCCACTGCATACATGACCAACGAATTCGACTACTTTCGGATGAGAGGGTCGGAATTCACTATTTAATACTTATTCCCTAGCTTTCTTCCACTGTAATCGTACTTTTAGGAATTTTTATATGAATCTTTGTATCCTGAACACACGTGGGCGTGGGGGAGGGGGTTGGAGTGTATGCACTCCCCTCCCGAAATCAAAATACCCCCAGAATTCAATTTTTAAATTTTTTGTTTTTTCGTAATTTTTTGATGCCAATATATTGTGCTTGATCACGTTGCCGAAGGTTGAAGAATGGTGTTTTTCGCCATACCACAATATTTTGACCTTTAAAAAATCTTGCACATCCCAGAATTTCGGTGCTGCCCACCTATGGCATGCACCCCCCAGAAGGCTGAATACCCCCAAAAGCCAAAATACCCACAGAATTCAACTTTTGAAAAATTTTTTTCCGCCATACCACCATAGGTGGGCGGCACAAAGCTCTATAGGAGGGGGGGGGTGCTAAATTGTTTCAAAGGTCAAAAATGGCCTTAAAAATGGTGGCATGGCGGAAAAACACCATATTTCAACATTTCTCTTCGAGCTCTATCCATTGACATCAAAATTGCGAAAAAAAACAAAAAAATTCAAAAATTGAATTCTGGGGGATATTTTGGTTTCTGGGGCATGCAATACCTCCCAAACACCATCACCTCACGCCCAAGTATGCATACCACCATTTGTAAGACCATTTTTTGACCTCTGAAAATCTTGCGCCCTAGAATTTTGGTGCTGCCCATCCTTATACCCCGATCGATCCGTTCAAAATAATTCTGGGATTTGTCTTTTTACAATTTTCTGTTTTTATCAAGTATTCCGTGCTAGTTTAAGTAGCCTGAGGGATAATGTTATAATTGTATAATTATATTTTAATTTTGTTATATTGTATTCGTTCGTAATCATAAAAGGGCAGCTGCTAAATCAGGAGTTCGGGTGTTGTAAAACTGGCTAAATTTCCAATCTAGTGGGGTTTTAGCCCCCCCCATTCGAACTTTCCACGGCTACGTGTGATCGTAACACGCAATTTTTATAGAACGCAGCCGAAATCAATTCTCGCAAGCAAAGTCGAGGAGGAAGTCGAGTAGAGGAACTACAACCAATGTTTAAAAGCCATAGCATTCATAACACTCATGATCGATCTTACTTCTTTTTTCTGTTCAGGCCTTATTATATTAAATAGTCTTTTACTATGTAAACCTAGTAAAATCCGCCAATATGTGCATTACGTGAATTTCATGTGAATAAGTAAATTTGATTTTGTTTATTTTTTAAAAGATTTTTACAGTTTTTCATATAAGGCTAATCATTGAAGTCAAGTGGTCATGTCAGTATGCCGGTAGCATGTCATATTTGATAAGAAATGCTTTCTATTCAAATGGTTCTGAAATTGAGTCAATTTTTATTATTCAATTTGAATCGGGCTTGATTTCCTCATTGTTATTAAAGGCATATTTTAGAGACGCGACTTGTACTCACACAAACTGTTTAAAATATACTCATGAAAATGCTGAGTCTTCTTTAAAGTGGATGAAATGTGCTGAAATCAATATTTTTGCTCGAGAAAAATTTGAATGAGCCACAAAATCGCCGCTACGTAAAAGCTACAGTCGCTTTCACATAACTTCGTGCATAAATTCTGGGAATTTTCAACGACAGTAAGCCGAGGGTTACGATAATTTATTATCAGATCAATGCTATAATCGCAATCTGTCAGCTAATTGTCGATGACAGTTTAAAAATTTATGACCGAAGTCGTGTGAAACAGACTATACTTCTAGAGCGAATATAAGGCTTCCTCTGGGCTACATACGTACAAAGTTAAGTAGGTATTGCTATTGGTTTTATCCGGCAAATAGCACCAGAAATTTTTGAAAAATGTAATCAATGCCATTGGCAAGTCATCGAGGTTTTACAGCCTTTTTCACTTAACTTTGGGCACAAATCTTAAGAATTTTTATCAAAATAGTGATTCGACAGATCAAGATAATTATATACTTAGTAGATCAATGCTATAATCGTAATCTGCTAGCTTATTGTCGGAGTTTGCTTTTAAAAATTCATGCCCTAGCTTGTGTAAAACAGACTATAGGTCTTTATATGTGCACGTATATGTAGTTTGTTCCACTTGGACAGTCAATTTCAGAAAATGTATGACGCTAAATTTTACTGCAATGGAATGAAGTGTGTATAAAATGGAAAAAGTTGTAGTGATAAAAGCTACTTTAATGAAATAGACTATAGAAGTGTGCAAGTTTTCGAAACACGGGGAGAGATCTCAGCCTCAAGTAGAAAAATGGAAATTCATTAAGAGATCAGCAAATATGTAATAGCTAGCGGAAATGTAAAATTGACTGTAAAATGCTTTGATTAATTTAATTTTCTTCAATCATAGGTAGCGCGTTAGCGCGTACCTATAATATACTTGGGTACCCCTAACACCTGTGCACCCCCTACAGCTATAACGGGACACTTCTGGAAGGTGCGGTTTTTTTAAAGAAAGATAATAAAAAAATTCGCTGCCCGTGTTTTTTTGTTTTTCTTGAAACTCAAAACTGACTGTGTAAAGAAGGTGTAAAGTTTTTGTGTAACGTTATAACATAGGACAAATTTTGGGACATTTATAATGCGGCATGTGGACAACTGAGTATTGATGACTCGAAGAATTGAACAGCATAGGATAATAGAGGGATGAATTCTACAGATGGCACTTTTTTTGTTTTTTGAAATTCGCATTAGTTATCGAATGGCAGTGTAAAGAGTGCGAAAATCTGGGGGTGAAAAAGCACTTTTGGTCGAGTTTTCAACCTGCTTATGTCTGATACTAACTCCGGTTATGAGTTTTTTGAAATGTTTTCTGACAGAAATGTAGAGCGGATCAAGGGCTACATTCTGCATATAAGCAAAGTCTTCTACGCTCTATGGTGAGTTAGATCCTGGGGTTTAAAGTTTACACTCTAGTGGATGGTGTAAAAAAACTGATTTTAAGTAAGATTTCTCTGCCAAATTTTTTCGCTTATGAGTCAGGGTAAATTGAATACAGCAGTAATAAAGTGCCTCTCAGGGGCTACACATCGCAGCAAACTGCATTTAAAAAAACGCAATATTGAGTTATTTATGGGGGTGTAAAGTTCGAAATCAGAGGTAAAAAATGGGCGAAAAAACACGTTTTTTCCGAATTTTGATTAATAAATCATACCAAATAATTTTTGCAAGAGAATTTCGGCACACAGGAATGTACTACGATTTAAAAGCTACAAATTGTACCAAACCGAATTTCTTTAAACTCAATGGGGAGTTCGGTACGGAATTTTAAAGTTTACAGTGTTCTAAATGATGGAAAATACGTTTTTGTTGCGTTTTTTGTTCGCCACTTTCTCCGTCCAGAAGTCGGGATAAGTCCAATAGAATAAAAATAAAGTGCTTTATATCGGGTGCATGTCAAAGCAAATTGTCTATACATTAATATTTAGCGAGTGTAAAGTCAAAAATTTGGTGTTTAAAATGCGTTTCTGTCTTGTTTTTTCTGCCTGCTTCTCCGGTTATGAGTCAGGGACACGATTATCAAGTCTAGAAATGGACCAGGAACCAAATTTGATATGCCAGTCTGGCGCATATGTTTACACTCTACAGTGTTGTAAAGTGGTTTACACCTATTGTTAGTTTGCCCATAGAACATTATGGAGACTTAATTTTTTTCATAAATATTAATCGTAATATCGGAACAATATCAAAATTACGAATCTGACCAAAATCTTCTTTACACTAGGTGTTTACATGAAGTTTACACTACATATGTATTTATCTTCGTTTTTGAGCATTCCAGAAACCTAATTTTTTCCTGGAGTCTAGAAATTTTCAAAGAATCAAATGTGAGACGTCACGTAGGCGCGTTTGTTTACATCCAACAGTGATGTAAAGTAGTTTACACTCATTGTTTATTTGTCCTCAGACCATTGTAGACATGCAATTTTTTCATAAATGTTGATAATAATATCCGAGTAATATCAGATTTACAAATCGGAATAAAATCCTCTTTACACTAGACGGTTGTGTAAAGTTTACACTGCTAATTAATCTTCGTTCTAGAGCTTTGCGAAAACCTGAATTTTTTGCCGAAATCTGAAAATTTACATGGAATCAAATAAGGGACGTCAGCTGAGCGCGTTTGTTTACACTCAACAGTGATGTAAAGTGGTTTATCTTCGTTCTAGAGCTTTGCAAAAACCTAAATTTTTTGCCGAAATCTGAAAATTTACATGGAATCAAATAAGGGACGTCAGCTAGGCGCGTTTGTTTACACTCAACAGTGATGTAAAGTGGTTTACATCTGTCGTCTATTTGTCATTAAACCGTTATGGAGACGTAATTTTTTCATGAATGTTGATCGTAATATCCGAGTAATATCGAATTTACAAATCAGACTAAAATCTTCTTTACACTCGCTGCTAGTGTAAAGTTTACACTATATAATAAGCTTCATTCTAGAGCCTCACGGTAACTTATTTTTTCTCTAAAGTCGTAAAATATATATGGAAACAGATGTGATACGTCTGCTAGGGGCGCATGAAGAGTAGTGTAAAGTGATTAACACCTAATGTTAATTTGTTCTTAGAACATTATAGAGGTTTCATTTCTTAATAAGCGCTGATCGTTATATCAGAGCAATATCGAAATTATTAATCCCACTAAAATTCTTTACACTCTTGTATAAAGTTTAAAATGTAAATTAAGTTGAGCTCTAGAAAGTTTTGGAAGCATATTTCTTTACAGGATGTTCTACGTAACATAAGAATTACTAATCAGAATGTTTGTTTCTTCTACAACTAGTAGCTTTGTAAAGTTTAAACCAATCAATTATTAGAAGAGCCGCACAGTAAATGAAATCTAGTATTGTATTTCCAAATCTTGCTAATTAAAAGTGGGGTACTAGCAAAGAAAAATGCTCCGATGGAACAAAAAAGGGGAATATACTTGGGATTGTGAATTATCGAGGATGTTAAAGGAGGGGACTAGTAAAAATCTCCCTATGTTATATGCCAAGAATCGCAAAATATGTAAAAAATCAGACATTCTCTAAACAATGCAAAAAATCGAAGTATATTCTGCGGCCTTTGAAAAATGTAAAAGTTTAGTAAACAATTGCTGTAGACATGTGTAAAAGAGTATCTATGCGATTCTTGGTATATAACATAGGGAGATTTTTACTAGTCCTCTCCTTTTACCTCCTCGATAATTCTCAATCCAAGTATATTCCCCTTTTTTGTTCCATCGGAGCATTTTTCTTTGCTAGTTTAAATATACATAGTGCGAGCTGTTTGTTCAAATGTGTCATTTTTCAATTATTCTCTGTGGAGAGCGGTCGGTTCGTTTAACTCGGTCCTCTGGTCAATTCGCGTCGAAGTAGTGCAAAAAAGCGCGTACACGACACGAACAACACTGAATTGTGGTACACCTCCTATGTCTGCAGTTGAGGCGGCTGAAAAATCATCGTCAACATCGACAATGAAACTGAATAAAAGCAGCGGCAAGCAATTGAGACGACGTAAAAGTCGAAGCAGTAGTAGACGTCGACAATCTTCAGTGAAAGAGGGGAGGTGGGTTCAGACTAAAAGAGGACATATGTAAAACTTGGTTTTGTATTGCATGTAGGAATACATCTTCTCGAAGCGACTGTATACGCAAATCGCTGATCATCATAAAATCTGATTTTATTTCTAAAAAATTGTTAAGTTCCCGAAGCACATCAAGATCACGAAGCAGTGTGCGTCAGCTCCGACCTCGGATGCCGAGAACAGGCGGCGCTAAGAGCGCATTATCGCCACAACGACGTCGTAGGACTCCTAGGCGCTCTGCATCTGAAATAGCCGAGGGAGCGGTCGGCGCGGCTCCGAAACGTCGCGGAAGACGCCGAAAATCTGTCCGGCGCATTGGCTCTCGATCAAAATCTGCCCGAAAAAGTAAATCAAGTTTTTTCAAAAAGATGACTCGACTTCCTTAAAATCTGCATAACTATTTCGATAATGTGCTGACAAATGAAGGTGATTTATGTATATAGAGAAATGAGTCTTAAACGCGCATGTTTTAAATATGGTATCCGTGCGAAGATCAGAAATTGGATAAAGCAGTAAAGCCTGAAGATCACATTCTTATTCTTGCGAGCGACTGCGCTTTTTAAATAAATGGCAAAGAGTGAAGTCGGCTATAGTATCCTTTTCGTAGATGACACGTTGTAGACATATAAAGAGGAGAAATAAGCAAACTAATCTTTCATTCTATTTAATAATAGCGATTGAAAAGAAACAATAAAGTCTCGACTTTGCTGACTTTAAAGAAGTCAGCAAGAATTTTTTAAATTAGTAAGATAAACAAACGTTCCAAAACTCGATTCCTTGAACTAAGTGCAAAACGTCAGAAGAAAACGTGAAAAAAGCTCAATACGAGTGCACGCCACGATATGAGGTGAAAATGTTTATAGTCTATTTAACGAAACCTCGTGCATTACAATCAATTCTCATCTTGCAAGCAAGTCGCTACAGAAGTGGTTCCTGAGACAGCCTGCAGAAATACAATTTTGTATTGTAAAGGTTTACAGGCCTGTTAATACCAAATTTTGAGAAAAATCGACCATTGATTGAGCGAGTCGACGGATAATTTTACCTTAAAAATGCATATATAGTATAGTTTTGCGCGCTGAGAACGAGTTTGACATTTATTTGAATTAAAAGTCAAAATTTAATCAGCTACAGTAATCCAAAGTTTCGGCTTTATTCATCTTTTTTCAATTTTTACATGCTGCCAGTTTTTTATTTACTGATCCTCATATTTTCAAACTATGTCGATGAAGCTTTATTATAATAAAAGATCAAACAATTTTCTATAAACATCAAATAAAATTGTTAACGCCATAGCAATATTCCGGCTTGCACTGTAGTAAAGTATATATTTTATTTCTAAAATTTTCGAAATTTTGCATTAATGACCCCAGCCAAAATGAGTGAAACAATAGATTTTATGCTTGCGGTGGGTGGAAATACTCCATTGCAGCTTGTAAAACGTAATGAAAAGTTAGGGGGCCAGGCTAATTTTATAGGCCTTACAGTATATTTATTTTAAAACGGCGATTTTTAAACATTTTGCGTTATTAATGTTGCTCATAACAAAAGACTTCATACTATCTTAGATATTATCGGAAATGTATATTGAAAACGCTGTTTCGGATAAAAAGCATGTTTTTTATTTTCACCGGATTTTATAATGAGATTAGGCTATAGTCATCCGAATTTTTTATTTTTTCATTCAACGAGTTTACATGCTGTTGCTTTTTTATTTACTGAATCGTCACTTTTTGAGACTATGCCAATAAAAATTAACAGAATAAAAGAACTGTTAAATTTTCTATAGAAGTCTTTTAAAATTATTGATGCTGTGACAATATCTCGGTTTACACAGAAGTGTAAACATAGTGTTTTAGCGCAAAAAGTTTCAAAATTTCGTATTAAATTCTCTCATCAAAACAACGGAAAACAAAAGATTTTTAACCCTTAGATGTGTAAATCTATATACCCTGTTGCCACTTGTAAAAAATTAGGAAAATTTAGGGGCCAGGCTATTTTTATGAGCTATACACTATACACAATTTGAAGCAGCTTTTTCAAATATTTTGCGGATGTTCCTTGTATTTGTTCAAATTGCCTGGCCCTCTAATTTTTTCTAATTTTTTGCAGGTAGGACAGAACCTATTTCTTCCCACCACATAGTGACTGAGTTAGTGGGTCTTTATTGCCAAATTTCAAAATCGTTTCGCTAGGAAATAGAGTTTACACTTCTGTGTTAATGTTATAATGTTTATGCTATTATTTTCATGTAAATGTTAACCAATATATAATTAAGGCGTCAATATTTTTACAGGACTTTATACAAAATTTAGTGATCTCTTATCATTAAAAGTCGGCATGAAATGCCAAAATGACAAAACCAAGAATTTGGATTACTGTAGCCTTATTCATTTCAGCATTCGATTAACATGAAAAATATACATTTTGTCCAAATCCGTAACTTATATATCCGTTTTTGAGAATACCCGATATACTGTGAAGTGTCTTATCTCATGTGTGTGTGTGTGTGTGTGTGTGTGTGTGTGTGTGTGTGTGTGTGTGTGTGTGTGTGTGTGTGTGTGTGTGTGTGTGTGTGTCTGTGTGCGTGCGCGCGTGTGTGTGTGTGTGTGTGTGTGTGTGTGTGTGTGTGTCTGTGTGCGTGCGCGTGTGTGTGTGTGTGTGTGTGTGTGTGTGTGTGTGTGTGTGTGTGTGTGTGTGTGTGTGTGTGTGTGTGTGTGTGTGTGTGTGTGTGTGTGTCGTGTGCGTGTGCGTGTGCGTGTGCGTGTGTGTGTGTGTGTGTGTGTGTGTGTGTGTGTGTGTGTGTGTGTGTGTGTGTGTGTGTGTGTGTGTCTGTGTGCGTGTGCGTGTGCGTGTGCGTGTGCGTGTGTGTGTGTGTGTGTGTGTGTGTGTGTGTGTGTGTGTGTGTGTGTGTGTGTGTGTGTGTGTGTGTGTGTGCGTGTGTGCGTGTGCGTGTGCGTGTGCGTGTGCGTGTGCGTGTGCGTGTGCGTGCGTGCGTGTGTGTGTGTGTGTGTGTGTGTGTGTGTGTGTGTGTGTGTGTGTGTGTGTGTGTGTGTGTGTGTGTGTGTGTGTGTGTGTACTCGCAACATACGAAAAATGTTTAAAATCGATGTTTTAAAAATGAGTATAATGTTAGCGCTCATAAAAATAGTTTGGCCCCCTAACTTTTCTTAATTTTTTATAGGTAGCAAGATGGCATGTTGATGCAGTTGCATGTGATCAATGCTGTGTTTCCCAATATATTGAAAGAGATAGGGGGTGTTTAATAAAAAATATTGAAATTTTTGCGCTAAAAGATATGATTTACATTTCTTTGTAAAGCAAAAAATTGCCGCCCAACTTCCAATACTTTTTAAAGATTTTTATTGAGAATTTAACAACCTTATTCTTGCACTTGCAATGCAAGTGAATAATGCTGTGTTTCCCACTAATATTGAAAAAGATAGAAAGTATTTAATAAAAATGTTGAAAGTTTTCGTACTAAAGCATTAGATTTACACTTTTTGTAAACAGAAATGCTGCCACAGCTTTGAAAACTTTAAAAGATTTTCAAAGGAATTCAGCAGCCTATTATCCAGCAAAGTTTTATTGACATAGTCTAGGAAGATAAGATCCAGTTAATAAAAAACAACACCATTTAAACTGTTAAATCGCAAAAATCAAAAATTTGGATTACTTTAGCCTAATTCATTGAAGCATTTAGTGGAAATGAGAATTATGCTTTTATTAAAAATTGCATCTTTAATATGTGTTTTTGAGATTATCTGGAATAGTTCGAAGTTATCTTATAATATGAACAGCATTAATAACGCTACTCTGTTCCGAAATGGGTATACTGTAAGGTTTATAAAAATAGCCTGGCCCTAACTTTTCCATTCTTTTTACAAGCAACAGCGAAGTATGTTCACACACCTGCAAGCGTAAAATTTGTTGTTTTTCGCTCATTTTGACTGCCAGAGAGGGTCATTAATGCGAAATTTTGTAATGTTTTGCAATAAAACATCTTCTTTACACTGCAGTGTAAGCCAAAATATTGCTGTTCCGTTAATAATATCAGTTGATCCTCATAGAGAATTGAGTATCCTTTTCTCATATAAGGTTTCGTTGACTTAGTTTAACAAGAAGAATCAGTGAACAAAAAGGCAGTAGCATGTGAAAACGGTAAAAAATTTAAAAAAATTAAAACTTTAGGTTACTGTAGCTTTGAATTTTGACTTTTAAGTCAAAGTGAACAAATCCGTCCTCAGCGCGCAAGAGTGCACTACATATGTTTTTCAGGTATAATTTATTTTCGACTTGATCGACGCCCCTGCACTCGCTATGGTAAATCTTCTCAGAAATTGTGTCTTAATTGCTAAATGCACCGTCTCTTGATTTTTATTTCAGTTCAAACCGCTTTTGTAACCGATTTACATTAACTCAAGAAATTTGATTTATGCACAAGTTTACGTGAAATACACTATAGATGGAAAATTTTGCGTAAATTCGATACTGTTCGCAGATTACCTATGTAAGTCTAAATATGTAGAAAATATCAGGTATACTTGGATACTCACCATTCACCAATAAACTCGTCGCACTCTTTTTGTGGGTCGACAGATTAGGCCTTGTAAACATATCAAAGATCTTTGCACACTCAACTCGAAAAATTCAGAAAAAATGCTCAATGAGTAGGTATCTTATCTTAATCGCTATAAACTGTCGGTTTGATATAAAAATAAAATGTATTTTCATGCGACACTGCTCTACACGTATTAATTTTGATCTGAATACACTTTTTCTGTGTCCATCCGGGCTTAAATTCGCAAACATGTGCCTTGTCAACATACGTGGGCAGCAAGAAAATTCTGGGGGAGTGCAAGATTTTTTTGAAGGATCGAAAAATGGCCTTAAAAATGGTGGTATGGCGATAAAAACACCAATTTTCGACGTTTCTCATCAAGCACTATCCATTGGCATCAAAAAATTGCCGAAAAAAACGAAAAAAATTTTCCAAAATTGAATTCTGGGGGGGGGGGGTATTTTGATTTCTGGGGGGGGGTATTTTGGTTTCTGGGGGGGATGCATACCCCCCAAACCCCCACGCCCAGGAGCGTTCTTGTCAATCGCGTCCTGAATACAAAGGATAATTCAGAGGATGTAAAAATGAAGCTTTGCCAATGAATGCTCCCTCTCTGAAAGAAACGCCAAATTAACGTAAGCTAGAAATAATGGAATTAAGTAAATTCTTAGGCCGAAAATCTATTGTACGCCGCCGTCGCACGTCTAGAATAGGAGCCAAAACATCAAAGCCGAGGCGGCGATTATCAAGGGTCACGAAAAAATCGACCAGTTCAATTCGTCGACGAAGTATGAATGAGTTGTTTTAGTTAGGGTACATTCCTATAGGTACTTTATAGAGCAAGCCAGATACAGGTCATACTTTGGTAAACGAGTCACCCCGAAGTTCTTTAAGTACGGGTAAGTATAGGTCATAGATGCACAATGTCAGGGTCGGCAGGGGCAGGGGTGCAATCCCAGTAATCCGAAAACAGTGGGCGATTTGTTTTGCTATTTGAACGACCAAAATTGTTAAAATGCCTCTTTTCGTGGTAATATCGCATTTTTAAAGCAGTTTTAGTCCATTTTGACTGCATTATATCACTTTTAACACTAAACAATACTGAAATTGAATAATTTTGGGCGCTTTCTGAGTAAAAGTATGTACATAAAAGTGGTCATCGCGCCGGAAACATTTTGACGTTTTCCCAACCCCCTCCCTCACGTTCAGGTTTGGTAATACCCCTCACCCTCTACGTGCAACCTACTTTGCAAGCCCTAAAGGAAAAATTAATAATTCCTTCTGCGCATTTGAGAGACCGACGAAATAGATTTTAGCACGCTCGAATTGATAGAGCCTCAATTTCGAGAAGAAATTTAGTTTTCTAAACATCCAAAGTTTGAGTAAGACATGGTGAGTCCACGAAAATTTTTCCGTTATTTTCTGCATTAATTTTTTACATTGCACTCGAATTAAATATAAGAGCGAGTTGAGTAGAGCTGGAGTGTTAAGGAATTATTAACGCAGTCATTATAAGACAGGTTTTTTGTATGGCTGAAATAAAGTTAATTTTTTATCTTTTTAATCTTCATTCTGCTAAGCCCGTCCAAGAATCGCTAGGAAATACCATTAGTATTTTAGTTTAAGTAGTGGTTATCGAAATATCGATGATGAAAATGCCCCCCTCATGGATATGGACCCACTATTCCTAAATTCAGCAAACCAGCTACGCGCCTGGAGCTGTTGATACGTTTATCCGTAAAAATCGATCGCAAAGTTATATTAAAAATCCTTGATTCGTTGTTCAACTTCGATGTCAAAAAAGATTAGGTATGTAGGTATAAGGTGCGAATAGCCTAAAATTTGCCATTTTTAAGCGAGCAGAAAGCCAAAAACGCTTTAAACTTAAGACTGCTCCTTTTTTACAAATTTTTTAAAAATCGCGATATGATGTATGGCGAGTCAATGGGCGTAGGGGATTGGGGGCTTTAGACCCTCCCTTGAAGGCGGTATACCCCCAAAAAATTGATAGCTCTCCACAATTGAATTTTTAGCATATTTTGTGGGATATTTGTCGGTTTTATACTACCCATACCCATACATGTACAACCTTGGAATTATGGGGGATCAGGCCCAATAAAAGTTTAAAAGAATGCCTTTTTGGGCTAATAAAGGAAGGGTGCACGTCAAAAACACTGTTTTTGACGTTTCAGACAACTCTTGTTCTTTCTAAAACAAAATTTAAAAAAAATTATTGAGAAATTAAGTAAATTGAACAAAATATAGTCCAAAAATGTGTATATGACGCGAAGAACCGAAAATTTGTGATTTTTGAGCCGAAAATGAGCTAAAAACGTTTAGGCACGCTTTTTGCAACTTTGATCAACTTTTACGAAAAATAAACAATTCTCTGGGGGTCGCAGCCATTTTGCAGGAAGCCAGTTGCCAATTTGGGGGTCATACCCCCAAGCCTCTCCGCCCGAGAACACGTCTGCCCATACCCCAGAACTCGGCTGCAGCCCATTGCTTAAAAATATTTGAAAATTTTTTTATCGGTTTGAAAGTTTCGAAACTGTATCGAAATCAAATTTTGTCAGGAGGTCCGTTGAAAAGAGCTGCAAGCGGACGTGTATCACGCAGATCGGGCAGCAGCCGCATTGGCAAGTCCGTGAAGCCAAGGCGCCGGGCAGCGCCTAGAAAAGCAGCCGGTACTCGACGTCCTACTCGGTAAGAAAAAAGAAATCACAGGGCTAAAGCAATGAAAAAATTTTAGAAAATGATAAAATTGGGTCGATGGCTAGGTTGTTTTAAAATATATTAAAAAAGCTAGAAGGGGGTCGTAAAATTTTCGAGAATCGAGCAAATTTTATTGATGGATCACATGCGCAGATAGACTTGCCCTCGTAATCTGTAAGACTTCCTTATAGAATCCGGTAGACCCTCCTGCATTGAATTTTGACTATTTTTTCAGTTATTTTGGCCCCATCACACCCCAAAATTTGGTTGTCTATGGGATGTTCAATTAGCTTAATTCTGCTGTGCTCAGACATAGACAGTTTGGCATCTTCCTACATTCTGCAAGTCATGAATAGAAATGCAAGCTAGATGGCCTAACTGCAATATCCTATAAGAGCTTAATGCGAGTATTGCTGATCCGGCTTCCTTCTGGCTATAAGTGGAATGCATATTACTATTGTCTGTGTCGCATAAGTTTGAACATAAATTTTAAAGAATTTTTCGAAAGCAAATCGACGGATTACGATAATTATATATCAAATCGATGCTATAATCGCAATCTGTCGGCTTATTGCCGGACATAGTTTTTAAAATTTGTGCCCGAACTTGTATGAAACAGACTCTGAGTCTAAGCCTCAGGCATGTTAGCCGGCCCTCTGAATTTAGGGGAGTAAAATTTTGAATTCAGATTTTACAACAAATACTCGAAGGTGGATGAGAATACATAATGGTGTCTTTGAGTTTTTCTCGCCGAGCTCTAATTATTGAAGAAGAAATAACTTTAAAAAAATAAAAAATTCATTTTGATTTCAATTTTCCTCAAAAAGTATGTCGTATAAAATTGCAACCCGAATGTTTTCTCGACATTACATCCTAGCTCGACTCGGCTGAAAAATTGTTTATTTTGTTTTATACTCAATTTTGGTACTATATTGCAAATAAAAGCTAGCAGGAAAATAAATAATTCTGCATGGAAGCGTCAGAAAATTTGGATATATTCACAATAATAACAGAAAGTCATCTATATGAAAAAATAATAGAATAAATTTAAAAACATAAAAAATAAAACAAAAATAAAAAATAAATAAATAAATAAATAAATAAATAAATAAAAGGTAAATAAATTAGGCATGCTGTTAGTATAAAAGAAACAAAAAGACGCGAGAAATAGTATATACACAAGTACATAAAAAGCACACAAAATTATATTATGAGAAATTACGGGTTTTACGAGGTGCAAGAGTTCAAGTGAAACGAGAGAAGTAAGCAGGAGTTATACAGAATAAATACACAAAAAAACGTGAAAAATATAAACAGGCGAGGTCATCAGAGAGGAACTAGGTTGCTACAGTTTCGTGCCTTTAATCCTCTGACTGTCACTGCAACCTAGCGGCACCAGTCTAGGCGGCTAGACTGCCTCTCATCGTTGAAAAAAATAAAATAAAAATAAAAAAAATAAAAAATAAAAATAATAAAAAATAAATAAATAAATAATAAAATAAAAATAAAAAAGGGAAAAATTAATTAATTGAATAAAGAAATAAACGAATTAACATTATAGATACTATAAATATTATGATATATAAAAAAGAAACATTAATAGAGAATATATAAATAATTAAAAAATAAATGGAATAATAAATAATAAAACAATTGTAAACCTACACGTGAAATACTGCCGTAACTGGCCTGTTCAATCACGTGAGGAAACACAATGAGTAAATAGATAGCGAGAGCAGGACAGGAATAGAAAATCTACATCGATGTGCCCGAATACTATGAATACTATAATAATAGTAATAACATCAATAATAAAAAGAATATTCTAAAAGAAAGAAAATAAATAAAAATCATTGTAAACCTACACATGAAATACTGCCGTACCTGGCCTGTTCAATCATGTGAGGAAATACAATGAGTAAACAAAAAGCGAGAGCTAAGGCGGAAAAAATAAAAATGTGGGATTGACGTGGGAACATGCCGACGCAACTACATACTCATATGATTAGCGTACTCTAATGAAAACCGAAGCTACTTACTAATACGGATGTAGTTATGAAGCGCGTCTGGGAATGTGACGGGAGGCGCAGTGCAAACGCGAAGAAAAAATTCAAAATGTCGTTATTGGAAAATTTAAAGTATTGTTGACGTATAATTTTAACATATTGGCTTTGCTTACAGTTTGGTGAAGCTACTTATTCATGCGCATAATGCTGGAAGCAGCGTCCTAACAGCGATGATAAAATCAAAACGGTCTTAAACAGTTTTGAATATAAGAATGTGCTGGAAAATCAGAAAGGTCGCTGTTGAAAAATTTTAAGTATTTTTGGCGCATGATTTTAACATTATAGCCCTGTTTTTGCAATTTGAGTGACAGATGATTCACGCGCGCTTTGAAAAATTCTTCTTTAGAGCAAAGACGCGCAAAACGATGGAGCTGACTTACAAAAACGGCATATAAAAGATTTTTAGGTACGTTAGAGTCTGAAAAAGGAAATTAACAATAGGAAATCGAAATTGTTCCCTTTTATCAAAAATCGTGAACGAAATCGGTGTAGAAAGATTAATTTCGACGTCTAAATAACTAACTTTTTGAGCAGAAAAAGTTTCCGTGACATTTAATGATTTTGGGTAAATCTCTTTGATGTAATCACGAAAATCTGAAATATTTATAGCTGCGATGTCATCAATGTAACGAGTTACGTTATTGAAACAATAAGCAGAGTCATTATTTTTAGACGATGATAGGAATTTATATTCGCAGTAGAAAAGGAAAAGATCCGCCAAAAGTGGAGAATAATTAGATCCCATTGGGATGCCAATTTTTTGATGAAAGATTTTACTTCCAAAATTAACGAATGAATTTTGGATCAAAAATTTAAGACTTTTTGTAAAAGTGTCAAAGTCAAAAGTGAAATAAGACTTTTTGTCCGAGGGAGAAGAACTCCAGTATGATTTGAAACCGTTAGTACATAAAAATTTATTCTTTTCAAAGGGTTTCTCCAGGAAATCAAAAGAAGTGGAAATAAGTTCATTTTGCGGAAGAGATGTGTAAAGAGTTGAAAAATCGAATGTATTAATCGATTTAATCTTTTTAATTGATTCTAATTTCTTAACGAAAGAAAATGAATTATTGATAGACCAAAATCTGTTAATTCGAGAATTTCTAAAAATGGCTTTACAATAGTTCTCCCAGAAACGACGGACTAATTTGAGGCCTTCAGTAACTAGCGACGATATGAAAGTAGTAGAACAATTTTTAGCCGAAGTAATAAACCTGGATTTATAGGGAATTTTGTGTAGTTTTGGAATCCAATACATAAAAGGTAGTTTTTTGTTGAGACGTCCTTCATTAACAGGTCCGGAAAACTTAGAAAAAATATTTTTCTGAAACTGAATATGGTTAAAGATAATGTTTTCTTCACGTAAGTTAGACAAAACGTAGGTACCACTAGAGGGTAGGGATGGAGATGAAAAATAGCCCAACTCCTCACAAAGAACGGACAAATAATGATGCTTACATATGATAACTAAGTTATTACTAGCCTTATCTGCGACGGTGATGACAAAATGATCATGTAAATTCTTAAGTTTCTCTTTAACGATAGTTTTACCGAGGAGCGAATTAGAAAAGGAAGGAAAATTTGATTTTTTAAATTTATGAATTCTTTGTGAAACAACTTGTTTTATTCGATTTTTCCAGTCAAACAGCGAAGAAACAGGGGCTTTTTCTCGTTTGGCCCAATTAATGACAAAATTATCGAGAGCATGAAAAATGTCATTTTCACAAACATCCCAATTTATACGAGGAGTTTCACGGAAATTAGGACCTTTATTGAAAAGTGAAATTAAGTCAGGATCCCCAATGAAGTTCAAATCACCAGTAATGACATGACCACATGGTTGATAAATATATGGGGATGAATGACAATGACAGGGCGGAATGACACCAGTTGATGAAAATTCTTCGACGACTTGTCTATAATTTAATATCTTAGATCTAATGGGTTGAGTTAAACGATATGTAACGACAGGAGGATTTTGACATTTGAAATTAGGAGGAACGAGCTTAGTAACGCATTTTGAATGAAAAATCGAGGGCAAGTTAATGAAGTCAAAACCTTTATTCTTAAAAGTAAGTCGAAAAAAGCTAGGAGTATAATCAGTTTTCATCAACGAGACAGGCTTATAGAGCCTATAATAAGAAATTGCGGAAATTATGCCAAAACATCGTTTTTCGTTGTAGGAAAATTCATGGGTGGATAATGAAACAACGTTTTCACGTAAAGATTTGAGATTTTTTAAAGAAAGACCAAAAATAAGTTTGCGTAAATTGAAAGTCCCATTTTCAGAATCTAATATTCTGCAACATTCATCGAAGGAAGGGATTATGATCAATCTTAATGATGACGGCTTTTTGCGACCATGACCACGATGATTACGCTGAGTACGGAACTCATGGCTAAAATGAGGGGCTTGCTCAGTGCCATTCATTGAAATATTGCCAAAACCAGTAATATTGTCATTTAAGCCGAAAGGGAAGATAGTTTGGAGTGATTTGATCCAGAAAAGTTCCCTTTTAAGAATATTAGATGGGTCTGAGACAAGTTCTAAAAATTGTATTTTCAAATCCATGAATGAATGATTAGGTTGGTTGAAATGAGAGACCAAAGGAGTTGAAAGTTGATTTTCCTTTATTTTATTCCGATGACCATTTAAGCGACTCCTAACGGATTGACTAGTTTGGCCTACATACTGCAAACCACATACTTTACAAGAAATTAAATAGATGATATTATTGGATGTGCAAGACAAGTTAGATGAACTCAATGACATGAAAGGAACTGATTATTAGAATGACTATGAAACGTGATGTCGGTAAAAGAGAATATTTGCAAGTAAGGCACCTCTTATTACTACATTTATTTATTTCAAAATTTATATTATTTCTTACCTGACTAGTAGTAAGTACCCCAGGGCAGGAAGAGGTAGAAGGTTTGCAGTTCATCATGATATAGTGATAAGGTGCGTCCGGCTCCTTGTTATGAGAAGTACTGGTAACCCATATACAACTCAGCCAATACAGGATGGCAGGACGAACTTAGTACACCAGGAGCACCACCCTAACAGGCTACAGAGGCCGCAAACTGCAAAAACCGGTACTACCGTACGATTACAGCTGTAGGTAACCAAGACCTCCTTTCGGCCCAGTATCCACGCGACATGTAACACTCCAGGGGATCGTTCCTAAGTCAGCCCTTGCTAAGACATTTATATACCGCTTGACACCGGCACCAACTTGCAATCATGAGTAAACTCATGGCCGATAAGAGCTTCCCGCCGTGTCTCAGCCCAGCGGTTGTCAGTAAAGGCTGATTGGAAGACAAAACAAACACGTTAAAAGTGTCAAAAAAATTTAAAAATGTTCCAGAGCATATTCAACGAGAAATGAATTCAAAGGGGCTACAGACAGAACAAGTTCCAAAGTCTCATATCTAATGTTTAAAATTTTTAGGGTCAAAGTAAGGCTAAAAATGGATGGTAAGAGCAAAAAACGCCGATTTACGACGATCCTCATAAGATATGTGACCATTGGCATTAGAAAAATTGCTGAAAATGAAAAAACTTTCAAAAAATTTAATTTTGGGAGTCCGCGAGGGTTTGTTCGATATTTGGAGTTCCTCCCAAACCCTCCGTTAATGTGGGATACCATCGTGCGCACAATGCCTATAGGTACGCTACAACGAAATTTCGCCTATGTTATCGTAATACCCAAAGAATCGCCAAATTATTTCAAAATAAATGAATAACATCCAATGTTTTTCCTCTTCAGTCATGCTTTAACACTAGCGAAAGAAAAATGCTCCGATGGAACAAAAAAGGGGAATATACTTGGGATTGTGAATTATCGAGGATGTAAAAGGAGCGGACTAGGAAAAATCTCCCTATGTTATATGCCAAAAATCGCAAAATATGTAAAAAATCAGACTTTCTCTATACAATGCAAAAGATCGAAGGATATTCTGCGGTCTCTGAAAAAACGTATTATTTTAAAATAATTTTTTCTGATTGACATAATATCTTCAAAAGCATATTACGTAATGCAACTTTTTGCAGACTTCATTCAACTTTGAGTTGCTTAATAATGTGACTGAAAGTGAAATGCTGTTAACAAATCATAATTAAGTTGTTCGTATTTCATCATTACTAAGCATGTCACTTAGCAGATACAGCCATTCTAAGTGTCAAAGTGCAAGCAATATTCAAATTACCAAAAAATTGATTGAAAAAAGCAGCGAATTGGCAATGCAGTAGCTAAGCGAATTGAATGAAATAGTACATATCGATGCATTCAAGACAATCGATGATATTGTTGGTTCAAAGCAGTAGGAAACACGGAAGCTGACGTGCAACAGACCTTATGTAGATACTCTTTTACACATGTCTACAGCAATTCGTTTACTAAACTTTTACATTTTTTCAAAGGCCGCAGAATATACTTCGATGTTTTGCATTTGTTTAGAGAAAGTCTGATTTTTTACATATTCTGCGATTCTTGGCATATAACATATAGGAGATTTTTCCTAGTCCCCTCCTTTTACATCCTCGATAATTCACAATCCCAAGTATATTCCCTTTTTTGTTCCATCGGAGCATTTTTGTTTGCTAGTAACCCTACTTTTAATTAGCAAGATTTGGAAATACAATACTAGATTTCATTTACTGTGCGGGTCTTCTAATAATTGAATGGTTTAAACTTTACAAAGCTACTAGTTGTAGAAGAAACAAACATTCTGATTAGTAATTCTTATGTTACGTAGAACATCCTGTAAAGAAATATGCTTCCAAAACTTTACTAGAACTAAACTTAATTTACATTTTAAACTTTACACAAGAGTGTAAAGAATTTTAATGGGATTAATAATTTCGATATTGCTCTGATATAACGGTCAGCATTTATTAAGAAATGAAACCTCTATAATGTTCTAAGAACAAATTAACATTAAGGTGTTATTCACTTTACACTACTCTTCATGCGCCCCTAAGCAGACGTATCACATCTGTTTCCATATATATTTTACGACTTTTTGGGAAAAAAATAAGTTACCATAAGGCTCTAGAATGAAGCTTATTATATAGTGTAAACTTTACACTAGCAACGAATGTGAAGAAGATTTTAGTCGGATTTGTTAATTTAATATTACTCGGATATTACGATAAACATTCATGGAAAAATTACGTCTCCATGACGGTTTAATGACAAATAGACACAGATGTAAACCACTTTACATCACTGTTGAGTGTAAACAAACGCGCTCAGCTGACGTCCCATATTTGATTTCATGTAAATTTTCAGATTTCGGCAAAAAATTTAGGTTTTTGCAAAGCTCTAGAACGAAGATAAACCACTTTACATCACTGTTGAGTGTAAACGAAACGCGCCCAGCTGACGTCCCTTATTTGATTCCATGTAAATTTTCAGATTTCGGCAACAAATTCAGGTTTTCGCAAAGCTCTAGAACGAAGAGTAATTAGCAGTGTAAACTTTACACAACCGCCTAGTGTAAAGAGGATTTTATTCGATTTGTAAATCCGATATTACTCGGATATTATTATCAACATTTATGAAAAAATTGCATGTCTACAATGGTCTGAGCGATCAAATAAACAATGAGTGTAAACTACTTTACATCACTCTTGGATGTAAACAAACGCGCCTACGTGACGTCTCAAATTTGATTCTTTGAAAATTTCTAGACTCCAGGAAAAAATTAGGTTTCTGGAATGCTCAAAAACGAAGATAAATACATATGTAGTGTAAACTTCATGTAAACACCTAGTGTAAAGAAGATTTTGGTCAGATTCGTAATTTTGAATATTGTTCCGATATTACGATTAATATTTATGAAAAAAATTAAGTCTCCATAATGTTCTATGGGCAAACTAACAATAGGTGTAAACCACTTTACAACACTGTAGAGTGTAAACATATGCGCCAGACTGGCATATCAAATTTGGTTCCTGGTCCATTTCTAGACTTGATAATCGTGTCCCTGACTCATAACCGGAAAAGCAGGCAGAAAAAACAAGACAGAAACGCATTTTAAACACCAAATTTTTGACTTTACACTCGCTAAATATTAATGTATAGACAATTTGCTTTGACATGCACCCGATATAAAGCACTTTATTTTTATTCTATTGGATCTTATCCCGACTTCTGGATGGAGAAAGTGGCGAACAAAAAACGCAACAAAAACGTATTTTCCATCATTTAGAACACTGTAAACTTTGAAATTCCGTACCGAACTCCCCATTCAGTTTAAAGAAATTCGGTTTGGTACAATTTGTAGCTTTTAAATCGTAGTACGTGCCTGTGAGCCGAAATTCTCTTGCAAAAATTATTTGGTATGATTTATTAATCAAAATTCGGAAAAAAACGTGTTTTTTCGCCCATTTTTTACCTCTGATTTCGAACTTTACACCCCCATAAATAACTCAATATTGCGTTTTTTCAAATGCTGGTTTGCTGCGATATGTAGCCCCTGAGAGGCACTTTATTACTGCTGTCTTCAATTTACCCTGACTCATAAGCGGAAAAATTTGGCAGAGAAATCTTAGTTAAAATCCGTTTTTTACACCATCCACTAGAGTGTAAACTTTAAACCCCAGGATCTAACTCACCATAGAGCGTAGAAGACTTTGCTTATATGCAGAATGTAGCCCTTGATCCGCTCCACATTTCTGTCAGAAAACATTTTAAAAAACTCATAACCGGAGTTAGTATCAGACATAAGCAGGTTGAAAACTCGACCAAAAAGTGCTTTTCACCCCCAGATTTTCGCACTCTTTACACTGCCATTCGAGAACTAATTCGAATTTCAAAAACAAAAAAATGGTCATCTGTAGAATTCATCCCTCATAATCCTATGCTGCTCAATTGTTCGAGTCATCAATTACTCAGTTGTCCACATGCCGTGATAAAAAGGTCCCAAAATTTGTCCTATGTTATAACGTTACACAAAAACTTTACACCTTCTTTTACACGGTAAATTTTGAGTTTCAAGAAAAACAAAAAACACAGGCAGCGAATTTTTTTATTATCTTTCCTTTAAAAAAACCGCACCTTCCAGAAGTGTCCCGTTATAGCTGTAGGGGGTGCACAGGTGTTAGGGGTACCCAAGTTTATTATAGGTACGCGCTAACGCGCTACCTATGATTATCGAACAATTTACTCACTGAAGTTTCGTTTTAGAATTGTGCAAATCAAGGAGTACTTCGGCAACATTTGCTCGTCGTAGATCGTCTAGGATCCGTGCATTGAAAGCTGCCGCTTGAAAGAATGCGTTTTAAGAACAAATATTGTGTGAAAGTTTTGCTTTCGTTTTCATCCATTTCATGCACATTATTTATGTAAATCGCTAGCACGTATTACTAACATTATGCACTCTTGTTCTTATTCGTTTCATATCGCATTTTGTACTAATCTTTGTTAAATAAAATGAACATTATTTCAACCTTTTTATGGTGAGTTGCTGGTAATATTGATATTCATAAGTGCCAGTTGAATCGTCGGCTATCTGTCGGCAAAATTCTTAAATTATGTCCAACGTTACGTAGAATAGACTACAGGTTTCGAATTAAATGGACTGCAATATTGTAATGTAAGTCGCTCATTATTGCTAACGTTTCTGAAAAAAACATGACACGAATGCCTGCTTCTGAAACTAAAATTTTAGCCTAAGTTTCTTCATTTTGAGCGACGCTTGAGCAATTAAAACGTTAAAATAACATTGACGTAACCACGCTAATTGGAGATGGTCCACTTATAAAAAAATTGAAAACTATCTTGTAGTAACCAAACTCGTAATAAATTAGCTTGTTTCAATTTAAAATAAATTGAGCTGCGCCTGCGGGTGGGATTATCATGTTCCTTGTATTAGTAATATAGTCTGTTTCAAGAAAAATTGTAGGTACTTGAAATCAGTTTTTCGGTGTTCAAACGAGTAGCCACAAAAATGAGTTAAAGGCAGTCTACTGTAATACAAGTTTGCGAAGTAAAACTTCATATGCTTGTCAATTGTTATGCACAATATTGTAACTCTTGCCTAAGTTTAAACCGCTTTTGTAATCGATTTACATTGACTCGAAAATTGCCATCCATGCACAAGGTTTCGTGAAACAGACTATACTTTTAAATGCATAAATCAGAGACAGACTTCTCCACTTGCTGAATTCAAATCGAATCAGTTTACAAAGACAAAACGACCAATAGTTGTGCGGTGGAATGCGGAAGTAGCGTCTTCTATTGGTCGATTTGCCTTTGTAAACTAGTGTGATTTAACTTTGCGAGTTCAGAAACTCTATCTCTGATATATGCCATTGAAGTGACACGGTAAAAATCAAAATCTGTTTTCATGTCATTAATTTCTGGACCCGGAAGTCGGACCTTGTAAAATATACGTGCTAATGAACTTTGCAGGAAAAGTAGGTAGGTACCTACCTAATTTATAAGCAACTTAAAACTTACGGTACCTACCTCGCATAGTAAGCTGATTGCTATATGTATGCTTGTGTTCGAAAAAATTATAATTTCGGTAGACCGCTTCTGTCGATTAGGTCAATTCAAGCATTTGTATCATTCATAAATGCGAAATTTCGTAAAAAAGAAAATTGAGGTTTTTATCACTAATATCTCGCCTCAGATTCCGGTTTTCCTCATGCTACGCTGCGAAAGCAAGCTCGTACGTATGATGCATCGAAAATCAGATGCTCGTCTGTAGTAACAGGAATACAAAGTCAACATTTGTTAGATTTTAACTTACGACCATAATGTACAGGGTGTTAACGAAACTTCGTATAAGGAGATACGGAAGAAATGTAGTTTTTGTGCAAAACGGTTTACACTGCACTATAGTTAGAAAGAGCATCTATTTTTGTGCGGGAAAAGTTGTACTGTTCATTTCCTGATCATGGAAAAGTTGCTGTCCTTTACCGGAGCAACTTGATTCGGTGCTTAGTGACATGGAATAGAAAACATAGTTTTTTGATAATTTGTTCATCAATGTCTTTGCAATTAGCTTCTGTTCGCACCGCCAGTGGCGGCCACATCTCGTTTTAGTCTACTTTCTTGTTCAGAATTGAATCCTCTTTCTGGTGACGTGTTCTACTTTACTAGGAATATAATGGCTTCTCCCGTAAGCCCTTACACGCAATTTTCGTTACACCCTGTACATGCTAGATGATTTTTTGTTTCGAGCTAAATGCACTGACAATGTATGTACATATAGTCTGTTTCATTTATCCGAGAGCTTTTTCAGTAAATGTTTCTGGAGGTTACAGTAACCGCTTCTTTCTTACTTACTGTAGGTCGCTAGATCTCACTATAGCTACGTAGCACATAAGGGTTTTTTATTAACGTCTTTGCGGCTTAATTTATTCCCGTTTTCCAGCAGATCAATCAAGTTACAGAGAAAAATCGAGCATTCAGCTAATCCTAAGTTGACACTTTAAACACAATAGACTAAGATGTTAAGAAACACTGCGAACTCCCACATAGCGCAGTGGTAAAACGTATGCTTGCAATCGAAGCAACCCGGGTTCGATTCCACCCGTCTGCTTTTTGTTTAGCGCACGTACTGTAGTGCGTCCTAGCACTGATTAAATGCCTAAATTAAATTTATTAGGGCGGATTACTGCATTGAAAATGGAAGAATTCCAGCCATTCGCCCTCACTGAGCTGGATCTGCCGAATTACAGTAATTCGTTTTGTTTGGCTCACTGTAGCCCTTAAAAAAATTAACTGTAAAGCTCTCGAATAAATGAAATAGACTATAGGTAGGTACCTATTGCGAAATTAAGTTTAAGACGCCCATTTACATTTTGCGTTGTTGTTCACTTGAGTTCAATTTAAAGCAGGCACTATCCAGGCTCTAGTGTTGTAAAAGATAAGGATTTTTTGCAAGATAAAAGATAAAGATAAAGTTGAAATTTTAAAATCTAGAAGATAAAGATAAAGATAAAGATAAAAAATTAAGAAAGATAAAGATAAAGATAATTTGCAAGATAAAGGAACCAAATAGATAAAGATAAAGATAAAGTGTAAATATGGTCGCCTGGACCTAGGAGAATGATGTATGTGAAGTGCAATAAACGAGAGTGGGTGATGCAAAGCAGCCAACTGAATGCCCTAACTTTTACACCTGAAGTCAAAGAGGTGATAGGCATTAAGCACACATAAATGTAGGTTTGGGGGTTTACCCGCGGTATCTGACTGACCCACGTACTACTACTACTGGCTGACAGCAAGTCACTTCTTTCTTTTCACAAGCATCAAAACCCTGCTCTGTGCGCCTGTACAAAGTATAGTCGCAACAGTTATTGATTTTTTCAAACTTCTCTATTTTTCCTAGGCTTAGACTTAGATTAACGTGGGTGCTAGTACTCCCGCTTAGATCGGTATCACTCCCGCTTACTTAGGTCGATATACAGACATTAGTTTGGGCCGCACGCCGTAGGGTTTAAACAATCGTTTTCTTTTCTTTTCTTGTATTACAGTAAAACTTGAATGCGTCTAAATGTATTTCACGTCAAACCTGCATTTTGGATTACGTGCTAATTTATGTACATACTTTATCTTTTTTAGCAAGATAAATTCCTATCAAAAAGATAAAGATAAAGATAAAGATGGCCTGTGATTTTTCCAAAGGATAAAGATAAAGATAGATAAAATAAAGAAATCGTCAAGATAAAGATAAAGATATCTTTATCTTTATCTTTATCTTGCTAAAAAGATAAAGATAAAGATATCTTTTACGATAATATATCCAGCGTCGTAATAATTCTGCATGCTTAGCTCTACTATTATGGATGTCTTAAATTTTTGGCCAAGTCTATATCGATACCTACATATTAAGTTCATAGATGATGTAAAGCATAAGTAAGTAGGTATATTTAAGTAAAAAACGACGCATTCAAAAGCAGTAGGTTGGTAAATAAGAACAACATAACAAAAACAAGACGCAAAAAAGTACGAAATCGACTAGTAAATTATGTGAATGCGAAAATCGCTTATATGTACAAGATTTCACGTTTTTTATTACAATACGGAGCGATTTAGTCAATATTTCAAACTGTCGACTAAGCTGGACCTCGAATCCGGCGACAGCGGCTCAATGCGGGCATTGATTCTGATCAAAGGCCGCTTCGGATGCCCAAGGCCTCTTGCTCGCCGCCCTTTCAACGGCCTCGACCGTTTGACGCGCCTATTTCTCCCAACGGATCTGGGAAAGGCGGATCCGTCGCGTTTTCCGCCTTTGAAAACGCGCGATTTCGCGCGACGTCGCCGCGCTACTTTTGGGCCTGGACGCCGAGACGCGCGTCTTCTTAAAGCGGTCTTTTGCGACAATCTGGCCGACGATTCGGATCGCGATCGGGGTCGCGACGTGATTCGCCGTCGCTTGCGAAACGGCGAGCGACGTGCGAAACTTCGGCGACGGACGTCGCCGCGAATCGACCGTCGACGTCGTTTTGGCGGCAACGGCGCGGAACGCGCTCGGCGACTACGACTTTTCGCTCGCGACGGAGAGCGCTTGGCCGTGGATTTTGCTATCGCGAACTTTGCCGATTTTTCCAGATGCTAACTCAACTGCCATACTATCGATTTCTACTGTTTTACGTCTTTGAGACCGCTTTGACTCAACAATCGCAGATTCCTGAGCGAAGAGATGCATGAGAAAAATGAACACTCCTGGAAAACCATAAGTTGGCGCGCAAAATAGAAAGATTTAAAAATTTTTTACTGCAACCAAACTGTCTAAGCTATGTACAGTAGCGTGCTTCACCTTCTGAATTTGGGGGAGGGACAAAAATTTTTTAATTTGGACTATCTCGACAACCGCTTGTACTTGAGCAAAATTAATAGATTTTTGAACTTTTGAGCTTTTTTCTGTAAGAATGGAAAAATTTCAAAAAATTCAAGTGGATAACCAAAGCGTTTAATTATCAGTTTAGTTGGAGAGTTACGCTCTCGTAAAGATTGCATATTTAGGCAAAGAATCTGCAAAAAGATGAAAAAACGACTTCTGCTTAATTTAGTGTAAACTAACAGCATCCTGACTAGCATAATTGAAAATTCAGCACATTCTTTCAAAAGTAATAAGCTCTTAGGAAAAACAAGCCGCATTCAATTCGGTCAAGCATCAGAGGAGTTTTGGGGATCAATATGCCATTCGTTTTTTTGAGCCACCCTGTATTAAACAAATATTTTGGATATAAATAAATAAGGCACACGAAGCGCCTTAAAATTTTGGGCTTATCAGCTCAAGTGTGCTAAAATTTATTCTAGTGGACTTTCGGGCGGATATGCCTTATGAATTTTAATTTTTCTCGGAGGACCTTTGTAAGGAGTACTCTGCTTTTAAAATTTCGAGGACTAGCCCCCCTATACCCCCACAGCTAATTCCTGGCTTCTGGTGATGCGCTCCTTGAATAGCTATAAAATAATGTAATGCATCAGATGAACTACATAACGAGACAGTTATTTCTTTAAAAAGAAAAGAAAAAGGTTTTTGAAACTGTGTCATTTCAAATTCAGATAAGTCGATTCCGCTCTCAAATCGGTGCGGAGCAGGTTTGTTAAATTTTTTTATGTTTTACAATACTAGTTTAAACCAGAATTGATCGTAAAATGGAGACATTAAACTTTTCTGAAGAAAATAAGACAAAATGAAGGTCAAAAATAGATGAAACTCAAAAAAATTTCCAGCAAATACACTGAAATCGACCAGACTGTGGATTAACCTGAGCCTAAATGCTAAATTCCATATTGTAAGAATCGAGACATCAAAATCGTTTGTTTATCGTTACGAACACGGAGACAAACCAACGCAATAATTCGTTTTCTTAATATGATCAACGCTTTTCTGGTATCTGACTGCAATACTGCATTCACTAAAATCGAACAACAATTTTGACATTTTTCCGACTAGATGGTCTCGTACATAGATTTCATTTAGTTCTGTACGAAACTTAGGCCGGCCGGGTTAGCCGGTCAAAGGGGTCATCTAATGAGCCTTTTTGTTCCGAAATAGTCTCAAAAGTTGTTTGAATGCTCCATAGAAACTGTCTTCATCAAATGTTTCGGGTCACTTTTAAGCACATTTAGAGGAAATTTTGACTTTTATCCCTTTGGCGTTCATTTTGCCTTATTTTCCTCAGCCACATTTTTTGATTTTAGAAATCTACGTATACACCCAAACCCCTCCGTGTGCATATCTAGGCAAGACACTCAAGCTTGACAAGGAATCTTATAAGGCTTCATTCTTAATGAAACTGATGCCTCATTAAAGATTCTTCTAAAACTTAAGGCTAATCAGCTTTAGTTTATTTTGGTGACTTTGGACCGAGCTTTCTACTATTTTTCTCATCAATTGATCAAATACTCACTTTGTGAACCTTAATTTTTATAATTTTTGATTCGATTTATAGGTCTTCCGACTTTTTATATTTAATTTGGTTCTGATTGTTTCAGTTTCTAAACGCAAAAAAGCCTATTTGTGAATTTTACGATGAAGATACTTTAACAAAGATTTTAAAAATTAAAAGGGAGCCAATGGTTCCAAGTCTCTTTTTTACCATTCATGCGTACATTCCATAGCTTAATAGCTTTAAATTTCCAAGGTATGTTTATCAGAAATTACCAAAATAACGTTTAAGGAAGCAGAGCGTTATAGCACGTGAAAATAATGTGAATCGAAATGCTCATGAGTGCGAAAGTGAGTCTGTCGTTTTGTAAACAATCTTAGATTTCGTTTTTATACTTTGTTTTTTCTGAAACCGATCGAGCTGAGCTGGTTGCTGACCTATAAAAATACTGAGAAATTCTGAATATTTAGAGAATCTGAAAAATTTCTAAAATTTAAATTATGAAAAAATCAGTTCAGAGTTGTATAGGATTCAACATAAAAACGAATGATTTGATTACTATTTTACCAGTAAATTACGAAGATTGAAAGTGGAATAATAGTTTTGAAAAATGAGCTTGCTAAGCAAGAGTTGTAAACCAAGAGAAACTTAAAGTTTAAACCTACCGTTACATTATTAAGAGAATTATAAAAGATTTTAAACTTAAAAGAAAATGAAAAAAGGTGGGATGTTGGTAAATTAAAACAAATTTGAAGGATATTATGAAACATTATTGTTGAGAATGGACGATCACGTGCTATGTATAATGATGACTCCTTGATTAAAAGATCAAAAGAGTTTGATGCTCGATAACCTTGAAGCAGTTTGATGTAATTGGATAATTGTTGTTTGAGATATGTTTGTTAATAGCAGATAAGCTATCACCTTGAATAAGCTTCCCTGTAGCAAATGAGATGCCAGTATGCTCTGCAATTCTAATCCCAAAATGTCAGGGAGTTTCGCCAATGTAACTAGCCATATAGCTAAGAACACGTATACTTATATACTAAATTTGAGAGTAGCTTAGCAGGTACAGTATCCTTGTTCTTGAAAAACCGGCTGATACACATGACAGGTTTGCAAACAAACCTTACTCTAATCTGAGGGTAAAATGCAGATATAAGCTTTAGAATTCTGCTGCGTACATTGTAGCCATGCACACCAGTGTAAGGCAAAACAAGAGAATAGCATAGTTTATCACACCCGACTTTTATGAATAATAATAATATGCACACCTGGGCGTGGAGGGTTGGGGGATATGCACCCCCGAGAAACCAAAATACCCCCAGAAATAAAAATACCCCAGAATTCAATTTTTGAAAATTTTTCATTTTTCACAATTTTTTGATGCTAATGGATAGTGCTCGATGAGAATCGTCGAAAAATGGTGTTTTTTCCGCCATACCATCATTTTTAAGGCCATTTTTTGACCTTTGAACAATCTTGCACCCCCAGAATTTTCTTGCTGCCCACGTATGGTAATATGCCGTGACATGCTGCAACAAAGATTTCTGGAAATGAATATTTATTAGTCTATGAAAACAGATAAAATACGATTGAGTACGAATAAAAAAGATATCACGATACAAGGAATTACAGTTCACTAATTAAAAATTAATATGAAGTTAATTAAAAATCAATTTATGTATGTGCAATGTTAGAGCAATTCCCGCATCTCTATCCGTTTAACTCGTTGTCAGAACATCGTTAAGATCAATAACTTACTGGAAATAACATAACTTTATTTTGAATAAAATTTACACAATTACAGCGCCAATAGAATAAAACATGGCCCCATTTTGTTATGAATACCTAATTATCTTTTATAAGACTATAATGATTTCACGGATTTTTAAGAGTTTCGTTAAATTAATTTTATCACTAAATTCAATTCTTCGGCACTAATAAAATTAATTTAAATATCCATGATTTGAAGGTTTGCAATAAAAGTTTTGTTGAAGATAAAACATTTTTTCTTATAGTATAGATATTTTTTTAATATTTGGGCTGCTTACCTTTCTTTATTGCACATATGTTGCCGCCCTACTTTTTTGCTTGTGCATTTTAGCACATTACCGTATTTTTAGAAAAATAAATGTATTTACTTTTCAGTACGGAAAACTGCACTACTGCCTAAAAACTTTTTTTCATCGAACTTTACTTCTACAGGTAAAGTTCAAGCTGGCGTAAAAGTCTATCCATGTTCGACGATTATTTTCACAGGCTCTCATAGATTTCCATAGTAAATGGTATTCTTCTGTGAATAGTTTTCTTCTATGACCCAACATTGACCCGAAATAGTGGCATGATAAAGGGTAGATAATGTACTTTGCAATAATTTTTTAGCCATCGACCAACATTATTTTCCAACTTTTTAGGCATTCCATGCCTGAATAATACCTATTTATTGGACTTATTCACTTTCTTAGCGGTCTGAGAGCCATATTTTTGAAGTTTTCTTCCATTTCTTTTAGTATAAATTCTAAAAATTTTTAGCGCTTCGCGTTAAAAGTTTCAATTGGCATTGCTCCAAGTGCACAAATGTAGGAAATAAGAAGAAGCAAATCAACTCTTCTAAACGTTTTTCTGTCTAAATTTCACAAATTTTCCAGTCATCTGTGTTTTAATAAAGTCAAAGAAAGTCAAGAACCTCTTTTCACAAAATTGTTAACTAAGTTTTTTAGATACAGTTCTGTATTAAAAATTAATCTTGAATGGCGAAAAATGCTACTTTCCTCGTTATAGCGGGCTTTTGGATCTATTTTTGATTGTTTCGGAAAAAGCCAGGGTCACCGCCACCTCCGAAACATCCTAGATCCGCCACAGGAACAAAACTAACTTTTTTGGCTTCTTCGGCTCTCTGGGTCAATTTCACTCCTTTGACGGATTTGTCCTTCGAGGCCACTTTTCTCTTTACGACCACTCTTTTCGCGCTCTTTGAATCTCCACCCTTTTCTACGGTTGATCCTACGGGGGCCCGACCCAGTTTCTGCTGTTTGTATCTATTTAGGTCCTCGCTTGCCAGTTTCTTGAACACAACTTTGTCATCATCAGATGTTTCTCGCCAGCTAAATTGTTCAGTTAGCCCTCATAATGTCTTATGCAAAAACTAGCATAAACACTTTGTTTCAATATAAGAAAAATTTACTGAATATTTTTTCACCGTTTGACGATTTTTTGGTGCCTTATATACATAAAAACCAGGTTAAAATCATCCCGCCATCAACGTTACCTTTCTCTCGTCTGACAAAAATGCTGAGTGCGCTAAATGCCGGAAAGTGGACGATAAGATTTCTGATTGAACTCAAGCCATGTCTATCTCTGAAAAATCTTCTATGTCATTTTCGAAAAAACGCTTCAAAATAAGGATTTTGTATTCACCATAAAAAATATAGGAAGTGTGAGATTCATAGCAACACATGGGCGTCGGGGTCTACGTAGTCTGTCTGGACCATAGATGCACAGCAAGGTCGATCTGGGAGGGGGATCAGCTGGTCTGGAAAGGAGGACAAAAATTGAGCTTTTTGGGCTAAATTGATTTTAAACTGGTATAGCGCTAAGATAGCGTTAAAACTACGTTATTACAAAGTTTCCGGTCAATTTGAAGCACTTGTCGAAGAAAATTTCCATTTTCCATCCGTTTTTGGCCTTCATTTTGCCTCATTTCCCCCACAAAATTGTTCATCTTTAAATTCTGGGAGGTTCAGGAGGACCATCTCAATCACCTCCCCACGTGCTTGTCTGTTGTGGACCATAGATGAAGAGCACGGCCGATCTAGGGGAGGGGTTCCAGTAGGTCTGGGGGTCAAAAATTGAGCTTTTTTGGGCCAAAATGACTTCAAAGACTGGTACAAGCGCAGAAATAGCATTAAAACTACGAGCATATTATACGCATTTTCTGGTTAATTTGAAGCATCTTTGGAGGAAATTTTTAATTTTCATCCGTTTTTGGCCTTCATTTTGTCTCACTTTAACCCACAAAATTTTCCATTTTTCCATTCTGGAGGGTCAGTATCAGGGGACCCTCCAAGCCCCCCACGTGCATGTCTGGTCTAGACCAGAGATGCACTGAGGAGAGGCTTGGGGTATAGACCCCAGAGAGGAAAAATGAAAAATTTCTCAGTGAAATTGGGCAGAACAAAGGCCGAAAATGAATACAAATTAAAAAATTTTGTCAAAAATGCTTTAAATTAACTAGAAACTGTGTAATCATGTAGTTTAAAGCAGTGCTTAAACTACTTTTTTAAACTTATTTCAACAATGAAGCTAAATTTTTGACCCCTTCAGACAGGCACCTATGATCCATACTCGCCAAAATTTGAAAGACTCTCAAATCGATAGAAGACCCTAGAATTAGTGTTGTCAAAAGTTCGGGAAAAAAGAATCTTCGAACTTAATTCTGAACTAAGTTCCTACTTCTTGAGAGCTTTGAACTAAAGCTCAAAAGCTAAGTTCGTAAAAAAAGAACTCAGATCGAACTAGTCCTCTTTTTTTCAAAAAAGAACTTGGTTTGAAGTAAGTTCTTGTCCAAAATAGGGGTAGAGAAAGCGCAAGCTTTTAAGAGGCATCAGTCAAGAGTAACACGTACAACGTGCTCATGTATTTTGTTGCCATCATAGGCATCAAATGCATGGCTTTCATCGCTTGCAAAACGCGGAGATCGAAGAACTAAGATTCCGAAGTAAGTTCAACTGAAAATTAACTAAGTTCTTTTCCGAACTAAATTTCTGAAAAAAGAACTAGAACTAGGAACTAAAAACTAGTAATTCTGACTTAGTTCTATCTTGGTTCATAGTTATCTACTGCCAACTATACCTAGAATTGATTTGTTGGTGCTATTTTTGGCAAATTCGCCCAATCGGACCCTCAGAATTTGATAACTGCCCATGATGCCCGAAACCCCCAAGTGCTTGTCTATTGCGTTAGAATATATTCCTGACTAACCGTTTGGCGAGCGCTCGACGGATATCAATCGCAAGGTATTTTGGATACTGACGACGCGTTTCTGCCCAATGTTTGCCGATGAAAAACGAATAAGCGTTACGTCGGTCGCCTGGGCAAACCGATCGCTCGTCGACGGCGCAATTTAGGCGGCCTATCGCCATATCGACGTTTCCATTGGGCCATTTCAGAACGATAACGCCGTCTGTCTTGCTCTTCCAAAGATTTATATTTCGCCTTTTGTGAGTCATCTGAATTCAACCATATTTTATGAATCATGTGCATTGACGCATAAGTAACTTGGAATTTTAGACTGATGGAAACATTTGTGGACTTCGTTTTTCATTTTTATTTTCGACAGGTTTACATCAAGTCACATTTTGTCAAACTAGCAACTTTTCAAGACGATCAAGTCGATCTTAAAAATAGATTAAACTTATACGGTAGGAGCTATATTCTGCAGTATAACGAATGAAAGGCGATTTTTCCAGATATTGTGCGGCATTGCTGCTTCAAGCTTTCTTAGCTGATGCTTTTGCAGCCTAATTCCAGTGAAATCAAATCGCGATCTGCATGTGCAAAACAGACTATAGATCATGCCACCGCTTCAGCATAAATTAAGAACAGAGCATGGTCGAAATTAACGATCGTGAATTAGAATGTTTACTTGGACATAAGTATACAAATCTGGTATAGGTACTTTATTTTTAAAACATCGCAACGGTCTGTAAATACCTTACCTACTTGAATTATTGAGAAACGTGCCACGTGCAGTTATTTATCATTGGTATTCATGAAGTTGTAGTCTCTCAAGTCTTTCGGAACACATTAATTCCAATCAAATTTTAAGCAAGGTAAAAATAACGTAAATTACAGAAGAGGGGCGCAAAAAAGTTCATTAGAAAAGGCAAAAATTGTTTATGTAGTGGATTTTGGTTGCGGATAAACAAAAAAAATCAAAAAAATTTATTCTGCTTCACAATTGATTGCTTCTCACAACTTTATACCGTTTTTGCGGTCATTTTAGATTCACAAAAATTGACTAATATCTCCTTCCAGACAGCATTAAGGTTTGAGGTTTGAGTATATAAGGTTTGAGGTTTGAGTATATAAGGTTTGAGGTTTGAGTATATACTTAAAGCAAACTGGCCGGTATTTAAGACAGTCCTGTTTGAACAGTCACCATTCTTGAACTAAATGTTACCATAAAAATTAAAATGCTTATAATAGAACAAAAATACCGACCTCAATTCTAGTCAAATTAAATTATTCAAGAAACGTATAATTTTGTCACGATCATTGGCATTGGTGTAGCTGGTTCACATATGTATTACGATAGCCACGTTATAGAATACGTATACAGCAAGTAGTATCCGGTGAAAGCTGCCATCTAGCTGGTTTGATTTGAGTCAAGTCGAAAACAAATAAGGCAGTCATCGAATTTTTCCAGTAGATTCATGTGACTGACCAAAATGTTGGTGCCAGCGTTTAAAATAAGCCTAAGTAATGGGATGCAACTCGCGTCGCTCGCTTCGCTCGCTCCGCTCGCTTCGCTCGCTCCGCTCGTCGCATCCCATTACTCGAGGCTTATTTTAAAGCTGGCACCAACATTTTGGTTAGTCCATGATACTAAGCCTAAGCCTAATCAGCTGGTAAACCAGCAAGACATCACGAATACCTTGCAATCTTTATCGAAACTAACCAGCGTTAGTCGATTGGTTATGGTTCTGGACTTTAGAGCAAGGGGTCCACGTTTCGAATCCGACTGCCAGCAACTTTCTCTCGTTTCCTCAGATGCTATCGACCGCACACATACGCCCTTATAATATGACTATGTTAATACATATGTGAACCAGCTACACGAATGCCCGATCATTCATATACCAGTGTATCAGCATACTACCGTCTTCACATATACCTATATCTATATTGGGCTAAACTTAAGAATGTGGTACTTTTGGAAAAGGCGCAAAACGAATATGGAATGCCAAATTTGTTTTGCCTAAATGATAGAAGATGATAAATTGAAGCGCGGAAAAAAATTTGCTGAAAATCTGAGCCATACTTGCAAAGTTGCAGGCAACTCTCGATTTGAATGTTGCGTGGGACGATTAAACGGCTCGATCCAAGGACTTACAAATTTGTCAGAAATAAATAATATGGGCTGAAATTATGGAAGGAAGCATCGCAATGAAGGAGAAAAAGAAAAAAAGGCGCGGAAAGCTGCTTGAAATTTTAAAAAAACTCAAAAAAGTTTTCCATGTTTTTTTTCATGTTTTTCGGTTTTACTCGAAAAGATGTACGAAAATCTAAGTTTTTGCTTCTATTATACTCAGGCTTAGGCTTAGTATATCTGAAAAGGTGTTTCAAGCTGCTTAGGTCGAGGTCGCTCCCGCTCAGGTCGTGGTATAGATGCTTAGGTCGATGTATAGATGCTCAGATCGATGTATAGATGTTGGTCGATATATAGATGCTTAGGTCGATGTATAGATGCTTAGGTCGATGTATAGATGCTTAGGTCGACGTAAATTGGGTATCTACGTGTGATTCTGCATTCAGCTGTTTGAATCTCCAAATACTTAGGTCGAGAAGATGCTTGCTTAGTTCGAGAAGAGGCTAATTAAAGAAACCCATAGCTTTTGTAATATTGATCATAGACGGATGAAATTTTTTTCCGCGCTTTCTTTCAACATGTTCTAAGTACTGAGCAAAAAAATCCGCTCTTCTGAAGTTTATTTGTTAGTATTCTAAAAGTACCATATTCTTAAGTTACTCCTCTATATTGATTATTTCTCAGCATGAGACGCAATTTAATAGTTCGCATTACTTTTGAAATGGTTAAATATTTCGAGTAAGCTAATACATTATGTCAAACGTTACTCATAGAGTTCCATGAAGCAGCTAGTTTTCGAATCACATTCTTAGGGTCACGTTCTTTTAGCGATGCCACCGTATTTCGGTATGAAGCTTTGACAAACCAACAAAATGATACGCGAAGGCCTTTCGGGCGCCTCAGCTTCTTCGCTTTAGACAAACGACGACGCGATGAACTGGATCTTCGCCGTTTCAATCCCATCTCATCAAACAACAAAGCCGAGCTATTTGTAAAGACGACCGACCAGCAGCTTTGGCTAAGATTGCACTGATTTTTCGAGTGTAAAATGAAGTGACTCTTCCTGAAATCAAAAATAAATTTGTTTACGTTGATAAATGAATATTGATTACAACAATTCTGTTTTCGGATTAATTTGAAATGTGTATATTTGCAAAGAGAACTATAGTCTGTTTCACTTGAGTTTGGGCATATATTTTGAGAATTTTTCTGAAAGTAAGCCGACGGATTGCGATAATTATATGTCAAATCAATGCTATAATCACAATCTGTCAGCTTATCGTCTGAGATGATTTTAAAAACTCATGCCCAAACTTGTGCGAAAGGACTGTAGACATTGAACCGACCAGGCATGGGCTACGCGCTCTTCCCGCTATGTTAATTGCGTGAAAAACTGAGTTTCAAGAAAAGCTGTAGCGTGATTCTACACGGGTTTAGTCGAAATTTAGTCGATAATTGCATTCATATGTTGATGTTTTGACTTATTGTGAGCTCGTCCTCATTCCTTACAGCAATTAGAGGACATTGTAGCCTGCGCATAAACGTTTGCCCTCATTGTAAACAAATGCAAAAAGTTCCATGCAAAATTAGCCGCTAGAAGCAGAAATATTTGAATTTGCATTAGCATGTTCGAAAGCCGCGGGTTAGCTGCTTTCGGTTGCTTTACATCAAATCGTACACACGCTGGTCTACACCATAAAAACGGTATTCATAATTTGATATTTTGGCTTGCTGCTAGCTCGCTCTCAATGATTAATCATTTATGTTAGACCCTTCATAATTTCCTATTAACCCGTTCCCTACATGTTTTATGGCGCCAGATCGTACACTTTGAGTAGTGAATTCGGAATCAGAGTTCCAAGAAACCCCAGGGGCCATAATTTCAAAGTAACACCCAAGCTGTGCTTTTGGCGCCAGCAAATTATAAATTATTCTAATTAAATCAATCTTGAAGTAAATTATATATTCAGAAAGCAGGTTCTCCAAGCTACAAAATAGCATCATAGATAGCGCGATAGCGCTACCTATAATATACTTGGCCATCCTTTTTTCTTATATGTTTATCACAGCGAGTGCAAAATTTGTGTCCCCTCCACTCACAGCAACAACGGCACACACCTGGGAGATGCGGTTTTTATAATCGATGGATAATTAAAAAATTCGATGCCCGTTTTTTTTGTTTACACTCAATACCGAGTTAGCAATGAGCGTGTAAAGTGTAAACCGAAAAATCAAATAATTTGCGGAGGGCCAATTTTTTTAAATCTTGTCCCAAGTTGTAGATTACGAATCTGAACTTAAAATTTCTTTACACTCAATAGTTATTGCACAAAAAAGTAAAGTATACGGGTTTTTTACTCTCTGCGTGTTTTTAGCTTATCTAACTCAATTTTGGTTACTTTGCACCAATTGTTTTTATAATGTAGATGGTTACAATATCTCGAGGACCTTTTTTCTCTTTTAACGCAATATTTCTTGATCTGTGATCATTTTAGTGTAAAGGCTTCGAGACGAAAAACAATATTTATTCAGCTACTCCGCTAAGTAGGCGGAACATGCTATTATGCTCAAAATGTGCCCTGATCTTAGCGTTGCAGATCCTAGTTTATTTTGTTTCTATACACCCAATATTACGGTATTAGCTTAAGTGTAAAGTTCACACCAAAAATTCAAATGATCGGCGGAGAGCCAATGTTTAAAAAATGTTTTCCCTGATTATTAGTTTACGAATTTGGTCTTAAAATTTCTTTACACTCATTAGTTGTTGCACAGGAGTGTAAAGTAGACGATTTTTTACTGTTTTCATGTACAGAAGCATATCTAACTCAGTTTTACATTCTGTACAGTCTAATTGGTTTCAAAAGGTAGACAGTTATAAAATCTAGGGAGTATTTTTCATTTTTTTCGAAAAAGTAATATTTTTAAATTTAGAGGCGGTTTATTGTAAAGAATCTGGGAAAAAAATTTTTTCCTGCCATATTCTACACTTAGTAGACAGACCGTGGTAAATATCTTTAAAATGTGCCTCGTTCTAAGCGCTACACGTCAAAATTTATTTCGTTTCTTTACAATAAATTTTGCGGTATTAGAGCAGGTGTAAACTTTACACTGAAACAGTGTGCCTAATTAGGTGATTTACTATAACTCGACAGAAAAGTTGAGTGAAGTGAGTGGCCGCCATTCTTTCATTTTTAACCCCCTTCCCCGCTTACCGTGTCATATGCCGGAGGCATAATGAATCACTTTCGTGACATTTTTTCTGTTCTACCTTATCCACATGTCCAAAACTTTGTCTAGCCTCGTTTTGGCTTCAGTTACATCGTTTTTAATGGTTTAGCTCGAAGAGGAGTTATAGAGTAGTAAGAAATAGGCATTTTTGGCCTATTTACAGTGATATCACTAAAACTCAAGATGGGAAAATAAGGTTCTAATAAGGAAATTTAGTGGTTTATTCCTTCTCAGCTCTTTAAATGCATCCCCTGTGTTTAACACAACAGAAATCTACTTATTCTTATTTTTGCATGATGTCCAACAGGTACCTATTCTTACGCATTGTGAGTTTTTTAATTATACCTCCTTGAAAAATAAATTTCACAGAAAATAACATACATATTCAGAAAGAGCATAAAAAATTGCACTGAATGAAAGTAATACATAGCTGTCAGAGAATGTTAAGAAGGCATAGCTTAATATGCACTAGTTTATGCCATGATGGTGCACTTCGACTGCAACATGATGGTAAACGAAGGGTTAATGCACTAAACCGTCCATATA
The DNA here is from genome assembly GCA_036768485.1 of Mermis nigrescens. NCBI lineage: Eukaryota > Metazoa > Nematoda > Enoplea > Mermithida > Mermithidae > Mermis > Mermis nigrescens. Next base: position 13,430,230 of record JAVLUZ010000154.1, read on the forward strand.
GACTTAGTTCAAGCATCTAAACGGTGCTGTGAGCCTGTGACATAATACAGTAAGTACGCTGAATAACAATCTTGCAGCAGGAATCGAACCCGTGTTGCGTCGACGACTATCAGACGTTCTACCACCACTACGCTAAGCGGATGTTTTCGGTGATGTTTAAAATGCTATGGTCTATGATTGAAAAAACGAGTCCGCTTTTAACTAGAATTTGTGCTTAGATATAGAGTTAAGGCAAGGAATGCATTTCCTCATAACCTTAGAGGTAAAAAACTTAAAATTTCAGCGGAATTCATTTATTTTGTTAGACGTTATGTAAATACTGCATAATTAAACACGGTACTTACTAGATATAAATACGAGTATAAATATAACGAAACAATGCAAATCAATACGTATGTAAAATGGTTTATACAAAACGTGCATCGAAAAAAATTGAAATTTAAGACGGCTGCAATCCGCATTCAGCCTTTCGACGATTCAGCTGTACTTTTAGCGAATCTCTCAACAATTCAAGCTGCTCCTTGAAGCACAAATACAACTCCAATAACGCTATTCTTGTATACAATTTAAATACTTTAATTAAATTATTTATCTAATATAATTTTATATAATTTAAATATAACAAGTGAAACGTCGTTAATGAAACAAACGAAACAAACTAAGCGCGGATTTAAGGGGAGAAAGGGGTGCCTTTCCACACCTGGGCGTGGGGGGTTTGGGGGTATGCACCCTCCGAGGAACCGAAATACCCCCCAGAATTCAATTTTTGAAATTTTTTGTTTTTTTTCGCAATTTTTTGATACCAATGGATAGAGCTCGATGAGAAACGTCTAAAAATGGTGTTTTTTCGCCATACCACCATTTTTAAGCCTATTTTTTGACCTTTGAAAAATATTGCACCCCCAGAAGTTTGGTGCCGCCCACCTATGAACCTTTCCCCATTGGCCCACTGTAATTCGCGAGATGAAAATGGATTAAATTGGCTTTTTATTCTCGACTATTTTTTTATCGAAATTTCCCGAATAATACTCAACCGATGATGAAACGTTTTAACTATCCTTGCGGCCTGAACTAAAAACAATATTTTTGCTACAAAAATAATTTTTTATAGGCAACTCGCATTTTTGATTCTTGTTTTTAATTTAATTATAAACTTAATTAAAGTAATTCTCCGCTTAATTTTAACGCATTTTCCGGCTTTAGCGACGGAATAAATTGAGACTAAATTTTTAAAAATCTCGAATCATCAGGAATAAAGCTGAGTAAGACCGAAATGCGGCAAAAAAAGACGCTGGTTCGCAGTGAACAGCGGACTTTTAGAACTATTTCCGACTAGTAAATCTGAACCCCCTCCCACAAAAGTCGATAATCCCCAGAATTGAATTTTAGACATGTTTATTTTGGGATTTTGTCGATTTTGACCCCCCACAAATTTGGCTGCTGCCCACAAACCAAATTCTGGGGTCTAAAAACTTTGAAAGCCAAATAAGTGTCGAAAAATTGATAATAGAGGGAAAACGCCATTTTTCGACGAACGATTCTCATCGGAATCTATTTACTAGCATAGAAAATTCGTGGAAAATCTATTTTATAAAATTTACTTTTGAGGGTCATTCGAACACTGGAGGTCCAAACCATACGTGGGCAGCAAGAGAATTAAAGGGATGGGGGTGCAAGATTTTTCAAAGGTCAAAAAATGGCCTTAAAAGTGGTGGTATGGCGAAAAAACACCATTTTTCGACGTTTCTCATTGAGCACTATCTATTGGCATCAAAAAATTGCGAAAAAAACGAAAAAATTTTTAAAAATTGAATTCTGGGAGGGGAGTATTTTGGTTTCTCGGTGGAGGGGGTGGGGGTGCATACCCCCAACCCCCACGCCCACGTGTGGTCCAAGCCCCCTTCACACGCACATGCAAGATTACCGCTTTCTTAAAAATTCCTTATCCACCACTGGTCTGGTAAAAGCAAAAATCGAAAAAACGGAAAAGAATAAAAATCGAAGAAAATTAACAATGCGAGGTACGAAATGAACCGAGATAAAAAGTCCTAGTCTCCGAGTCATAGATGCATACGATCAGAGAGGGCTAAAGCCGGGTTTTTTAGTAGAGCAACTTTATTTTACAGGGTACCGTTTTGTGTGCTAACGATACGTTTTAACCACTTTTCAAATAAAATTACAGTTTTTGCTAGATTAAATTATAATGACAACTTGAAGACATAAGATAAGACAAAAATGCAGATTTAATTTTGAAATGCATTCCAATGTTCCTAGTTTTATCTCGAAATCATTAGACGGTAGCTAAAATTTTGACTTTACAGCAGGGGGCTGGAGGGTTATACCCATAGGTGGGCGGCACCAAAGCTCTGGGGGAAGGGGTGCAAGATCTTTTCAAAAAGTCGAAAAATGGCCCTAAAAATGAAGGTATGGCGAAAAAACACACCATATTTCGAGCGTTTCTCATCGAGACACTATCCATTGGCATAAAAAAATTACGAAAAAAATTTTCAAAAATTGAATTCTGGGGGAGTATTTTGATTTCTGGGGGGTATTTAGGACTCTCGGAGGGGGGTGCATACCTTCCACGTCCAGGTGTGGTGGTATGGCGAAAAAAACACCATTGTTCAACGTCTCTCATCGAGCACTATCCATTGGAATCAAAAATTGTGGAAAAAAACAAAAAATTTCAAAAATTGAATTCTGGGGAGGTATTCTGATTTCTGTGGGGGGGGGGGGAATATTTTGGTGTCAGGAGGTGCATACCCCTACCCCCCAGGAACAGAGTATGGATACCCTCCTCCGATCCAGTCTCATATTCATATAAACACAGAGCTCGAATATCGGATAATACAAATCGTCAGGCACATGTGCTTTTCTACTGCCATACATGATGTTTAGGAGGGAATGGCGAGTTTTTATCCACCCCCTCACCACCAGAAAGGTTTTCACATCCACAAAAATTTTCCACCCCACCACAATTCGAAAATTATCCAAAAATTCGTAGAAAAGGTGATATTTTAAGCGTTTTTACCCATCTACTACCTCAGAACTATCAAATTTTCGGTTCTTCGCATCATACACTAATTTTTTGACTATATTTTCTTGAACCTTAAGCGTTTTTTGTATTTATTTCGGCGAAAATTTTTGGGAATTTTGCACCTTTTTTTACGGGTTTCGTGTTCCTGAAAATCGTTGTACATGTACAAAGACAGTCCCGAAAAGACATCAGGAAAAATCTTTGCCGTATACAAAAACCGTGAAACGTATTAAAATTTCGATTTTAAGAGTTTGTTCATGTTTATACCTTCTGGAAAGATAGAGCATCGCCAGAAAAGCCAAAAATGATGTTTTTGACGCTTATATGACCATTTTTAAGTCCAAGAAGCAATTAAAAAATTTTTCACCTGTCCCCAGAAATCCCATGCTGTGTGCATGTCTGAGTACTACTGTCATCAACAGAAATCAGAAATGAAGCGAGACCAATTAAACGATGTGATAAAAATTTGCATAATGAGCGAAAATCCAATTCCGGCAAATAAATTCTCGACATTTTTAGGACAGAAAAGACATGAAAAAAACAAAACAAAAAACACTCTTTTCAAGAACTTTCGCGAGGTCTAAAAACCGGAATAAAAAAGTTTGAAAAACTAAATTTACAAAGAAAGGAAAAATTATAGGAAATGGAGCATACGAGTACATGCAACGGAGGAATGAGGGATGTTTCACCCAGAGTCGACCGTCTTTTCACCATAGGTGGGCAGCACCAAGATTCTGGGGGGGGTTGCAAGATTTTTCAAAGGCCAAAAATGGTCTTAAAAATGGCGGGATGGCGAAAAAACACCAGTTTTCAACGTTTCTACCTCGAGTATCTTCATCCATTGGCATCAAAAAATTGCGGAAAAAAAGAAAAAAAGTTTCAAAAACTGAATTCTAGGGGGTGTTTTTAATTTCTGGGGTATTCGGCCTTTTGGGGGGTGCATACCCCCCAAATCCCCCAGGCCACGTGAGCTTTTCACTCCCAAAAATTGATATTTTCTCAATTCATCCTTACTTTTGAATAAACACTTGCTTTTCTGACCATTTTTGGTTGTTTTTTTACCATTTCCGGCCAAAAATAAAAGCCTATTTACCCCCGGGAGCACACAACCGCTAATTAATTAATTTATTCATCCATGTATTTATTTAAATAATTTATTTATTTACCTATTTTGTACATAAATTGAAAACAGTATTACTTTCTCTTGCTGCAATTTCATCCTGTTGCTGACCACTTTTTCACGATCCTCAAGTTCCTTGATAAGATTCGTTCTAAAGAAAATTGTAAAAAAATTACGTAAGCATTAGGTGATTATTTTTTTAAATTGCAAAAAGTTAGAAATTTCTGAAAAGTTGGTAAATTTAGGCTGAAGTTTGACCAACGATAAGCAAGATTATCTAATACCATCACTACAGTCTCACGCTCGCACATAAAATCATACAAAGTGCCAAGGCTTAAATTTTGTAAAAAATGAGAAAAAACTCTTTTACCTACTTACTGTTTTCGCCCAAAAAAATATTTGGAGGAGCCAAAAAAAGTTATGTTGCGGTCAGACGTATCAATGCAGCATGGGAATTCAAGGGGGTGGTGAAATTATAAAGTGCCTTTTTTGGTCAAAAATGATAGGTACATGTCAAAAACACCGTTTTCTAGCGTTTCTGACGATGACCTATCTTTCTATATAAAAACATTAAAAAAATTTGGAAAAAAATTAAAATAAGTTGAAACAAATTGAACAAAATATAGTCAAAATATGAGTATAATGGCGCAAACGAGTTTTCCAACGGAATTCACGGAGTTAGGAACTTAAGATAGTTAGAAGATACGAACGAGCGCGAATTCTGGGGGAGTGAAAAATTACGGAGGGAATTTTCTGGGGATGAAAACCCCAAACCCCCGAGATCATATATTGTCAAAACCAGACCCGTACCCAGGATTCGGCCAAAAGGGCAACCCAGCATAAGTTTGTCGGGATAACTCGTAGAAACCGTTTTTTTTTTGACGTTCTAGATACGCTCTATCCTTTAAGATAACAAAATTCGAACTTTTCAAGAAAAATTTTTTCATATTTAAAAGACTATAAAAAGTGTCATTTTTTGGTCATCCTCGAGCCAAAATTACGAAAAATGCTTCGCATATGGCGAAAAATTTGATGATTTTACGTCAAAGACGTGCAATTTCTCAATCATTTCGTGCATTATCTTACCTTTCAAAATTTTTTCCGGCCAAGAAGGGGGGCGGCCGCTCCCCCCGCCCCTTAGATACGGCACTGCGAGACTCTGTAGTACTTTTCCGCAGTCGTAAAAAATAATACGAAAAAATGCCAATCAGCATCACATTCAATGTTAATTCCATATTTTGCAATTTGTGTTAAAGGTAGGTAATTCAAAATTGTAGATTCAAAAAAACGAGACCTGAATCCCTACAATTCTATCCAATCAATTGATAACTCAAGGAGTTCTAACCATAGGCGAGCGGCACCAAAATTCTGGGGGATCAAAAATTTCTGGGGGGTGTGATAATTTTCAAAGGTAAAAAAATGGCCTTAAAAGTGGTCATATGGCAGAAAAAACACCATTTTCAACGTTTCTCATCGAGCACTATCCAATGACATCAAGAAATCGCTGAAAAAGCAAAAAAATTTCAAAAATCGAATTCTAGGGGTGTATTTTGATTTCTCGGGGGGGGTATTCCAACTTCTGGGGTGCATACCCCCACCCCCCACTCCCACGCGTATGGTTGTAACCTAATGCTCTGTAAATACGACGCCTCTTGTTCGACTGCTAAATATTCAAGCAGCAGCTTGTTATGTTCTTCATATATTTCGACCGATTCTGGGCAATCACGTATAGGAGGGATGGGCTACAAGAGCATAACAAAAAATGAAGAAAAATAAGATGAACGACATAAAGTAAGCAAAACGTAAGAGCAGAAGATAAAAATAAATATGCCTTGTCTGCTTAACTACGGGATGGCCAACTTATGTATCTATTCAGAGTTTTAACACGGCGCAAAATAAAGAGTTTTGGCGTAAATAAAATAAAACTTTGCCAATACGCACGAATATAGGAATTTTGCCAATGAAAGCGTTGTCGTAAATTTTTATTCGCAGAAACCTCGGACTGGTAGAATAACGGATCAAAGAAAATTTTCACGGAATTTACACGTGACCCACATGCACGCATACAATTCTTCTGATATTTTATTCAAGGCATCACTGTGCGTCACCGTTTTTAGCACCACGCTAATGAAACTTGGCATCCGTTAGCACAAGACCAATTTGAGTAAAAATATGGTAATTTTAAAGTATTTTTCAGCAAAAATCCCAAAGAATTCTCGGTAGCCTCTAGCGCCGATTTGAACATTCCAAACTTAATTTTCGTGCAGTCTAAAAGATTACGCATTTATCTCGCCTACTTGTTCTACATATGTAAATAGCGATTGATCGTTCTAATCCGTTATCATACTACATTGAAACATATGAAAGGGAGTTGAGGAGACCCTTCACCCAAAGTAGCTCGCCTCGCCGTCAGTGAACGACCGTGCCCAAAATTCGGCCGAGAACGGGACCTAGAGGCCGGGATCGGGCCTCATTGTATCTTATACTATGTAGTATATGTAGAATGCTGTATCTATATGTCATATGTGTAGTGTATGTATAATCAAGGACCGTATTTAGGGGGATGGCGGCCGCCACCCTCCTTGGCCGAAAATAAATTACGAAGATTATGCACGGAAGGCTTGAAAAATCGCCTGTCATTGAAGTTGAATCTTCAAACTTTCAGCGCTTCGCGCCAGATATGAAGTATTTCCCATAATTTTGGCTCAAGCGCGGCCAAAAAAAGACGCTTTTTATAGCATTTTGAGTGAGAAGAGGAGTAGTTCTAAAAGTTAGAGGTTTATGATCTTAATAAATAGGGCATGTCAAAAACTTCTAAAAATGCGGTTTTTGCGGGCTATCCCGACAATCCTGAGTTATAGACCAACCGGGCCTGTGTATACTGTATGTACATAAGTATGTACATATTCACATACATACAGGGTGGTGACCATACGTGGGCAGCAAGAAAATTCTGAGGGAGGTGCAAGATTTTTCAAAGGTCAAAAAATTGCCTTAAAAACTGGTGGTATGGCGAAAAAACACCATTTTTCGACGTTTCTCATCGAGCACTATCTATTGGCATCAAAAAATTGCGAAAAAAACGAAAAAATTTTAAAAATTGAATTCTGGGGGGGTTATTTGATTTCTGGGGTATTTTTGTTCCTCGGGGAGGGGGCGGAGTGCATACCCCCAAACCCTCCCCACGCCCAGGTGTGGTGGTGACCCATAAAACCACATTCCGTTTCAACAGGTCATCACTTCAGTTGATGTGAACATGAGACTTTAAAACCGCCTGCTTTATATAGATAAGTCTTTTCTTTCAAACCGTGTGAAAACTTTTGGCCTGATGTCAACAGTTCGATCACTATGGTAATTTGTTTACACCCTACTTTATATTGTTTAACGGCAATAGCATCATTAGTCCCTGCTATCAATTTGAATCCCCTTTCGCCAATATCCTAGAAATTTTGCACTCCCGTGTCGTCCACATAGGTGAGCGGCACCAAAGTTCTGAAGAGGGGGTGCAATATTTTCCAAAGGTAAAAAAATGGCCTCAAAAATGGTTGTATGGCGAAAAAGCACAATTTTGCGACGTTTCTCATCGAGCACTATCCATTAGCATCACAAAATTGCGAGAAAAAAAACAGAAAAAAAATTTCCAAAAATTGAATTCTGAGGAAGGGACGAGGTATTTTGGTTTCTCGGGGAGTGGGGGTGTATACTCCCCAAACCCCCACTCCCAGGTTTGGTCGTCCATCGTTCTCAAAAAAGGTTGATAATTTTTATTTTAAGGCTTATGAACAAAATATTAATCCATTACATGCGGGAGCGTAAGCAGGATTTTTTTAGAGGGGGGCGGTCCGAAATTGGTGACCCTGTATTTCAGGATATGTTCGCTAGGACACCAAATAAAGTGCATTTTCTTACGTTTCCGAACATGCGCTATCCGTTGAGCTCATAAAATTCAAACTTTTCGAGAACGTTTTATTTTCTCTAAATAAGCTATGAAAAATGACGTTTTTCGGCCGCGCTTGGGCCTAAATTAACGAATATAATGATTCTACGGCGCGAAACATTGGAAATTTCGAGATTTTTCGTTGAAAAAGTGCCAATCTTCATCCATTTCCTTACCTCTCCAAAATTAGTTTTGGGCTTAGGGGAGCGGCCGCCCCCTGACCACTCTTTGGGCTTAGGGGGGGCGGCCAACCCACCCTCGCCCCCATGATTACTACATGTATGCGCATGAGTTATTGATTCCAATTTTCTGAAAAAAGTTACCAGCAATGATTTATCCAGTTGAATAGACGGACTCTTTTCGTCGGTTAAAGTCCTATCGATATTTTCGTCTGAAATAAATATACACTTGAAATGTGAAAGCTTAAAAATTTAGTAATTTAATACTAAATTAGTCAATTGAAAAAATAAAGCACTTAAAAAGTAGTATTACACACTGGGAAAGCGTATAATCGATATTTTTCTTACGATACTGTTCAAGTCTTTTTTTACAAAAAAATCACTTAGCCAACTTTTTGACAAAAATTACGTAAGTTGCGAACAAAAAGGCAAAAAATTTTTATCAAAACTTGTAAGACGTTCCATCAAAAGCAGATGACCAGAATATTGCAGGATAAGAATAAGATAATTAAATCAAACGGCTATTCATCGTCGACAAAGCGCATAATTCTACATACTTCTTTGCGTTAGTAATTCATTTATTATTAATTAATCAATTATAAATTAATTATTTGTGCAATTTAAGAAAATAGAGAAACTAAAGAAGCTCCTAATCGTCATCAGACACCCAAAAAGCACATAGAACGACGTCGTCTACACACCTGGGCGTGGGGGGTTTGGGGGTATGCACCTCCGAGAAACAAAAATACCCCCCCCAGAAATCAAAATACCCCCCCCCAGGAATTCAATTTTTGAAAATTTTTTCGTTTTTTTGCAATTTTTTATGCCAATCGATGGTGCTCGATGATGAGAAACGTCGAAAAATGGTGTTTTTTCCCCATACCACCATTTTTTGACCTTCAAAAAATCTTGCTCCCCAGAATTTTCTTGCTGCCCACGTATGGTCGTCTACATATGAGTAATATGTATCAAAAAAAGTTTCTAGGATTTATGCAGAGGCATGCGAAATGGAAAAATGAGTTTACTCAAAATACGACTGAGTTGAAAATTTAGGAATTCAAAAATTTATTTCAAAAACAGAGATAGAAAACCTTTTCTAGATTTTTATTTTCTAATTTTTATATTTCTATAAATGTATAAATACGTGTTCTTTTTTGACCATACTGTCTGTCTTTTCGGCCTGTTTTTGACCAGGCACGTATCTCTGGGGGAATGGGGGTTCGGCCAACCCGAAATTCAGGAAAATCGGAAAAATATAACTTTTTAAACTTTATTTTGTACTATTTTTGGTTTTTTTGGGCTTAGTCTCCCCAAAAATCGGTGTTGGTCCTCCCAAAATAGGACGGCCAGCTGCGTGCCTGTTTTTGACCACTGAAAATTATGAGACCTTTGAATTCAACAACCAAACCGACTCCCCAGTTTTCGCCCTAGGGCACCAAAAAAAATTAAGCAAGTTTCCGCCTAAAACCTGGGAGGGAGAATAAAGACATCCGAGCGTTTAAGGGATGGTCGGCTTGGTACAATTTACATAATTTCAAATATAATAACGATTAATATAAAGTTGTAAATCAATTTTTGAAAAAATAATTTTTTTAAAAATAAAAAAATGAATTTTCTGTTTTTTAATATTAACTAATACTAAATATGTAACGCTAGTAATAATAGGCAGGGACCTCTAAATTGAAAATGCCGCATATTATTTACGTGGCCCGAATTCGGAGGACCGACATCTAAATTATCGACGTACGTTGAGAAATTAAGAGAGCTTGCGACAATCGGCCACGAATTACTCCGTTTTCTCATTAACTCCTGAAGCATGGAACAAAAAAATAAAAAATAAATTAATAATTGATTATTAATTGATAATTCGGCTAATTGATCATTAATTAACAATTTTATTGTCTATAATTAACATGACTTTATTAACCACGGAGTCAAGATTGCAGTAAATTTTTTATTGCCAACTTTTATTATTTTTATTTATTTTATTATTTCGTTTTCTTTCTTTTTTTATGTTTCATGAGGACATCAGAAAATTAAAAATTAATCAGAATTTGTCGCCGAACCTATCAACTATTCGTAGGCATTTTTTATTAAATTACTTTTAGTACGTAAAATATAAGAATACACAGACACGTAACTCTGAGGGAATGGGGGGGTTCGGACCAACCCCTAAATTCAGAAAAATCGGACTTCTTAAACGTTATTTTGTGCTATTTTTGGGCTGAGTCCCCCAAAAATTGGTGTTGGTCCCCCCGAGATAGGACGGCCAGCTATGTACGTGCCTGAGAATGCATGATGGCAAAAATACGCGTATGCTGATCATACGAATTACATAAATATAGCATGAATTCATCTTTTAAGTACAAAAGGCAAGAATTAGGAAATTTCAGCTACGCAAACTAGCAAATCAGACTCTAAATCAGTCTACTTTATAATACGATTGACTATGTAAATTTAATAGGATTAATTTTTTATATTTTTTCTGCTTCTTTTTTATATGATAAAAAACCAATCAATAATTTTTAAAAAATAAAAGCGAAATTTTCGAGCAAATTAGGAATTGAGCTACTTTAATTCTTACGCAAAAGCAGTAAATCTATGCACTAAAATATCCGTTTTCGTTCTAAATTGTTCGAAAATGGCTAATTTCGCTAAAATGAAGAAATCCTTACGCATCCATAGAATCATGAACAATCCTACTAGGATCAACCCGTTTTTTATCGTCTTTTCCCTTTTCTTTTCATTTATTATTTGCTTGTTTATTTACGTATTTATTTATTTACTTGTTTATTTTTCTCCTCATTTTCTTTCTTCTTTCTTGCTTCTTTCTCGTATTGATGACTTACTACTCCGATGTTAAAAAAAAATTCATGACTATGTACATCTCGCCCCACCCGAATCTGAGACAAACTCGTTTTTCCCCAAAAAAATGATAAAATTCTCAAATCATGAAGCAAAACAGCGCAATTACGTAAACGAAATTAAATAAAATTTTCATAAATTGTCAATATTTTTAATTAAAAAAAAATGCCCGCAAATAATTTTTAAATTTTCTAAAGACGCTGCACTCACACCAAGAAGCGGACTCGAAAGCAGACTGCTCAAGGATAAAGAACGATTTAGGCGACCTCGTCTGGCAAAAGTATCAGGATGACGTTCAGTATCACAATCGATACAATTGGAAAATAAATCGTTTTGTTTCGATATGATGATTGGCACTTCGGAGCCAGGAAAGAACTAAAACATTGAGTCGTCCAGACATTTAAACAACTGAAAATGGCCCAAACATACGTGTAAGAGGGGAGATGGGGACAGGCACGTATCTCTGGGGGGAACGGGGGCTTCGGACCCCCAATTTCAGAAAAAATCGGAAAAATAGGACTTTTTAAACATTAGTTTGTGCTATTTTTGGCCTTTTTGGGCTTGGTCCCACCAAAAATTGGCGTTGGTCCTCCAAAATAGGACGGCCAGCTACGTGCTGGATGGGGGAAACCCTACCCCAAGTTGGTCATCCACCAATCCCCCTAGAGCCAGAAAATTTTTGACCCTCTTTCCAGATTTTTGGGGAAAAGCTTGAAATTTTTGGCCGTTTTTTAGGCGATTTTTGACCATATTTGGCCAAAAATTGAGGCTATTTATACCCCCTAAAACTGGCCACGGAATCTTCTCCAGAAATTCCGTGTCGTTACGTGTACGGACCCAACACAAATATCCGACTAGAGACTCAATCCGGTATTCTCGTTCCGGCAAGCTTTAGCTGTTGGCGTCAAGTTGAATGCATATTATTAAACCTAAGCCTAAAATAAATTAGTGACCAAAATGGCAACTCTCCTCGCGAAAGACCATTACCGGATTAAGGCTGTAGTAGTATACTTGGGTTAACCTAAAAATAGCCAAAAAACGCAAGTTTTTGTCAAAAACGGAGAAGGGGTCAAACCAATGTTTTTTCGTGCAAGGACACACAAATTTTTGGGTACTATAGTACAGTAGCGATTTTAGTGTGGTAAAAACAGAGTTGTTCGACCTTTGTTAGTGTATTTTAGCTATGTAATTTCTGGGCTTCTGAGGGCAAAAATCACTAATAATCGTCTTAAATCGGCGCGAAGCGCCAAAAAATTTGACATTTTTCCTTTCGAAATGCAATTTATGCCATTATAAGGATATACAGAACACACAAATACTCATTTCGGCGCGAAGCGGCGAAAATTTTGCGAATTTTGGACCTTTTTTTGCAATTTTTGTCTTCCCAAGAATCGTTGTACATCGGGAAAAATCATTGCCGAATACAGAAAAAGCTGCAATAACATTGTATTTGTGATTAATTATGTCTAGGTAATTATAAAATTAATATATTTCTTGAAAAAAAACTTGTCAACTCGCTTACTAGATACCATAGTTTCCCAGAGTCGAAAGTTCATGGAGGTGAAATCCAAAATTTAAGGACCACTAAATTTAGAGTTCTAGTCTTTTTTGCAGGTCAAATATAAAAAATAGCTAAAAATCGCATATAACATGTTTTAAAGTGAAATACAGCATTTAAAAGTACTATGTTAAATTTTGACTAGTTTCCTTACTCTTGTGAGTAAAAAATATGAGGATTCATCGAAAACTTTGACTTTTCAGATCATTTTAACTTAATTCTACGTATTTTATTGGTAAACAAAACAGAAATGTACTAGTCAACGCGGAGCGACTGAAAAAAATTTAAATTTTTTTGCTGCTTTTTTACCCTAAAATCAGGCAGAAACGTTTGATAGCTAAGAATCGTCTGACAGTGATTCGAGTCTCAGACCCTCAGACGGGGTAATCCCCCTCACCCCTATGGGAATGTGTGCTAGATAGATACCATACATGAAACGGCACCAAATTTTGGCAGGAGTCACTGCCCTGCCCATTTTTGGGGAGGAAGATAAATAACCTTAAATTTATGACCAAAAACAGCTAAAACGCATCAAAAATTGGAGTAGATCAAAAATTTCCAGGTATCGGGGGACGGAGAGACGACCGACCACACCTGCGCGTGGGGGGTTGAGGGGGTATGCAGCCCCCCCCCGAAAAACCAAAATACCCCCAGAATTCAATTTTTTCATTTTTTTTTGTTTTTTCGCAATTTTTTGATGCCAATGAATAATGCTCGATAAAAAACGTTGAAAAATGGAAAAATGGTGTTTTTTCGCCATACCACCATTTTAAGGCCATTTTTTGATCTTTTGAAAATCTTGCACCCCCAGAATTTTGGTGCTGCCCACGTATGGAGACGACTAATTCTGAGTGAGGCGATCTCCCATCCCCCTATTGCATGTATGCTAAACATATCACTTTAACGAAAATGGAATATCATACATTATTTAGCTGACAGCACTATTTTAGAATGAAATAAAAAGAATATCTTCATATAAATTTTAAGGAATTGACGAATTTAATTACATAATTCTTATTTTTTATTCCTTATGCATATGCGTATTTCTACTTTTCTTATTTTATTTTGTTTTATTAGTCGATCAATTTTCGCTGTCACATATATTCCTAAAAATTCATAAGTGATTGTAATTAGCAAGTATTTAATAATTAATTATTATAAAATAATCAATAATAATTACAATCAATTAAATTTAATTTTCGTAAATACACTGAAGTAAATATTTCATACGCTCAACTACGTCCGACATGGAGGGCCTTATATCGGGTTGAGCGTGCCAGCAGCTGCGTTGCAAAATACTGTGTATAAGAATTGACCACAAATTTGATTGGTCAAAATTTAAAAACTAGCTATTGTCCATTCTTACTGTAGATTTCGATAATTTAGTCTATTTTTTACACTTTTTTATTAGCATATTTCAAACTAAAATTAGTAGCAAACAGGAGTTTCGACCAGCTTCCTTTAGAGACTGACGAAATTTGAGTTTTGTATTTCACTAATTATACCGTTGCTTGATTATTTAGTCTATTTTGCATTTTATTTCATAATTTATAACATACGACTACGAGTTACAATGAGTCAAATATATTCAATATTCCTTTAACATCAATTTAGCTAATTTGATTCATTATTTTTTATTCCATTTTTCAATCTATTATGCGATTTATTATTTATTGTATATTTATTATGTAAGCGAGACAACGATGATTCTGATTATCCGTAAAATTCGAGGATACAACAACACAACAATAAAGCGCTCAAAATTGAATATTATATGCAGGTCGAGGACTCATCCTTGCATTGTATGCAAATCTGAAAATGCATTCATATTTTTTAAAAAGTTAAAGAAAAAACAGCTTTCAGGAGTGAAGTTTCGCCAAAAAATATACACTTCTTTAAAAAATGAAAAAAACAGCTCCCGGAAGAAAAATTTCGCCAAAAAATAAACGCTTCCTTGAAAAATGTTGATGATCAAATATAATGAATCATTAAGCAAGCACTAAGTGGCTAAAAAATTGAACGTACCTTTGGCCATTTTCTTCAAACGTTTAACAACCTTAAAATTTCTTGCCAAAATCGGTAAATGTCCAAATCGTTGATTAGGAAAATAACGGAAAGCAAATATTGCCGAAATTAGAAATGACGCTTAAATTGCATTTAAAAAATTGGAGGGAAGCGAGAAGACACATACATATATATGGCTGAATAAAGATACTTCAAAGCGGTATTTATTTTTACACGGCGCAAAATTTTTAGTCTCGAGCCAAAATTTTTATGGGGATTTTGCGCGGGAAAAAGAATCTTTTGGGGAAAAATCATGTAAAGAAATGTACAAACGCTTTTGCAAGACTCTTATAAGGCTTTTTGCATTGTTAAAACAGGGGCGTGCAAAAAAATAAGCCTCACTCTACAGTCAAAATTTAGGGAGGAAAAAAGTAGGCACAAATTTTGATAAATTAATTAATAATATTAATTAAATAGATAATATTGATTAAATATTAATTATTAAATGTTAATTACTATTAAATATGTATTAATTAAATATTAATTATTAATTATGAAATCTTTTTAATTCACTCATGAATTATACAATCGATTTGCTAGCTGAGGATCTATCACCTTTCCATTAAAATTTGAATAGGTTTAGGGCAGTTTTTGATCGGCTCGGGCCTACGACCTTCTTTCACGGCCCACATGATACGAAAAGCATTCTCTAATTCTTGAAATGGCAGCAGGCGAGTCAGTACCTCCCACAACAAAATACCCCAACTGAACACGTCGCATTTTTCCGTGTAAGAAGAGCCTGGAAAATCGAGCGGAAGCGTATTTTTCATTCAATGAATAATCAAACTATACCTTTGCCTACTATTATTGGGCGTATAATAAATTATGTATAAACAGGCACGTAGCTGGCCGTCCTATTTTAGGAGACCAACACCAATTTTTGGGAGGACTGAGCCCAAAAAGGCCAAAAATAGCACAAAATAACGTTTAAAAAGTCTTATTTTCCGATTTTCTAAAATTTTGGGGATCGAACTTTCCATTCCCCTAGAGGTGCGTACCAATTATACAGGGTGTAACTGTTACGACTTGGTAACAAAAGAAAAGAGCCGATTAGGTTTTGATGGTTTATTAGGAGAAAAAATAAACAAAGAATAGGTAAGTACGTTAATTTGAATGTATAATTTACGAAACGCGAATCATTTACCGGTTAGACATATGTCGTTTGCTCGTCTCGATTGTTAACGCTTAAATTTCGCTCCTTAGCTCCGAAAAACTGTTCAACTCTTATAACGTCCGATTATTCCGTTCGCTAAAGTTTACTCGCTCCTTCCGATCCGATCCGACTGCCTCTGATTTCTGATCGCGTTACTGACTCAACTATTTCGCTAACTACCTCCCGCCTTCGATCGGAGCTTTCGTCATTTTTATTCCAAGTTTTACTTAGTATCTTAATTTAGCTTGCCTCGAAGAGCTTATGCTTTGTTAGGGCGTTGACTGTGGCCCTCTCCTACTTTAGTATATGTAAGTTCTCACTTGACTCGTTTACGATCAAGATGTTGACTCCAAAATACGTCAGCCTTTGTACAGTTTTAGATTAAAGTGTTTTGACGGATTACGTGACTGAGTAGCATGTTCGCTCACTCGTTGAAGCTAAAACGTTTCGACGAGCTTTTCTAAAATATCTTACGAATACATTTAAAAATTAGAGGCGCGCGGAAGATAAAAAGGTTGATTACAGTAAGAAAATGTTTGGCTACTTAGAAAAAGAAAAATGAAAAGCGTTTTAAAAAATATAGGAATCACTCTATTGTCACATGCCGGCCCTTCAAAAGTCGAACGCCCTCGTTCGACGCGGCGTTGGGCGAAGGTTATAACCTTTGGACGAGGAGCTTGAATCCGGCATCCATCCTACTTGATCATCAATCGTCGGCCCCGATGGGCTGAGCTCTAATGGAGCTCGGCAAGGCTGAGGGGCAGCACCCGTCTGTGGGGGTGTGCCAGGCAGAACTCGATCGCTACCAACGTTATTATCTGTGCTGTAGAACGGCCTGGTCCGATTTATGTGGACGGTTTCTATTCGTTTGGGATTTTTAATATCCTGTATTACGACGTTAGGATATTTCATTTCTAGTACCTTATGAGGTCCACTGTACGTTGGTAGTAACTTCGCAGTTAATCCCCGTTTTCCCGATCGCACATCTTTTAGAATCAATTCACCTTTCACATAATGGACTTCGTTCGCTTTTTTATTATACTGGGCGGAGTATTTTTCTTGCGCTGATTTTATTTCGTTCTGAATTACTGTAAGCGCAGTTGTAAAGTGTAGTTTAACATTTTCTACGTAGTCTTCTGCGTCGAAAAGATGCGTTGGTTTTTCGTAGTTAAGTGTCGTGTCGATTGGAAGTCTCGGTTTTCTGCCAAAAACGAGTTCGAATGGCGAATATTTCGTCGATTCGTTCTGATTTATGTTCGTCGCGAAAACAGCAAAAGGGAGGTGTGTATCCCAATCTGTGTGGTTCTGATTAACGTACATGCGTATGCGGATAATTAACGTCTGGTTTACGCGCTCCACTTCTCCGTTACTCATCGGATGATATGATGTCGTATGCATCTGTGTGGTGTTCATCAATTTTGATATTTCGTGCATAAATTTTGATGTGAAGTCTGCTCCGCGGTCTGACTGTAGCACAGTGGGTGTCCCGTGTCTGCATACGATTTTTTGGACGAAAAGCTTAGCTATTGTCAGACTTGTAATGTCAGGAACCGCGAATGCCTCGACATATTTAGTGAAATAGTCGATGAACACTACGATATATCTGTTCCCTGAGTCAGTTAGCGTTAAAGGTCCAACGCAGTCTACGCCGATTCGATCGAAAGGGCCTTTAACCTGAATAGTCTGTAATTTTGCAATATTTTTTCGCACTAAATGCTTGCTTTTCTGACACGTTTCACAAGTTTTGCAGTGCGTATGCGCATCTCTGTGCATCGTAGGCCAATAATACTTTTGTCTGAGCAAATATGCTGTTTTCTTATGACCGAAATGTCCTGCTAGTTGATCGTTATGGTATGCTTGAAGCAAACTTTTACGCATTGAGTCGGGAACGTAAATTTTTGGGCCTGACTTGCACATCTTTTTTAGTATTCCGTTTTCGAGAAAAAATGCATCTGTCTGTGAATTTGATGCTATTTGCGCAATTTTATCCCGAGAAAATTGATCGTTTTGCTGTTGTAGCAAAATTTCGGAAAATTCTGATTGTTTCTGATCTCCACTGTTCGATCGGTTGCTAATTTCGTTAATTTCTGTTGAATTGCGGTTTATGTTGATAGCTAGCACACTATTATTCTCGGGTCTGCAAACAGTTACATCTTCAATGTCAACCGTTGATTGCATATTTTTATTAGGTGACCTAGACAGTGCATCTGCGTTTTTGTTTGCTGTTCCTTTTTTTGGTCTTATATCAAGATTTATGCCGGCTAATGCGAGACCCCAACGAGTTATTCGAGGGTTCGGGTTTTGTTTTTCCAGCACTGCCTTTACTGCAGTGTGGTCAGTCTCTACGATAACGTTCTGTTGGTAAAGGTAAGCTCGAAAGTATTTAACGAACTCGACAACGGCCAATGTCTCGAGTTCTGTTATCGCATAATTTTTTTCAGCTGGTTTGAGTGTGCGGCTAGCGTATGCAATGGGATGTTCTTGGCCATCATCGCCGATCTGACTTAGCACCGCTCCTATCCCATCTCCTGATGCGTCCGCTTGCAGTATAAATGTTTTCGCAAAGTTTGGATGGGCGAGGACTGGAGCCTCTACTAGTGCGTTTTTTAATATGGAAAAGGCATTTTTCTGCTCTTCGTTCCATTCAAAAGCATTATTTTTCTGCAATAATTTGATTAATGGAGCAGCTTTTTTCGAACAATCTTTTATAAAGCGTCGATAATATGAAACTAGGCCCAAAAAGGACTTTACATCACGTACGTTTTTTGGTGTTTCGATTTCAAGCACTGCAGCTGTTTTCTGTGGGTCGGGTTTTATTCCCCGTTCTGATATTATGTGTCCTAGGTATGCGACTTCCGTTTGGCTGAATTTACATTTGTTTAACCTGAGTTTCATTCCTGCATTTTCGAGACGCAGTAGTATTGTCTCGAGACGTTCTAGCATTTTTACGTGTGTCTCGCCAAAAATCAAGATGTCATCGAGGTACACGAGACATGTCTCCCATTGTAGTCCCGAGAGCAATACGTCCATTAGGCGTTGAAACGTGGCCGGGGCGTTACAGAGCCCAAACGGTAAGAAGTTGAACTCATATAGGCCTAACGGGCTGCTAAATGCTGTTTTTTCACGATCGTTTTTACTGATTGGTATGGCCCAGTACGCGTTTGCTTGATCGAGACTCGTAAAAAATTTCATTCCTCTCAGCGCGTCAAAGATGTCGTCTATCCTGGGCAGAGGGTAAACGTCTTTTTTCGTTACGCTGTTTAACCCTCGGAAATCCACACACATTCTATGTCCACCGCCTTTTTTTGCTACTAAAACAATATTTGCGCTCCAGGGTGATACGCTTTTGTTTATTATGCCCTGTTCTTCAAGCTGTTTTATATCGTTTCGTATTAAATCACGTTCTTTCGGTGATATTCGGAATGCACGTTTTCTGACAGGCATGCTGTCACCAGTATTAATTTGGTGTTCGATTAACGATGTTCGTCCGGTATCTTTTTCGTTTACTGCATACAGTCTAGGAAATTTTTGTAGGACATTTAATAAGTCCTCTAATTCTGTTTTTGTTATGCTGTCAGGTACTGTAATATTCGCTTTCAGCCACGTCCGATAGTCATTAGAGTCATTAGTTTGGGTCAATCGTGCTTGGCTAGCGGTGATAGTGTTGCACGTTAGATGGATTTTTATCTGTCCGATCCGCATATTAGAAAACAGTTTCACTGGTCTGAGTGTTGGATTCATAACCTGTAAATCGATTTCTCCATTGTGAACATTTGAAATTGCAGAAGCAAAATACACGTTATACTTTTCTGAAACTTTTTCGTATGGCATGAAGATGATCGTTTCAGAATTTCGGTATTTTAGCGGTGTTAGAACACTGAATTTTAGTACAGATCTGGGTTCGATTATGATATCTGAGTCTAGACGTACTTCTCCACGACTTTCTGGGGGGTTATGCACTAATCCCTTGCATTCATGAACTGATTCATTAAATTGTGCTGTTGAATTTTTCCAGTTTAAAGTTATGCTATTAAATCGACCAAGAAAATTTGTGCCCAAAATAAGGTCTGCCGCACAGTTTTTCTGAATTTGTACCAAAATTATTTCGAATAAGGATCCGATTTTAACTGTGATGAATGCTGAACCGATAAGTGGGATGGGTTGTCCATTTGCTGCTATGGGTTCTACGTCCGTCGGTAATATATTCAGGTCACGAATTTTCTCCGTTACTGCTGCATCTATAAGAGAAAATACAGCTCCTGTATCTATCATAGCCAGAACGTCAATCTGGTTGTCTATTTGAGTATAAACATGTGGTGTACGGAGGCCATGTTGAAAAATGCATCCGATTATTTTAGAAGATTTTTCCGTTTTCATATTTTTTCCGAAATTAATTAAAGACGCTGATTTTTCGATCGTTTTTTCGATATGCTCATCACATGCATAATTATGGACAGAGCTTCCCTCAACCGTTCGCTCGGCTGCCTTGCTTTGTGCCACATTATTACTGTACATTCTGAAATATGTGCACATTGACAAATATATCAGATGTAATAACACAACGAAGTCATCAAACGCTTTATTCTCAAGCGAGTCAACAGAGTTGTCATACAAATATGCATTACATTTCACGGTTTCATTCACTATCGCTTTCTTTGGAATTTGATTCACCGCGTTTCGTATTAGCTGTTCTGCGATCTGAATAAAACAATTATATTTATCTCTCGATTTTTGAATAAAAGTTAGATTACTCTCTGTGTTTAATGAGTCACACTGAATATAAGCCGTGATTTCGTCATTCAAGATTTCAAGTCGTTTTTTGATGGCTTGTTCCGTAATTCTCGATCGAGGTTGATTCATTTCGTCAAAAACGCGTTGCATGCTTTGCTTAATGCTGCGCAGTTGGCTTTCTGCATGTAATTCTCCATCAGTTGGCTTATCGAAGTCGATCTTTAACGGATCTTCTCTATTCAGCTCGGCCCATTGAAGGTCGTAGTCGTCCGTTTTAGTGCGCTTAGGTATACGGTAGTTGTTAAAATCGGCCTTTCGCTTCACAGATTCGTCGGTTACTGTAACGACGGATCTCGGTCGGGTGGCGGCCATGTTCAGCCCTATGAATGTCTGATTTTGACTCGCTGTGCATGAGTAACTAGGATCATCGTTATCAATATCGTACATATTACCTAGCTTATGCGTATTTATGTTATTCTTATTATTTCTCGAATTAATAAGTCTGTTACTCGTACCTTGATCATTTGGGCAATAGAACGCTACATGACCGGCTTGCTGACACTTGTTGCAACGCTGCGGTTCTGCACAATCTCTGGTTCGATGGCCGAATTTGCCGCAGTTTCTGCAGGGTGCTCTGCATTCGGAAGTTACGTGATTTTTGCCGTTGCAAATTCGACATTCGCGCAAAACTGGAGGTTTGAACCTACATTGGTCGATGGTATGATTAGTGCGACCGCAATGCGTACATTTGATCGATGGTGAGTACGGTTTTTGAGGACGAATCTGCGATCCTAGCAGTTCTTTCAATTCACGAAGCTCAGACTTTACCGAATTCAACTCGGCTTGTACGCTGGAATTAGAAATTGTGTTTAGGTAATCTTTAGCATAAACACGTTCTTCACGTTCTAGTTGTGATTCAACATATACAGCTGCTTTCCATGCGTCGTCTAAGCATGTAAATTCACGATACTTAATTCCTTCTCTGATTTCAGCTAACATACCTCTCAGAAAAATTGGTTTTACGATTAAATTACGTGCATCTTCTGTTAAATCCGGGTATGCGGCTCGTGCTAATTTCTTGAGTGATGTTATGTACTCATTTATGCTTTCTGTACGCTTCTGTTTTCTTTCGATTAAGAGCTGCTGGTGAACATCACTATCGCGGCCAGCGGGGAATCGCCCAGCTAATAATTCTGTTAAACTCTCGTAATCAGTTGGATTTTCTCTACGTTTAATATCATCAAAAACTGCTGATGCTGAACCTGATAAATGCGCTTCGAGAAAAGCTTGGCGCATTTCATCGTCTTCTGGTCTTATTCCGTTTATAATCATAAATTTTTCCAACTTTTCGAGCCACTCAGTGAAACATTCCCCCAGAGCTCCTGTGAATAATGTTGGCTGCCTTATTGGTAAAATGCCATTCGTTCTAATGCCTATGCGTCGCATTTCATTTACAAGTATGCTGTCTCGGGGTCTGTCCGTGCTCATTTCTGAAATTTTTTCATTTATGCGATCAATTGCACGCGTTAGATTTATATAACGATCATTTTCCTCTTTATCACTATCTGATGGCATACTTCTTATATGTTCGTTATCTACCAAAACTGATTTTTCCGCGTTCTTAATTATTTCCGTAAATTCGTCGAAAACGGTTAACTTTACTTTTTCTGACTTTGATTTTCGTTTAGTCAGTTTTACGATTTTATATGAAAATTATCGAAATAAGCAAAATTCTGATCGATTTGATTATGCCTGCGTTACGACAGATCACAGGTTAACGAAAAGGCGCGATCGCCAGAAAATGTTACGACTTGGTAACAAAAGAAAAGAGCCGATTAGGTTTTGATGCTTTATTAGGAGAAAAAATAAACAAAAAATAGGTAAGTACGTTAATTTGAATGTATAATTTACGAAACGCGAATCATTTACCGGTTAGACATATGTCGTTTGCTCGTCTCGATTGTTAACGCTTAAATTTCGCTCCTTAGCTCCGAAAAACTGTTCAACTCTTATAACGTCCGATTATTCCGTTCGCTAAAGTTTACTCGCTCCTTCCGATCCGATCCGACTGCCTCTGATTTCTGATCGCGTTACTCACTCAACTATTTCGCTAACTACCTCCCGCCTTCGATCGGAGCTTTCGTCATTTTTATTCCAAGTTTTACTTAGTATCTTAATTTAGCTTGCCTCGAAGAGCTTATGCTTTGTTAGGGCGTTGACTGTGGCCCTCTCCTACTTTGGTATATGTAAGTTCTCACTTGACTCGTTTACGATCAAGATGTTGACTCCAAAATACGTCAGCCTTTGTACAGTTTTAGATTAAAGTGTTTTGACGGATTACGTGACTGAGTAGCATGTTCGCTCACTCGTTGAAGCTAAAACGTTTCGACGAGCTTTTCTAAAATATCTTACGAATACATTTAAAAATTAGAGGCGCGCGGAAGATAAAAAGGTTGATTACAGTAAGAAAATGTTTGGCTACTTAGAAAAAGAAAAATGAAAAGCGTTTTAAAAAATATAGGAATCACTCTATTGTCACATAACGAAACTTCGTGTAATGTGGGTTTCGAGAGAAGCCATAAAGTTACAAGTGAAATGGAACACATCATCAGAAAGAGCGTTTAACTCTGAACAAGAAAGTAGACTAAAACGAGGTGTGGCCGCCATTGGCAGTGCAAACAGATTGATAAACATGGCCCAACTTTCATCGCCATGCGCCAAGTAACCGCCATAATTCTATCCGTCATACATGAGCATGGGAGTGAGGGGCACACCTGGGCGTGAAGGGTTTGGGTGGCATGCACCACCCCCGAGAAACCAAACTATTCCCCCCAGAAACCAAAATACCCCACAATTCAATTTTTGAAATTTTTGTTGTTTTTTTTGCAATTTTTTGATGCCAATGGATAGTGCTCAATGAGAAACGTTGAAAAATGGTGTTTTTTCGCCATACCAACATTTTTAGGGCCATTTTTTTACCTTTAAAAAATCTTGCACCCCCAGAATTTTGGTGCCGCCCACCTATGGTGAGGAGAGTATTATTTTCCCCTTAGCTTTGAAAAACTGATAGCTATACAAGCGATTTTGGCCCATAAATCATTGTTGTACAGTCTTTTTTGGGCTCAGAAAATTAGCTATACAGCCTTTTGGGCTCAGAAAACTAGCTATACAGTCTTTTTTGAGCTCAGAAATGCTATTTAGTTGTCTTTTCTGAATTTCAAAACGATATTTGTACATATATAGCTATTTTATCGACTCAAAAAATGATAAATAGCTATTTTTAGTCCAAAAAGGCTATATAGCTATGTTTGTGAATCCAAAAAGGCTATATAGCCAGTTTTCTGAGACCAAAAAGGCTATATAGCTAACATTCTGACCTCAAAAGGACTATAGAGCCGTTTTTACGAAGCATATAGTCATCTAGAAATCTTTGGTTTTCACCTCCCCCTGAAAGTTTAACCTTGCGCACCTATGCTGTCCGTCTCATTCATTAAGTCACAATCACGAACTTTGGCGCCATAATTAGGAAGTGAACAATACAACTATTCCCGTACAAAAATGGATGCTCTTTTAGCTGGTGTTAATCGTTTTGGGCAAAAAGCTTACGTTTGTTCTGCACCCCGCCCACTTACACAAAGTTTCGTTACACCCTGTATTATCGATTCGTTAACTAATTAGATAATCAATATTCAATTCCAATGCAGAATTCTGGGGGTGTGAAACCCATACATGAGCATGGGGAGCATAGGTGCACAAGGTCATGGTCGGCAGGGGAAGGTGAAATCCCAATAATCCAAAACAGTAAATTTAACGTTCGCGATTGTTTTTTGCTGTTGTAACGATCGAAATGGTCAAAATAGCCTATAAAACGTTTTTTCGTGGTAATATCACATTTTAAATACATATTCAGTCCAGTTTGACTGCATAAAATCAGTTTTAACACTAAAAAATGCAAAAATTCATCAATTTCGGGCGCTTTTTGAGTAAAAAGTACTTAAAACTAATAATCTGGCGCGAAGCGCCGGAAAAATTTTGACGTTTTTACTGCTTTTGACCTTAAATGATACCGCAGTGGACCGTAGTCAAACTCAGCTAACTTATCGGCAGTTGTTAACAGGCACGTATCTCTGAGGGGAATGAGGGATCCGGACTCCCCCCCAATTCAGAAAAATCGGACTTTTTAAACATTATTTTGTGCTATCTTTGGCTGTTTTGGGCTTAGTCCCCCAAAAATTGGTGTTGGTTTCCCCAAAATAACACGGCCAGTTAGGTGCCTGGTTGTTAATGAGTTCGCTAAGCTTGACTGCGGTCCACATGCGTTTTATGACGGTCCGTATAAAATTTATTGCAGTCCACTGCGGTCCGCATAGGGTTTGCTAGTGTTACGTGTGTAACGCTTTGTTAAATTGCGGCCTTAGCAAACTGACGAACTGAGTAATTTGGCACTCATGCAAAATCGCTGGCGAGCACTGTATGATAGGGAGGTGTGAGAGGGGGTATAACTTTCCCTGAGCTTTGAAAAACTTATAGTCATATAACCAATTTAGCCCAAAACTAACATTGCTATTTAGCGTTTTTGGAGACATTAGAAAATAAAAAATTTAACAATTCGAATGAATTGAAAAAAATAGTCAAATAATGAGAATATGGCGCGAATCGCTCAAAATTTGACACTTTTGAGCAGACGGAAAGCTAACTGACTTAACAGCACCTTTCCTACGAATTTCCTGGAAAATCACGAAATCTCGGAGGAGAAAATAGATGAAGGGTAAACACTTTTTCATGGGTTGACAGGCACGTAGCTAGCCGTCCTATTTTGAGGAGACCAACAAAAATCTTTGATGGGACTAAGCCCAAAAAGCCAAAAATAGCACAAAATAACATTTAAAAAGTACTATTCTTCCGATTTGCTGAATTTTGGGGGTCCTAACCCCCCATTCCCCCAGAGATACGTGCCTGTGTTGAAACCCCTAAACGCCAACATCATGTATGTTATCTTCGCCATTATGTATGTACATGTACACATTAATATCGATGAAAATATTGACCTTCGAAAACTTCTGGAGCCATATAAGCCGCACTGCCTCTGTTGTTCGTCATGTAGGTTTGCAAGTCGCAAACGGTGCCGAAATCGCATATTTTCAACTTTCTAGCGTAATCAAGGAGCAACAAGCTTGCGAATAAGAAAAAACTTTCGTTCAGGGTAACGTAGGTTCACTGTGAAATTTTATATCGCATGAAAATTATAACAACATATGCAGGCACGTAGCTCGTGGGGGATGGGGGGGGTTCGGACCCCCCACAAATTCAGGAAAATTTTAAAAATAGAACATTTTAAGCGTTATTTTGTGCTATTTTTGGCCTTTTTGTGCTTAGTCCCCCCAAAATTGGTGTTGGTCCCCCCAAAATAGGACGGCCAGCTACGTGCCTGAACATATGTATGTACGTATTATGAAAACCGATTATTCTTAGCAGGCCCGTATCCAGGATTTCATTTTGTGGGGGGGGGATTTTGAGGTCAGATATCTCGGGAACCATTAGGAGATGGGCAAAAACAAAGGCGTTTCTGAGCATATGTCAACGAGTTCTATGCAATGGTGAAGAAAAATTTCGAGAAAGAATTTACTCATATAACACTAATCTATCGTTTAGAGAATATACACAACTGATGTCGCATTATTCAATCGACGAATAATTTCCTAACTTCTGTCTCTGTAGTTAATCTTTGTGATTTACAAAGAAAAACAATACAGAAAATGAATAAATCGGCGCGAAGCGCCGAAAAAATTTGACGTGTTCTACGTGTCTAACTCAAATATGAGCAGTTTTGGACGGCTAGAAGACAAAAGGTATAGACAAACGATAAATCCGGTACAAAGTGCTGGAAAATTTTGAGTTTACTTGCTCAAAAGTATGCTAAAAACCTGTTTTGGTCGTGTTTTAGGCCTACTTCGAGAATTTTCCATTTTTCCCGTGTGTTTCAAAAATTATTTTTCATTCCAGGGGGCCACCCCCTTCGCCCCCCTGAAAACGGGCCTGATTCTAAGGATAATGCGATAAGAATTCGTGACATTATCACTTACTGATACACCAATAAAATAACATTTTATTTTAATTAACCATATTTTCGAAATCTAAAGTCATTTTATCTTTTATCTTGTTATTTTTTTATTTTTGTTCTTTTTATGACTTTTACTTGAGCGGTTTTAAATCGCGGTGAACTAGGCCTTTTGGCTTCATACTGTGCAGATATTCGACACCTTCCGCGCACTGCAATGCCCAGCTAATAGCATGACCAGCATTGTACACAGGCGGTGGGGAACGTTCGTGCAGGACTGCCAGTAAAAAACTGTAAAATTTAGTCAAAAAGCCCGAATTTATATTATACACATACTTTTCATCTGCGAGTTTTATAAGCATACATGTACATAAGAGGAGGCTAGGGGATCCCCCATCCCCCAAAAACTAAAAAAGTTTTCGACCCCCCTCTCCGCCCCGATTTTCGGAAAAAATCAGATTTTTTTGTGGTTTTATTTGTTTTTTGGACTTTTGGCCAAAAAATGGAGGTCATCCTCACCTAAAAATGGTTTTTATTGACCATACATGTAACGGCTCGAAATTTTGGGATGGATTCCCGGCCATTTTTAGGGGGAGACTTCAATTTTTGGCTAAAAACGGCCAAAAATCACCTAAAAACGGCCGAAAATTCAGTTTTTTCAAAAATCAGAGGGCGATCAAAATTTTTTGGCTTTGAAGGGATGGGGGACGACCGACTTTAGGTGGGGAATCCCACAACTCCCTCTAACATATATGTTATTGACTCTAATTTTGAAAAATTTCTGACACACATAAGCAGCGACTGCTTCGATTTTTGATTTGGAAAAAAATTTATTTTTAGAAAAAAAATCTTATTTTTAAGG
Organism: Mermis nigrescens; assembly: GCA_036768485.1. Lineage (NCBI taxonomy): Eukaryota > Metazoa > Nematoda > Enoplea > Mermithida > Mermithidae > Mermis > Mermis nigrescens. Next base: position 13,457,794 of record JAVLUZ010000154.1, read on the forward strand.
TTTTAATTGTTTTTTGGCCATTTTGGCCAAACATTATAGGTCATCCTTACCTCAAAAATGGCCGAAGACCTTCACCAAAAAATTCGAATCCTTCCATTTTTGAAGAGATTAAAACTATCGGACACTCATGCTATTTTCACTGATATGCATTTACAACGCTGAGGGTGTTAAGCAATCACTAATCGTGGCACAATAATCATCATACATGATTTTTTTAAAGGGAAAATTTATTGATGGCACGGTTTTTTGTATTAAACAAAGATTTTTCCCTAAATACAAACACTTTCAAAACCATCTTTCCACATTTACAAAGATTTTTCGAAATTAACAAAATTTAAAAATTTACAAGAATTCCACTTGTAAAAAAATACAAAAAAAACCTTGCACAAAAAACACTGGTTGATAGGGTTGTTTTTACCTCTCCCCTCTCCGCGAAGAATTTTTCACCCTCTAGAATTTTCGATTTTTTCTTCAAAAAATGGACAAGGTACTTTTCAAGTGTTTCTAACGATGTTTTAACTCAAAAGCATCAGATTTTCGGCGCTTTTGGTCACATAGGTACTCATTTTTAAGAATTTTTGTTGAATTTGTTCAATTTTTTTCCCTTTTTCCAAATCCGTTTTATGTCTTAGAAAGAAACAGCATCGTTAGAAATGCAAAAATTGTGTTTTTGACGAAAAAAATTTGGTCACACCCCAGAAACTCGCATGCTGTGCCGGTACATATGCCTAAAATTAATAATCACTAAAGCTGCGATTATTCACAGAATGGTCAAATGTTATAGACTGTTAATAAAAATTTAAAAAATTGTGTTCTTATACAGTACTTAAAAAAACTAGTCGGGAGCGTCATCGATTGGTGCTATTAATTAAAAAACGAGCTTATTTTATACAGTTATCAAAAAAGCATCTTCTGTTGACGTGCGTGTGCAACTTTCAAGACGCAATATGAATGTACAATACTTGGCAAATATAGAAATGTATTGAAGCAAGTAATTCCCTCATATGTACAACAAGTATGTGTCTGCAGTTATCCCTATAACTAGGACAGACTTATCGGAATGAGCGAGACACTCACCTCCTCAATCGTCATCCGCATAGACATACAGCGTTGCCGATTTGGAGAAGATGGGTTCAGCCGATCCAGGGCTAAACCTATCTAAGAAGGGGGTCAAAAATCAAGCTTTTTGGGCCAAAATGACTTCAAAAACTATCAAAAATGCTAAAAATATCGTAGAAACTACGTTATTCCATAGTTTCAAATCAATATAAAGTGCTCTTGAAGAAACATTTCAATTTTCATCCACTTTTTGGCCTTCATTTTGCCTCATTTTCCACAGAAAATTTACCATTTTTCATTCTGGGGCTTTAAGACCTCCCAAACCGCTCCCGGTGCATGTCTGATCATGAAACTGATTTGCACACTGTTTTCCTAGCGCACTTCGCTCTTCTGAATAGCGTCGCGCTTATGAATCCCAATCCAAAATTTTGCGTAAAACGTTCGAAGAACTAGATAATGAATGAGTACATATGCGATCGTCCACAAATCAATCATTATTTTTGGCAAAAACTTGCGTTTTCGAGCCATGTTTAGGTGCTTTTTTTTGCTATTTTCACTGAAAATTGAACGCAATTTACACCCCCTCGGGAATAGCTGACTTCAGCTCTATCCTACATTTGCTAACGTTGCATGAATATATATTGGAAATTGAAGTGCATGGAATTGGTAAGCAATGCATACGATAAAATAATATTTAGTAAGCCAACAAACCAATCCCAAGTTATGTAACATGTGTAGCCAGTCGACCGATTTACTTATCAGCCGACCGATCAATCAGCCGACTTACAAATCAATCAGTCATCCAAATAACCGGATAATTAATTAATTAATCAATTAATAAGCCAAGTAATAAATTATCATCTAAGTATGTAGCCTCAAGAACGCAGTCGTCAATAAGTCAAGCTGATCAATCAAAATTGAGATCAATAAAGTAGCGAAAAGACCAACTATCAACAGGCACGTAGCTGGCCGTCCTATTTTCGGGACCAACACCAATTTTTGGGGGACTTAGTAAAAAAAGGCCAAAAATAGCACAAAATAACAATTAAAAAGTCATATTTTTCCGATTTTTCTTAAATTTTGGAGAATCCAAACAATCAATCCCTACTATTCAGTAATAGACTCGAAATAGTCCGATTTTCGATTAAAAAAATTAGGCAACTCTGTATGCCTATCCAAAGCCGTCAGCCAACTTTAAATATCCGACCAATTTTAAGCTGACTGTTCAAGCACATGTCTGCCTAAAATGTACGGATGTAAAATGGAAAATTCAGAAGCTAAGTCCTGCGAGGTTACATTTAAAATACCTATCGAATTAAAATAAAAATTTTCAGTATCAACTGCTAAATCAATCGCGATTAAATACTTTTCAAAAAATAACAGTCAAATTCACAAGCTCTATCTTTCTAGAGCGTAAAAACGTGAAAAAATTCCGAAAAATTGTCAGAAAAATTAGAATAAATTGAACAAAATATAAACGACTATATGGCGCCGAATATTTTATACTTCGAGCAAACAGATAGCTAAAAATGCTTCATCACCTTTTCTATAAATTTTCTGGAAAAAAATCAAAAATCCCTTATATCAAATGATTTATTTTATAATGAAAACCTTTATGGGGAGGGTAGAAACCTCCCCAAAAGAAAAATCAAAGAAGTATAATTCATTAAAAAATTATATGATTAAAAAATAAAATTAAATTAATTGAATTTTACAAAAAATTTCCCAAGACCATTTACGCATATGTAAGCAAAATTTTCCGAGACATTTCTTATTTAGCGTAAAAACAAGTATGCTTATTCTTCTCACGGTCGTGCAAAGAGCCGTCTTCAGCGAATTCCATGACTAAGCAGATTGGATTTTGAATACAAGCGCCGTAAAGTTGGATTATGTTAGTGTGGTTGACGCGGGAAAGTTGTTTCAACTAAAAAATGTTACTGTTTTCATGCACATTAAAAGCATAAATATTCATGAAAAGTAAAATACAACGAATTAAGTACACAAAGTTGAGATTATATACATAGGTACATAAGTAAAAAATTACTTATTCACCGCCCCCCAGAAAACTCGGCTTATCCCTTTCCAGAGCTTTTGATCGTGTGCATGCATGAATTTGACGTACTACTTAAAAAAGGAGTCCAACTTCGTTTCATATACTTTTAGCAGATAAGCAGTGTAAACCATGGAATCAGTGTAAAGCCCTAGAACATTTTGGCGGCTTTCGGTTTTTAGACTAAAGGTCATATCTGAGCAATGGCGTGAGGTCTCAGCCCGTCCAACCTCTCACAATATGGTCGGTTGGTTTCTTTCATCAGAAGGTTGACTGGTAAGCGTAGATGGGCGGCACTAAAATTCTGAGAGGGGGTGCAAGATTTTTCAAAGGTCAAAAAATGGCCTTAAAAGTGGTAATATGGTGAAAAACCACCATTTTTCAACGTTTTCCATCGAGAACTATCCATTGGCATCAAAAAATTGCGAAAAAAACAAAAAAATTTAAAAAATTGAATTCTGGGGGTATTTCGGTTTCTGGGGGTGCATAACCCAGCCCCCCACGCCTAGGTATGCTACTAAGTCAATGCTGAATGTTTTTTAAATAAAACTAAAACGGTTACCGGCGCAACACGCCGAAAAATTTCGACCTTTTGCCTCGTCATTACAAAAGTTTACAGGACGGATAATTCTGATTTCGGTGCGAAGCGCATAGATTTTTTAGAAATTTTTGACATTTTTACTGTTTTTGCTCTCAAAAAATTTTTTGATAAGCTACAAAGACAGACGGTCCCGCAAAGTATTTGAATAAAGCCAAACGTAGCGATCGAAATCAAATAAATTCATAATCTAACAAAATTATTACATCTGGCGATCAAATTGACGGAGACGAACGTCCAAAATTTAAGGAGCTAGCTTGTTAGTTTACATAAATTTTGGCGTGAGACGAATGGACAAAATAAAAAAAAATTAAGAGAAAAAGTAAAATAAATATAAAATAAATTAAAGAAATACGAAAGCACACAAGGGCATAGGGAGGGGTGAGAGGGAGGTATTACCCCTCCCTCAGATTTTGAAAAACCGGGTACTGTCAAGCGATTTTGGTGAAACATAAGTTGTTGGTGAAAAATCTTTTATTTTATAACAAAAAATACAGCTCAGTTAACTAAAAGTTCAGTCAACCTGGTCAGTTTACTGCAAAATTATTAATTTTTCCATAGCATTACACTGTTTGTCAATTGTTTGTCACATAGTACCGAATTATCCGCTTAATACATTGTTTAAAATGAGCATCTTTTCGAAAAAACCGAACTGAATTGATCTACCTTCTGATCCCAGTAATAAAATTTTCATATGCTTGAGAAGACCTTGTAAAAATGCACGTTATGGCCTATATTTACTATGTGACCGTTTTTGAATTTGATCCCCTCTGGCCACTCCTACCTTGATACCTATGCAAGAAAGTACGTAAGATAAAAAAGTGCTTGGTTATGGTATGGTAAATTAAAAAAGATTTATGTTATTTCGTCAAATTGCAGACTCACTATATATAAACAGGCACGTAGCTGGCCGTCCTACTATTTTGGGGGACCAACACCAATTTTGGGGGGACTAAGCCCAAAAAGGCCAAAAACAGCACAAAATAACGTTTAAAAAGTCCTATTTTTCCGATTTTTCCGAATTTTGGCGAGGTCCGAACCCCCCTTATTCATCCCAGAGCTACGTGCCTGTATATGAATAACAGCACACATCATACTAATATACTGGCTTCTGAACGATTCAAGTCGTTGAACTTAACAGCAAAGCCATACATCATCTTAGAGGGAATTTTGATTCCCCCAGAAATGTTTCTATATCCCCAGATTTGGCGATTCTCCGCAAAAATTTGCAGAAAAAATGTGGTATTACGCGTTTTTCGCTATCTGTCTGCTCAAGAGTGTCAAATTTATACTTTTTTATTATATTTGTTTCTACGCTCTAGAAAGGTAGGACTCGTCAGATATGCAAAACACGATGTTTTTGACCCGTATCCACCGTTTTTGAGCCCGAAAAGCGGCACTGTATAATTTCACCCCCCCCCCGAATAACCATGCTTTGCGTGTCTGAGCAAAACTAAAGTGATAATACTAACTTGTCTAATCATGCATGCACACGATCAAACGTTATGGGAGAAAATAAGCCGAGATTCCAAGGGGAGGGGGTGGGTATTAAAATGAGTAATTTCGCTATTAAAGTAATTTTCTGACCCACTCAGAAAATGAAAGTCAAACATGCCAACCTCGACAAAGAACGCCTTCTTTTCATTTTCATTTTCAATTGTTTTCACTGCAACGAATCGACCCCTCCATTTAGCTTTATGCACAACGCCAAATGCACCTCGTCCAACCAGCGAAAAAATACTCACAAAGGTGCACTAATTAAGCTAAATTTTTCAGATGATAACCAGGCACGTATATCTCTAGAGGGAATGGTGGGTTCAAACCCCCAGGCACGTACTTCTGGGGAATGAGGGGTTCTGACTTCTCAAATTCAGAAAAATCGGAAAAATATGACTTTTACACGTTATTCTGAGCTATTTATTGGCCCTTTCGGAATTAGTCCTCCAAGAATTGGTGTTGGTCCTCTCCCTAAATAGGACGGCCAGTTACCTGCCTGCAAACCCCCCCCCCAAATTCAGAAAAAAGGGAAAATATTACTTTTTAAACGTTATTTTGTGCTATTTTTTGCCTTTTTGGGCTTAGTCCCCCAAAAATTGGTGTTGGTCCCCCCAAGATAGGACGGCCAGCTACGTGCCTGCTTATAAATGAATGCAGCAGAACGGAAAACAAAAAAGTCAGAATAAAAACCTTAAATTAATTTAATATTAAAATAAAGAACAAAAAATCTGATTAAAGCTGAAGAAATTGCACATAAAACAGAACAAACGTAGTATTAGTGAGCCAAAAACGAAATAAAACTGCATAAAACGTAGACAAACAAAATGGAAAAGCGAATTGAATTAAAAATAAAAGCAATTTAAAGTACTCAATAAAATTTACATCTCTATTCTGGCAATGTTGCAATGCAAATAAAATGGAATGATGCAAATCAGAAGAAAAAATCGTTATAATTTGGCTGGTAAGTTTACCGAAAGGAAATCGATCTCACAAAAGTCTATTTCTTCGCAAAACATAGCTTCGTTAGGCAACATATCAAATTGTTGGCCACTTGGCAAATTATCTGCGACATTAACAGTCAATTCTTGAAAAACCGAACTATTTTCCATTTATTATCAGTGGTGGACAAACGCCTCTAAATTCAACTGATTAAATATAGCATATGACACACAATTATACATGCAACAGCGGGGTTGGGAAGATACCCCGATACCCCATTTAAATTTGGTCGTACCCCATCCCCCAAAAAGTCAGAAAGCTTTCGATCATCGTTTTGGACAAAAACTTACGCTTTTGGCCATTTTCAGGTGCTCTTTGCCATTTTTAGCCATTAATCAAAAGTTAAATACCCCTATAAATGGCCGAGACCCTCAATCTTGAGCCCTTACATGTATGCCCACAATACATGAAATTAAAATGTATGACGAAATCCTATTCTCTTTTGAAACAGAAAAGCCGTTAAGAGGAACAGGGCAAAATTATGCCAAATCATCTGATACCAAATCAATCTTCAATTTGTCAGATTTGATTATCTATGCTTTCGAAAATGCGTTTTTCACATGTGAAGCGCGATGATAAGTTTAAATAAGCTTCTAAACGGCTTATATGACATCTCTTCAACGAGAGCAGAGATAAACTTTTTCAGTGATTCAAATTCATAAAATTTGCGCGTATCCTCATCTTTAGGAGAACTAGCATTTTAAGTTCAAACCTTCATTCTACTCAAAGCTGCGATTTCTAACTTCTGTGAAATTCTAGGCTCATTCCCCAATCTGTGGTCTACGCCCAAATTTTTGAAAAATCGCGCCGAAAAATTTTTGTAGTTTCACTTCTCTAAAACGCATTTTTGCATTAAAAAACTAACTGAATCCGTGCAGAAAATAAGGATTTTCAATCGTAGTAAAGTTCTAGATTAAATTGTCGATAAAAATTTTGCAATTGATGCAGCGCGGCTCAAATATTAATAACAAAAAAGAATGAAATCAATTCGGCGCGAAGCGCCGAAAAATTTTTGTAGTTTCACTTCTCTAAAACGCATTTTTGCATTACAAAAACTAACTGAATCCGTGCAGAAGATAAGGATTTTCAATCGTAGTGAAGTTCTAGACCAGATTGTCGATAAAAATGCTGCAATTGGCGCGGCGCGGCTTAAGGATTAAAATCGAAAAATTCGGTGCTTCGCGCCGGTTTATTCTATTATTTGGCAGTTTCTACCGTTTTATTGGTGGAAAATCAAAAAATTAGCGCTTCGCGCGCATAAGAAGCATTTTTTCCGTCAAAAACATGAAAAAAATTTTGAGAAAATTTAATTTTTTAATGGCTTAAATCGTGCAGAATGATGTGAAAAGCCCAAAAAACACGTTATTTGACGGCCCTGTGCGTTTTTACGAGTTTTTTTAGACGAAAAAAAATTTTTTGGAATTTCCCCCCTGGCGAAAATCCTGGCTACGCCTATGCGAAGCGCCGAAAAATTTTTGAAGCTTCAACTCTCTAAAACGCATTTTTAACATTACAAAAAGTTTCCACAAATGCCAACCAAGCCCAAAAATTTTTTTTCATTTCCCAAAATTTTGGTTGACAAATAGACCAAAAAGTGGAAAAAACTGTGTTTGCAAACGTCTATGAAACTGATAAAAACAATTAGACGGTGTGTAAAGCTATGTAATTCTGCACTTCGTGATATTAAGTGAATAACAACAACAACAACAACAATTTATTCGCTAAGTCAAAAGAAAATATTAACATACATGGATAGGACGAATGAACGAAAATGAAAATACATGAAAGACAAAACAAATTAAGTATGACGAAGCAGGGTAAACGTAAAGGCAATAGAAAAAACTGCTCTTACTTACGCCCCTTTAAGAAATTTAGAAAGGTTTAATCTTTTAAGTTTAGTCAGAAAAACGTGTCTATTTGGAGCACTTATAATCTGTTCAGGTAGAGAGTTCCAGATAGGAATTATTCGATTACAAAAATCAAATTTTCTGCAATTTTTATTTACATGATTGACGAGAAGTTTACAAGAATTTGCTGCTCGATTAGAATTTAAATTAATTGTGAAGAAATCCTTGAAAGGAAGAGCTTTACATTTGATAATAGAAAAGGCTAATGTTAGGTCGTTATGGAGGCGTCTTAGCTCAAGAGTGTCCAGACCAAGTTCGTGTAATCTTTCAGCATATGTCAAATTTTTATCACTAAAAATTCGTTTCGTAAACCTTCTTTGAACCCGTTCGACGGAGGTGATATCACACAGCAGGTAAGGACTCCACAAAACACAGCAAAATTCAAGCACTGGTCGAACGTAAGTAATGAAGGCCTTAACAAGTAATAATCTATCTTTAGAAATAAAACTACGCAAGATCAGATTGCTTAACTGCATGCCTTTTTTCACAATATATTCACAATGAGATCTGGACGATAAATTAGAATTCAGAAAAACACCCAAATCTTTTACACAAAGTGTGTCAGTAGAAAGATAGAAATCATTTATGTGATAAGAATGCCTAGGGTTTGAACTACCCAGATATAGAACTAAACATTTATTAACTGATATTTTTAATTGCCATGTATTGGCCCACTCATGCACATAATTTATGTCAGCTTGAAGTGTCATGAAATTGGATGATAGATTCCAAAGTTTGATATCGTCAGCAAACAAAGTAAAATTACTGTTTTGGCGCATTTCACATAAGTCGTTAATGAAGATTAAAAAAAGTGTGGGACCTAGTATACTACCCTGGGGCACGCCACTGGTAACAGGAATGGAATCAGATAAAGAATTTTTAATTTTAACGACTTGGGATCTATTAGTCAAGAAATTTTCGATCCAATTAAAAGAGAGTTTGTTCAGTCCATAAGATGCCAACTTAATTAGCAGTTTTTTGTGTGACACGGTATCAAAAGCTTTACAAAAGTCAATGTATACAATGTCAACAGGAATTCCTCATCTAGAAATTTGGTCCACTGATTTTTGCACTCAACAAGTTGTAACGCACATGATCTATTTTTTCTAAAACCAAACTGTTTTTCACTTAGCAGATTTTGCTTCTCTAGATAAGAAAGCAAGGACATGTTCATTATAGATTCCATTAATTTACAAGAAACACAACATAAGGAAATTGGACGATAGTTATCAACTGATGACATATCCCCCTTTTTATGAACTGGGATCACAACAGCTTTTCGCCAAAAATCGGGTATCTTTCCACTTTGATAAGAAACGTTGAAGATGGTTTCTAAAGGTGAGAGCAACACTGTTTTCAACTTTTTAATAAAATATGCACACAAGTAGTGATCGACCGGGGCGACTTTTTTGGCCGGGGCCGGGCGGTACTGGGCTGAAAAAATCCCCGGCCGGGCCGGGGCCGGGGCCGGGGCTGGCCGGGGTCAGACAAGGAAAATATTATTGCATGACACATACTTGGGGTGGGCATAGGAAAAGAAATAATGAGCGACTGCCCCATTCAGTAGTAAATGGCGAGCGCGAAGTTAGGTGCGCCTTTTCATATCAAGTTTTATTACTATTTATGTCACAAGAAACAAATTTAGTCCAGTTTTTCATTGTCTGAATCATCAATAAAGTCTGTGTCGCTGCTATTAGCACACTCTATATCATTTGAATCTTCGCTACTGCTACTGCTGCTGTAGCGATTTGATGCAATAGGTATTGGATGTAATAAATGAGACATCACATATTCCCATGAGAAGGGAGGGGTATTACCCCCTCAGGGTCCAAGACACAAATCACTGTCAGACGATTTTTGGTGAAAACCTTTTGAATTTTTTTGAACTTAATTTTTTAGTAGGGCAAAAGTGTATATACCTACCTAACTGTTAGAATTTCACGAAGTGATACATTATTTTAGAATGTGAGCTAGAGTAAATAGATGAACTATCACTATAAAACATGCATGTAATCGCTTAAAATTTTATGAGGGTCCCTCGGTATACATATAACGGCTAGAAATCTAGGGTAGGGGTCCCTCGCCATTTTTGTAAGGAAGGGGTTAGCAAATAGATCGAAAGTGGTAAAAACACATAAAAATAGCAAAAAAAGTGCAGGTTTTCGCCAAAAAATGGGGGAGGGTGGTCAAATATTTTCTGACTTTCAAGGAAGTTCGAGGCTTCAAAGCGTGGGTGGGAGATGGCCCAAATACCCTGTCACATGTATATTTCTCAGCCATTTCCAAGGGAAGGGGGTAAGCGGCTCCATTTTGCAGCCGCTTACCCCCTGAAAATCTTTAAAATGGTAGAATTCGCAATAAGAAATTCTACACCTTTTTACAGTTTTTGTTCTGCGAAAATCTTTGTACATCTACAAAGAAGGTCCTGAAACGTCTTTGTACATCAGCAAAAATCTTCGCCGAATACAAAAAGACCGTGCTTCTAAATGTGATAATTCGGCCTGAATTCAGTTGATAATATTAGTTCGGCGCGAAGTGCCGAAATTTGTATGAGCTTTTGATGGAATTGACACATAAAACTCGACTGAGAAAGCTAAAACAAGTTGTACTACAAAATCAGAAATATTACAAAAATTGTAATATGCGAATTAAATCTTGTAATAAACAACACTGCGCTTAGAATGGGAAAATGGAAAAACGTCAAATATTCAGAAACCCAAAAACTAGCCAAATATACTGCTAAAGGTCGAAAAATTATGTTCTACCACACTGAAATCGTTATGGTACCATATTAAAGTATACAAAAATTTTCATGTATAAAAAAGTGTTTTTTTGTATTCGCCAAAGATTTTTCCCGATGTACGAAGACTTTTCAGGACTATCTTTGTACATGTACAAAGATTTTTGGGAAGATAAAAACTGTAAAAAGGTGTAAAATTCCACAAAATTTTCGGCGCTTCGCTCCGATATGAAAAATTGTCTGTCCTATATATTTTAAAATGGCAAAATTTGTATTTAGAATGGAAAAATGTCAAATTTTTAGGCGCTTCGCGCCGTTTTGAGACAATTTTAGTAATTTTTGGCGTTAGAAACCCAGAAATTAGCTAAAATATACAATCAAAAGTCAAAATACCCTGTTTTACCACACTAAAATCGCTACTGTACCATATTATAGTAAGCAAAAATTTGTGTGTACAAAATGTACAAAGACTTTTGGGTACCATCTTTGTACATGCACAAACGGACCGTGTACAAAAAAACACTGGTACAAAATGTACAAAGACTTTTGGGTACCATCTTTGTTCATGTATATACAAAGGTACGTTGTACAAAAAAACACTGTCACATACTGATAGTAGGTATGCGAAAATGTGTATGTTTAAAAATATATTTGAATAATATTGCTACAAAAATTTGTTAGCTCATACAAAAACCTTTTCGGAGATCTCTGTACAAGCACAAGAAGCTCGTACATTAAAATAGAGTCGGCTAATAATAGTCCACCACTTAATTTGCTGGTCCTCCAATTTGGGATTTCACCCCTCCCTCAACTCTGGACCTTAGGAAACTATAGGAGACATATTTAGTTTATCGGATCGGACGCAATTCTGCAGCGAAGTTTACATTCGCCTATAATTAACCTCCGTCCTAATAACTATTACACAAGAAACGCGTTTTAAAGCACGCGGTTCCCATTCAATTAAATGTAAGTGTTTTTTGTAAAAATAGGTTGTTCAAAACATACAATTCAACTAGAAATAGAACGTATTTGTCAACTCTAAATCTTTTAGCCATAGCCATGAATGAATGAGTTAAAAGTAGCATTTAGTTTAAGTAAGTTAAGTGGAGGAATCGAAAACATGCAGATTTTCCAGAACATTTATTCAGTAAAAGCTCATTTATACACAGTAGCAAAGTTATAACAAGGATTAAGTAAGTATACATATGGTCTAATCAGTACAGCTCTCAAAATTAACACTTGCTCATTGATAAATAAGTGCTAGTATCAAAGCCTGTACAAAATACGAATTACACTAAATTTTCCCCGGCCCCGGCCATTTTTTTCGACCTTGCCCCGGCCGGGGCCGGGATGCTTAAAAATGGCCGGGGATTGCCGGGCCGGGGCCGGGCCGGGGCCCCAGTCGATCACTACACACAAGCCATCGGGGGCCAAGCGACAAAGTGGGCTTAAGCCTACTTATGGATTCAGAAATAGTCAGAACATCAAATTTTACAGAAAGAGGATGAGCATCACTTTTGACTCTGTTTGCGAAATGGGGAGAAACAAGATCGTCAATAACAAAATTACTCGCAAAAAAAGAGTTGTAAGCATTAGCTTTTTCAAAATCATTATCTATCATCCTACCATCACACATTAATATTGAAGCTGACTTTGTCTTTTCTTAACCGGTCATTTACGAAAGAATAAAAATAAATAAATGAATGAATGAATGATTTACTACGGAAGCACTGAAACTTATTTGGATATAGTTATAACTTAACACTTAGGTCTTAACTATGAACGAAATAAATACTTAATGTGAAACAACTGACTAACTACAGTAAGTACAGTAAGAAGGTTAATGTATGATAATCATTATAACTTGCTGCTTAAGTTTTGTAAATTCTCCTGAATTCTCCTTAGATTTTCAGGATTCTCCTGAATTCTCCTGACATTTTAAAATTCTCCTGCATTCTGCCTGCATGTTAACAACTTCTGAAATTTCTCCTGAAAAGCCCATTCTCCTGCTCCTGCTCCCTGAAAATTTTAGATTCTCCTGAATTCAGAGAATTCTCCTCGCACCTGGCAACCCCGTTGCTCTGAAGCAGTGTTGCCAGCTCTGAAAAGGCAAATCGCCAAATCGACATTTACAACCGGCCAAAACTCGGCCAAGAGCAAAGGTAAATTCCGGCCAAAATCGGCCAAACTATGTATATATAGTTAAAAAATAAGAAAACGGATAAAATCGATTCAAATCTCAACTACTGGGTGAAATATCTACATTAAACGCATTTTGAACATTCAACAAAGTATCACCCGAATCTAAGAACGGTTCATTAAGGCACGATATCATCATCACAAATTATGGACTGTGCATTGTATTTTTAAACAATTGAAGCATGGCTTTTGGTAACAGTAAAGCTGCAACAATCTCACCTTCCAGCATAGCAAAAACGAACACGTAATAAAGCATCAGTAGTCTTGACATCTAAGCGATTTCTTAGTTTAGTCCTCAGCAAGTTTAATACATGAAAAAGCTCGTTCAACACTAGCATTAGAAAAAGGCAAACTTAAAGCAGACATTGCAAATGAGGTACGTGTTTGAAAGCGCGGAAGAACACCATTGCTATTGTCATCTTCAATGACTTCGGCCCGAAACAGAGCCGGATCATTTTTGCAGTGCTGACTTCCATTCATTCTTCACAATCACGTTGTATTCAGATATGGCCTTATCGAGATCAATATCAGTTAAAGCTGGAGGTAGGGCATTTAGAAGCTGCCTAAGCTGAGTATTCGATGAATGCACCGCAAGAACCTTAAAATATCCAAACATATGACACTTCTAATTTTTTCATGGTTATTTCCTGATTTTCATTTTTATAGCCACAAATTTCCCGGAGAGCAAAATGCACGCATAAAAATCCTAGATAGGATTCTTTCAATGATAGGAAGGACAGTATAAAGGATTTTGGACAGTAACTCAGGAACTACTCCAATGTAGACGGGGGCCAATTTAATGGGAGTGTAGATCAGGCGACTGCACCCCTATTCCCCCGACTTTTTCCGAAAATTTTGGGCACCGCCCTCTTTATGGTTGGTGTTTCCAGAAAAGTTGGGGTACTACGCCCCCATAGGAAAATCATAGATACGCCACTGGATGTAGACAAAAAATTGCATTTCTGAATGTTTTTTAACAAAAACAAATACATATTATCAACAATACGGTCAACGTGATTTCGGAAAATATTGTAACACACTACGTAATCGCACTTGATAAACAGTTAATATCAGTAAAGATAATAAACAGTAAACAGTAAATAATAACACACTACGTAAATAAATATACTTTATTCACTAACTTTTTTCGGTTCAAAGAGTGATGGCATAGTTGAGTCCTTAAAAGCGGCAATCAGTTAACGTGTGTAGGAAACCAATAGCGAGTGACAACGTACACCATCAGACGGCATCACTTATCCGCCCCCGGGGGCGGATAATTTTTTGTTATTCGCCCCCTGGGGGCGAATAATTTTTTATTATTCGCCCCCGTAATGGTAAATATATGGAAACTTTTATCTAATAAATGGTTCTCACCGATTTTCTTAAAAACACTTATTTCTGATAGGTTCGGGGACGGTGAGTCCGGGGGCGAATAATAAAGAATTATTCGCCCCCAGGGGGCGGATAATAAAGAATTATCCGCCCCCGGGGGGCGGATAAGTGATGCCCCATCAGACTAAGCAGACACGAATGACACGACATAAGGAGTGGTTTGATTTGATTAATGTGTTGTGTTGTGAAGATACATGAACGAAATGGGAAGGAAATTGGGCGTGGGGGATGAATGAAGGAAACCTGGGCTGGGTGGGTGGGTGCCGGGCCGGAAGGGCGTACTCGAGTCCACAGTCCTTGCTGGTTTGTTGTTCTTTTTGTAAATTGTTGTAACTTTTGTTTTGTGCCTTCTTCTTACAGCAAGTAGACATAAACAATAATACGCAGCATAGCAACAACCTTCCTTATTCAGAAAAATTTTATGATCGGCCAAATTCGGCCAAACTGTTAAAAAAATCGGCCATCAAAATCGGCCAAGACTTTCAACAGGCCAAAATCGGACATCAAGCCTGAAAATCGGCCAATTTTGGCCGATTTTCGGCCAACCTGGCAACACTGCTCTGAAGTTTAGCTTGCTGAGCATTACTACACAGTAAACACATCCTCTTATATAATTACACAATCGACCTTACATGCTCGCATGCCTTCTTTTCCGTCAGTCTACTATATTATGGCGTAATATGTATACAAAAAGCAACGTGTTTCACAAACAGTGGTGTGCTAGAGTTTGGAACCACCCTGCGCTGACTGGATTAGCCGTTGTTGGATCAGAATTGAAAATTAGTCCAAAATTGAGAATTAAATTCTAATAAATCTAACGACAAAAAATGACTTAAAAATGCATAAGGCTTGTACTTTCTCAAATTTTCTCACTATTCCTGGAGAAATTCAACCATTGACTGAGCAAGTCAAAAGTTAATAACATCTCAAAAAGACATATTATACCCTTTTGTGCGCTGAGAACGAATTTGATATTCGTTTTGATCAGAAACTAAGATTCATGGAGCTACAGTAACCTTTTTCGATTTTGTCTTTTTTACGTTTTTATATGCTGTGACTTTTTCACTTACTAATCCTTCTATTATTAAATCATGGCAATAAAACCTTTACAGGACAAAAACCGTTAAATTTTCTATAAAAGTATTAAAATGATTCACGGTGCAATATTTTGTTTTACACAAAAGTGTACAAATTATGTTTTAGTGAGAAAAAATTCAAAATTTTGCACTTAAACTTTAACTGTTTTCCCAGAAATTGTTGCAGTAAAAGGGATTTTAAATAGAAGCAGACAACGTAAAACGCCGACAAAATGCGATTTTGATCGTGTCGAGTGATTTTTCGGACCTATTCGACTGATTCAGAACAATTTGGGATATAACCAAACCTACGAAAATCCTATACACTGTTTCACACAAGTTTGGGCATAAATTTTAAAAGCTGAAAGATTGCGATTAGAGCATCGATTTGATACATATATGATTATCGTAATCCATTGGCTTACTTTCGAAATAATTAATTTATGCCTAAACTATGTGATAAAAAAATAAATAAATAAAAAAATAAACCTAAACTAAACTAGATCCGCTACTGTCTCTTACTTATTATTACTGTTTTTCTACCTATTTTTACTGTTTTTCAATTCGGTGGTAGCCTTATTTTTGTAGTTTTCTTTCAAATTTCTAGCATAAATTCTTTTTTTTCATTTCGCGTCAGATTCTCCAAGTGGCTTAGCTTCAAAAGCATAATGATATGAAATAATGAAGTACACTGTAAAAAAATCGGTGTACATGCACAATAAACTTGTGTCCAATCTACAAATCTGTTCCATGGACACAAAAATATTGTGTAGGTACTTGACAATCCGGATGTCTATTTATCCAACACAACCTTTTTGTGTTCTGCCTACAAGCTATGTTGCATATTGATTAGGCTCAGATTGACGTGCATATGACCGCTTATAGCTGAAAACATGATTCATTGTAACCAGTACTAAGATAGATGGAAGCGACGAAGGGTAGGTAAATACCTACCTTCATACTTCAGTTGTGATGGAACGAAAGGTGGTGAATGCAGTTGGAGCACACTTTGTCAGTTCGTGTGTTATGCGTTTTCCAATTCTTGATTATATATATATTTTCAGAGATTGATAATACTGGCAGTGTAATATATTTATATTACCTATATATTTACTCAACTTCAATATGAGTGTGGCTGTATTCAGCTCAAATTGATCGGATCTTGTTATGTATGCTTTGGCTGCCTTATTCTGTTTTTACTATTCAAGTGATTTTATATGCACTGCTTGATTTGTTCTTAAGGCAAGCTTATTTTAGTCGACCTTTTTTACAACTGCGAATGTTCTTACTCATGATTCCTCTATCACTAGCAGCTGTCGGGCTTTGATAAGATTTTTTCAACGCTGCGTGCTAAATAAGATTCTGCATAGTTGACTTTCTTTATCCCGAACCGACTGGAAGACATATTTGTATGTCAAAAGTGACTCTTAAAAATGGAAGATATCCTTTAATCTATTCTCACGCACTAATCGCTTTTCATTCCCAATTGATGTTTAGTGAAATTCTGATAGCATAAGCAATTTTTCAGGCAAAATTTCATAAATTTTGGGAATTTTTGGAAAAATGATGTAAAATTATTAGCGCTTAAAGTAGACATTGAAAAGTTGACAAAAATTATTATTTCAAATGTTGATATTGGATTTTTGCGACTATTTTTCAGAGCATGAGAAAACTTAGACTGCGGTTCTCTAAAAAAATCTTGAAACATTTACGACTTTATTTTTTCTTACAATCTGCTGCTCTTTATTTTGGAATTATATTATCATTACTTAAATTTGGTGTCGTAATGTAAGTTTTTGTGCATTTTCTCTTGATCGTTATTGTTTTGTGTGAATACCTAGTGAATTTGTGCTCAATATTTGTTATTTCGAATGTGGCATTATATGCCCGATGTCAAAATTCATTAGTCAGTCCTTTTAGCCAAGAAGATACGAATTTGGTTCAGAAAACTGACTAGTGCATTTTTTCATTCCTCTTGCTTGCGTTATACCTATCATCAAATGAGTGTTATTTAGCGTCTAAATAAAGCTTTCAGATTGGGGCCCAAAAATCGATATTCTGGAGGCTTGAAAGTTGTGTTGGATCTACAGAACAAATTACGTTGGCTCGACACGATAATATTTTGTTGTATAGATTGCTTTCTTATGTAGCACCTACAGAATATTGTTGTGTAAATTAAGACATATAAAAGTTGTGGCAGCCAATTACTCACAACTTTTTTGTGTAATTACAACATTTTTTTTAACAGTGTATGTATTCAAGTATAAAAGTCCCTTTGCCGAAATTTCACCTATTTTCCGGTGCCTCGCGCAAGGTTTTGGCTAAAACTAAAAAATTGAAACATTTTTTGCTCAACATTCTTGAAAGTTTGAAATTTTTCGCAAAATTTTCGCATTAGAAATCATTTTGAATAAAAGTAGATGATACTAAACGGCGGAAAAAGCGCTGCTCTGCGCATGAACAGCCTGTTTTTGGACGTATGTATGTACGTACATATTTTTTGCTGTGGAATCAGTTATAGAGTACCGCCCCTTAGAAATATTCTAGATCCGCCACCTATTAGCGATCGTTTCTTTGAACAAATTGTTTTTATCGTTAGACTTTTTTATTTATTTTTTGCTGCTCGTGTTTTAACTTTGCGAAAAAAAGAAACGTGTTTAATTTAGTTCGCTCTATTTCACGTTTGTAAATATCGTGAATCATTCGTTTATTCCTCATACTTTTTCCTGAAGGCCTTCTCGTCATATCTTACACGCGTTCGAAAATGAGCTGGCAACACCGGCCGACTATAGTCAAATAATTCTGATATAAACAAGATTTGTGCGCGTTCCATTCACTGTCTTACTGCAGTAAATTGTTGTAATTAAATTGAAACTGAACGACGCGAAGATGGGCTTACAATTATCCCGGTTGTGGTCGTCTATTTGGGGAATGTTTGAAAACAAACCGGCGAGAATATTATTACTCGGATTAGACGCTGCAGGTTAAACATAATATGCATTTTCAATGTTTTTAGCATAAGAATTTCGGGAATAAGACTCGATAACTTTTTCTTCAGTGCTTTTCTGGGCTTAAAATAAGTCAAAAACACAATTTTCGGCGTGCGGTCTGTTCCAAATCATCAAAGGTGCAAATATGCACTTAGAAAGTCCAATTTTACATCATTTATCCTAATTGCTGCAAACCTCTTTTTTCTTTCAATGAGGGGATACATAATAGAGAATTTTCGGGGAGACAAGATGAAAGCCAAAAATTGATGAAAATCGAAAATTTTCCGCAATAAGTACTTTTAATTGAACAGAAACTGTAGATTAGCATCGTTTTTGCGCTATTTAACATTTATCTAAATCAGTTTTTGAAGCTCTGTAAACAAAATTTTGAAATTTCGATTAAATTTCTATTCGGTTTTACATTCATAATTTTCATTAGAATTTCTGAAAAATTTTAAATTTTGACTTATTTCCTGATCAGGCTAATTTTTTCCGGATAAAATAAGGCACAATTAAGGAAAGGACAAAAATCCGAATTTGTTGCAAAAAGTGGTTGAAACAGAGAAGAAATTATCAATTTTGTTTTATCACTCTAGTCCACCGGCCACGCTGCCAGTACCTCTTAACGCAGACAAGCATTCGTGAGACCCTTCAGGGTCAATCAGATATGAACGTTGGAAAAAATCAGGTAAATAAAACCTAAAAACCAATGGAAATAAATAAAAAATTTTACAAATGCGTCTTGAAATGGACAGAAATGTAAAGCTGGCATGATGCGCATACATGACTGTCCCACTTTATGATATTTTAGTAAGCTTACACGTGCGCATGGGGGCCGATTGACCTTCTAGAAATTTGAGATAAGCATACAACTACGACGCTATTTTAGCATTTACCAGTTTTGACGTCATTTTGACCCAAAAAACCTCAACAAATGCGTCTTGAAATGGACAGAAGTGTAGAAGTGACATGATGCGCATGCATGGCTGTTGCACTTTATGATATTTTAGTAAGCTCACACGTACATCTGCATGGGGGCCGATTGACCTTCTAGAAATTTGAGACAAGCATACAACTATGATGCTATTTTAACATTTACCAGTTTTGACGTCATTTTGGCCCAAAAACCCTCAATAATTGACCCCCCATTCCCACAGCCGGCTCACCCACTCAGACCGGCCATGCATTTAAGGAGCCAACGATCTTCTTTATTTGCCCCTGGCGCGTTAAATACCAAAATTGAATCACATTCATTATTAGGGAAAACCACCATATTATACAAAGTCAAGTTGAACGAAAACGTCGTTACTATACCGACAATTGGTTTCAATGTGGAGACCGTGAATATAGGCAAAGGTGTTAGTTTCACAGTTTGGGATGTTGGTGGACAAACTACGCTGAGACCTTTGTGGAAATACTATTTCCAAAATTCGCACGGTCTAATATTTGTGGTCGATAGCACTGATAAGACGAGGTTTGACGAAGCTGCTGAAGAACTTCTCAACATATTGAACAGCGATGAAAATGAGGGGCGTTCCGTTTGTAGTTATGGCTAATAAACAGGATTTACCAGGTATAATATTATTTGTGTTCTAATTTTTTAAGTCTTAACCCTCCGTTTACATCAGGCTTTTGCAGTCAAAGGGTACCATCATAGGAAAAACTCCTAGTCTATATTAAGCTACACCTTCTTTACATACTCTGACATTTATTACTTTCATTTAATGCAATTTTTTATGCTTTTTCAAAATAAGTTTTCCACTTTTTATGAAAATTATTTTTGAAAGAGATACAACTAAAAACTATTACAGTGCATAAGAATAGGCACTGGTGGAACATCCATGCGAAAACAAGAAAAAGGAGATTTCTGTTGTGTTAAACACAACCAGGGAATGCATTTAAAAAGCTGAAAAGAAATAAACCACTGAATCTTATATTAGAACCTTAATTGCCAATTTTGAGTTTCTGTGATATTATTGTAAATAGGCCGAAAAGTGCTTATTTCCTTCTGTTCTTTAACTTCTCATCGAGCTAAACCATTAAAAACGATGTAGCTAGAGCTAAAAAGATGCTAGACAAAGTTATGGACACAGAGGGATAAGGAGGATCAAAAAAATGCAAATAAAGTGATTCACTATGATTTTCTTCTAGGACACGGCAAGCGGGGGTAAAACTGACATGTTCGTTATATTACATAATACAGCAACAGACATACAATTGAGTCAAAATTTAAAAATTAGCAATCACATTCTGGCAGATAGAGCTAAGCGAAAAAATAGCTAATTTATGGGGACCAAAAGATTCCATGTTTTCTTTAAGAATCAATTATGGTCGTTAAATTTTGCTTAGACTAAAATAAGGCCTTTCTTCACAGGAGGAAGTATATGCAGGAAGGTGGCGTGTGAATTAGGTTCCAGCCCAAATAGCCTTCTGCAAAACCAGTCAAATTACTCAAAACTCCAACGGTAAATTTTCCTATATTTCACGCCATTTTCAATGATAATTACGGGCCAAACTCGAGAATGCAATCTAAAGAAACAAGACCTAAATATAATGTTGCTAGAATTGTTAAAAAATCAGGTTTAAGCTATTTTAACTTTTTACGTTTACGAACCATTCCAGAACTTTGACCTTGCCTATATGTGCTTTTTTGTAAAACTCGTACGCAGGACGAACTGACAATCTGCAGAACTGAGTGCTCGTCGAGCTAACCTCGAAATCGTTTTCACATGTAAAAACAGTGCCACTAAGGGATGTTAAACACCTTTTCTCTTCCTTAGCAAAACTAAATTTGCTGGAAAAATATGGTTAAATTAGAGAGAAAACAAAGGTAAAAATGAATTTTATTTCACTGTGTGCTGGTAAAACACCTATCTCTGAGAATAATTTTTTTCTGTACTGTACATGCATATACATGCACGGGCAGGGCCGGAATGATGAGAAATCCAGGAAACCCCAGAGTTTTAAATTCTCAAAAAATTAAAATATTAGTGTTGAAGCAAGAAAACGTTTTTTCCGACGTTTCTGATGAGCTCGAATCATTGGCATGGATCGCAACAAGCCTAAAAACGGAATTATTTAGACTGCTGAATTTTTTGGACTCTAGAGGGCCAAAACCTGACATGCACGTGGGCTTTAAATTTCTAGACCACATACGTTAGCAGCAAGAAAATTCTGGGGTGTCAGAATGGGTAAAATTGTCAAAAAAGTTATTAAAAATAGAGTGCTGCTAGAATTGTCGACAAAAATCTTGGTGGTTCAAATTCTGTGTGGGGTACAAACCCTCCCGCTAAACTCCCCCATACGCCCATGTGTAGTCTAGACTACCATATTAGAAAAATTGGATTTTCTTTAGGGAAAATAAGGTAGAGGAAGACCAAAAATATATGAAAATAAAACATTTTCTGTAAAAGAGATTAAAATTCATTCAAAACTGTAAATTAGCATGTTTTAACGCTAATTTAGGATGCATACCACTTCTTGAGGTTATTTCAGCGAAAATGGCTGACCTCTCAGACCGGCCACGATGTAGTACCTACATCTATGGTTTAAAACTCCCCAACTTGTGTGCCCGACTATATGCATATGTACACAGTACAGCAACTCGTACCAAAGCTCTTTTGAATCGAGCAGACTAATAGGCATTAGATCCACTGACATAAAACTTATTGCATTATACGAAACGGAATCGAAAATTAAATAATTCCAGACAGCTTCAGTTGACCACACATGGGCGTAAGAATGATTAGAGTTTAGACCCCAGAACCTGGAAGACCCTCAGAATTAAATTTTCAAAACTTTTTCGTTTTTTCATAATTTTTTTATATCAATGGGTAAAGCTTGATGACATAATGTACATCGAAAAATGTATTTTTCTAGCCCCTCTATCAAATTTTCGGTAACTTTCTCTGAAATTCGTTGGATCCAAAATTTAGGCGCTGCGCGAATAATGCATAAGTTAACTTCATTGTTTCTAAAAAACTTCAAAAAAAAGCTATTTCGACAATTTTTTCACTTTTCTGCTGCTTAATGTTGTTGATTGACTCAGTTTATTTTTTTGTTTGAAATTCTAGGCGCGTGTACATGTCAAGAAATGGTTAACTTATTTGGACTTAACAAGCTTATTGGACACCCTTGGCATATTCAAGCCTGTTGGCGCAGTTAATGGGGAGGGCGTTTATGAAAGTATGTTCGAAATGGCTAAGCTAGTGAAGGCATTTCAACGAAAGGTGTCATCATCAAGTTATTCGTGATGAAACCGCAGGTGTCACACCTGCGATATCAAGAAAATAGTGTCACTTTAATAAGATGACTCAAGAGGCCAAAGCCTATCAATAACTTATTTTGATGATTTCGAAAGAAACATATTATTGCTAATATATGTATGCTCACAAGTAATCTTGTAGTTATCACTCATGAAACAAATGTTTACTTTTGCGCTTTATGTTCCTGCAAATGTTACAATACCTATAACTACAATGTTTATTTAAGCCTCATCATCAGATGCTAATTTTGCTAATTTCAGCTTTTACTGTCACGTCTTTCTCTGTATACGTTCGTGTCTAAAGTAAAGAGCGTTCATCGCAATCTCATCAACCTGCCATTGATACCCGACTTGTTCGATCGACGTTACATGGCGAGACAGGAAAAGTAAAATCCGTAAATGGAAACGGGAACGATGGGTAAAATTCGGAAAACGAAAACGTATATTAATGTGCACTTGGTTCCGTCGGGGTTTCTCTGCCCCGGGATAGCCCAAAGTGCCGGAAACGGGGTTACCAAGTAGGACGGAGTTGTACTACACATTGCCACCATGAGTCTTTGTTTTATTAAAGATTAGTTCAGGGAATTCAGTCCTGTTTTTATCCCCAGCATATGACATTAAAAAAGCAGAAAATCGAAAAATTTTAATTGAGCATACTGTGCGCTTATCAAAATAGGGTCTACGACGTTTGGGCGCCGCCAGTTTGGCGCAGCCGGTTTGGCCTTACCGGTTTGTCGCCGCCGGTTTGGCGCCGTTGTTTTGGCGCCACCAGTTTGGAGCCAACCCGTTTTGGCGCCACATTATTTGTAATATTAATTATTTGCATTTCATTTATGATTAAAGTATAATACAGATTTTAGAAGCCTATTCAATTCTCTAAATGATGGTATTAATTACTTTTAGAATATCTTCGATTTTAGTGGGATAATTGAATGTGATCGAAAATTTTTTTCCTAATTTTTCTATTTTCTAGAGTTTTTCAGTCGTACACAAATGAATACTCATCGAATCGAAAAGAACAATGATCTTTAGAGGTGTGGCAAGTTGACTTTGATTTTAGCTGAAAATTTTGGTCAAAAACACATTAATTCATCCTGACAGATTTTTTTAAAGCGAAATAAATAGTATTTCTCCTCATGTGGAATAAATTGTAGTTGTAGACACACGTGGGCGTGGGGGCTTTAAGAGGGTGTGCACCATACGTGGGCAGCAAGAAATTTCTGGGGGGGGTGCAAGATTTTTTGAAGGTCAAAAAATGGCCTTAAAAATGGTGGTATGGTGATAAAACACCATTTTTCGATCGTTTCTCATCAAGCACTATCCATTGGCATCAAAAAATTGCAAAAAAGCGAAAAATTTTCAAAAATTGAATTCTGGGGGGTATTTTGATTTCTGGGGGGGGGTATTATTTTTCTGGGGGGTGCATACCCCCCCCCAAACCCCCCCACGCCCAGGTGTGGTGTGCACCCCTAGAAGTTGCATTACACCCCCAGAAATAAAAATACCACCCCCCCAAATTCAATATTTTTAAAATTTTTTTTGCTTTTTTAGCGATTTTTTGATGCCACTGGATAGTGCTCGATGAGAAACATCGAAAAATGCAGTTTTTTCGCCATTCGACCACTTTTAAGACCATTTTTTGACCGTTGAAAATTTTTCCACACCCCCTCTCCTCCAGAAATTTTTTCACCCCTACCCCCAGAATTTCGGTGCTGCCCACCTATGGTTGTCGACCATGCCGTAACAATTGACTCAGTCGCGAAATTGGCAGAGGACCGCGCTTTATACTTACAGAATGTAATAGGCATAAAATGAATATTCGATCTTTTGAAGAAAGGGATTGGAAGAATCATGTTCTCCATAAAATTTTCTACATAAATGGGCGAGTAAGCAGTTATGCTCAAGAAAGAATACATACCTTGTACGTGCTGCGAAAAGTACCGGTCCTCTATTCAGAAATTATGCCCGTAAAAGTTGCAACTTTTCTGTTTAAAATTTGCTTTTTTCCACGGTGATAACATTCATGAAAAAATTTAAAAAATGATTTTTTTATTGCACAGGAATTCTGATCCTTCCTCTAGCGGCGCCAAACTGTCTTGGAGCCAAACCGACGGTGCCAAACTGAGTTGGCGCTAAAACGACGGCATCAAACCGGCGGCGCCAAACCGGCGGCGTCACACTAGCGGCGCCAAATCGTCCCATTTCGATCAAAATACCCTGGCTCACTAACTTTTCCCATTTTTTTACAAGCCGTAGAGTAGATATGCTTCAGCACCTGAAAGTAGAAAATACTTTGCTCCATTCTTACTCATGTTGACAGAGATCCGTAATCAAAATTACAAAATCTTTGGGCTTAAAATCTTGCTAACATTTCTGTGTAAAGCGAAATTTCGCCGCGGCATCAATAAGTCTAACGAAAGGAAATTAAGCGGTCTTTTATCCCGTAATGTTTTATTGGCATAGCTTAGAAACGGAAGAATCAGTAAATAAAGCGTTAGCGTATAAAAATGTCGAAAACGGCAAAAGCCGAAACTTCGGGCAACCGTAGCTTCATGCATCCTCTCTTTATTCAGAATAAAAACCAAGCTCGTCATCAGCACGCAAAACTACACCATATACATATGATTTTGGGTATGGCTATAGTGATTTTTGGCTGCACTCAAAGATAAATTTTCTAAGAAATTGTGTCTTTGGTTGGCCTTTCTTGTTGACCTGAAATTAATTTTTATACTGCATTAGCTGCGAACTTTAGGATAAGTATGATTAATATAATTAAGGCAAAAATGGAAATAATTTCATTAGTTTGATGAAAAATTTAACTAAAAGAATCAAAAAGGGGTTGAATAAAGCACTAAGTTTTGTAACTGAGTCTTGGTAGGTTTTATGAAGAGTTGTGTTGCAGCGCTTTTAGGTATAGTTAGGGCTTATTACTATACTTAGGCTGTAACAGCTCTGGGAAATTAATTTTTTTCTAATTACCTTTAGTTCAACGTTTTTTTCACTTTTTGGTCTATTTGTCAACCAGAATTTCGGGGAATGGAAAAATTTTTGGGCTTAATTGGCACTTGTGGAAAATTTTTGTAATGTTAGAATGCATTTTAGAGAGGTAAAACTTCATAAATTTTTCGGCGCTTTGCGCCGGATCGATTTATTTTCACTTGTTATTAACATTTAAGCCGCGCCTTGCCAATTGCAGCATTTTTATCGACAATCTGGCATGGATGGAAAAAACCTAGATTCGAAAATTTCGAATTTTGTGTTTTTGGTTTTTTTTTTGTGGGTTTTTGGGTTTTTTTTTTGGGTTTTTTGGGTTTTTTAAAGGTTTTTTATGGGTTTTTTTATAAAAATTCTAGCTCGAGCTATAGATAACTGAGAATACTTCAACAGAACAAGTGAACAACAACTTTATTCAGCTAATACACAAAATTCAACAACAAAATTGGTCATTCACAAGCACAATCCATGCTGTGTGAACAGAATGAAAAATTGGGCAGAGCAATTTTTTAATGCATAATATTGAAATTTCTTCATAAATTCTGCTCTGCTTCAAGAGAAAAAAAACAAAAAATTGCCATATTAGTAGAAAAATCCATGCCACATTGCCACATTGCCAGTTGCCTTTATTGGGCGGCTTTTCTCATTTGAAAAGTATATACTATAGGAGAAAAACAGCAACAGGAAGGAGGAGAGGATGAAAATGGATGGACACTTAACCTCGTGCATCGCAAGCAATTGTAAAAGGAACAACCATGATACAAAAAACATTGACAATACACAGTATTTAATTCCATTACAAATAAATTCTTAACCTGTGGATAAAAGACCCAAAAAATCCAAAACCCAACGATTTCTTGCACCCAAAAAACCCACAAAAACCCAAAAAACCCAAGTTAAAAAAACCCAGCCTTGCCAACCCTGCCTGGTCTAGAACTTCACTATGATTCAAAATCCTTATTTTCTTCACGGATTTGGCTAGTTTTTGTAATGCAAAAATGCGTTTTTGAGAGCTAAAATTTCAAAATTTTTAGTTTTTATTGTCAAAAGCGACGAATTGGCTAAAATGCTTTACTGAAGGAAGGAAATTCAAGTTTCAACAGAAATAATGTATACGATCGGCCCGGGCCGGGGCCTGGTACATCTATAATACTAATGTACCTATGCTGACCGTATAAGTGCACACCTAAAATTATTTACGGCACTTTTTTACATTAATACTTAATCATATAGGGCTTTTACTGTTTACGTCAGACCTCTTCTTGAGTATTGTAGCACTGTTTGGAATCCATACCGTAAGACCCATGTTTCAATGATCGAAAATGTTCAAAGGAAATTTACACGTAAAATTATTGGATTTCGGGGACTTTCTTATGCTGAAAGACTCAGTTCCTTAGAATTGGATAGCCTGGAGATTCGCAGATTGCGTAGTGATCTGTGTATGATGTATCAGATATTGAGTGGTAGATGCGTTTTGCAGCAAGCCGACTTTTTTACTTTTTGTGAAAACAACACGCGTGCTCAAAATTCAATGAAATGTGAATGCACTCCTTTTCGGCTTGATGTTCGTGGGTATGATTTATCCAATAGGTGGATTCACGTATGGAATTCTCTCCTGAAGCTGTTGTAAGATCTCCTAGTGTTGCTTCCTCCGTGAAAAGTTGAAAAAAGTTGATCTAACGGGGTATTTGCTAGGGGGCGTGTTCTAAGTGCATAATTTATTTAGCCTGCGCGCCTACCTTCGTCTTTTGCACTAATCTCGTATAAATGTACTTTAATTAATAATTTCTTGCTTTTAGAATATGTGATTTTGTATGATGATTCATGTCGAATGTTTATTTATAATTGTATTTCATTGTATATTAATGTTTCTTTTCTTATTGTGTTCTTTTTTGTGCGACGAAAATAAAATATTTGTATTTGTATTTGTATTTGAAAAGGGATTAATTTCAAGTTTTTTACCGTATGATCGCTTAAAATTTAAAGCTTATTAAGTTAAAAATACGGTCTGAAAAATATCAATGATGCACATGATATTGAATCAGTCCAATTAAGTGACAATTATTAGCGATAAATTATAAATGCGCATTGTCTTTAGATTTTCAAAAGTTCATGACTGGTTTCCAGGGAGGTATAGAATTGCGTGCTAATTTTAAAGTTCGAAATAGAATAAAGTTTATTGCAACAGCGAAAATACGTCATCAGAAACATTAACGAAGAGAAAAATGTACAGTCGCGGAAAATGTAGAATACAGAATAAACATTAAAGCAATAATGCTAATACAGCTCGTACCAAGAAGAAACATTGCTGTGCAAGGTCATAAAGGCAGTGCTCTTACTTATGACTAAGGTTTATTCTCCATATTTCATTTTTAGATTTTCTAATTTTAGCCTAAACATTTTACTACTGGAAGCGTTTACCACTGATTCAGGGAGCATATTCCAAACATTAATTATTCTGTGACTGAAAAAATATTTCTTCAAGTTAGATTTTAGAGCAGTGACTTTTAATTTTAATGTGTTGGTGGATCTAGTGTTGTTGTCTGATAATGTGAAGAAGTCATTTACATTAACATCAACTGCAGAATGAAACATTTTGTATACCATAGTTAAATCGTACAATAACCTTCTATTCTCTAGATATTCTAGATTCAATACCTGAAGTCGATCCTGATAAGACATGATGTTTGGATAACAACACCCTAAGACACGTTTAGTAAAGTATCTTTGAACCTTTTCAATGTTACGATTATTTTGCTTTGTATGTGGTGACCAAACAGAGGTAGAATATTCTAAAAGAGGCCGTACATAAGTTTTATAGGCCATTGTGAGAAGTGTCAAATCTTTACTTTTGAAACAGCGAAAAATTAGTGACATGCGATGAAAGGCCTGCTTCACAAGTTTGCTTATGTGAGCAGTAAAATTAAGTTTTTCATCAATTAATATGCCTAAATCTTTTACAGGGGATTTTGAGGTTGAGACGAGGCTATTATTTATTGTGTAAACCATTCGAGAATTATTATGACCAAAATGAAGGACCTGACATTTTGGTAAGGATAAAGAAAGCTGCCAAAAATCTGACCATTCAGAAATTCGATTTAGCAATTTTTGAAGATGGAAAAAGTGCTCAGACTTTGCATAAATCTTAATATCATCTGCAAAAATAAGCATGTTTGAATAATGATCAGTTAGTAAAGATGTAATGTCATTTATGTAGAACAGAAATAAGATTGGACCCAGGACGCTGCCCTGTGGTACACCACTAAAAACACAGGTCTCATTTGAAAAATTTTTAGCGATTCTAACTCTCTGAGTCCTATTACTAAGAAAGTTTTTAATCCATTTAAGTATGTAACCTTGAATACCGTATTTTGACAATTTGAGAACCAGTTTACTGTGAGAGATGGAATCAAACGCTTTTGCAAAATCCAAGTATATAGCGTCCATGGGCTCTTTATTGTCTACATTGTTAATTATCTTATTTAAATAGCACAAGAGTTGCAACTCACATGATTTTTTAGGAAGAAAACCAAACTGTTCAAACGAAATCAAGTTATTTCTTTTAGCATAATCCATTAACTGAGTTTTCAAGACTTTTTCAAGAATTCGGCAGCTAACACAAGTTAAAGAAATCGGACGATAATTAGAAGATAAAGATGCATCGCCTTTCTTTAAGACTGCAATTACAAAAGCAGTTTTCCAAATTTTGGGTAAGGTTCCAGACAGTAAGGATACTAGAAAAATTTTTTTCAAAGGAGTTTTCAAAGAATAAGCTAATTTTTTGAAAAGAATACTTGGAAGCCCATCAGGTCCACTAGAAGGTGAAGAACTCAAACCTTTTATAGCAGCTATAATATCGTCTTCCGTACACGAAATATGATCAATAATACTTTCTGTAAAGAGTGTAGGTAAATCAGGTAAGATGCCATTATCGAGGGTGAAAGCATCAGAGAAGAAATTGTTAAGTAGATTAGCTTTTTTAGATTCGTCAAAAATGCATTTACCATTTTCATCCTTTAGAGGTGGAGAAGGCGTTTTATCCTGTAAACGTTTACCAACGTAACTGTAAAATTTCTTTACGTTTGACTTTTCAACGAGTTTTTGTTCGTTTTTACAGTAATGCTCATGAACAGCACTTTCTAAAGAAGCAGTAATTTGTTTGTATTCATGCTTTAATTGTGACGTTTTAAATTTTTTGAGCTTTCTCCACAAGTTTAACTTTTTTCGCTGTAATTTTTTTATGACTAGAGGGTATCTTTTTGGTGATTTGCTCTTGAAAGGGATAAATAGACATACACCTTCATTTATAATACACAGGAATTTTTTATAAAATTCATCTATATTTGTGCAGTCAAAGAAAGCTTCTTCCCAACTAATATAATCAAGGTAAGTGGCAAAATCAACGTAATTTCCACGATTAAAATCTCTAATTTTTTCAATATTTCTTGATTTCTCAAAATTTGTTAGAAATTTAAAATCAATCTGACTGTGATCACATGTGCCCATTAATGGTGGTAATACAGAAATATCAAAACATAAGCTCATGTTGTTAACAAAAATAAGGTCTAAAATGTTATCAGAACGAGTAGGCTCGGTAACTAATTGATAAAAATTATGACTAGTTACAGTAATCCAGAAAAGACGTGAGCTTTTGTCAGATGGAATTTTGGTTTCAGACCAATTGATTGACGGAAAGTTGAAATCACCTAGGAGCACAGTAGGATAGTTGTCTCGAAGACAATAATCAAGGAGCTCACATACCGTTTTTGTCTGGTTGAAGTCGTAATGAGGAGAACGATAAATTAATATTATTCTCAGAACAGTGTTTTTAGAAAAGAGATCCAGAACTAAGGATTCAGCCAGGCTATATTCGTTTGGAAAACTAAAAATGCTAACTTTTATAGATTTTCTAACCAAAGCACAAACACCACCGCCTTTATAAGCTCTATCCTTTCGAAAAACTTGAAAGTCTGAATTATAGAAAACGCTACCATTGGGAGTATCTTTGTTGAGCCATGATTCGGTAATAAAAACAAGATCGTACCTTTCAAGAATCGAATCCAAAAATACAGTTTTATTGTTTATACTACGAACATTAATTAAAGTAGCCTTTAGAGAATTTACACAGCCCAATCCCTAGCAGTCAGCAATGTTTGATCTTGGTTTAAATGTAAGAGAATCATTTCTGCGTTTTTTAATACAATCGGCCTTGTAATCGATGTAATAACCTTCCTTATCAGGCAAATCATTATATTTTTCACGGAGCTCGCGGGCGCGTTGACGTTGTAGATAAGATAAATCAGGACGAGCACGTAAACCATCAGTTTTTAAGTACTTATTTATCATAGATATAAAATCTTTCTTAGCCTGAGGATTAGAACATATGACTTTCAAGAAACGCGGTTTGTTATTATATGCAGGACCATCTCTAAATACACGAATTATAGAATCAGTTTTCAAGTTAAGATATTCGTTACCATTTTCTGAAACTAATCTTCTTACTGCATCCAGATCGTCGTCCGTGTCGCCTAAGCCGAACAAGACTGCATTTGGTTTTTTCGATTCGACTTCCAAAGCATCTTTCACAAAGAGCTGTAAATCAGGTCCTGGCGTGGGGACAGCAAAGTTCGGAGGTGGAAACGGAAAGGCTGGTTTCTTGGCTGTCTCGACCAGATTTGCAATCTTGTCTTCAAGGGCTAACAACCTTTGATCCGTGATAACAGCTTTGGCTGGTAAATCCTTCATCTGAACGCGAATAGGGTTGCAGTTCGAGCAATAGAACGGAAATGCGTAGTCAGATTTTGTATAATCAGGACTTTTGAAATAGGCTAAGACGGCCGACGGTAAATGAACGCATTTAGAATGAACCCATCCATCGCACAACTCGCAAAGAATAGCCGTTTTATCGTTGTCACTAACGTTTCCGCTGCAAACTAAACATGGGCAAGAAATAGAATCATTCGCGGACTTTCGTTGTTTCGGCGGCATAATCACGAATAACGTCAATATTGATCAATCCAGTTAAAATAACGCATACCCATATCTCTTAGGATCTAAGCTCTTAATCAATGAATGATTCAGTCTTTGAGAGAAATTAGAAATTTGTTATGATGCTACATACGTGCTTGTCATTTTATTTATGGTAAAGATTAATTTCTCCGCTAAAATGCCAAACAAAGTATAAGCATTTCAATTCGAAGCATGCATTTTTATGTTTAACATTATCATTTTTGTTCAACTTTTAACTTTAAAAGTTCATTAATTTTCAGGGAGTACCTTAAGAATATGGGTACTTATGCAGTTTAGTGCCCATCGAATTTTTTTTATCTTTTAACATTAGGGTATATGCCATGTTAATAGAATGCTTTTCCTAAAGAAATAATAACTTTCAATCGCTGGGATTCGATTCTCAGACCTTCCAATCTAAAGAGCAACGCCCTCAACCACTAGGCAACGCCACCTTATTTTGAAAATGTATCTTACTTAAAATATAACAGAAACAAGCGTCACAAATACAATAGGTACCTAAGTACTATTATGCCTAAAATACGGGGTAGAAAAAGCGAATTTGATCTAGCATATGGTGAAATGTATCCTGCTTGAAAATTTTTCGACACATGAATTTGGTCATGTAAGTCTCCAACAATGCCCGATGCGTACCGTAACATGCCTTATGCTTCTGTTTCGCTTTCTGCCATGTCAATTCAATGTGGTTAGTGCAGGCACCAGTGAGCGGATCGACAAAATTTGTGAGCTATAAGGCATAAGAAATAATGTACAAGTACATCATGTCGAATGGTATATACCCTAATGCTGAAAAAGCTAGAAAAATTCGGTGGGCACTAAAGTGCATAAGTGCCAGAATATGGTACTTTCAAGATACTAAAAAATAAACTTCAGAAGAGCGGATTTTTTTTCTCAGTACTTAGAACATGTTAAAAGAAAGCGCAGAAAAAAATTTTCATCCGTCTAGCTATGGGTTTCGTTAATTAGCCTCTCTCTCAACCTGAGCAAGCATCTTCGCGACCTAAATTTTTGAAGATTCAAACAGCTGAATGCAGAATCACATGTAGATACCCAATTTACGTCGACCTAAGCATTTATGCATCGACCTAAGCATCTATGCATCGACCTAAGCATCTATACAAGGACCTACGCATCTATACATACATCGACCTAAGCATCTATACATCGGCCTAAGCATCTATACATTGATCTAAGCATCTATACATCGATCTAAGCATCCATGCATCGACCTGAGCGGGAGCGACCTCGACCTAAGCAGCTTAAAACACGTTTTCAGATGTACTAAGCCTAAGCCTAAGTATAATAGAAGCAAAAACTTAGATTTTTCGTATATCTTATCAAGTAAAACCAACAAAAACATGCAAAAAAATATGAAATTTTTTTTAAGTTTCTAAAATTTCGAACAGGTTTCCGCACCTTTTTTCTTTTTTCTCCTTCATTGCTATGCTTCCTTCCGTAATTTCAGCCCATATTATTTATTTCTGACAAATGTGTAAGTCCTTGGATCAAGCCGTTTAATAGTCCCACCCAGCACTCAAATCGAGTTGCCTGCAACTTTGCAAGTATGGCTCAGATTTTCACCAAATGTTTTTTCCGCGCTTCAATTTATCATGTTCTACCAGTTTGGCAAAAAAATTTTAGCATGCCTTATTCGTTTAGCTCCTTTTCTAAAAGTACCATATTCTTAAGTTTAGCCAATTTTCAGATAAAAAACTATTAATTTATCTATTGATTATATACATTGCAGTTTTTGGATTTAAGACTCCCGATGTCTACATTTTCTATTCGTGTCTTCTAGCTATACTAAG
This sequence comes from Mermis nigrescens, assembly GCA_036768485.1. Lineage (NCBI taxonomy): Eukaryota > Metazoa > Nematoda > Enoplea > Mermithida > Mermithidae > Mermis > Mermis nigrescens. Next base: position 13,491,394 of record JAVLUZ010000154.1, read on the forward strand.
CCATAAAAATCATGGATGCATAAATTTTATACATCTATCTCTTGCCAAGATTGTGCGGCTGATGTGATAAATATTACTGACAGCACCAGCTTAATTTTCGAGAAATTTCTTAGTTGTGAATTACGAAACAATATTTATATACGATTTTAGATCAGGGCATGAAGAACTGCGATCAAAGCATCGAATCTTGCTTCTTTTTCAGGCTGATCCTTTTGATTCATTTTATGTATTCCATCTGTTCAGAGTCAACAGATCATCGAATTCCATTTATTAGATCTGACAGAATAGAAAAAGTTATTTGTCATACGATTTAGGCTATTTATTTCGAGATGAACTATAAAATTAATAAATAAATCACAAATATATCAATGATATAATGATAGTAATATTAATAATAAATATTAATAGATTTATTATTAACTAAATAAAAGCAAAGCGAATACGCTGAATTTAAATTGCTTAAGGTGGGCCCAAATCTACATTTGAGCTATAGAAACAATTTAACGATCAAATTTTGCCATTTGAATTCGTTAGTACTCTGAATATTAGCCCTGAAATATACCATTTTTTTGGTTCCTCATAATTTCTAAGATTGATTTGAAAGAAAATGTTTTTGCAATTAATTACGAATGTTTTAGCCCCGCCTGAGGCAAGCCTTGCCCCGGGGCCAGGGCATAAGCCCTTGCACCGGGTCCGAAGCCAATGCTTGTGACATCCCTACTTAAAACACACTAAGTCGAGCTTGCTTCCAGAGACCGCAGAATATAATTTAATTTAATGCGTTTTTAGCGAAAATCGTATTTTTAGTTGATTCTATCAACTTTCACAGGCATGCATAGGAAACTTTTCTCTAGTCCCCTCCTTCTATATTTTTAGTAATGATTAATTATAAGTATATTCGTCCTTTTTTGTTCCATCAGAGCATTTTTGGTTGTTAGTCCTCTACTTTATCTTAAGAAAAATTCAAATAATTTATCCGTTGAAAAATTGAAATCAAATATCTATTCGCCAATCTAAGAGTTTTCGACAGGAATCCAATCACACACACACACACGCACGCGCGCGCACACACACACACACACACACACACACACACACACACACACACACACCAGACAAAAAGATAAAACAAGCCGCTTTGCTAAAAAAATATGGCCATCTGTAGTGTCTGAAAAAAGTTGCTTTTATCTTCAAACTTTACACAGCCGCCGATTGTAAACAAGATGTTAGTCGGATTCGTAAGCCTTGATGTTACGATCAAGATTGATGAAAAAATTAACTCTCCACAACGGTCTGACGGTAAATAAGTATTAGGTGTAAACCACTTTTACAACACTGTCGAGTTTTTTAAATGCGGTTTGCTGCGACGTGTAGCCGTTAGAACGAACTTTTTTTATCAAAGCTATTGAGTGTAAAAAAGTTTGAAGGGTAAGCTATTGAGTCGTAGTGCATTTCTGCTGGAATAAATTTCTTGGGACTCAACTGGAGCTTTTGGCAGACAAAAAACAGGCCAAAATATGTTTTTTTACATTTAAAATACCAGACTTGGATAAGTCGTGTTGCTGACAAAAAAATTTAGAAAAGTATATGTTATAACGTTGCAGTAATACTTTATACGCTCTTTACGCACAGGGTAGAATTGTAAAGAAATGGCTACATCGAATTATTTTATTATCTATCTTCAAAAAAACCGCACAGTACAGAAGTGTCCTGTTATAGCTGTAGGGGGGTAGCCACTTTTCAGGGGAGTCTACATATATTATAGGTATGCGCTACCTATGACATATGCCGGGAAGTAGTGCCGAGGATCATTGTGAGATTAGGGCCAATAATAATTTCAACTGCAGAGTTTGCCCAGTTTATCCTTCGTGAATAAATCACTTGCTCACTGGCCGAAAAACTGCTATTCATGAAGCTTTACTTGATAGAAACAACATGTGTCAATGAATAACGAAGCGTTTTTAAAGCGAATTATCGTTCGACAAACACTTTGTGAGAAAAAGAATTAAAAACTTAGTAGTGGAAAATCATTCTTAAATATCATTTCGGGAAGGGCACGTGCCCTCCATTCTCTCCTTGGATACGAGCCTCTTCCAATTCACACAAGTGAATAGGGAGAAGTGAGAGGAGGTTTTTAACTTCTCTGAATTTCTGACAAAGCGGGTCAGCGCGATTTTCGAGAATGACAAGTTGCTGCTTTTGAACGTTCAAGCTTATGATGCGCTTATTTGAATTCTTAATTAACAGTCAGTTTTGCGCGTGTTTTAATTTTCCCATAGAGTCTTATTTTTACTTATTGCCGATTTTCTGTCACATACTGTGAATTATTCGAACAAAACATAGTCAAACAAGTGTTTTTTTGGCTCAATTCATTTTGAAATTAAATTTATCCATCTTTTCGACGTCAAAAATGTTTTATTAGGATTTGTTGCAAGGCCGTGATATGCTTACTGACTAATGATGACAGTATGCTTCTTTTTGAAGCTCACCTCTGGCCAGGCCACCATACCTGGATTTGGGCGTTTGCAACTCCAGAAACCAAACTACCCCCCAGAAACCAAAGTACCCCTTCCCTCAGAATTCGATTCTTGAAATTTTTTTTACAGTTTTTTCGCAATTTTTCGATGCCAATGGATAGTGCTCGATGAGAAACGTTGAAAAATGGTGTTTTTTCGCCATATCACCATCTTTAAGGCCATTTTTTGACATTTGGAAAAATCTCCACCCCGATGCCAATGGATAGTGCTCGATGAGAAACGTTGAAAAATGGTGTTTTTTCGCCATATCACCATTTTTAAGGCCATTTTTTGACATTTGAAAAATCTCCACCCCCGCCCCAGAACTGTGGTGCCGCCCACCTTTGCAGGCCACTCCTAATGTTCCTTTCCAATTAAGAAAATTTTCGAATTCTCTTATTTCAGCGGTATGTAGACGGCGCTTCGATTTAGCTTGGCGCTGTAATTCTTTTTACTCGTTTATGATGTGAAAATCCCACTTTCTACCTTAGTGAACAAATATGGATGAAGTAAACATAGAAAAAACATGTGACATAAAGAAGGGTATTGAATCATTCGTTAATCGACGCAAAAGACGCAACGAAACTATTTCAATTCCTGATCGATCATCGTCTAAGAGGTTTACAGAATCAACATTACGATTGAAAACTAGTAAAAGAAAGGATCGTAAGAAACCGAATGAAGAAGTCAGCGCAGTAAAGAAGCCAAAGAAGAACGTATTCTGCGTATGTGTTGTGATTCATAATTTGTTGTATTCGTTATCTGGCACCTTGCTATGGGGCACTGAGGCGGACCATAGTTGGGCGGCACCAAAATTCTGATGGGGTGCAATATTTTTCAAAGGTCAAAAAATAGTCTTAAAAATAGTGGTATGGCGAAAAAACACCATTTTTCAACGTTTCTCATCGAGCACTATCCATCGACATCAAAAAAATTGCGAAAAAAAACAAAAAATTCAAAAATGTTATCTGGGGGTATTTTGGTTTCTCGGGTAAGAATGCATGCCTCCCAAATCCCCCACGCTTAGGTGTGTCCGGCCCTCCTCTAAAATTTTAGATGCATATCTTAAATCTTTTGCCACGTCTTACAGTTGATGGTATCAGACTTGATAGTCGCCAAATTTCTGATCTGCAAAGTGCGAAAACATTAAACTGTATGTTTTATAGATTTTTTGGCGCCTGATTGTATTTTAACAGCCAAATTCAATTCTACTCCGTGGCATCTGTTGTGGACTTTGGCATACAATTGACCATGATTTGTTATATTTTGTTCTTGTTTATTTGCAAGGAGGGTTTATAATGGCGTGAGACATACATGTAACGGCTTGAAATTTTGGGAGAGGGTCGCCGGCCATTCATATGGGGGGTGGTTGTGGTAGATGACCTCCAGTTTTTCGGCCAAAAACGGCCGAAAAATTCGATTTTTTCCCAAAATCGGGGGGCCGAAAATTTTCAGGCTTTGGGGGGGGGCACCGACTTTGGGTGGGGGATTCCCCCCCCTTGTTGCATCTATGGCGTGAGATGGTTATTTTATCTTTTTCTATCCAAAATTAACCTCATATTTTATTTACATATCTGAGACAACGAAGAGTGGATCTGCACAAATTTGATTATCTCGGGCCAATCCTTCTTTTATCCGAATTTTCCCAAATTTTACTGTCAAGAGTTAGCATTGGATTTAATGAGATCTTTGCATAAAACATGCACTTTTTCTATTTATGAATTTTTTAAACAATTGATATAAGACTAGGAAACGACGAAAAAACACAATTTTGCACGCATTTAACGGATTTTTCGTACTATTTTTCAAGTTGAGGAGTACTTCAATGGTCTGTAAATTCTCTATTTATCTGCCACTGTTTATTTGCAACTGCTTTTGTTGCACTTGCTTGAATTTTATTTTAATTATAGTACCTGTGGTGTTTATCTCGAGTCAAGTTCTCGAGATTTTTGTACTAAGAGTTGTGCCAAATCAGGCCGGAAGCTGCTTTTTCAGAGCTATTTGTGACTAAAATGTTTACTTTTTTGAATTCTACAAATTTAGCCAACTTTACTCTGTCAGGCTGCTACGTTTTGAAGAATTTTTAACTCGGGCGAAATTTAAAAAAAGATCAGCTGCGTGCCTGTGCATCGTGAAATTATTGTTGGTCGGTACAAAGACTTTTCGGGGCATGGTTTCTTAACTGGACAGAGGCATAATTGAAATAATAGGCACACAACTTGATTTAAGTCTTTACCAACGGGAAAATTAGCTGGTTGGTACCAAACCAATAAAAAATTGCCCGCAAAATGCGATATAAAAATGGCAATATAATTAGTCATTCAGTCAATTATTAACCAACTATTCAACCATCAGTGAATAACAGCTAATTACTATAGGTGGGCAGCACCGAAATTCTGGTAGGATGGTCTTAAAAGTGGTCGTATGGTTAAAAAAGCACAATTTTTCGACGTTTCTCATAGAGCACTATCCAATGGCATCAAAAAATCGCTAAAAAGGCAAAAAATTTCAAAAATTGAATTCTATGGGGGTATTTTGATTTCTGGGGTGGGGGTATTCCAACTTCTGGGGGTGCATACCCCAAACTCCTCCCTCGCCCACCTGTGCTAATTACCCACTAGTTGTATGTAACCAGTGTTGTATGCACAAGGTCCCTTTGTACATGTACGAAGATGGTCCTACAAGTCTTTGTACATTTTGCATATGCAAATTTTTGTGAACTATAATATGGTTGACGATAGTCTATTTTTGATAGCGTATTTTAGCTAATTTTTTGGTTTCTGACGCCAAAAATTACTATTAAAATTGTCTCAAGCCGACAAATTCGACATTTTTTCATTTTAAAGCAAATCTTGCCATTATAAAGTTATATAGGACTGACAATTACTCAAAATTCTTGGGAATTAGACACCTTGTTACAGGTTTTGTATCCCCAACGATCTTTATACATGTACAAAGACGGCTCCAAAATTGTATATACATCGGGAAAAATCTTTGCCGAATACAAAAAACCGTGGTTTTAACCAATGGACAGTGACCAAATTTGGGGGGTCCTGGGGGCAAAATTGCCAAAAATAGCACCGAAAATTCCGTTCTGGTAGGAGGTACATCGATCTTTGCAAGGGTTCCGCCAGATTCCCGGAGGGGGTCCAGACCCCCCGAATTCCCACGCCCATATGCGGTTTTAACCAGTCACCCAACTACCAATGAATAACCGACTAACCAATAACTAATCGATCAACTCTTCTGTAAAGAATAGCCAATTAAACATTTATGCTGATTGGATTAATGGGAAGAACGGTCTTTGTCTAGCAGGTACGCTAGAGGTAAATGTAAGTTTAGCTATGTACATACCCATCAATTTTGATGCCTTTTCACGCATTTATGAAAGATTATACATTTTTAGAGTATTAGCCGAATATTATTATTAGAGCCCTAAAAGGCTGGCTAGGTTTCTCCCTCACCCGAAATTTTTAGCCTTCAAGTAAGGATGGCCGTTTCTGCGTGTCGTTTCAGCAGGTTATCTCCGTTTAGCGCTTAATTTTATTTAGACTTACACTGAAAAATGCAGTGCATTGGAATTCGAGTCAATGTGGCAGCAGTTTGCGTCAGAAAATCTCACTCAGGTTGAACGTGACCAATGTCTCGCGATTGGTATGTACCATACCTGGGCGTGGAGGGGGTTTGACGGGTATGCACCTCCCCAGAAACCAAAATACTCCTTCCCCCAGAAACCAAAATAATCCCCAGAATTCAATTTTCAGAATTTTGGGTTTTTTCGCAATTTTGTGAAGCCAATGGATAGTGCTCTGATGAGAAAGGCCGAGAAATGGTGTTTTTCGCCATACCACCATTTTAAGGCTATTTTTTACCTTTGTAAAAATCTTGTAGTCTTCCCTCAGAACTTTGGTGCCGCCCACTTATGATGCGTACTATTTTCATACAGATCGTAATCGCTATATTGCATGTGGCCTGTGTTCTTCCGAAAAGTCGGCAGGCACATGTTTTCGTTTTTTCATCCCACAGTTTTGATAAAAAATTTTAATTCAAAGTACATAAATGCAAAATCAAAATAAAACGACTTTATATGTAATTATGGCCTAAACTTACAATTCGTAATGATTTTAATTTTAAAGCAAGTTTCAAAAAGTGTGATTATGTACATACATGTACAGCATGGGAATTCTGGGGGTCATGCCGAAAAATTCTTCAAAAAGTGCCTTTTTTGGGCTAAAAACGATGGGTATTCGTCAAAAACACTGTTTTTTGACGTTTCAGACAATGCTCGCTCTTTTCTAGAAAATAAAAACGTAAGAGAAATCTCAAAAAATTTTAAAAAATTGAACAAACTACATATATATAGTCAAAAAATGATCTTATGGTGCGAAGCGCCGAAAATTTTAGATATTTGAACGAAAAAAATGAGCTAAAAACGGCTAAAAGGGCACACTTTTTACAAATTTTGCGAAAAATCAAGAATTCTGGGAGGTCGCAGCCATTTCGGGGGGTGGGTCAATGGCTATTCTAGCGGGGGTATCCCTCCCAAACCCCCAAGAACAAGTATGATTGTGTACGTTTTTTGTCTATTTTTGTCTTCGAAGATCGTCGCTTTCCTCCTGCGAATCTATTCACTAAACTCCTACATACACATGCTTGTTTCTTCATGACTACTCACGCACTTGGTCTGATTGCTGATTGTAGAAAAACGAATATAGGTACCTCATTTGAATGAATTTTTTCACTTTTGAGCATCCGATAAAAGATTTTTCATATTTCTTGCAAAATGAGGTTTAATTCAATTTTTATTGTCTTTTAGCCGAATCAGAATTTTTAGGCCGTTTACCTGAAAATTACGAGGCGAATAAGGAGCTTCACACACCACAGATTTCTTTTTTGCATTCGGCTAAGATTTCTCGTTATATATAGTGGACAAAAGCCCTTTGGGATCATATTTGTATATGTGCAATGATTTTCGGAGACAAAAAACCTAGAAGACGTAGAAGTGTCAAATTTTGTCTCACAATGAAAAATCCAGAACATAGTCGATACGCTGAAGTTTTACGGGTTCATCAATTTTTCTTCTTTTTTTGTGACTGATTCCGAAGTTTTGGGGATGGGATCATAGGTGGGTGGCACTAAAATTCTGGGGGGTGCAAGATTTTTCAAAAGTCAAAAAATGGCCTTAAAAATGGTCGTATGGCAAAAACACCATTTTCAACGATTCTCATCGAGCGCTATCCATTGGCATCGAAAAATTGCGAAAAAAAAACAAAAAAATTTCAAAAATTGAGTTCCTAGGGCCTGCGTACCCCTCAAACCCCCACGCCCAGGTACGGATGGGATCGTGAGGGTACCTAGACTGTTAAATACATATAAGAAAGTGCATGTTTTATAATGCATTCTCATGTGTAAACGTTCCACAATTCAATTTTTTTGTTTGTCTTGATCCATACATGGGCGAGGTAGAGGTGGCCAGAGCACGTTTTTTTTGTATTTGGCAAAGATTTTTCGCGATGTACAAAGACTTTTGGGGACCGTCTTTGTACATGTACAAAGATTTTTTGGAAGACAAAAACTGCAAAAAAGGTTCAAAAATTCGCAAAAATTCCCGGCGCTCCGCGCCGAAAATGAGCAATTGTGTGTTCTATATATCTTTATTATTTCAGGAATTGCATTTTGAAAGGAAAAATGCCAAATTTTTTGGCGATTCGCGTCGTTTTGAGACGATTATTACTGATTTTTGCCCTCAGAAACCTAGAAATTGCTAAAATACGTAACCAAAGGTCGAACAACTCTGTTTTTGCCACACTTAAATCGCTACTGTACCATATTATAGTACCCAAAAATTTGTGTGTACGAAATGTACAAAGACTTTTAGGGACCATCTTTGTACATGTACAAACGGACCTTGTACAAAAAAACACTGGACCAGAGGGGAGTGAAATTCAGTACAGCAAATTGTGATCATTGTCTTTGTACAAGGTCTGTTTGTACAAGTACAACAAAGATGGTCCCCCAAAAGTCAATGTACATTCAGAACACGTAAATTTCAAAGTACTACAGCATGGTACAGTAACACGTTACGTGCTGTAAACTGAGTTTCCTGACTCTTATTAATGAAATTTTGCCAATCTATAAGTTTCTAGCGATACAAAATACAAAAAATTATTAATACGGCGAGCAGCGCCTGAGAATTGTAATTTTTAGCCGTCTTCAGGTAGAATTTTCGGCCTTTTTTCTGCGGTAAGCTCAAAATTGTCTTGCAGCGCCGTCCGTTTTCTCAAAATCGCCTAACATTATTTGGTTTTCCAAACCCTTAGGTAGGGTTTATACCCTCTGTCACTCCCCCTTCCCCCCTATGCCCATGTGTGTCTCGGTCTAAACGTCTTATTCATTACCATAGATGAAAAGTATGATTGGTCCGAGGAAGAGTTAGCCAATAAGCTTTGATTAATAAAATGGCTTGAAAATTGGTTAAGACATCAGAATAATGTTAGAACTCCAGTTCTCGCCAGAAACTGGGGGTCCAGTGTTTTTTTCGTACAAGGTCTGTTTGTACATGTACAAAGATGGTCCCCAAAAATCTTTGTTTATTTTGCACATGCAAATTTTTGTGTACTATAAGGTGGTACAGTAGCGATTTTAGTGTGGTAAAACAGGGTTTTTCTGCCTTCGGTAGTGTATTTTAGCTAATTTCTGGGTTGGCGCCAAAAATTACTACAAATTGTCTCTAAACGGCGCGAAGCGCCGAAAAATTTGACATTTTTCTATTTTGAATGCAAATTCTACCATTTTAAAGATATACATAGGACAGACAATTATACATATTTCGGCGCGATGCGCCAAATTTTTTTTGGGAATTTTACACCTTTTTTGCACTTTTTGTCTTCTCAAAATCTTTGTACATGTACAAAGACGGTCCTGAAAAAGTCTTTGTACATCGGAAAAATCTTTGCCGAATACAAAAAAAACTAAGGAGGGGGTGTTACAAATTTTTAGACTTTGGGAGGATGGGGGACGACCAACTTCGAGTTGGGGGATCCCTCTATTGCATAAATGATTAGGCGTACTGTAGCACTTGTGTGGCATTTTGATGAAAACTGATTATTCTCCTTTTTACACATAATTTTATGTACCTAATTTAATGGCTTCTTGCCGTTCCTAGTTTTACACTAGAATTACAGTTTCGAGCTCAGAGATCTGGCATTTTATAAAATTGTTTTCGTTCTTCTTTTGTGCCTGTGTAGTTTTTCACCTGTTTAAGTCATTGTCTGCCTATCTTCAGTTTTCACTCCAGAAAGTCTTTGGTTTGGTTATGTACTGTGATAGCGAGCATGAGAATTGCATCAGTATGCTTCCAAAACCTCAAGTTACAGTAACCTGATGCTTTGTTTACTGCTCGGTAATTGAGAATCATTCGTCCGCCCGACAGGCACGGATCTCTGGGGGAATGGGGGTTCGGACCCCCCAAAATTCAGAAAATTCGGAAAAATAAGGACTTTTAAACGTAATTTTGTGCTATTTTTGGGCTTAGCCCCCACAAAACTGGCGTTGCCCCCCCCCCCCCCGAAATAGGACGGCCAGCTACGTGCCTGCCGCCCGACAGGTTGAAATGAACGACTTATATTAGGGAATAGTAGAATATCACTTTAATCGTTTGTTTCTTAGTTTCCTGAGTTTCTAGTGGCTACAGAATTTTAGCGAAATAAATATCCTTCTTCTTGTCGTGTTGTAATTTTTCTTATTTTTTCCTTTTAGGTGAGTTTTAAGTCTCAAAGCTTGCAATCGGCTATTAGTTTTATCTTTTCCTGATTAAAAATTATAAGTCTAATTTAATGCGCATTTGTAATAAGGTGGAAGACGAATCTCTCCTCGTCAGTGAACCTCTGCGTCTGAGGTCAGCCCGCCTCATAATCTTGTTTTAAACAAGATTATGAGGCGGGCTGACCACAGACGCAGAATTCTTTTTCTTGAAAATTCACATCAAACATTTGCAAGTTATGACTTCAGTCCTTTTTTCAAGTATATTCGCCCAGAATGACAGGCTATCCCGGAAAGAAACAGGCTTTTATATTGGGACCTGATTAGACGCGCACAGTATGGGAATACTGGGGGTGGACAAAATTTTAATGTGCCCTTTTTGGGCTCGCGAAGCACGGAAAATTCGACTTTTGAGCGAATAGATACCTAAAAAGGCTTAAAAGAGCACCGTTTCTAGTAATTTTTTGGAATTTTTCGGCAAATCGCAAATTCTGGAGGGGAGGGAGTTGTGAACTTTTCTGGGGTTGAGAACTTTTCTGGGGGCGAAAACCCTCAAACACCCCCACAGATCATGTATAGACAGGATCATCCTTCTTTAGACCGCTTGATGCGTTGTGTGAATTCGGTCTTACGTATTTATATTCTCCGTCAGCAGGCACGTAGCTGGTCGTCCTATTTTGGGGGGACCAACACCAATTTTTTTTGGGAGACTAAGTCCAAAAAGGCCAAAAAAGCACAAAATAACGTTTAAAAAGTTCTATTTTTCCGATTTTTCTGAATTTGGGGGTCCGCCGGACCCTACATTGCCCCCAGAGATACGTGCCCCTGCGTCAGATGTTTTCTTTTTAAAACAAGACATTTTTAGTCTTTAATGCAGAGTTTGGCCCAACTCTGACGGCATCTTCATTTCAACTTTATAGGCCACAAATTTATCAAAGATTGCTCTCGAAACTCGGAGTCGGATGATATTAATAGTTTTCTGAGTAAAGTCATATCCGAATGGTCAGACGTGATGAATGATGCGTCAGTCGCACATGGTTCGCCATATACCCTCGTTATATGTGGATCGGCGATTCGGGCTGTAAATTTAAATCGGTATAACGCTATAGCATTCTGATAAAAAATAATTAAGAAATAAATACTCAATAAGACTATACAAAATAGGAATTAAAAAATTATAAACGAAAACGTTATGTCAAATAAATTTTATTGTATTTTATTGATACGCATTTTATTAATTCAGGCATGTCAAAAAATCAGTTAGTCAATTCTGTCAATATAAATCGTACATTTGAATGCCAATATTTTTATTTTTCAATATGTTTTCAGTCTTTTTTGTAAAAACTTCTTCAATTTCTGCACTAATTTGACTGCACTTCGGCGTATTTGTCTTACTCGTCGTATTTTTTAGTTTCAGTAATTAGCATACATGTACTGCACAGCGTGGGAATTTATGGGGATGAAGTCGTAAATTTTTCCCTATCGCCTTTTGGAGTTTTAAAACGATATAGGTATGCGTCAAACTGTCAGTTTTTCAAATTTTTGACGATGCTCTTTCTTTTTAGGACGTAAAAATATGGAAAAATACGTTAATTGAACAAAACTTAGTCAAAAAATGAGTATATAGCTCGAAGCGCCGAAGTTTATATGAAAAATTGGGGAGTGGGTGCGAAAAACATTGGTTCAATAAAAATCATGTAAAAATTAATTTTTTAAAATCAATTTAAGTTAATCTGATTGCTCATGCAGGAAGAGGGGATGTTTCTCCTCCCTCGTGCAAGGTCGGTCGTCTAATCATCTCCCAAACTAAGATTTTGTACCGTCATCCCGATTTTCCGCGCAAAATTTTTTTAAACAGCGCTTGATCTATATTTAAACATTCTATTAAGCGCCCGAATAAAGACGAATCAGATAATAAGTATGTGAGCATTTAAACAAAGAAATAAGTCTAAGCAAAGTTCTGGCAACACATGATAGACGTACGTGGTCAGGGTGGCCAGGAGGGGTGAAATCCGAGATTTACGCTACGGTACTTATATATGTACTTGTGCTTACTGGGTAAATTAGGTCGAAACTGTTTGAAAATACAATATTTCGGGCCGACATCGCTTTACGGTACCTGACTTGCGATCCCCTCAGGTGGGCAGCACCGAAATTCTGGGGGTGCAAGATTTTTCAAAGGTTAAAAATTGGTCTTAAAAATAATGCTATGGCGGAAAAACACCATTTTTCAACGTTTATAATCGAGCACTATATATTGGCATCAAAAAATTGCGAAACAAACCGAAAAAAATTTTTAAAAATTGAATTCTGGAGGGCATTCGGCCTTTTGGGGGGTGCATACCTCCTAAACCCCCTCACGCCCACGTGTGGTAATACCTCTTTTCAACCCCCTTGTGTACATGTATGCAACATACCAAAAAGCAATTAATCGAAAAAGAACCAAAGTGTATATATATCGAGGGCTTAGTGCAAAAAAGGACTATCTGCAATTTTTCAAAATCAGGTTCTCGGACGGCGCCATAAGCATTAGGGGTGCATCTAAAAGTGCTATGAAGTCCTATAAGCGAAAATTAATATTATCTTGTCCACGTCTATTGATTATCACAGATAGGCCCTTTTAGCACTTTAAGATGTACCCCTGCAGCACATGAAGCCACCTGAGAACCCAATCCTGAAAAAATGCAGTTAGCCTTTTTTGGCACTAAGCCCTCGATATGTAAGTACAGTATACGTATAATGGCTCAAAATTTTGGGTTGTGTCGCCGGCCATTTTTTCAGGGTGTCCAATTTTTGACAAAAATGGCAATAAAAATGCCTTCAAATGGCCAAACAACGCCTTAAAATGGTCAGAAACGCAAATTTTCGTCAGAAAATGGAAAGTAAAAATTTTCTAGATTTGGGGGATGTGGCTGGATAGGATCGACTTAACGTGCGGATCCACCATCCGCCCGTTAAGTGTATGATAAATAGTATATGTAATCACAACACGTGGGCTCGTGGGATGGGTGGTGGGGGTTGGAGCGGAGCTCGGATGGACCCCTTCCCTAATTCCAGATATCCCAAAGACCCACGGATGAAATTTTGACCAGTTTTTTTGCGATTTTAACCCACCGGACTCCCGGAATTTGGTTACCGCCGATGTATGTATGACACTCGCCCATTCATAGTTCCCTAAAGTCGAAAGTTCAGGGTAGGAGGGTGAAATTCCGAATATTGGGGACCATCAAATTTTAAGTTCCAGTCTTTTTTTGTAAGTCAACTTTGAAAAATGGTTAAAACATCCTACGTAAGATGCCTTGATGTGGAAAACTGCAGTTTTTAGTAGTTTTTTCTTCTGTTCTGACTTATTCGTCATTTTTGTAAGTAAAAAATATAGGAGTTTATTGAAAATTTTCACTTTTTAGATCATTTTATCTATATTCTAGGCGTTTTATGGGTACACAAAAGAGAAATGCACTAGTCACTTTCTTACCCAAAAGTCATGCAAAAAACGTTTGATATAGCTCGAAATCGTTTGACAGTGATTCGAGTCTTGGACCCTGAGGTAGGGATTATACCGCCCACCATAAGTGGGCAGTACCAAAATTGTGAGGGTGGTGGGGGTGCAAGATTTTTCAAAGATAAAAAAATTGCCCTAAAAATAATGGTATGGCGAGAAAGCACAATTTTTCAACGTTTCTCATCGAGCACTATCCATTGGCATCAAAAAATTGCGGAAAAGAAAAATTTCAAGAATTAAATTCTGGGGAGTATTTTGGTTTTCGGAGGGTGCATACCTCCCACGCCCAGATGTGCCTCCACCCTCCCCTTCCCTATCGTAATGTGTGCATCCAATCATTTAACTACGTCTACAACACGTAAATCACTTATTTAGTGGTACAGCAGGTGCAAAAAAACTAACGCCGATTGCATTTTTGCAGTGCTAACGTCTACTGGTCATCTTTTTATCCGAGCTTGCTTCGAAATTACATCAGTCTGAACAAAACAACCAAGAAAGACTATTAAATTAGGATTTTTGATGCTGAAAGACTAACAAAGAATCGAAAATGATATGTTATGAGAATTAGTGATTTTAACTAATTTTCGACTATTCAATTATTTCCTTGCATTTTACTAATCTTAATGAGTGAGAATACCGTATAAACACACCTGGGCGTGAAGGGGGTTTGGGGGTATGCACTCCCCCTCCGAGAACTAAAGTACCCCTCAGAAATCAAAATACCCCCACAGAATTTAATTTTTAAAAATTTTTTTCGTTTTTTTCCGCAATTTTTTGATGCCAATAGATGTGCTCATCAATGAGAAACGTCGAAAAATGGTGTTTTTTCGCCATACCATCCACCACTTTTAGGGCCATTTTTTGACCTTCAAAAAATCTTGCATCCCCTCCCCCCAGAATTTTCTTGCTGCCCACGTATGCGTATAAAAGCAAAAATGCGTAAGTTTACTACGCTAATTTTATAGAGAAATCAACGTCTTCAAAACATCGAAATGCAAGACGGCAAAATTATTCGCCAAGCATATGAAGGTGAGCAAAAATCTGGCGAAATGTGGATTCAAGCTTACTTCATGCTTTTTACTCGTGCTATAATCCGGCTTAGCTGGGAATCTAGTTTATTAAGCCTAACACTTATATTTATTCTCTGAAATGATGAATGGTCAAGTTGTTTCAATATTTTTATTTTTCTACATTCTTAAATATTGATTATTACCAAGCTCTTATTGACACCAAAAGAACAACGAAACAATGGAAAATAATTTCCCAACAATTACTTTTGGGTGTTTGCGGATGGATTTTAGATTTTGGTAGTCCAAACCATACGTGGGCAACTAGAAAATTCTGGGGGTCGCAAGATTTTTTGAAGGTAAAAAAATGGCCTTAAAAATGGTGGTATATCGAAAAAACACCATTTTTCGACGTTTCTCATCAAGCACTATCCATTGACATCAAAAAATTGCGAAAAAAACGAAAAAAATTTTCAAAAATTGAATTCTGGGGGATATTTTGATTTCTGGGGGGTATTTTTGGTTTCTGGGGGCTGCATGCCCCCCAACCCCCTACGCCCAGGTGTGGTCCAAACCACATGAACTCCCATCCTTATGTGTGCTTATAATATATTATTCAAGAAATGAAAGTGAAAAAATAAAATAACTAATTATTCGTCTCAGCGAAAAATAATCACCGCTTTTCGATGCGGAAAAGCAAGTTTTTGCCCAAAAGTCAGGATTAATAATCCGAACCTATGGATGTGGGCAACGGCCAAGTTTAGGTGGTGAGGGTCCCCCAGAAAGCAAAGAAGCCTACAGACAGACCCTCGCAGCCTAATTTTTGGAATTTTTCTCGGTTTTTTAGTTTTAAGATTTATGAGAAACGACTGAAAATAGTGTTTCTGGACCCATAACGTTAATTTTTCATTATTCTTGACATTCAAAAATTTTTAGCTCGTAGATTTACCAGAATTTCGTTTCGACCCTGCGTGCGCAGCACAAAAATTCTTGGGATGTGTGTACAAAATTATTCAAAGGTTAAAAAATGGTCTTAGAAATGGTGTATGGCAAATAAAACTCAATTTTTCAACGTTTCTCATCGACCACTATCCATTGATATGAAAAATGGGAAAAAATCAAAATTTGAATTCTGGGGGTATTTTGTTTTCTGGAAAGGGGTATTCGGCTTTCTGTGGGTGCAGACCATAGGTGGGTGGCACCAAAGTTCTGGGGGTGCAAGATTTTTTCAAAGGTCAAAAAATGAAGGTATTTTAATTTCTGGGGGTTGCTTACCCCCCCCCCTCAAAGCCCGTCCCTAAACCCCCACGCCCAGGTATGGTGCATACCCCCCACGCCTATGCGTGCCTTGCCCGTGTACGATTCTGCTCGTTTTCCAGCTCGAAGAGCAGAAAAAATTTCTCGCCAGTCATCAAATACATTTGGCCATCGGAACCCCCCAAAGAATCGTAGATCTTCTGAAGTGCGACGCGCTCAAATTGGACAATCTACGCTATTTAGTCATCGATTGGAGTTTTAGCGACGCGAAAAAGCGTCGCATGTTGGATTACGATTACATCAAACAGAGCTTTTTTGATTTCTTAAAACTTGGCTTGTCTAAATTGAGTGACGATGATAATCGGTTTAAGGGCGTGTTGATATGATTGTTGTAATACTTTTCGTGTTAATAAAATATTTTACACGTCTTATTATCGATGACTTTTTGGCAATTAATCGTACATGCCCATGTTATTACACATTGTATATCATAAATCTTAGAGGTTCTTCCTTGTACACTTTTAAGGGACTTGGATGGACCCTCTAGAATGTAAAAAAACGCAGACCAATTTCGATTTTTTCTTTTTTTGCGACTTTTTTTATTCTGATACATATATGGACCTTGTGGAGAAAGGTAAAAAGATGGTGTCACTTATAATCTTATATGCACGGCAAGAGAATTATGGGGGAAGGGAGCCAACATTTTTTTCAGAGTGCCTTTTTGTAATCAAAAACGATATACTCGTATAAGCGTCAAAAAATTGTAATGCGCTTACATTTTTGAAATTAAAAGATCGTTAAAGACCCTTTAACGAGACGTTTTCTACAATTTTTTGGAAAATCGCGAATCTTGGGAGGGAGGGGTAAAATATGTTGTAGGGTGGAGCGCACAGGATCATTTATGCCTACAATCTTGATACTTACTCGTACATATGTTTATAAAATTTTATTGTTCTTCACCTTTTTGCACTTTTTATTCATCGTACCTGCGTCCACACATGGGCGTGGGGAAGGGTAATGCACCCTCCAGAAGTTTGAATACCTTTCCAGAAACCAAAGTACCCCCCAGAATTCAATTTTTGAATGTTTTAGTTTTTTTCGCAATTTTTTTAGGATGAGAAATGTTGAAAAATAATGTTTTTCCGCCATACCACCATTTTTTAGACCATTTTTTACCTTTGAATAATTTTGCACCTTCCCTTTCATAATTTTTTTGCTGCCCACCAATGCCTACGTCGCTAGCCCCTTTGCTCCAAAATTTTGTCACTGCCTCCATACTTGACTGATGATTTAATTGACTGCCGTTGAATATCCTAGAATGACATAATGCAATACCTTGAAATACCGGTGATGGAGCAGCCGCCGGCTAATTCTAGAGCGTAATCGACCTTCCAATTTTCTTCAAAACCGCGGAGAATTATAGCCCAAAAGTTTTAGTTCAATCAGTAATTTTTTCTTTAAATTTTGGAAAAGAGTTCTACTTTGGAGGAGGTGGAAAGTCGAGTTAAGGGATCATTCCTCCCTCGCAATTCCTTGTTACGTGCGTGCCTAAAACAGACCTAATTTTTATTTGAAAATAATGGGTTGATTTCGTGCAAAATCTTGAAATGGAGTTGTTCTTGTTTTTAACGAGCAGCGAAGGGATCTTAGTTCATTGATTTAGGGAACTGAAAGTTCCTAAAATTTAAGTTTCCGATAGTAACCTACGACTGTTTTAGGAATGAACCAACTCGATCCATATAAAAGTTTTTAAAATGCTTTTTCTATCCGGATCATCTTCTATTTTGAATAAAAGCTGAAGTTGCAGTATTTTTCGAAATTCGGTGTTTTATTTGATGAACGATTTCGAAAAATGTGTGCTAATGTAATTTTGCTCGCCACTTCTGAATCCAAATTCTGCATCGAAATATGTCATTTGAGCTGTTTTCAACTTTTTCTATGCCAGCGATTTCAAAATACCTACGCCTTCAACAAATTTCGACAGTCTGGCTATTTTCCTGCAGAGTTGTCGAACTTCCAAGCTGGTTGTTTTCGGCCAAATAAAAAAAAGTTGAGGAAAAGAAACTTCTCGTCGGTTGACGACGCACGTATTTTTATTAAGCAAAACATGTATTGTCATTTTGAAGACTGCATAATCTTATTACGCGCACAAAATTTCGTTAAAAAGAATTCATTAGTGATTTTTTCTTGCAAGCGTTGCTTTGTTTTCAAGTTTCTCTGCATGGAGATAGGTTCTGATTATAAAATTGCCTAACAGTACCCGTTTTTTTAAAATCAGAGTAACACCTGTCATCTTTCCCCAGGCCCTTGTGGGTACACAGCAGGCCCGTAATGAGGATTTTATTTCGGGGGATGTTTGAGGCCAGATATCTCAAGAACCATTAGGAGATGGGCGAAAATAAAGACAGTTTTGAGTTTATCTCGGCGAGATCTATACGATGGTGAAGAAAAATTTCAAATTTTTTTTACAAATTTTTCACTATATTTCATATTGATATACAGCAAATTTATCATTTAAGCTGATTTTTCATCACTTGATCGACGAATTATTTCTAATCTCTTGCCTTTGTACTTATTCATTGTGCTTTACAGAGAAAAACAATACAGATAATGAATATTGACATATTTTTGCATGTCAAGCTCAAATTTGAGCGGTTTTGAGCGGGCTAGAAGACAAAAAACATGAACAATAAATACGGCGCGAAGCGCCGGAAAAATTTCATGTTTCCTAAGTCATAACTAAAATTTGAGCTGGTTTGAGTAAGCTAGAAGTCTAAAACTATAGCCGAACAATGAATCCGGCGCAGGAAAAAAATTGACATGCTTCCTATGTCTTACTCGAATTCGAGCGATTTATAGCGGTTTAGAAGACAAAACTATACATATATAAACAATTAATCCGAAGCGAATCGCCGGATAATTTTGAGTTTACTAGCTCTAAAGTACGCTAAAAACCTGTTTTGGCGGTGTTTCAGACGCACTTCGCCAATTATC
The DNA here is from genome assembly GCA_036768485.1 of Mermis nigrescens. Classification (NCBI taxonomy): domain Eukaryota; kingdom Metazoa; phylum Nematoda; class Enoplea; order Mermithida; family Mermithidae; genus Mermis; species Mermis nigrescens. The sequence continues at coordinate 13,510,431 of JAVLUZ010000154.1, forward strand.
CATTTTCCCTCTGGGATACCCTTGGGAGAAACGAAAATTTTTCCTCATTCGGGCCTGGTACACAGGACAAAATTGAGTTTAAATTCGACAGAGTCGGAGAAAAGGCGACATTGCTACTTTTGTCCTAAAAAGGTATGTAGAAAATGTTCTGTAGGATTAAAATCGCCTATCAGTGCTTGCGTGTGTGACAAGGTCAGGATCGACAGAGGGTGGGAGGTAAATTCTCAGACTAAGTAAATTTTAAAGACAAAAACAGTAAATTTAACGTTTACGATTTCTTTTGCTGTTTGAACGACCAAAGTGGTCAAAATAGCCTATAAGACGTTTTTTCGTGGTAATATAACATTTCAAAAGAATTTTTAGCCGATTTTGACTTTATTACATCATTTTTAAGGATCTAGTATACAATTTACCCACCAACGTTTTTTGTGTAGTGTGTAATATGTAATGTGTTATGTGTAATGTGTATTGAGTAATGTGTCATGTGTAGTGTGTAATGTGTAATGTGTAAAGTGTTCATATTACACATTATACATTACACATGACACATTACAATACATTATGGATCGGCTAAAAAACGCTGGTGGGTAAATTGTATACTAGATCCATTTTTAACACTAAAGAATACAAAAAGTGATCAATATTGGGCGCTTTTTGAGTAAGAAGTATATAAACGTACTAAACCGGCGTTAAGCGCCGGAAAAATTTTGGCATTTTTACTTCTTTTGACCTCGACAATGATGCAAAAAAATTCCGTCAGCCAGCTCAAAATCGTCGGACAGTACCTGTCTTTAAGCGGGGGAAACACCATACATGGGTAGTACCAAAATTCTGGGGGGTCAGGATGGAGTAAATCGCCAAAAATTTTACCGAAAATAGAATTCTGTAGGTCCACAGTAATCTGCCAGGGGGAGTATTTCAATTTCTGGGAAGGGGGAGGATTGATGGCGGCCACACCTGGACGTAGGAGGGAGAGGGCGGGGGTTTGGGGGATATGCACCCCTCCACCCCCCCAGAATTCAATTTTTGAATTTTTTATCGCAATTTTTTGACGCCAATGGATAGTGCTCAATGAGAAACGTTGAAAAAAGGTTTTTTTGCTATACGACCATTTTTGAAGCCACTTTTTTATCTTTGAAAAATCTTGCACCATCCCCGGAATTTTTGTGCTGCTCACCTATGGCGGTAAAGGTGGCTACAAACTCCTGGCGCCCATGTGTGTAATACACCCCATCCCCCTATGTGCATGCAGGGCCGTAAATTTCTCACAAGGGTCCCCCAAAGGCAGAAATAAATAATTCAGTTCATTCCAAAGGTCGCCAAAACAAGTTTTTTGCGTACTTTTGAGCTATTGAACACAAAAATATTGCGGCGTTTCGCGCCGGATTAATTGATTCTGCATAGTTTCTGTCTTTTAAACTGTTCAAATTTGACTCAGACATAGAGAAAATGTCATAATTTCCGGCGCTTCGTGCCACATCACTAGTTTTCTGGTTGCTTTTCTTTGCAGAGCATAAAGATTGAGTACAAATACGAAAAGTTAACAAATGGTTTATAAACTGGACGATGAGAAATCAGTTGCGCAGTTGCGCAGATAGATTAAGCCATACATTTTTTGTGGATGAGTATGGAATAAAGTGAAAATTTCTAAATTCTTCTTGAAAATTTTCTTCATGATTGTATCTGACTTTCAAAATTTTTTGCTCTCCCTTCCCCCTCCCCCCGAAATAAAATCCTGGATATGGGCCTGTGTGCATGTATGGTGTGATTCCTCAGCAGAAGGTAAGATAATACTTTCCTTATCAATCATAGGTGCACAGCGTGGCCATGCATGGACAGCGACCATATTCTAGTTCAAATATTTTATTGATAAAAAAAGTGTCAAAAAAACGATGGCAGGGGCAAAAAACACACTTCTCGGTGCTCCTAATTGAGTTCTATTTCTATGCATTGAAATCGCGAAAAAACTAAATATTTCAAAATTTGACTTTCGAGTTTTTCGAATTCACAGATCCTCAGACCTCTCACGAGATGGCCGCTATGGGATAGTCAGCCAGTTTTTTGAGCTTCAATGACCTTTAAGATTGGTATGAAGGTCAAAATAGAGTGAAACCTGATATCTTTACAGTTTTTCTTGTCGATTCCGATCTATGCATTTTTATGAAGGAAGTTTAGTTTTTAGTCTATGTTTGACGATATTGCCTTATCTTCTCCGGCCAATGCTCTCGTTTGTCCTGGGGTCTAGACAATAGCTATATAGCCGTTCAAGGTGTCAACCGGAGCGTTTTTTATGAGTTTTAATAAGCTAAGTGGCCCTAAGCATGGAAGTAAAACTTGAAATAGCATAAAAGCTGTCCTGATTAATAGGTAGGCATTTTTTGGTCGATTCTAAGTGATCTTGCGGAATAAGTTGCGATTCTTGTCCGTTTTTGAGCGTACTTTTTTCTAAAATCTTTAACTTGCGTCCTTTTGGGGCGGGTGTCCCAAACCCCCACGTGCATTATGAAGCTGAAGGGTCTGATGGGTGGTTCGCTTTCTTGCGAGCTTGCACACGCTTTAGGAAGGCATACCTTCTCAGGCCGTTTGGGGACCAAACCTATTGCTCAAACTATGAAATAGCGTCAAACAACGTCTAAAAGTATAATTATAAGTACAAATACTTATTTTTATCGCAGCTGAATGTTCAATTCGTCTATTCGGACACTTTTCTTCCATTATTTCGTATATACACTTATTTCATGTTACGGATCAATCGGCCTTATTTTTATTTAACTACAGAAATTCATGAAGAATAAAATGCAACATATGTATAAAAATTTGACATTTAATAGCAGAATTAGTGCTCATTTACCCCCTCCCCCTAAGGAAACTCGGTTTACCCCCTCCCAGAAATTTTGACGGTGTGCATATATCCCACCCTATACATTCGTTGTGTTTACAATTAATGTAGGTATGCGATTCTCTATGTACCCTAAACTTGATAAATTTTCTATGGATTTAGGATTTCTGACACTGATATTCTAAGTTAGAGCAAAAATGCGCAAAATCGGCAAAATGGGTAAATTCTACGGCATAACTATGTTCGAAATGAGTCCGTTCGAAATGAAGGCGTTCAAGGGATTTTGGCGCGATAAGTACTTGTTGATTAAAAATCACGCGATCCCCTTGTTGCCTTGGTTCGGCACCCCTACGCTGCTCGCCTACATGATTTACGATCGAACCAACAGAGAGTACGAGCGACTTCAGAGGAAGAATCCGAAGGATTATGAAAATGATGTCTAATTAATTCGTCGACTAGTTTTAGCCATGTGGTGACGAATCCGTTTTGATTCCTAAAAAAGTTTTCCTTGCGATTTGATGCGACTTTGCTCTTAATCAAAAAAGATTGTGGTGATACTAGCGTTCAGCGCCTACATTTTTTGATAAATTTTATTTATCGAAAAACTTATATAAACTCGTGCAAATGGATGCGCTACATTGAGTCTAAATTCTCCATTGTTTTGTGAAAGTAGATTTAGTGCCAGTCATTATGCATATAGATGCTTTGGATAACTTGATCTTTATCGAATATTGTTTTTTAGAAATAAAACGCTCGGGCTAATTTGCATTACACCTACATATTTAATGTACTCATAAGCACACCTGGGCGTAGGGGTCCGTGGGTGCACCCCCTCCCCCCCGAGAAAGCAAAATACCTCCCCCAGAATTCAATTTTTGAAATTTTTTTCGTTTTTTCGCAATTTTTTTACGCCAATGGATAGTGTTTGATGAGAAACGTCGAAAAATTTTGGTTTTCACGCCATACCAGTAATCGTACGGGGACCCCGACCCCGAAAAACCCTGACCCCCGACCGGGGGCATGATTTATCGAGTCGAGGTTGAAGCTTTTTTCGGGGGTGAAATATAGCATTTTATTTGTTGGTACATAGAAGAATTGTATAAATAGCAAATAAATTCGAAACAAGGACGATTCATTCACCAGCAAAATTAATATGTTAAACTCGGCACTCGCGATATTTCATAAAGAGAACGCCATGTTGTTAAGACGTAGATACATGTTCGCATATTTTCCATTGTGAAGTTCACCGAAATTAGTGCGGAATCACAGGCGTAGCCGGGGGGAATGGAGGCACATGCCCCCCGGAATTTTTCAGAAATTATGTTGATTTTTCTGGCGCAATTTGTCCAGAACATTGAGTTTAAAAAGGCACAAACGTCAAAATTTTCCGGCGATTTATTGTTATACAGATCCAATGAATTTAAAAGCTTGAATCTGTTAAAATAATCCAGCACCTCGCATCACTTTAGTGATTTAATGCACTATTAGTTCATTGAATGAAACTGCACATGCTTGTTGAACATAATAGTAAAAGTGCGAAAATGTTTGCGTACCAATTTGTCTATTCTCTGCTTTGTTTATCTTTCTTTACAAGGACACATAATTCTATTCTAAATGAAAGGAAATGCCAAATTTTCTTGTGTTTTTGCGCATTTTCTGTTTTCTGAACTAGTTAATAAGAAGTCCACAAATGGGCCTGAAAATGGTAAGAACAAAATTCTCATTGATACATCTTTCAATGACTTATTGGTTGCGACCCGTTGCTGCGCTACATACTTAGCAGAGGTCTAAAAACGCATTTCAGCTCGTGAGTTTTGTGCAGTGTAGGTGTTCATCAATTTTAAGTTTTTCTGGACTTAATTCGGAACCGAGTTTTTGCCAATTTGCGAAAATTTTTAGCTTTACTAATTAAAAATTAGAGTGCTTTTTTACAAAATTTTCAGGGGTTCTGCTCTGGACCTCGCTTGGGGCGCTTGAGCGCCACCCCAGACCCCCAGCCGGACAATCTATTTCTACATATTGAAAGAGATTTTTAGGAGGACAGAAAAGGTAAAAGGATTAGGAATTTTCAAAAATTTTCGGCGCTTCGCGCCGCCATTAGTTTATCTGTTCTCGGTATAAATTGAGTTTACAGAGTAAAAACGTCAAAATTTTCCTGCGCTTAGCACCGCCGATTATTGTCTTAGGGCGGTAAAATATGACTGGATTTCTTGTTGCTTTGCGCCACTTATGATTTCCGAACTGTTTGTCAATAAAAAGGCGTAAATTCTACATGAAAACGGTAAAAATTTCGAAAATTTTCGGCGCTTCGCGCCATTGGCTCCTCTACAATCAGTACGCCATAGAAAACCGTTATGAAAAAACTGTGGAAGAAAACGTAAAAGCGAGAGCGATTAGTGTTTAAAATTGAAAGTAATGCTAAATTGCTAAAACCATGTTTGAACTTGGAATGAAAATAAAATGTTGAACATAACCAGCTTTATTAGTATGCTCTACAAACAAGTGAAGGTATCGTTTTTATCCTTTTCAAATTGGTATATGTAATCATGCAATGCTAATTGTTAATCTTCAACCCCGACCCCGAAAACCGGGGTTTTTCATCTCCGACCCCGATCGGGGGTGAAAATCTGACCCCGTACGATCACTGCGCCATACCACCATTTTTAAGGCCATTTTTTACCTTTGAAAAATCTTGCACCACCCTCCCCCAGAATTTCCTTGCTGCCCGCGTATGCTCGTAAGCATAGATGGGCAGCGCCAAAATTAATGTGTATTGCAAGATTTTCCGAAGGTCAAAAAATGATCTTAAAAATGGCGGTATTGCGAAAAAACACCATTTTTCAACATTTCTCATTGAGCACTATCCATTGGCGTCAAGAAATTGCAAAAAATGGGGGGGTATTCGTTCTGTAGGGGTGCATACTCCATAGACCCTCTACGTCCTCGTGTGCTCGTTTGTAAATACACACCTATTATCACTGATTATCCCCTCAAAAATTCATCATGACGTTATTGGTAAAAGTGGAACAATTCTAGAGCAGAAACTGCTATTTTAGCATAGATTTCTTCTATTTTCGGGCATAAATTATTAAAAAGTTTTCTACGTTCGGCGTAAAATGCTGCAAGTACAGGAAATTGTGCTGTAAATCGAGCTTCTACAGGTCCTTCAGCCTAAACTTCACTAATATTTTCGCTGTAGTCGAAGAAATTGAATGATTTAAGACTGGTAAATTCTAGGCGAAAAAAGCATGAGATCTGATTTCGCTGCGAGAGAATGTGTTGGAGTTTCTGTATACATAGATTTTGCCAGTTATGTCTTAAAACACGTCATGTATTGTTAAAGTTGTTTGAATCGATTCTGTTTCATATTAGGGCATAAGTTTCAATAGTTTGTACCGCAGACAATTCATGAAACTAATAATCATGTGAAACAGGCATCAATACCGGTTCAAATTAGGTAGGTACACTTTAAATCGTTGAAATATATGTAGGTGCTGATACAAGCGGGGTATAATCATGCATGGGCAGCGACCAAATTCTTGGGTGTCCGATGGGGCTAAATTGCTAAAAATAGCACCGAGAACGATTCTGGAGCTTATCGATTTTTCGGGAGAGGGGAAATAGAGGGTTCCGTCTTATTCTCGGAGGGGATCCAGCCAGACCTCCCAACCACACATGGGCGTGGGGGGTATGCTCCCCTAGAAGTTGAAATACCCCCCCCCAAATCAAAATACCCCTAGAATTCAAATTTTGAAATTTTTTTTTGCTTTTTTAGCGAGTTTTTGATGCCATTGGATAGTGCTCGATGAGAAACGTCGAAAAATGGTGTTTTTTCGCCATACGACCAAGACCAGTTTTTGACCTTTGAAAATTAATTCACCCCCAGAATTTCGGTGCTGCCCACCTATGCTCCCAACCCCATGTATGGATACAATTCGTCTAATCTTCAAATGAGCAATAGCATTATTCACTTCGAAATTATATAAAGATATATATCCCGTGCATTGGCACTCACGTAATTTATAATCAAAGCGACAGTGTGGCGCAATAAAACTGCAATATTTTCCCACACATGGAATCGACCCAATCAGAAGCTTCCATTTTCAGTGAAAATATCAAAAGTGCAACGATCAGAATATATATATAGGTCTCAGGATTAATGGAAGAGCACAGCAAAAGCCGAAGCCACAATGATCTTTTTTGAGAAGGCCTAGTAATTTATCCGCTCTTTTATCAGAATATCGAATTGAAAATCTAAATCCCGCTTAACACTCCGTTTGTTCGAATCGTTTTTTATTATCCATTCTTAACTTTTTTGCGTACATTTTGATTTTTCAACCGATTCAAGAAGATCTCTTGAATAGAAAATTGGATAAAAAAATGTAGCGTGCGATAAAACAGCACTGATCGTGCAATGAAGGTTCGAATTCACATACAACTTTAACAGGATGAATAATCCATACGTTTTAGTAAAATAATGCAGAAGCGAAAACCGTAATTCAGAAAACTGTCGCGAAAACGCTGAAAGGAATCAGTCTATTCGTAATCGTTTGCGTTTTAACGCGAAATCAGTTTTAGATGTTTCAAATTTGACCAGAGAAATTTGCGAACTTTGTTTTATCTTATGATGCTGCTCAGGATCAAGCATCATTTCATCCACCGCCCGAGCACCAAAATACGTCGTACAAAATGATCAAATGTACTAGGAACTGACTGTTTAATTACATTATCAGTGAACATTCAGAGCGCGATGGAGTATGAACGACCAAGCGATTTCTTTCAGCCATTTTTATGTAGATAGCTAACCGTGATCCTTATCTTTTTATTAAAATTCATATCTTAACGAAAGAAATTTAATGTTTTATAGCGAGCTGAGCACGAATTGTACATCCTAGTTACATACGCACCTTGTACACATGCTATCAACATATGGGCCGCGGAAGGGTTGCTTGCACCCACCGCCTTTTCAGAAGTTGTAAACCTCCTACGGATTACTGCAGGCCCCAAAATTCTATTTTTAGTAACATTTTTGGCGATTTATGGCGCTTTCATGACTCTAAAAACGACTTTTGCTGAATTGCGTGTGCCTTCTGTACAACGTAATACGTACAAATATCAAATTAAACTTCAAATACAGAGATGATAGAATTTGTATCGGAGCAAAATGCATTCCATCTGCTTGCGCCGTTAAGAACTTACAAGGTTCGATGGGCGATTAGTTTTTTCACCCACCTTGTATATGCGAAAAGTGATTTATTTAACCGCACATGAGCGTAGAGGTTTGGGAGTTCACACCCACTATAATATAGTAGGCTCCCAAAAATCGATAGACCCATCATAACTGAATTTTCGGCATCTTTTTGTGGGATTTTTACCGGTTTTACGCCACTCAAACCTTCATCTCCCTTAGATTTCGGTGCTGCCCATGTACAGTTTACAACCGTATTATACAAACAACTACCGAATTATAAATTCAGGTAACAGTAAAACTGTTTTGAGTATCACTTTGTGATCAGGTGGTGATAGGTCGAACCGCCTAACACAATATTGGATGCCACAGTAAGAAGCGTGAAGCTGGAGGAAAAAGCAGATCACGGCACTTTTAGGAGCATCCCAATTCAATATAAAAATCAAATCAATAAGGCACACTAGAGCATTAATCGCGTTCGTGTGTTCCCGTGCTAGGACGCCGTCCTAGCCAGGTTAAAATGTAATTAGTCTCACTTATAACGTAGCAAATATTAGTATCATTTTGTGCGATTTTTTGAGCTCCTTTTGAACATGTCTGTCATTTTTTGCTGAAGTAAGTTTGTAAGACGTTATAATTAAAAAACTGCTATGATACTCAAGCATAGGCATGAGGTGGACATGCATAAAATAAATACAAATTGTTTATTTTAGTTGACTTAAATATCATTTTAGGTCTGTAGTAGGTGATTAAAAAGTAGAAGCCCACCAATCTTTTACTAATCAATGACCAAAACCTTTTTTGTAATTTATATTTTTTGGTGATAATCATGAAAATATGCTAATTTTTTAGGATGCATAATTTTATTTACTATTTTGAACATTTCAAATGATGTAAGTAGGGCTAAAATTAGGCTAGACAAAGTTTTGTTGTCGTACAAAACATACAACGAAAACAATCACAAAAAAATAATCGGCTAGGGACGCCGTCCTAGTTCACGGGAACGCAAGGGTAAGCAGACCAGCAACCATGCATGATGCATCCTAAAATCCAATAGTTGCTCAGGCACATGCAATCTGACCTATTTGGGCTGTTTTCAAAGCATCCTAATATAGCCTGTGCATAAAAAATGTACGTCATACATTTTCGTCTATCGATGAAAAAAACGGGCGAAAAGGTGGAATAGTAATGAATATTCATAAACTACCTACTATGTTTTCTGAAGATAAGTACTAGGAAATTCAGCAATCGTATGCAATTCAGAAATATGAAGTTCGTCAAAAAGTTTGTATTATGTCTAATTTAATTTTGTGTAATTCTGTGATAAGAAGTAATCTTTTAATTAATTTTGTATTCTACGTTCTAAAACATAATTTAGTAAATTTTCGCGGAAATCAAGAAGTGAATACTTAGATCAATGGATTAGCTTAAGTGTGAGAGGTACATAAGCACATCTTTTTTTTGTTTAAGCGATCGACAAAACATTTTATTGTTCGTAGACTAATTATGCGCTGTTTTCAAATCCAGTGGCGGATCTAGAAATTTCATCCCAACTTTTCCAAACACAGTCGGAAATAGGTCTAAAAATACGCCCTGTACGTGCAAAATAGCGCATTTCGGCATTTTATGTTGTTTACTTTTTATTTAAAATCGCTTTTGGCGCAAATATATTAGAGATTTCAAATGAAAAAAATCATCAAATTTGTTTGATTTTACGTAAAATCTGGTGCGAAGCGCTTGAAAATTCAGAATGTCGAAAATTTTTAAAAGCTATGCTTGAAAATAGAAGAAAACTATGCTGAAAAAGCTGTTTCTGCTGCTGAAATCGCTTTAAAATACCCATTCTCTGAGCAAATGATCAATGAGGCCAAAACTCATTGCAAATTACAAATCCATTCTTTATCTCGCCAACTGTTTTAAATTTTTTTTATTTTTTACATTTAACGGATTTTTTACAAATGGCATATCCAGCTATCCTAAAAATTTATTATTATATTACTCTGTTAAGATTGTAAACCATAAAAAAGTAGCGGAAATAGCTTTTATAATCTAATGCGTCATCCTAAATTCTTAACTAAGTTTTAGAATCACTTGGGTACCCCCAACGTATGTCTACCCCTACAACTATAACGGCACACATTAAGTAGTTCACTTTTTTTAAACGATAAATATTAATTCGCTGCCTTTATTTTTTACAAATTTCTTTACACTCAGTATTTCCTAAGTAAGGAATGAATTTGTTAAATTTTCGAGCCGAGGTATAATATATAACGATTTTTAGGCACTCAGCATAAACGGCTAATAGAATTTTATTGTATTCAATTGTAGAACAAGAAATCCACTAAAAATGATGATCTTTTGTTTTTGATCAGATTACATTAGACTACGAGTGATAGTGTAAATAGTGCAAAATCTGGAGGGTGAAAAAACACATTTGTCACGCTTTTGTCTCCTTTATATCTACCAAATTCTTCGGTTGTGAGTCGGAAAAAATCATTCTCTTAGAAAAGTAGTACGTTTTAGGGCTACACTTTTAATTCAATTGCTTTTGTATTAGGTTGAAATGGAGTCAGTTCTAGCGGTTTAAAGTTTATATGTACCCTGGCGGTGGACTCACTTATTCATCAGCAACATACTTCTTATATTTGAGAATGGACTCTAAGGTGAAAATGCATTTCAAGTTGTTTTATAGCAGCATGTACATAGCTTCTATGCGTTTGAGCGCAAAAAACAGAGCGTTTCAAATCGTTTGAACCTTTTCCAGAAAGTAAATTACCCCCAAAAATCTCTTTGCCTTAGGGATACCTACATACATAATTCTGAATTTCCTCAAACGTTGCATCCAACATATAGCTGATAGCCAGTTCTGGACAGCAGTGAAGCACTACAATCCATGTTCTCAACGTGTTTTTTTCGGGAAAGTATGACTTAAGCTGAATTTTCGGTCTTCCGAAAAAAGTAGAAAATGTGCTCGTTTAAGCGCCTTTATCGATCTCTTGGCTAAGAGATTGTCAAAGTTTTATCTCATTTTTGACTACATTTAGTTCGATTTATTCTGATTTATCATGTAACTTTGAATTTTTTGTTTTCATGTTCTAAAAGATTGACAATTGTAAGCAACGTCATAAAAGTGCTATTTGATGCCGTAAACATTTTTCGGGGATGATTTGCTGAGAATTCTTGCTCTATTTAAACCTGTAGGTATATATGCTCTTATGTTATCTGTTGGGGTTATCTGTCTGTGTGTGTGTATGTGTGTGTGTGTCCCGAAAAATTTCTTACTGGATGACACAATAATACTCATATTTCAGCGCAATAGGTGTTCCGGCCCCTGATTTCAAACATTTGTTTAAAATGGCTCGATCGAGCATCTGAAACCTCAAAATGACGAATCAGTATAAAAAGTGTAGTACTTACCCGGAGGTAGTGTTGGCAAAACGTTCCAAAAACATTATCGTTCCTATTCCCGTTTACGATACTCAATTATCGTTCCGTTAACGATAGCTGAATTCGTTCCGAAATTTATATTGTTCCTATTTTCGTTAACGACAGCTGCATATCGTTCCGTTAACCATAATTGATAGCGTTCCTAAAACATTTTCGTTCTTGTCCTCCTAAACGATGATCAATTATGGTTCCTTTAACGATAAATTGAACCGTTCCAAAACCTTTTCTATTCCTGTTCCCGTTAACGATGATTATTTATTGTTCGTTAACGATTAATTAAATCGTTCCATGGCATTTTCTATCTAAATTTGTTCCGTTTATTGAGCATATGCATTATTTTGTTATTGTTGACGTCAAGTTGCAAAAATCTACTAATTTATGTAAGTGACACATACACATACACATTAGATGCAATGTTTACTGTTATGTAGACAACGAAAAGAATAAAAAAAGCATAAGAATAAGGTAGACATAAGATTAGCTTTTTGAAAATGGAAATGCCGAATTCATGCGAAAGAAAATTTCGCTTTTCCAAACGTTTGTTGCTAAGATTGTGGTGCTTCTTATCAAGAAAAGCCGCCCGACTAAAGACTATTTCACACGGTGCTGATGTGGCTGGTACTGCAAACATTGATATGGCAATTGCATATAGATTCGGAAAAGCTGCTTTTTTCCTTCCAGTAGGAGAGCACATTGAAATCATTGTTAATACAGCGTTTGCGATCCATTTGAAACATGAAAAAACAATTTAGCCATTAAATAATTCATAAATCAGCGTGGGCAGGCTGAATAGAGAGGGGCAGGGTCGTGCCAGCAGGGAGTGCAAGCCCTAAGTGGGCGGCACCACACGTGGGCTTGGGGGGTTGGGGGGTATGCACCCTCAGAAGACAAAATACCTAACATGAAAATGAAGTAATGAATTTTCATGTCAAAAAACTTTAAAAAGTGCAAATTTTTCGGCGCTTCGCGCAGAATCTTGTCATTTCCTACAATTCTTTGACTAAAATCTCTGTCAGGTCCATCAACAGATTATAAAAATGGAAGTTTATTTATAATGCGTTTACTTACATATTACCTATTATTATTAAGTTAGTGCCAATATAAAACGACAAACTTCTTAATTAGGGGCAAAAAATCTTAAATTTTTAATGTAGTCAATTCCAATATAAAAAAGTGGAGTTTTATTCAGGAATAGAATTAAATTGACTTGAAATCCTCCATTTTTAGCATTCGCGCCCTTGAACATTCCTTATACAAAGGATAATTAACAGTGGCGTGGCCAGTGGGGGAAGAAAGAATTCCCACTGAGATATTTTTCAAAAAAATATCAAATTTTAATGTCAAAACGCGAGTACCAGAAAATAAAACGACAAACATCTTAATTTGGGTTAAAAAATTAAATTTGTGATCTAGTCAATTCCAATATTAAAAAAATGAAATTCATTTTAGAAATAGAGTTAGATTGACTTGAAATCCATAATTTTTCTAGCATAACCTGACGTTATAAAAAAAATAAAATTTAAAAATTTTCTGGGGCTCCGCTCAGGACCCCGCCAACCTGAACCCCAGCCATCATACTTGGGAATAGCCAAAGCTTCAGTCCGTCCAACGACGGGCTCTAGAAGGTTGGTTGGTCCCTAGTTGGGCTGAATATGGGTCGAAAAAGACAATGTTCTTTGATTTTGCGCCATTTTCTCACGTTTTTTTCAAAATCAGCCCGTCCAGCTTTTGCATCAGCCCGTTCCATGGACGGGCTGGGATGGGCTATTGCCCAGGTGTGCCAGCCATATTTATGTCCCTGTTTTCACTTTCAATCAGACATGTAACGGCTCGAAATTTGGGAGGGGGTTCCCGGCCATTTTCAGAGAGGGGGGGGGTAAATTACCTCACTTTTTGGCCAAAATCGCCTAAAAACGGCCAAAAATTTCAATTTTTTTCAAAAAATGGGGGAGGGGTCAAAAATTTTCTGGCTTTCGTGGGATCGGAGGACGACCAATTCTGGGTGGGTGATCCCCCATAACCCCTGGTACATGTATGGTTTGAATCGATAGAGCTTGCTGCCCTGGATAAAATCTAGGCTACGCATATTGTCGGAATTATCCACTTTTTTGATCATTAATGCATTGAGTGATGCGAAATCAGCTACCATATATATATATATATAGTTCGAACGATAGACTCATAGAAAAATTATTCTATAAAATAAAGTGAAAAATTTCTAATTTCTTCAAAACTTTTCATCAGCATTTTTTAGAGCTCGCAGAAAGACGCTAAAAACTAATTTCATTTTTGCCCATCTCCTGATGATTTTCGAGATATTTGACTTCAAAATTTCGGACTCTCCCCTTGGGAAAATCCTGGCTACGCCTATGCCAAAGTCGGTTGTCCTCCCATCCCTCACTTAGCTGAGGCTTGGTAAACCCAAAAATGGAAATTTAGGTTAAAAATGTCTAAAAATAGGCCCTCTTTGAAGGTGGAAAGAAATCTTACGGCATGGTCAATTTAAAATGCTCAAAAATGTATCTTTCATAGCGAAAATTATTCATTTCGTCCATTTTTCGGCCAATTTATGGCACTTTCAAAAAAAGGTGAAGCTGACACCTTCCCGCCCCTAATGTCCGCGCATTGACCGGACTTCTATTACCAATTTTGGAGTTATGTAGGTACGATTCCAACAAAAATGAAACCAGTTATGAAAAACGAATGTATTTTGTCCAGCGCTATCCTCCCTTTTTTCGGGCGTGATTCCTTTTTTGGGCTTTCTTTATCAAGCGTATGACCACTATCTACCGCTTCATCCCCACTCATGATATCAGCTTCCAATACATAATCTGTGCTTAGCTCCGTCGACTCACTACACATATCCATATTATTGTCCTCCATGAAAACTATCGCTTAATCCCTTGATTAGTCAATGAAGTTGTGAAAGACTGAATCGCAGACAGAATACATTTAAAAAAAGGATCGACTGATCGAGTATGATGAACAATGCAGAAGAGCAGGAATGAGATGCATGCGTGAAGTACAATTTGAATAATTCACGAAAACAAACATACAGTAATTACGCGTGCAAGTTTTAACCTATGAATTCAATAAGTTGTTGTAGTCGATTTACACTGATTCAAAAACTGTGATCCGAGCACAAGGTTTCGTTAAGTAGACTATAGATGAAACAGACTATAGTCGAATCTTACATGAAATGCTTGATATTAGTTTCAAGTAATAGTTCAAATCGTATTTTACTTACAAATTACACCGAGCATTACACTCTTCGTTCGCCCGTTCTGTTCTTTTGCTTTTTATCAGCCGCGTTTTCCTGTTGCGCTTTAACCCGATTTTCAAATCGTGATTTTGTCCCCGAGAACATGGCCAGTAGCATTGATATGACTTTTAAGACCATTGAGATTATTGCTTCGATCTCAATAGTCATTTTATTTTTTATCCCCGACCGCTTGGAACTGAATTTAGTAGCAGCTGGGACTGATAAAGATTCGATTCCGGACGAAACCCATATCAAATTTAGGCATTACTACTGTTCTAGAGGGGCAACGATTTATGGAATGAATAAGAGTCAATCTCAAAGGCGACTGGTGATGACTGGCTCACTGGTGAAGTATCCAGAGACTAAGGTATGCAACAAAATTATTGCTTTATCGATTATCATATTTTCGAAGTTCATGGGTACAATCGCTTTAAATTTAAACTAGCACACGTGACCCTTCTGCCCCATTTGCTGTGCAAATCAGTCGCTTCGCTCCCCATTTACAAAAACGATGTAGGAGTAACTTAAGAATATGGTACTTTCAGAATACTAAGAAATAAACTTCAGAAAAGCGAATTTTTTCGCTCAGTACTTAGAACATGTTGAAAGAAAGCGCGGGAAAAAATTTCCATCCGTCAATGATCAATATTACAAAAGCTATGGGTTATGTTAATTAGCCTCTTCTCGACCTAAGCAAGCATCTTCTCGACCTAAGTGTATTTGAAGATTCAAACAGCTGAATGCAGAATCACACGCAGATACCCAATTTACGTCGACCTATGCATCTATACATCGACCTAAGCATCTATACATCGACCTAAGCATCTAAAAACCTACCTAAGCATCTATAGATCGACTTAAGCATCTATACATCGATCTAAGCATCTATACATCGACCTAAGCATCTATACATCGACCTGAGCGGGAGCGACCTCGACCTAAGCAGCTTAAAACACCTTTTCAGATATACTAAGCCTAAGCCTAAGTATAATAGAAGCTAAAACTTAGATTTTTTTATATCTTGTCAAGTAAAACCGAAAAAAACATGCAAAAAGATATAAAATTTTTTTAAAGTTTTTTACAATTTCAAACAGCTTTTCGTGCCTTTTCCTTTCTTCTCCTTCATTGCTATGCTTCCTCCCGTAATTTCAGCCTATATTATTTATTTCTGACAAATGTGTAAGTCCTTGGATCGAGCCGTTTAATCGTCCCACCCAACACGCACATAGAGAGTTGCCTGCAACTTTGCAAGTATGGCTCAGATTTTCACCAAATTTTTTTTCCGCGCCTCAATTCATCATGTTCTACCATTTTGGCAAAAAAATTTTGGCATTCCATATTCGTTTTGCTCCTTTTCTTAAAGTACCATATTCTTAAGTTTAGCCAACGATGTATATAACTGATAAACAACACGCCAAAAGTTGCCTAGAAATTCATACGTCTTATGTGTTATTGTATTATGATGTTGTCTTAATGTTCTTATTTACTCCTTTCAAATTTTACTGTTTTTTTCCCGCTCACTCTGTGATATCCATTGTTTGGCACCTCTCACTACAATACATGTCAAAATATCATTAAGGAGCGCTCGCTAAGCAGAAATTATCAAGTCCTCTAAGGTTGCCTCCGCTCTACAAATTGAATTGGTTGTAAATCACCATGTTAACCAAAATATTACAATTTCAATTAAGCAGATTTCTTCAGTCACTTTTCGACGACTGATTTTATTTTGCTTACTTGTAAATGTTTCTTGCTTCTTTCTTCTGCTCGTGCGGTAATTAGATGGCATTGTGAGCTGCGCATAAAATTGTACTTTTGTTCATCCCCATTGTAAACAGATGCAAAAAGTTCCATACAAAACTATCCGCTAGAAGCAAAAATACTTAAAATTGTAGTAGCATTTAAGAAAGCCTGGCGTTTGCTATTTTCGGTTGCTTTACATCAAATCGCACGTACATCGGTTTACGCCATCAAAAACAGAATTTGTAATGTGGCATTTTGGTGTATTGCGAGCGAGCTCTCAATGATTAATCATGCTTGTTAGTAACTTGCGTAATTTCCTGTTAAACCGTGTTGTAGCTGTTTAACGTTGCCATATCGTGTATTTTAATTAGTCTGATCGGAAATAGAAGTTCAATAAATCTTAGAGGCCTAATTTGGGTATTAACCTTTACGCTGGCCTTCTGCAAAGGGGCAAAAGCCCAAAAGTTTACGTATTGGTTAGGGTTATGCTTGGGCTTCGATACTCGTTTATCTCAGAATTCACTCCGTGAATTTTTTCATATCCTACATTAAGGTCAGCCGTGTAATCAGTAATAAGTAGTTAGAATTCAAATAAAATTTAATCGCTGTGATTTAAGATATTTAAAAAAATTGCTCTTGAAGCACTCGACAGTACAATAAAAGTTGGTCTAGGGAGGCGTAAAAGATTTGCCCCCGGGTTAGGTACTGCTTAAAACTTTTTATATACTAATTCGTCATTTTCGGGTTTCAGGTGCCTGATCAAGTCATTTTGATCGAAAGTTCGGAATCAGGGGGCCGGAACACCTATTGCGCTGAAATATGAGAATCATTGTGTCATCCAGTAAAAAATTTTTAGGGACAAACACACAGAGAAGTCCAAAAGATAAAATAATAGCATACATACTACAGGTTTAAACAGAGCATGAATTCTCAGCGAATCAATCCCGAAAAATTTTTACAGTATCAAAAACCACTTTTATGGCGTTTCTTACAATTGTTGTTCTTTTAGAACATAAAATCGAAAAAATTCAAAAAAATCACATGATAAATCTTAACAAATAGAACTAAATATAGTCAAAAAATGAGATAAAACTTTGACAATTTCTTAGCCAAGAGATCGATAAAAGCGCCTCAAGGAGCACATTTTCTTCTTTTTTGAAGACCGAAAATTCAGCTAAAGTCATACTTTCCTGAAAAAAACACGTTGTGAACATGGATTGTAGTGCTTCGCTGCTTGCTATAAAACAACTTGAAATGCATCTTCAAGACGCATGTTGCGAATGAATAAGTGAATCCACCCCCAAGGTATAAACTTTAACCCGCTAGAAACTGACTTTATGCAAAAGCAATTGAAGTTAAAAGTATAGCCTTAAAACGTAATACTTTTCCAAGAAAATAATTTTTTCCGACTCACAACCTTAGGTGAACAGCACCGAAATTCTGAACGGGGGGGGGTGAAAAAATTTTCAAAGGTCAAAAAATGGTCTTAAAAGTGGCCGTATGACGAAAAAAACACAATTTTTCGACGTTTCTCATCGAGCACTATCCAATGGCATCAAAAAATCGCTAAAAAAGCAAAAAAAATTTTCAAAATTTGAATTCTGGGGAGGTATTTTGATTTCTAGGGGGAGGGTATTTCAACTTCTGGGGGTGCATACCCCCCAAACCCCCCACGCCCATGTGTGCTCACAACCGAATAATTTGGCAGACATAAAGAGACGTAAGCGTGACCAAGTGAGTTTTTTCACCCTCCAGGTCCTTGCGCTGTTTAGACTCTCATTCATTGCCTAATGTGACCTAATCAAAAACAAAAGATAGATATTTCAATGGAATTTTATTATTGCATACAATAAAATTCTATTAGCCGTTTATACTGAGTTGCTTAAAAATCGCTATATATTATACCTCTGCTCAAAAATGTAGCACTCTCATTCCTTGCTTAGTAAATACTGAGTGTAGAGAAAAAAATGAAAAAATATACGTTCAATGTACCCAAATATATTATAGGTACGAGCTGACGCGCTACCTATGATTATATTCTACTATCTGAAAACTTGCCGTGAATACGATTCTAAAAACATAGGTGAGAAACGCATTAGATCATAAAAGCCGTTTCGCTATTTTTTGATGATTTACAATCTTAATAGAGTAATATGATAATGAATTTTCAGGATAGCTGGATATAGAATCTATAAAAAAATAGTTAAATATGGAAAAATTGAAAAAAAATTTAAAACAGTTGGCCAGATAAAGGATGGATATGTAATTTGCAATGAGTTTTGGCCGTCATTGATCATTTAGCTCAGAGATTGGGTATTTTAAAACGATTTTCAGCAGAAACAGCTTTTTCAGCATAGTTTTCTTCTATTTTAAAGCAAAGCTATTAAAAAATTTTCGACATTCTTAATTTTTACGCGCTTCGCACCAGATTTTCGCTAAAATCACAAATTTAAATGATTTCTTCATATGAAATACTCTAATATACTCAAAGTTTTCGAAAAAATGTGCCAAAAGCGATTTTAAAAAAGTAACCAATATAAAACGCCGAAACACGCTACTTTTCACGTAAAGGGCGTATTTTTCGACCTATTTTCAACTGTTTTTTGGATGAGTTGTGGTTGTGCCGCCCCCTTCCCATTAGGAAAATTCTAGATTCGCCACTGGGTTTGAAAACGGTCTAAGAAAAATTAGATGCTTTGTCGTTCGCGTAAACACGAAGAATATGCACCTCTCACACTTAAGCTAATCCATTGATCTAAGTATTCACTTCTTGATTTCCGCGAAAATTTGTTAAATTATGTTTTTGAAGGTAGAATACAAAATTAATTAAAAAATTACTTCTTGTTACATAATAACACAAAATTAAATTAGACCTAATACAGGCTTTTTGACGAAATTTATATTTCTGAATTACCCACGATTGCTGAAATTCCTGATACTTATCTTCAGAAAACATAGTAGGTAGTTTATGAACATACCTGGGTGTGGGGATGATTTGGGGGTATGCACCCCCCTCAGAGAAACCAAAATACCCCCACCCTCAGAAATCAAAATACCCCACCAGAATTCAATTTTTGAAATTTTTTTTGTTGTTTTCCGCAATTTTTTGACGCCAATGAATAGTGCTCGATGAGAAACGTTTAAAAATGGTTTTTTGCCATACCACAATTTTTAAGGCCATTTTTTAACCTTCAAAAAATCTTGCATCCCCAGAATTTTGGTGCCGCCCACCTATATTTATGAATCTTTATTACTATTATATACCTTTTCACCCGTTTTTCTCATCGATAGACGAAAATGTATGACGTACATTTTTTATGCACAGGCTCTATTAGGATGCTTTGAAAACAGCCCAAATAAGTCAGATTGCATGTGCCTGAGCAACTATTGGATCTTAGGATGCATGTTTGCTGGTTTACTTAATGCGCTAGTGTGCCTTATTGATTTGATTTTTATGATATCGAATTGGGACGCTCCTAAAAGCGCCGTGATTAATTTTTTATCCCCCAGCTTCAAGATTCTTACTGCGGCATCCAATATTGTGTTAGGCGGTTCGACTTATCACCACTTGATCAGAAAGTAATACTCAAAACAGTTTTACTCTTAGCTAAATTTATAATTCAGTAGTTTTTGTGCAATACGCTTGTAAACATGCATAGGCTAATCAGCAGCCGAAATCTAAGGGATGATAAAGTTTGGGTGGCGTAAAACCGGCTAAAATCTTAAAAAAACATGCTAAAACTTCAGTTCTGATGAGTCTATCGATTTTTGGAAATCTAATGGATTATAGGAGGTGTAAACTCCTAATCACACATGGGCGTGGGGGGGATCTGGGGGGGGGGGTCTGGACCCCCCAGAAACAAAAGACCCCCCAGAAATCAAAAGACCCCCCCCAGAAATCAATTTTTTGAAATTTTTTTTCGTTTTTTTCGCAATTTTTTGATGCCAATGGATAGTGCTTGATGAGAAACGTCGAAAATATCGCCATATCACCATTTTTAAGGCCATTTTTTGACCTTCAAAAAATCTTGGACCCCCCAGAATTTTCTTGCTGCCCACGTATGCTCCTAATCCATTACGCTCATGTAAGGTTAAATAAATCACTTTCCGCATATACAAGGTGGGTAAAAAACTAATGGCCTATCGAACCTTGTAACTTCTTAACGGCGCAGGCAAATGAAATGCGGTTTGCTCTGAAAAATTTTTATCATCTCTGCATTTACAGCTTGATTTGATATTTGTACTCATCGCGTTGTCCAGGAGGTACACGCAATTAAGTAAAAGTTGTGTTTTCGAGTCATAAAAGCATCAATCATAAATACTAATTGCATTCGTTTTTCTGTGACTTTTGAGTGAAACATTTTTTTTCTAGAGCCAATTTTTTATCTATCGTAAATTTTTTATCTATCGCTAAGAGTAAATAGATAGAGTAATAAATAAAGTCCGCTAAAATTATATAAAGCCAACCGCGTTCAATTATCATTTTCTCTTAAAAAGTTATAATGTTGTGATGGTAGCTTATTTTATGCAGCGAATTTGTAAAATCATAAAAAAAAAACTTTTATAAAATTTGGTGTAAATTATACAAGCTAAACTTGCATAATTTAAACCTTATTACATTCATGCAGTATCGTTCTTTGACCCACCCTGTAAACAAAAGCTAAGTCGTCTCGAAGTGATCTTTCACAGATAAATTAGGTAACAGAATCGCGCAGGAGCATGAGAATTGAGGAATTAAATCTATGATTCATTGATGAACACTGACCTCTGAATTAAATTTTTTTGCGAGTTTTTACGATTTTCAGCCCAACAAATTTTCAGGATCTAAATGCCGTTCATTGCGAACATTCACTCTGTAAGTCAACGATATAATCTGACCCAAATTGGCAAAACGAGTTTGAGCAAACATATTCGTAAAAATAAACTAAGATTTACTTTTGCGCTGTACTAAATTCTTTAAATCTCTGCTGATACAATATTTTTGCAAGAAACCTTCACATGTAAGTTGAGTTAGCGTCTATACATACACTGTGCATGTAACAGGGAAAATAGATTCGAGCGCTCGACTATATAATTAATCTGAGTTTCACACCACGCTTTTCTCCGATCTCAGCTTTACTTTCTGCATTTAATTGGAAAGTTGGATTTGAAATTTTACTTTGCTGAATAGAAAAAAATCTAACTTTTTAAGCGCAAAACGCATAGATTAGAGTCAAAATTCAAAAATATAATTGGGATGCACAACCGCCGCGTAATTCCCGCCGCATAGTTTTCAACTATCGCAGAGTACAGAATCGCCGCAGGTGCTATCAAACAAATGTGTCTCAGATTAGGCTGATGTACTTGTAAACAATAACATAACTTATGCACGATTCTCGTTTAATTATGCGAAATTTAGTAAAAGTCGTTTTTAGGGAATACCGAATGGCCGACTAAGAAACCGACCATATTTGCCAACCCGAAACTTTTTAGCTATTAGCGATAATCGAGTTCAGTTAGGGCCTTTGTCATTTTTTATAGTTGTACATTCAAGCGTCGAAAATGTGACACTTTTGAGGCAAAATGAGCTAAAAAGGCACATTTTCTACAATTTTACGAAGAATCTATAATTCTAGAGTGTTGCTTGCAGCCATAATACGGGGTTCGGTAACAATTCCCGGGGTCAAAACAATCTGGGAAGACACACTTCCTCCCCAAGAACGCGTATGATGCATAGAACTTGTTTAGCGATTTATGACCTTTGTGGCTGTTCTGTACTATGCTGCGATTGTGAACTAAGTATGCAACAGTTCTGTAATTGCGGCGGTTGTGAACTAGTTACGTGGCGAATGTGAATTGTGCGGCGGTTGTGCATCCTAATGCTGCGGTTCTGTACTATGAGGCGTTTGTGAACGATGTGGCGGTCAAGAGCTATGCGGCGAATGTGCATCCGACCCAAAAAGATAGTGGGACAAATATTCTAGAAAATATTCATTAGTATCACTTCGAAATTTCAGTAATGGAAAATTCTTTTTGAATATTCTAGAAAAGATCCATTAAGGCATGCAGACATTAGAGCGCACGACATTAGAGCGCCGACATTAGAGCGCCGACATTAGAGCGCGCGACATCAGAGCGCAACTACATTAGAGCACGCGACATTAGAGCGCGCGTCATTAGAGCGCGCGACATTAGAGCGCGCGACATTAGTGCGCGCGACATTACAGCGCGCGACATATGGTACATCATGGAGGCGGACATAGACTTCGCTTTCCACGAAAAAATTGTAACTTTTTGACAAACGTATATTTGAAAACGTACATCCACTAATTCCACCAGTGTACAACTAAACCAGAAAGTAAAGAAAGAATTCAAAAGTCTGTTCATTGCTTTACAAAACAAAAGAAACCGCATGCATTTATCACTACCTGAGACCGAGATATTCATGCGTAGGTAGTTAACTTTGCCCCGTTATAATAGAAAGCGTATCCAATTCTGAATCAGAAAGTATATGAATCGTTGCAAATAGTCTCGAGTGTTAGATGCAGTAGGACGTTTTTCAAAGGCATGCTCGTTTTTCCGTGAAGCTTTAACCGGCGAATTCTTTCATTTATCAGCATAAAAGTTTTGTAAAATTACGTGAAAAATATCTATCATGGCTGCGCTCTAATGTCGCGCGCTCTAATGTCGCTGCGCTCTAATGTCGTTGCGCTCTAATGTCGTTGCGCTCTAATGTCGCGCGCTCTGATGTCGGCGCTCTAATGTCAGCGCTCTAATGTCGCGCGCTCTAATGTCGGCGCTCTAATGTCGGCGCTCTAATGTCGGCGCTCTAATGTCGCGCGCTCTAGTGTCGGCTTACCATCCATTAACTATCAATTCAAAGCTTCAGTTGTAGAAAATTATTTTTTCGTTATGTTGACGCTACTGAACTGACTATGATTCGTTCTGTGTTCAGTTTAGTAGTATAAGCAGTACCTACTCGAAAATTAGCTTTTATTTTAGCCTATACACTATTAAACTTGGTACAAGTCACCAATAGCAGTTTAATTTATACTATAACAAAGTTATGCCTATGATCAAAATTCAGCAGAGTTCAGTAATAAAATTGTTTTTTACTATCCGATTCTACTCGTAAGCATTAGAAGAGTGTTTTCTCGTCGTTGTATGATAAATTTAATTGGGTGCTCTTACTTCGCAGCTTACTAAAAATGTGTTGAGATGAACAAGTGTTATTGGGGAATGTCTTTTGTCAATTTCTTTAATTTTTTAGAGTATAAAAATATTTTTATTGTCAATTTTCTGGAACATTTTTTTATTTCCTCAACCGTGATATTTATCTTCGAAAAATTTTTGAAATTTTTGTTTTAAGTATTTTAATTAAAACTCAAAGTCATGATCATCTATAGTCTGTTTCACACAACTTCGGTCTTAAATTTTAAAACCATGTCGGGCAACAAGCTGACAGATTGCGATTATAGCATTGATCTAATATATAATTATCGTAACCCTCGGCTTACTGTCCTTAAAAATTCTCAGAATTTATGCACAAAGTTATGTGAAACAGACTATAAATGTGTGAACGAATAGCAATGAGGAAAATTATATTGTGCAAATCTAGTAAAATATTATTCGTACATGAATAAGCGTCAATTTGTATAACTTTGCAAACCAGTCCAGAGCGACCATAGAGCTTTACTTTTTGTTCCGAGAAAAGTTGTGAGACTCGTACAAGGGTTTTTAAAAAGCGGCCCTTATGCTTTATTGCTCGCATTACTGCGAGTTTTTTAAAGTTAAAGGTTTCCGTGGTAGAGACGCCGTCCTAAAGCCGGCTTAAAATTCGATTGGTTAGGATTAATGGATATTAATATCAGTCTGTGCAAGTTTTTATGTTTTTCTAAAACATAATTCTTATTTCTCCTTTAAAACAATCTCGTAAGAACTTTTAATCGATAACTGTCACTGTACATAAGCATTGGCATGAGATAGACATGCACATAGTAAGTACTAATAACAGATTTAAGCTGAGTTAAAATACGATCTGAAGACCCTCGTGTACAATGGGAATGTGAAAGACTACAAAATTCGCATCAATTACAGTCTGAAACACTATTGTATCTTCTTGGCACTCGTGTGATGATGACCCTTTACAAATGCTAATTTTTTACGATGTGTCACTTCATGTTTAGTTTTAACATGTAAAAAGGCTTATCTTAGGCTGGAAAGAGGTTAGGTGGAGTTTTAGGTAATATGTCATATAAAAAATCGCTTGAAAACTGATAGACTAGAGCGCCGTCCTAGTCTGCGGTAATACGAGAGGATACAATTTTTTGGAACACTAAGCTTTATCTTACTAATGTTTCATGCATTTATTAGCAAAAATTCGAAGGATTGCTAAAATCATTTTCTACTTAGCAGGGATTGTGTGATTTTAACACTTTACAATTTATTCACTGTTCACTTTACTGGGAAACCTCTTCTATATGCAAGAGTATAGTTTTGTATTGGTGTCAAGGAATTTTATGTCTCATGCAAAGATTTATGAGGCTAGACGTATTAATTCCGACGTTCTTACACATTTTTTTCGAAAAAAAACTGAAAATTTCGATGCTTTGCCCTCTGATCCTCTATATTTTGTCTTTTATCCAATCATCATCTATACATGTGCTTTTCGTTACATGAAACATTAAAAAAATTTAATTTCACAGAAATTGAAATTTTCAGAAATTAAAAGTTGATGACCATAATTCATAGGAAAGGTGAAAGAGCGTCATTTTTGTGTTTCTTATCAATCTCTTCGCATGACATCTAAAAATCGCTAAAAAGCAAAACAACTTCACAATGAAATTTTTAAGCTTTTGAGAAATTCGGTTTCTGTATATTTGTTTTGATCCCCCATTCGTGACCTGAACTGTTATAAACTAAAACACATTTATACGTATTAAATGAATGCACCTGAACGGAAACATGAGCGCCATGTGCGTAATATAAAATGTTGCAATAACATATGCTGAAGCCAGATATTTTTTCGTCTCCAGCGCAGCAAAATTTATGTGGTTGGATGAAACCGTGCCGGCCGTCTGTATCCACCTTCTATATACTCGTATTTTCACGGTTCCAAGTTTCGGGTGGAGGTTCCTCAGCTATTTTTCGGAGAGAAGGGTAAAGGATCTTCAATTTAGGCCAAAAATGGCCAAACAATTCGACTTTGTCCGAAAATCGGGTGGGGGTTTCAATAATTTCCTGGCTTTGAGGGATGGGAGGACGATGGAATTTGGGTACGGGATCACTCCGTCCCCTTGTTGCATGTTTGATTAATTATAAGGTATCATGCGTTTTTCAATTTCAGCTGGGACTACAAATACACGGAAGTTTCCGGAGACGACTATTATTATTACTATATACCCATTTGCTGGACGATAGCCATTTCCGGCATGTTCGTTCTACCACTTTTGACTTTCATAGAAGGAATCGTTCGCTACGTTCGTTGAATCTAGGCGATCGAATTAGGACCTTTACTGACGAATTTGCGTTATGCGTCTTGTTCGAATCACGAAACTTATTTTTATTAATTATTCCAGTGGCTGCGTATTTAGATGATGTACTGATAAGTACAGAAATGTCATATGTAATATGTTTGCTTGAGCCTTTAAGTTTTTTAGCCGCGTATTCCCATATTAACTTACAGTATGAAAATGGTGCAATTAAATGGCTTTCGAATACTAAAAGCTTATGGGTGTTGTCTCTGTTAAATGAGCATTTGTTCTTGGTAAAATTACTCAAGTCTGATATCCGCCATTTCAAGCTTTATACGATGTTTTCATGACTTAGGAACCTATGTACCTGCATATAATAAGCAGCCAAAGCCATTACGCAATTGGTACTCATTTTCAAAGCATAGAGCCCAACCAAGGGACCCTCTTTTCGAATATACATAAAAACAGTTTGAAAAGAAGTTTAGTTCTGCGATGTGTTAATACGAGGGGTATTCAATAAGTCCATAGCTTTTTCAAGATAAATGATCTGTCGAAGTACCCTTTTTGTCAGCATATATTGTAGCTTGTTTTAGGAGACTACACAAAGTTTCAAACCAGTTTCTCTTGTATTTCAAGAGTTATTAAAATTTTTTCCCACTTCTTGCTATATGATTTTTATAGCAAATTTTTTGCACAAAAATGCAGTTTCATAATTTGTTTCTCAATCTTGCAAAAAACGACCAGTGTGAATGTCAATTCACAGGAAGGTAGTAGGGATACTGGTTTATTTTTTAAACCCAATTAGTACTCAATTTTCCAAGTTTCTTTTGACGCACGGTGTTTCAAACTGAGACACCCTGTCAAAATCATTTTTCAACAAAAATTGAGGTTGCTGGCTTCATAGGAAAGATTAATCAATGTAATAAAATGCAATAAATACCCAAAACACTGTAGAGTCATTACAAAAAATTTAACTGAGCTTCTTCTAATTGTCTAAAAATGCCAGATAGTTGTTTCTGTGCAGGGTGTCAGGATTTTTGCAGATGAAAGTGGGATAA
Source organism: Mermis nigrescens (assembly GCA_036768485.1). Taxonomy (NCBI): domain Eukaryota; kingdom Metazoa; phylum Nematoda; class Enoplea; order Mermithida; family Mermithidae; genus Mermis; species Mermis nigrescens. Next base: position 13,537,417 of record JAVLUZ010000154.1, read on the forward strand.
ATAACCTGCTCATGCTTTAGAGATTTCTTACTAAATGAAGGGATATTGTGAGTAAATCATAACAGGCAGTAAAGTACCAACCCATTGCTACCATTGGAAGGCAGCAAAATCAATTTTCAATCTAATGTCAACAAGGTGGCTTGTAACGAAATCTCACTATACCATTTAATGCAACAATTTTTAGAATTGCAATATTTTCTTGAGTATGAAAGCAATGAAGTTAAAATTTTGCCTGCGCTGCTGAAACATGTTCAAGTACACGCTGATGAAAAATAATCATCAGAAAATTATTTCCCTGGAAAAAGCTATACCTACTTCACTTGAACACCCCTCGTATGTATAAAAAATAAATCGAAAAATGGTAATGAATTACAGACGTAAGTTGTAGGTGTGTCCGCAAATGTATGTTTGAGTGCGTGTTATTATTAAATTCTTATTGACGCAGGCTATTTTCCTATTTTCGCCAATCAAAATGGTCGATCTAAGTAATGGGCCTGTCTTTGGGCAGGGGGTCAGAAATTCAGATTGATTTTTTGGGGTAGGGAATTTAAGGATTTTGGGCATGCTCTAGGTATGAAACTCGAAACGTGCTATAATGAGGAATTCCTTTGCAGGTTTACGTTGCTAAATGATAACTAACTTCCCTGAAAATTTTAGCGAAATCGGTGACTATCGATCGAGCCGATCTGGGCTGACCCTTAACCCTCTGTTTACCGTGTGCTATGCCGGAGGCATAATAAATCACTTTATTGGCATTTTTTCTCTTCGTATAGCCTCGTTTTCGCTCTAGTTACATTACATTGTTTTTAATGATTTAGCTTGATGAGAAGTTACAGAGTAGTAAAACATAAGCATTTTTTGGGCTATTTACAGTAATATCACAAAGACTTAAAATGGGAAAATAAGGTTAATAAAACATTTAGCGGTTATTCCTTTCCAGCTTTTCAAATGCAACCCCTAGTTGTGTTTAACGCAACACAAATCTATTTTTTCTTGTTTTTGCATGGATATCCACGAGGCGCCTATTCTTATGCATTGTAATAGTTTTCTAGTTGTACATCTTTTAAAAATGATTTTCACATAAAATAACAGACATATTTAAAAAGGGCATAAAAATCGCACTAAATGAAAGTAATAACTGTCACAGCATGTAAACATGGTGTAGCTTAATATCGGGCGGATTTAAGGAGGGCGGCCGCCTCCCCCTTGGCCAGAAATATTTGGCGAGATAAATAATGGATATGTAGTTTGCAATGATTCTGGCCGTCAGGGAACATAATTTCTCAAATTTTTCCGGCACTACATGCTGGATGACACCTATTAATGACATTTATTCATTTTCTTGGCGACCTAGAAGCCATTTTCTGTTCATGCAGGTTTCAAAACAATTTTAACAGCAGAAACAGCTATTTTTACATAGTTTTCTTCTATTTTCAATTAAAAATTTCGATGTTTCGCATCAAATGCTATAAATACAGGAAATCAAGCAGTAAATCATGCTTCTAGACGTCTATCCGCCTTAGTTTCACAAATTTTCCGGCGCTTCGCGCCAGATGTTTGTTAAAGTCAAAGAAATTTAATAATTTTACCGCACAAAATGGTCAAAATATTTTAGAATTTTTAGAAAAAATATTGCGTTAAAAGTGATTTTATGTAAAAATATACAATGTGAAACACCGAAAAAACGCTATTTCGCGCGTTAATGGCAAATTTTTGGATCTATTTTTGACTGTTTTTGGAAAAGTTGGGATACCGCCCCCCTCCCCTTAGGAAAATCCTAGATCCATCACTGCTTAATATGGACTAAGAGTTTTTGCTGATGGTGCACTTCGACTGCAAAAACATGATGTTAAACGGAAACTTAACAACAGTCGCTCATATATGGTTATCGTGATCCTCAGCTTACTGCGATTAAAATTCTTAAAACTTATGCACGAAGTTATTTACAGACTATAAGTAGCGTGCATTTTAAGGGGTCTAATCAGTGTGCATTTTAAGGGGACGGTGGCAATGTTGGGACTAGCGGTGAGAAGATTGAGACAATGAAAATGTTGTGGCAAACTTGGAATCATAGATGTACAGCATGTTCGATCTATTTCGGTTGACCTATTTCGGTTGGGGGTCTCCTATATCCTGCTATTTCAGGATGACGGATTAAGACCGTAGATACACAACATGGCCGATCTGGGGTGGGTGAGCCGGTCTGAGGGGTCAAGAATTGAGCTTTTTAGGCGAAAATGACCTTGAAACCTGGTATAAGCGTCGGAACAGCGCTAAAACTATATCATTATAACAGAGTTTTTGGTCAATTTTAAGCACTTTTAAAGAAAATTTCCAATTTTTACCCGTTTCGGCCTTTATTTTTGCCTCATTTTAACCTCAAAATTTTTTACTTATTTATTCTGGGGTGGGGTCAGAGACCCGTGAACACGACACGTGCATGTCTTGTTAGGACTTGCGGTGGGAATGTTGAGACTCACGTTGGGAATGTACGGACGGTGGGCATGTTGGGCCTATACAAGCACATCATGGCCAGTCTGAAGGAGGTCAAAAATGGAGCTTTTCTTGGGCCTAAATTACGCTAAAAACTGTTATAAAGTCTAAAACAGCTTAAAAACTATGTACCTACGGTAAGCTACAGTTTCTGTTCAATTTAAAGCATTTATGAAGGAATTTTTTAAATTTTTACTCATTTTTAGCCTTAGTTTGCCTGATTTTTCTTGAGAAAATTTTTTACTTTTTCCTTCTGGGGTCTAGACTCTTGAACCCCTATCTTCATCCTACGCGGATATGGATTCGGACTCATGAGGGAATGTTAGGACGATGGGAAGGTTAGGGCCCACAGTGGGAATGATGGGATGCTGTGAATTTCGGGACGGTGGGAACGTTTGGATAGTGGTAATGTTGGGGCTCGCTTTGGAAATCTTAGGACACGACCACACGTGGGCGTGGGGGAAGGAGGATTCGGGGAGTATGCATCCCCCTCAGAAGTTCGAATACTCCCCTCAGAAACCAAAATACCCCCGGAATACAATTTTTGAAAATTGTTTCAGGTTTTCGCAATTTTTTGATGCCAATGGATAGTGCTCGATGAGATACGCTAACAAATTGTGTTCTTTCGCCATACTACAATTCTCAAGACCATTTTTTGAATTTTAAAAAATCTTGCTACCCCCCTGTCCAAAATTTTGGTGCTGCCCACTTATGGGCACGACCGAATCTGTAATGCTTTCGAATCACCTTACTGCAAAAAAGTCCGAAGAATTTGGAAACAGAATATAGATAAAATGTGATGATCACACGTACAGATTTTTTAGAAGCTCATCGAATTCGCCGTAAACACAATCTCTTGGTTTGAAATAACTTGTCACTCAATATTTTAATTTTACAACTAACTTCTTGCCGAGCTTTACACACTGCCTTCACTCATCCGTTTTTAATTTTCTCGCTCCTTCACCAGTCCAGGTTTTTGCTGCGTTTTGCCCTCAGCCGTACATCGTGATTTCGTCTACTAGAACATGGCTAGCTGTATTGATCTGATTTTCAAGCTTGTCGAGATTATTGCTTCGATATCTATCGCCATTTTGTATTTGTTGCCCGATCGCTTGGACTTTAATCTCGTAGCCGCTGGGACTGATAAAAATTTGAATCCAGATGAAACCCGAATTAGTTTCAGGCATTTGTACTGCTTTAGAGGAACGACTATTTATGGATTGCATAAAAGTCAGCTCAAAAGACGACTTGTGCTGACTGGTTTACTGACAAAATACCCGGAGACTAAGGTAAGCAGGGAGATAGTAGGTGCCATTTTATATAAAAATGCTGAAAGTCTTACATGTATCTTAAATTTATAATTAATCAGCATGTTCAACAGTTTCAATTATATGCAAATCTTGTAAAAAATGCTAGGAACAAAAGATTTAGTGCACCGTCGATTGCCAAAACTGATAGCTATGATAGGTACTATGTTAAAAACAACGCCTGCATGTTCAATCAACTGGACTTTGTCTAAGTTAAAAATCAGATTGTCTCTTTGATGGCCTTCAATCTCAGCTACTTGAAATTCTATTCAAAATTGAAAAAAATTTTCTGCATAGCTGAAGAATAGAATTTTTAGATTGCAAGCATTAAATGAGATTTGACTGAGAACACAAATCTTTAATACTCGTAATCGTAAATCTAAAAGGGCTTAGCAAGAAAACTATAAAATACGTTAAATAAGATTCAAGATTTTGGTGTTTACGTAAAATCGACTGATCTTTGATTTAAATCATGCCGATGATTTTTGGCATAATGATGCAGAAATGTGGTTTTTAAGCAGTCAAAGAGAATTCTATAATATAAACAGTTAAAAAGATGCGTAGCTGTTAAGGTATTTATGAAAGCCTAATTGGTCCCCGACATAGTTAAGCTCATTCCTAAATCATACTTTTACTTTTGGAGGCTTCCGTGACTCAAAATCCAGTGAATCTAATTATTTTTGTACAAAAAAAGATAAGATTACATACGAAGATACCTTTTAAAAATAATTGGAGCATTATTTTTAATTTCAAAGGTGCACAATATTGAATTCGACCTAATGTTATTCACCTAACAAAAACATATTTCTTAATTATATGATCAGTGATTTGTTTCATATCCTCAACTCAAATACAAAGACTATTAGAGGATAAAACTGGCAAAATATCAAAATTTTCTGAGAGCTCTTGCACACAGAGTAGATAATAGGGATTATCTACTCCGTGTGCCTAGACTGACTTAAGTTTCAAGTAACAAAAAATCAATAAATTTTGCCGCTTTAGATCAATTACTATGCTATTTTTCTAAGTTTAAAGACTTGAAAGCTCCAAAATGTTTTGTCGTAAAATTATATAATTGTTCTATTAAGACTTGCATTTATCAATTTTCTCTCTTATTTTTTTATGAAACTTTAAAATGCTCTTCAAGAAAATAAAAATGATGAAATTTGTCAGGAACCTAGAAACTTGTTAAATTATACAAACTTAAACGTCGAAAATTCCAGTTTAAACACTCATAGTGCAATAGTGTATTTTATTAGCAAAGAATATATGTACGTGGTACAAAAAGTGCCCACATAAACAGGACGTTTGAGGGTCGAGAATGTAAAGGGACCTCGTACAAGAACACACTGCATAAAATAATTAATTTTTTGTACGTCATTTATGCTAAATAAAATTGTATGAATATGCATGTTTTTTGCACAGGCTTTATTGGGGTGCTTAGAAAACAGTCCAAATAAGTCGGATTGCATGTGTCTGAACAGTTTCTGGATCATTGGATGTATAGTTGCGGGTTTGCTTAATGCTATGGTATGCATTATTGATTTGGTGTTCATGATATCGAATTGGAACGCTCCTCCAGAAATCGCCATGATCGGGTGTTGTTGCTTCTTTTTCACAATTATCACTATGGCATGCAATATTGTGTTCGGCGCCGTGACCTGGCACTATTTGATCTCAAAGTAATACTCAATATGATTTTACTCTTGGCTAAGCTTATAAAAGTACGCTGATGCAAATCATGGCTGTTAAATATTTGTTTATACAGAAACCTATACCTAGTCTCAAATGATCGTCTACGGACGGAATAGGGGCCGTTGCGACCATAGGTGGGCAGCACCGAACTTCTGGGGGGGGGGGTGAAAAAATTTTCAAAGGTTAAAAAAATGGTCTTAACAGTGGTCGTATGGCGAAAAAAACACAATTTTTCGACGTTTTTCATTGAGCACTATCTAATGGCATCAAAAAATCGCTAAAAAAGAAAAAAAATTTCAAAATTTGAATTCTGGGGGAGGGGGGTATTTTGATTTCTGGAGGGAGGTATTTTAATTTCTGGGGGGTGCATACCCCCCCCCGACGCACACGTTTGGTTGCGACACATGTGTGGGCAGATAAAACTAAGAGGTTGGGACCACCGAATTCAAAATACCCCGCTGGACTCTGTATTAAATTTCTGAAATTTTTTCACGATTTTTTACTAACAAGATAACATTGATTTGGCTAAAAAAATCTCTATCGCTTTTAACTTTATTTATTCTTATCAAACGCACGACGATAAAGTTTATATTAAGCAGAGTCGAAAAAAATCACTTTTTTGTTTATGAATAAATCGAAATTTATTGCTGCACAGATTTAAGCTTTGTCCGGCTTTTGAAGTCCGTGCAAGTTTTTTAGACAACTGTAGCGCAATTTAGGAAGAGTTTAGGGCAAAAGTTTAGTCATTTTAGTGCTATAGTTCTTATGTTCTCCAAGAGAAATTCTGAAAAATGCCAACGTTATTAACTTATCTTCAGCTATCCTTATATTTTAATTTTCAAAATGTTTTAGTGATTTGCTTCAAATTTTACGTAAATTACTTAGCATGAGCATTCATCACACAATATATTGTAAAAATAATAATCCTTCGAAAAAATATGTAGTAACATGAAATAACAATGCTCCGCATTTTTACGTCCTTAAAGGCCTGAAATGTTGGTTTAAAAAAATGTGTGCTTGTTGCGAATAGCAAATTTTTCTACATTTCTCAGCAATCGCTTTCCCCGAACATCTCAAAGTCGCGAAAAGCGAGAAAACTTCCATACGTTGAATTGTAAGAATTCTCCGGAAGCTGGTTTTTGAAGGTTTCTATGACTTTGCCCCGCCCATGTACGACCAAACTTGCATGTATGTAGGAATCAGGCAAATAAAAAGGTTAAATACACCATAGTTCCGTATTAAAGGGTAGGACTTCTAGGACTGTTATTAGCATTTTGAGACAAGTTGAAGCAATGCCTAAACAAAAATCCTCTCCACAATCGACATCACTAGCAATGTATTTGAGTATCACGACACGAGCTTGTGTGTTTCACGAGGAAGATTTTGGGGACTTATGACATTATGACGGCTCTTGACCACACGTAAGCGTGGGTGGGGAGAGGGTTCAGACCACACGTGAGCGTAAAGGAGGAGTAGGGAGTATGCCCCCAGAAGGCTGAATGCCTCCTGGAATTCAATTTTTGAACTTTTTTTTGCTTGTTTCGCAATTTTTGATGCCGATGGATAGTCCTCGATGAGTAACGTTGAAAAAAAAGTTTTTCGCCATACCGCCATTTTTAAGACAATTTTTTTACCTTTGAAATGCACCTCCTCCGCCCCCTCCTAGAATTTTGGTGCGGCCCACATATGGTTGAGACCCCGAGAATGCAGTAGACCTCCAGACCACACACGGACATGAGGGTGAGGTTTACAACCCCTTCCTAGAATCCGGAAGACCCCAAAAAATCCCAAAACCCCTGTGAATTAAATTTTTAGCAATTTATTTAGGAATTTTGCCGATTTGGAAATCCTTCGCTCACAATTTGGCTGCTGCCCATGTCTGCTCCTGACTCCCAGAATTGAATTTTTGATGTTTTTTTTTTAATTTTAGCCAGTTTTGCACCACTTGGACTTTTAGATTTCGGCTGCTGCCCCTGTATGCTGCCTGACTCACGCAAAAAGCTGATAAGCTCATTATTTGAAGTTTAAAAACATAGGAAAATGTGTAAATTTAGCGTTTTGTCGAATTTTTGCCTCATGTATCAATTTTTCCAGCACTACACACTGCATTCCCCTTCTGCCAATGTACAAGTAGTTGTTACGATATCTAATTTTAGAATTTTGCCCTTTCCCAACTTAAAAGATCAGCTACTACATGTCTGAACAAGTCGCACGAAGGTTCAGTGGCTGGAGGAAGCAATACGGCTGATAACACGTGGGCGTGAGGGCTACGGGGTATGCACCTACCCACAGAAGGTCGAATATCCCCTCAAAAATCAAAGAAACCAAAATAATCCCCCCAGAATTCAATTTTTGGAAATTGTTTTGTTTTTTCCACAATTTTTGATGCCAAAGGATAGTGCTCGATGAGAAACGTTAAAAAATGGTGTTTTCGCCATACCACCATTTTTAAGACCATTTCTTTGACCTTGGCACCCCAGAATTTTGGTACTGTCTACCTATGCTGATAACTCATTGCCGTGTCAGTAGTAATCCCGGCCCTTCTGGAGTCTCTGTGCTTAAGCATATAGCACATGCTTAAGCATAGAGACTCTGAGATTGTAGGCGCAAAAGTGCCTACAATAGGGCCGTACTACACAATAAAGCACGAAAGTATAGGCGTGAAGCGCCGAATTTCGGACATTCTATTTTAAGCATAGCGTGAACCGCCGAATTTCGAACGTTCTATTTTAAGCATAGCGTGAACCGCCGAACTCGAGCGTTCTATTTAAAACATGGCACGAAGCGCCGAATTTCGGACCATACTACTACACAATATAGCACGAAAGTATAGGTGTAAACCGCCGAATTTCGGACGTTCTATTTTAAGCATAGCGTGAACCGCCGAATTTCGAACGTTCTATTTTAAGCATAGCGTGAACCGCCGAACTCGAGCGTTCTATTTAAAACATGGCACGAAGCGCCGAATTTCGGACCATACTACTACACAATAAAGCACGAAAGTATAGGCATAAACCGACGAATTTCGGACGTTCTATTTTAAGCATAGCGTGAACCACCGAACTCGAGCATTCTATTTAAAACATGGCACGAAGCGCCGAATTTCGGACCATACTACTACACTTTAAAGCATGAAAGTATAGGCTCGAATTGCCGAACTCGGCCGTTCTATTTTAAGCTTGGCACGAAGTGCCGAATTTCGGACGTTCTACCCTTGAGCGTTACAATGCTTAAGCATATTACATGCTTAAGTATAGAGCCTCCATGAGGTGCTAAGCGCCTACAATGGGGTCATACTACTACACAATAAAGCACGTAAGTATAGGCGAGAAGCGCCCAACTATTCACAGTCGGTTATCCAGGACGGGCGGAGCCAATTAATTTTAATTTGCATAACTAGCTAGCAGCCTCCCCCATGCTACTGCTCTAATTTTAGTTCATAAACTGCACGTTGAAGCATTGGCACGCTGTTCTATTTTTGCATGTTTTTCAAACTTTGAGACATGTAGGTTCTACAGCTTATGAGACAAAACTTATGTGTGCAATCATTTTATTTCTATAGCTTATGAGACAAAACTTATGTTATTCATTCTCATCTTATTTATAGCTCATGTGGGGTGAGTGAGTAGGGTATACGGTTGAAAAGTGATTTATTAATTTCTACTCTTTCTCCAGAAAAAAATTGAAAAATAAATAAATAAATAAAAATGAATAAATAAATAAAAATAAGCATCGAATTTGGACATCAGGCTATACAACAATAATACAACACCTTAATTAATCAAAATCAGAAAAAACAAGCCAAATAAAAATTTACAGAGAATTAGCCAGGAAGCACAACATAGAGCAAGTGCTCAATACAAATTTCTACAACACAACGCATTAGTACGACGCATAAAACATCATAAAACGGGTTAAACGCTTAAACGTAGAAACTCTGCCCTTGTAGGCGCGAAGCACCAAATTTCGGGTAAAAATTCTTTAGAATAGTGTACTGATTATATTCTGAGCATTTTTATCCGATTTGATAGTCTAACAGTGCACTGCTAGACTCTTCAACAGATGTGACAACTTCATTATTGTCTTCTCGTTTCATCTGCTCATCCTCAAATAGATCGGCATTTTTGCGAATCAATTTTTAAACATGTATTTTCGACTGGCCAAGCTGTCTCATTAGCTTCCTTTTTTCCAAATTTTGAATTCATACCGGTAAAAATTATTAGCGTTTTCTATTTCTTCCCTTAAATCGCTTTGATTTAGAGCATCTAGGAGTGAGTCATAAAAATCATAGAGAATATGGATTTTATCAACAAAACTGCTGTAAAATGGCTCGGTTTGGAGGTCTTGATATACTGTTCGGAAAATCTTTAAAATCTGAAAGCACGGATTTTACTAAAAAGCGCTAAAACGGGTTAGTCCAACTACTTTCAATTACAGTCTCATTTGAGCTGCTTTCAGAATCTGAAGAATTTCCATTGTTACTGCCTTCACTACTATCATCATCTGTCATTTGTTCAGACTCTGATGTATCATTCCTCTTTTGTGATATCCCATGCATGAGGTATTTGTGTCTTTTTAAAGTAAAATTATTAAGTAATTGCTTACCGCAAATTTCACAGATTTTATTCATTTTGTCAACTATTCAAGATGTGACATTCCTTAAATAAACTTTATTGCACATGTGATTCGCGTTTACATCACATTCTTGACGTAGAAGCTCACATTCTTCACAATATTGGTCACTACCGTCACTTCATTCAATTCTATAGCCTAGCATGCATTTTCTTCATATGCATAACGTTAAGCCTGGTTCTGAAGTGAAAATTATCGCTGACAAAGTGCTCCAATTTATCTCCAAGAATCTCAATTTGTCGGTAATATCGTCAATACAACCTCACGCAGAAAGGTGGTTTGCTAGTCAGTTGTTAGCTGATGCAACTGCAAATAGGTGATTTTTATGAAATGCGCCCAATTTTCAGAGGAATGTGACGATGTGATGGTTTTTGTGCAGAATGTGCTCGCACAAAAACCATCACATCGTCACATTCGTCTGAAAATGTATACCAGGAGGTTCATACCTTCTCGCCTTTGGCGACTGATAAGTTAAAAGCAAATGCGCCCAATTTTCAAAGGAATGTGACGATGTGATGCTTTTTGTGCAGAATGTGAGGATTTTGTGCACCTCACATTTTGCAGAAAAATCTCACATTCCAAATTGTGCACCTCACATTCTGCACAAAAAGCATCACATCGTCACATATCTCTGAAAATTGGGTGCATTTGCTTTTAACTTATCAGTCGCCAAGGGCGAGAAGGTATGAACCTCCTGGTATACATTTTCAGACGAATGTGACGATGTGACGGTTTTTGTGCAGATTCTGCACAAAAACCATCACATCGTCACATTCCTCTGAAAATTGGGCGCATTTCATAAAAATCACCTATTTGTAGTTGCATCAGCTAACAACTGACTTGCAAACCACCTTTCTGCGTGAGGTTGTATTGACGATATTACCGACAAATTGAGATTCTTGGAGATAAATTGGAGCACTTTGTCAGCGATAATTTTCACTTCAGAACCAGGCTTAACGTTATGCATATGAAGAAAATGCATGCTAGGCTATAGAATTGAATGAAGTGACGGTAGTGACCAATATTGTGAAGAATGTGAGCTTCTACGTCAAGAATGTGATGTAAACGCGAATCACATGTGCAATAAAGTTTATTTAAGGAATGTCACATCTTGAATAGTTGACAAAATGAATAAAATCTGTGAAATTTGCGGTAAGCAATTACTTAATAATTTTACTTTAAAAAGACACAAATACCTCATGCATGGGATATCACAAAAGAGGAATGATACATCAGAGTCTGAACAAATGACAGATGATGATAGTAGTGAAGGCAGTAACAATGGAAATTCTTCAGATTCTGAAAGCAGCTCAAATGAGACTGTAATTGAAAGTGGTTGGACTAACCCGTTTTAGCGCTTTTTAGTAAAATCCGTGCTTTCAGATTTTGAAGATTTTCCGAACAGTATACAAGACCTCCAAACCGAGCCATTTTACAGCAGTTTTGTTGATAAAATCCATATTCTCTATGATTTTTATGACTCACTCCTAGATGCTCTAAATCAAAGCGATTTAAGGGAAGAAATAGAAAACGCTAATAATTTTTACCGGTATGAATTAAAATTTGGAAAAAAGGAAGCTAATGAGACAGCTTGGGCCAGTCGAAAATACATGTTTAAAAAATTGATTCGCAAAAATGCCGATCTATTTGAGGATGAGCAGATGAAACGAGAAGACAATAATGAAGTTGTCACATCTGTTGAAGAGTCTAGCAGTGCACTGTTAGACTATCCAAATCGGATAAAAATGCTCAGAATATAATCAGTACACTATTCTAAAGAATTTTTACCCGAAATTTGGTGCTTCGCGCCTACAAGGGCAGAGTTTCTACGTTTAAGCGTTTAACCCGTTTTATGATGTTTTATGCGTCGTACTAATGCGTTGTGTTGTAGAAATTTGTATTGAGCACTTGCTCTATGTTGTGCTTCCTGGCTACTTCTCTGTAAATTTTTATTTGGCTTGTTTTTTTCTGATTTTGATTAATTAAGGTGTTGTATTATTGTTGTATAGCCTGATGTCCAAATTCGATGCTTATTTTTATTTATTTATTCATTTTTATTTATTTATTTATTTTTCAATTTTTTTCTGGAGAAAGAGTAGAAATTAATAAATCACTTTTCAACCGTATACCCTACTCACTCACCCCACATGAGCTATAAATAAGATGAGAATGAATAACATAAGTTTTGTCTTATAAGCTATAGAAATAAAATGATTGCACACATAAGTTTTGTCTCATAAGCTGTAGAACCTACATGTCTCAAAAGTTTGAAAAACATGCAAAAATAGAACAGCGTGCCAATGCTTCAACGTGCAGTTTATGAACTAAAATTAGAGCAGTAGCATGGGGGAGGCTGCTAGCTAGTTATGCAAATTAAAATTAATTGGCTCCGCCCGTCCTGGATAACCGACTGTGAATAGTTGGGCGCTTCTCGCCTATACTTACGTGCTTTATTGTGTAGTAGTATGACCCCATTGTAGGCGCTTAGCACCTCATGGAGGCTCTATACTTAAGCATGTAATATGCTTAAGCATTGTAACGCTCAAGGGTAGAACGTCCGAAATTCGGCACTTCGTGCCAAGGTTAAAATAGAACGGCCGAGTTCGGCAATTCGGGCCTATACTTTCGTGCTTTATTGTGTAGTAGTATGGTCCGAAATTCGGCGCTTCGTGCCATGTTTTAAATAGAACGCTCGAGTTCGGCGGTTCACGCTATGCTAAAAAATAGAACGTTCGAAATTCGGCGGTTCACGCTATGCTTAAATAGAACGTCCGAAATTCGTCGGTTTATGCCTATACTTTCGTGCTTTATTGTGTAGTAGTATGGTCCGAAATTCGGCGCTTCGTGTCATGTTTTAAATAGAGCGCTCGAGTTCGGCGGTTCACGCTATGCTTAAAATAGAACGTTCGAAATTCGGCGGTTCACGCTATGCTTAAAATAGAATGTCCGAAATTCGGCGGTTCACGCTATGCTTAAAATAGAACGTCCGAAATTCGGCGCTTCACGCCTATACTTTCGTGCTTTATTGTGTAGTACGGCCCTATTGTAGGCACTTTTGCGCCTACAATCTCAGAGTTTCTATGCTTAAGCATGTGCTATATGCTTAAGCACAGAGACTCCAGAAGGGCCGGGATTACTACTCGTGTCATTTCTACCTTTCTTTATGTAACTATTTATAAGCATAATGAGATTTCTCTAACATTAGGTGGGGTTACAAATACACTGGAGCTTCTGGGGACGATGACTATTATTATTTCATACCTACTTACTGGATAATAGCTACTGCCGGCTTGTTTGTTCTGGCACTATTGGCTTTAATAGAAGGAATCATTCGTTGCGCAAAATCGAGGCGAATCAGGACCTATAGTACTAAATCTACGTGATGCCCCTCGTTCGAATTATAAAACCAGCTTCTATTTAATTATTGCACCGGCTGTGCATTTATATAGATCAACTACTGATAACTACTTACTTATCATATCTAATGTGTTTACAATCAGTCATGAACTTTTTTATCGCGCATTTCTATCTTATTTTACGTATGGACATAAGTTTAATTAAAGGTCTTCCGAAGACTGCAGGCAGGCAGACCGATTGTTTGGGTCTAAGATTGAGCGTTGCATCATTCCACTAAACAAATAAATTAGACTTTACATATGCATTGTCAATTCTCTTTAGCTAAGTACTTGTTTAAGTAGTTTTGATACTGAAGTCCTGGTCCCAAGCTTTTTTCATGTTGTTTCATTGAAGCATGTGCATTATGTAGGATGAACTCTCAAACACTTGAATTGAATATCTGTTTTTCTAATATACATGCATAAAATAAAAATAGAAGGTGAACTTATTTTCAATATACCTTCAAAATAGTATGAAACGTATTGAGCATCTGTAATCATAACACAGAATTTATTTAAAATATTGGAATAGAATTTTAAATATAAATTTGAATCGTCCATGTCTGTTTTCAATGAAATTCTTATGCTAGATTTCTCGGTTGCTCTGGACATTTTATTGGCCACTGTATCACTTTTAAGCTCTTTTTTCAGTTATTATCAAAATGACTAATATCTAACCCGTGTAAGTCGAAAACGACCAAGTCAATTGCTAAAATTTGTTTGTGCAATCATGTTGAGTGGGACAAGTACGTAAATTGTAGGTTTTTCAAGACCTTTAGTGATCATCACGGGGGAGGTTTGCCTGCAGCGCATTGAGTCTAAGAAAATCCTAATTAAGATTGGGAAGCCCTGTTGAATTAAAATTTACAGATTTGTCTCTTTCACGATCTTTACGTCAAGAAATGATGTTGTTTCGCCCTGTCACGAATTTTTCAACCTTCTCAGAATATTATATTTCCTCACCCAACCCAGACCCACCAGAGTCTGGATCTTGCTCCTTATGGTTGTACACATTCGAAGTTCATGATTCACTGAGTTAGCATCAAGACTTACAATGTGGCTGGCATAGCAGAAATCTTTTTTTCAATGCAGCTTTTCTAATAATTGTGACTAAGTCAAAAAATTTTCTGTCCTCGGCATAACTACATAATCAAAATATTTAAATGTCTTAGTCCATTATTTTCGCCAATTTATTTCTTTTGATTCCTGTTCTTGAAAAAAGTCATTCTCTATTACAGCTAATAAAATATTTTCGACCACGTTAAAGCTTTTTTATCCGGCTCACCGCACCAAAGTAGTGTGCTTTTTTATCGAATCAATCTCACGATAATAATTGCCCACAATAGACTTTATTTCTTACAGCTTCAAAATAAACCTGCAATGTCTGACAAGGAATGATTATCGAAAATTTTTGTAATTTAAGAGATGCAATTGCGGTTTACAGGTTTTGTTGTACGATTTTGTGTCGAGTTTAAATTAGTATCTAAGACATAGCTGAAACCGCTTCACAATGCGGCGTAAAATACTGGAATTGTGTGCAAGGCATATTTAACAGAATTTCGTGCATGCTAAATACCTTGGCATAATAGCAAGCTTATCTATTTACATACTTTCTTGCAAGCTGTTACCAAATTAGTGAACCTAAATTTCGCTTCTGCATTAGAAAGGAGTTTAGAGTATCCTCCTACAATTTTGTTTTTTAGATATTTTGGCTTCAACTAATGCCATGAAATTACTCAATCTGGCACTTTTTCGGCACAGATTCTGAAATAAATTTAAAAACATACTTAAATCATCAATTCATGCTGGATCTCTGCATTATCCTGGGAAAATTTCCCACGCTCATTCCTGTAGTGTAAACTAATGTGCAATTAAGCTCAGATTGCAAAGTTGATTGTTATTGCTATTCGAAAAGATATATTATGAGTTAAAACACATATAACGCTTTCTTTAATCAAATTTGCGCATTTGTTTTACCATATGATTTTCAATATTTGACAGATCGTAGCAAGAATCACAAAATAGTCAGCAGTTAGGTTCGAAGCAAGACACTAAAAATCGCTCTAAAGTTATTGAAATGTTTTCTTGATTTAGTTTGTAAGCATTTTATACAGCTTTATTGTTTTATTGAAAAGCAAAACAGAGGAAATATCGAGGGAAACAAATAAAAGCTAAATTATTCTCGGAGGAAATGATATAGGAAGCGATCGATCACTTATTCAGGCAACTCTAGAATCACACGTTGGACTGTCAAACAATTTGGAAAGAGTCATAAGGTGGTGAAACATAAAGCGTTGGGTTCGTCAACTTGCCAGTCAGCCATAGTTCGATTTCATTACTCAATCTCTTTTATCACTGTATCGATCGCGTGAACCTGCATCAAGTGCTTTTCAGTGGTCGAACTACGGCGACGCATTTTTAATCCCCGAAGATTAAAGAAATCCTCCAAAAAATATTTTGCACGCGCAACAATCCTAAAGCTGGGCCAGCGGCAATTTGAAGCTGTGCGAATCGTCCTCAGAGAATGTTTCATTTGGGAACTTATGCAAATTGAAATGCTCATGCCTAGGAACGAATTAACTCCTAGAAAGACCGGACAATAGCGTCTTAATTGAAAAATCAAATTTCCAGGACAACGGTCGTATCGAGCCAAAAACAAAATCTCGTAAGGAATAACGATTAATACAAATGTTGTACAGGCGAGGATGAAGCTAATTTTAATTAGCCAGTTTTGCTTGCTCCTTTGAATCTGAAAAATGAATCAATTTCTATGACATTAGTTATTAGAAGCTAAATTTATAAATAAGTTGTCTTAAAAATGAGATTATTTCGGATGTAAAATTTCCGTCTACTTCAGCTCTCCCAAATGAGTAAAAATGGTCTCAATCACACCTGGGCGTGGGGGGTATGCACCCCCAGAAACCAAAATACCCCCCCCCAGAAATCAAAATACCCCCCAGAATTCAATTTTTGAAAATTTTTTTCGTTTTTTTTTCGCAATTTTATGATGCCAATGGATAGTGCTTGATGAGAAACGTCAAAAAATGGTGTTTTTATCGCCATACCACCATTTTTAAGGCCATTTTTTGACCTTCAAAAAAATCTTGCACCCCCAGAATTTTCTTGCTGCCCACGTATGGTCTCAGTCATACATGTATAGTAATAATTGTGTGTGAGCAAATCCAGAACATTTTTTAAGTGCCTATCAGTGACGAATCCGAGATTTTCTGACGGGGGTAAGGGAGCGGGGCGGGGCGGAATCTCGAATTTTCCTTATAGTGCCATAAACTGTTGAAAAATCCATCAATTACGATTAAAGTATCGGTGTTTGCCGTCTTTTGATGGACAAAATCATCTGTGATCCGAGAAAAGATTAGAAATTTTTGAATGTTTTCTACGAAAAAGGCGCAGAGTTAATGCAAAAATCAGCGCAAAGCAGCGAAACTCGAGAAATCATTCTAAAGCTAAAAATTCTTGTCCCGTACCTACATTCTTATGTAAAAATAAAGTTCTTAGAGCACTAAGGAAGTCAGTAAATATCGTTAATGATTACTACGCAGCGCGGAGCATCGGATAAATTTGAAAAATAGTGATAAAAGCGGCTAAAATCATCAACAAAATACACATTGTTCTCTGCTGTTCCCAACTATTATTCGCTGCGAAGCATAGAATTATTTGGAATTTTTGAAGACACAAAAGTGAGTTCAAGCAAGAGAAATATCATCACTGACGAAAGTTAGGGGCCAGAGCCGTTCCTGGTGAAAATAATATGGCTTTCAGGCATCCAAGCCATTAAATGTTATTAATAAGTAACTAAAATGACATAGTTTGGCTGATCCCGGGGGTCAGCCGATCTAGGTAGGGGTCAAATATTGAGCTTTTTCGGAACAAATGGCCTTAAAAACTGGTATAAATGCTAAATAGTGACAAAAGCACGTTATTTAAAGTTATCTAAATTTCAAGCACTTTATGGAAACAAGTTTTCGATTTTGAACCATTTTTGAATTTCATTCCGCTAGATTATATATTTGAAGTAATACAGCAGATAAGTCAAAAGATAATTTATATTACTCTTTTAAGCTTTCTCTACTTTTTAAAATCTATAACAAAGTGTCGATGAAACGTTTTTCACGATATCAGATGGGCAGTCCAAAATATGTATGTCCGAAATCCGCTTTTATGTGTAAAATAGCCTTTTGCACCGTTTTTTATTGTCTACTTTTATCTTGATTGATTTTTAAAAGCAGTATTTTTCAAAAAAAAAATTTTAAAATTTTTTCACAATTTCGTGCAAACAAATGCTTTAGCGGAAGTTTAAGCTGAAAAAACGTTGAGAAACTTAAAGAACTGCTCTTTTCCTTGTATTCATGCACTCTCGGCATTGTTATTATAGCATTTAACTCTAAGCGCCGAGAACTCCCGAATTCATGCTGAAAGCTGAAGGAAATTATGCTAAGTAAATTGTTTCTTGTACAGAAATTGTTTCAAAAGTCACGAAGCATTTATTGCTATCATAGGTAGCGCGTTAGCGCGTACCTTCAATATACTTGGGTACCCGGCTCTCACGACGATCGGGTCTACGTACCAGAGCCACTCGAAGACATCACAACGTCTTCGACCAAGGATCGTCACCCCAGCATCAATCATTTGTATCGTTCGTTTTTTTGGCCTGTGGAGCTTTCTACACCGGTCGGATTGCTCCAACTGCTTCTACTAATGGCCGGTATTGAACCCAACCCGGGTCCACAAGTTTGGTTCTGCTGCGTCTGCCAACTTGTCATAAATCGTAACTGCACATCAGTAAAATGTAACAAATGCCAAAAATGGTGCCATTTTCGCAAATGCTCAGGCCTAACTAACACTGTTGATTGGAACAACAAGTTCATTGCTCGATGTTGCCTTCAGCCTTCCAGTGATCGACCATCCCTGATAAAACACCAACCTGCAGCCTTTCGTGTCCTGCAACTTAACTGCAATGGTCTATCCAATAAAATTGCAGAAATCACCAACTATTTTGAACGCAACAATATCCTGCTTGGTGTTCTCCAAGAAACCAAATTGACCGCTCGGTCAACACTGAAATCATTTGGCAACTATACAGTCGTTCGACAAGACAGAGCAAATGCTGGCGGTGGCCTCGCTTTCATGATACATAAAACCGTCAAATACCGTTTAATCAACACGCCTGCACCGAACAGACATGATCAGTTCCTCGAACAACAAGCTATCATCATTACATCTGGCAAAACTGATATCATCGTTTACAATGTTTATGTGCTACCAGTAAGCAGTTGTGAACCTGGATACATTCCGTCCATTGAACACCTTCTTACCAGCAATGATGCACTCATTCTGGGTGATCTGAATGCTCATCATGATGCTTGGTACTCGAAACTTGGTAACGACCAACGTGGTATCGAATTTGCCAGACAAATCGACGGCTCAACCTTCAGCATTCTTAACAAAAAACAGCATACCAGAATCTCTGGAAACTGCTCTAGTTCACCCGACATCAGTCTCGCCAGTCCCAGCCTCCTGACCAGCATATCTTGGTCCACAGCACTTACACTCGGTTCTGATCATCTACCGATCACAATCACCATCGAACGTGCTGTTGACTTGGCAATCTCGGAACGTCCGCACAAATGTCAATTTTAACAAAGCTGACTGGGCATCATTTACTACCGAGACTGAAAAACATTTCTCCGTACTACATGCACCCACCAATATTTACAATGGTGAGCGCATGTTCCGGGAAAATTATTTGCAAATCAATGACACATAACATACCAAGTGGACGAATTCCTAAAATTCGTCCTTACTTTCTCCACATCTGCTGCATTACTTGCCGGTGAACATGATGCAATTAGATCAGCTGATAATTCAGACCCCAGTATACAGCAGCTAAACAATGAAATATGGAGATCGGTCAATGAACACAGACGGAAAAAATGGTCTGAACACCTGAACGCAACCTGAGTCATGGTGTCAAGAAACTTTTGGAAAACCGTCAAGGCATTATCTAATCCTACCACACGCAATGATAATATTGCAATTGATTTTGCTGACACTGAAATAAATGACCCCAAGAAATGTGCCAAAGCATTCAATCGTCAATTTGTTGAACACGCATCAAAACTTGACCCAACACGGCTTGCTACAATTTGAGCTTTTCATGCTCTTAACAGCAATGGAAACATCGAGTTCACAACCAATGAAGTAGCTGCAGCAATAAAATCATCTAAAAGTTCAAAAGCCACAGGCCCTGATGGCATTTCCAATATCATGCTCAAACACATATGGTGCAAACTGTTTGAAATACCTAACCGGCCTTTTCAACATTTCCCTATCGTCATTGCTCATTCCCAGCATTTGGAAAATTGGGCGTATCATCCCGCTACCTAAAGCTGGAAAACCAACAAATCAGAGCAAATCATACCGTCCTATTTCCTTGCTCTCGCCACTAGCCAAAACACTTGAATCGCTCATTCTCCCATTGCTCAATGAACATCTGCCGACAATGCCACACCAACATGGCTTTTGGAAACTGCACAGCACCACAACTGCACTTCATGCCATCACAAACCAAATAAATAATGGCCTTAACCAACGAAACCAGCCCATCGTACTATTGCTGTTGCTCTTGACCTGTCAAAGGCCTTTGACCACGGTTAGCCATGCAACTCTACTGCAAGACATTCTTGTCTCTACACTACCCAACACAATAAAACGCTGGCTATGCAACTACCTACATGGCCGACAGTCATTCGTTGAATTTAGAGACGAAAGTCGAACTCCCGAAAAGTCAAACAAGGTGTCCCACAAGGTGGTGTGCTGTCACCAACAGTCTTCAATCACTACCTATCGAAAATCCCACTGCCAGCAAACGGCATCCAACATTGTAACATATGCCGATGATTGCACAGTTCTTGCAACTGGTCCCAATGTTGCTGAACTCTGCATCAAAGTCAACGACTACCTTAAAGTCCTACACGAGTTTTTCACTAGTCGAAACATGAATCTCTCGACCGAAAAATCAACACTTACACTTTTCACCACATGGTCGGCAGAAATCAAAAATGAACTTGATGTGCAAGTTGCAGGACATTGCATTCCAACAGTGAAGAATCCCAGAACTGTTGGGTGTTGTGTTTGACAACATGCTCACTTTCTCAACACATGCAAACCACATTTGCAACCGCCTCCGTACACGCCATATAATGTACTGAAGTCACTGGCGGGTTGTACATGGGGCAAAGACAAAGAAACACTACTGACAACGTACAAAGCTGTTTGTTGTTCTGTCGCTAACTATGCCGCCCCAATCTGGACACCTCAACTCCGTCCAACCCACTGGACTACCCTACAAACAACACAAAATGCAGCTATGAGAACTATCACTGGCTGCCATCTGATTACCCATGCAGATCATCTGCAAAGTGAAACTAAATTGCTGCCCATTAAGCAACACAACGAAATGTTGTCAAGACAGTATCTACTGTCATGCAATTTGACCAACCACCCGAACCACAACCTGATCACACAAGCCCGTACACCAAGAAATATCCGCAAAGATATTTCACACTACCAATCTGACATAGAACCGCATACACTGAACGACTCAAAGCTGACAACGCAAACTACAAAGGAGCCTTCAAAGACATACACAGCAAGGAAGTTGCAGACGGAATCGCAGGCTACAGACCAAACCTGGTGCTGGGCGGCTACCCACCTCCTGTAACATCGGCCGAACTTCGGCTTCCACGTGCCACAAGGACCGTGTTAGCTCAACTTCGCTCAGGATGGTGTTGGATGCTAAACACCTATCTGACACGCCTCGACCCAACCATTGACCATGCCGGACTGTGGAAATGGGCCACATGACGTCCACCATCTTTTCCACTGCCCTACAAAACCGACCAATCTTCGTGCAATCGACCTATGGAAACATCCAGTGGAAGTACCATGCTTCCTGGGACTGGATTCGACTGATCGATCAATGATTGAGCGCTGCTACAACAACATTAACTTGGGTACCCTAACACCTGTGCACCCCCTACAGCTATAACGGGACACTTCTGGAAGGTGCGGTTTTTTTAAAAGATAGATAATAAAAAATTCGCTGCCCGTGTTTTTTGTTTTTCTTGAAACTCAAAACTGATTGTGTAAAGAAGGTGTAAAGTTTTTGTGTAACGTTATAACATAGGACAAATTTTGGGACATTTATAATGCGGCATGTGGACAACTGAGTATTGATGACTCGAAGAATTGAACAGCTTAGGATAATAGAGGGATGAATTCTACAGATGGCACTTTTTTGCTTTTTGAAATTCGCCTTAGTTATCGAATGGCAGTGTAAAGAGTGCGAAAATCTGGGGCGTGAAAAAGCACTGTTTGGTCGAGTTTTCAACCTGCTAATGTCTGATACTAACTCCGCTTATGAGTTTTTTGAAATGTTTTCTGACGGAAATGTAGAGCGGATCAAGGGCTACATTCTGCATCTAAGCAAAGTCTTCTACGCTCTATGGTGAGTTAGATCCTGAAGTTTAAAGTTTACACTCTAGCGGATGGTGTAAAAAACTGATTTTAAGTAAGATTTCTCTGCCAAATTTTTTCGCTCATGAGTCAGGGTAAATTGAATACAACAGTAATAAAGTGCCTCTCAGGGGCTACACATCGCAGCAAACTGCCTTCAAAAAAACGCAACATTGAGTTAGTTATGGGGGTGTAAAGCTCGAAATCAGAGGTAAAAAATGGGCGAAAAAACACGTTTTTTACGAATTTTGATTAATAAATCATACCAAATAATTTTTGCAAGAGAATTTTGGCACACAGGAATGTACTACGATTTAAAAGCTACAAATTGTACTAAACCGAATTTCTTTAAACTCAATGGGGAGTTCGGTACGGAATTATAAAGTTTACAGTGTTCTAAATGATGGAAAATACGTTTTTGTTGCGTTTTTTGTTCGCCACTTCCTCCGTCCAGATGTCGGGATAAGTCCAATAGAATCAAAATAAAGTGCTTTATATTGGGTGCATGTCAAAGTAAATTGTCTATACATTAATATTTAGCGAGTGTAAAGTCAAAAATTTGGTGTCTAAAATGCGTTTCTGTCTTGTTTTTTCTGCCTGCTTCTCCGGTTATGAGTCAGGGACACGATTGTCAAGTCTAGAATTAGACCAGGAACCGAATTTGATAATGCCTTGTCTGGCGCATATGTTTACACTCTGCAGTGTTGTAAAGTGGTTTACACCTGTTGTTGGTTTGCCCATAGAACATTACGGAGACTTAATTTTTTCATTAATATCAATTGTAATATCGGAACAATATCAAAATTGCGAATCTGACCAAAATCTTCTTTACACTAGGTGTTTACGCCAAGTTTACGCTACATATGTATTTATCTTCGTTTTTGAGCATTCCAGAAACCTAATTTTTTCCTGGAGTCTAGAAATTTTCAAAGAATCAAATGTGAGACGTCACGTAGGCGCGTTTGTTTACATCCAACAGTGATGTAAAGTAGTTTACACTCATTCTTTATTTGTCTTCAGACTATTGTAGACATGCGATTCTTTTTCATAAATGTTGATAATAATATCCGAGTAATATCAGATTTACAAATCGGAATAAAATCCTCTTTACACTAGGCGGTTGTGTACAAGTTTACACTACTAATTAATCTTCGTTCTAAAGCTTTGCGAAAACCTGAATTTTTTGCCGAAATCTGAAAATTTACATGGAATCAAATAAGGGACGTCAAGCTGGGCGCGTTTGTTTACACTTAACAGTGATGTAAAGTGGTTTACATCTGTGTCTATTTGTCAATTAAACCGTTGATGAGACGTCATTTTTCATGAATGCTGATCGTTATATCCGGTAATAAGCCAACTTACAAATCCGACTAAAATCTTCTTTATTAGTTGCTAGTGTAAAGTTTACTATCTCAATACTTCATTCTAGAGCCTCTGCGGTAGCAATATTTCTCTAAAGTCGTAAAATATGCTGAAGCAGATGTGATACGTCTGCTAGGGTCGCATGAAGAGTAGTGTAAAGTTATTAGCTTTTCATGTTAATTTGTTCTTAGAACACTATAGAGGTTTCATTTGTAAATGCTGATCGTTATATCAGAGCAATAATATCGAAATATCAATCACTACTGGGAGTGCTTTACACTCTTGTGTAAAGTTTAAAATGTAAATCAAGTTGAGCTCTAGAAGTTTTGGAAGGCTTATATTTCTTTACAGGATGTTCTACATAACATAAATTACTAATCAAGAATGTTTGTTTCTTCTACAACTAGTAGCTTTGTAGAGTTTTAAACATTCAATTGTTCTCGCAGTAAATGAAATCTAGTATTGTATGTTCAAATCTTGCTAATTATAAGTGGTACTAGAAAATGCTCGATGGAACGAAAGTAGTAAGGTGGCCCCTTCAGCCCCCCTGTCTACTAGCTTTTAACACACGTGTAGCAACAAAATTCCATTTGAACTTTTTACGCTCTCAGTACGTGCCTCCTCTTGAATCGCTTGGGTACCGACCTTTTACTACACAAAGCGTAGGCGTCCAACAATACAGTCGGTTATCAGGACGGGCGGAACAATTAATTCAATTTGCATAACTAGCTATCAGCCTCCCCATGCTACTGTTCTAATTTTTATTTCAGATCATCAGCTATGCTGGTTGACTACGTTGAAGCATTCGCAAAGCTGTTCTGTTTTTGTGTTTTCAAACTGCGGAAACGTGTAGGTTCTGCCAAGCATGGAACCGACTTTGCATTTATTCATTCTCTAGCTTATTTTGTCGCTCCGCGGTCCTTGTACATCTAATAATGTGCAATCATTTATTTCTTGTACATTTTTATGCTTGATTCATAAACATAAGACAAAACTTGTTATTCATTTCTCATCTTATTTATAGCTTATGGTGCTTAGCCGTTTTATCCTAATCATTTTATTTTGAACGCATCAGTCATTTTTCATACATTCTCGGCGTTTCGGATTGTGCCTCCTCCTAGCTCCGTTATAACAATTTTTTTCCGTTAACAAAAATAAGGGCAGATGAATTTGGACAATAAAATCAGTTTAAACCGGGGAATAATTCTTGTTCGTATTCAACAAATTTTTTGTAATTTTGAGCTAAATTCCGTAAATTAATCATCGAACCTAAATTTCCCGATCCGACTATATTGTGAATTTTGTGTTCAGTTAGTTTTAGCTCGTATCCGCTTTGCTTTAACATTTCACAAATTTTCTCGTTCGCAATTTTGTTTTGTTCAACGCCTTTAGCACCGATGCAAACAAGTTTGCCGCTACTAAACAACAGGCCCGTGCATTTTGGCTCTGTTATTCGAATTACTGCAGCGTTGAACTTTTTATGATCAAATTTCACACCCTCACAACTTCTCTTTATTTTATACAAATTTAAAAGCTTTGAAGAGACTCGAGCTGTAGAAACAACATTTCGAATCGTAATCATGATTGAGAATGATGAAATTTTAATAAACACGACCATTTATATCTAAAAATATGAAGGTTTTATCTTTCGAAAATGCAACTTGACAATCACTTTTCCGGAAATAAACGGTATAAATAGATCCAAATCGTCTTTTATGTTTATTTCTATGCTAGAAATATCTTTTACGAGGACAGGTATGTAGTGGGGAAAATCATAGATTCTGTCAATGATGTTGGGGTATTTTCCTTCCACGTTTATGATGCGCAAAAGAGGGGCTGAAATATCGCCTACGATCTGGGGTTCTAAAATGTTGGCGTAGACGTACATGGTTTCAAGACCACCCCCACCAAGTCCGGCTCCCTATCCGACCATCCTGTATCGTTTAGTACTGTTTCTTTGAATCCTAAAATATGTGCTATTCTTTCGGACAGTTTCACTGATTTCACAAAGCGTTCGAGTATCATTACAGAAACCCGTTTTATTGAAGTGTAATAATTGAATTCTACTCCTTCTACTTTTTCTATACAAAATTTCATAGCCTCTATAAATTCCTGGATGGAGTCGTAGCATCCTTCCTGCATTTGAAGTTTATATTCAATACCATCTGCACTTATAACTTTAATTTCCGTTTCGTGTTTTCGTACTGTTTGCCAATTATGGGGGTAAATAAATTCCGAAAGACCACACTCCCAATCACCGATTAATTTTAATTTTTGCGGTAAATGTACAATAAACTTTGAAGGCGTATTTTGTCTATCGCTTATCGTGTTGCTAGGCAAAGTTATGTAAAATTGATCCATTTTTCACAAATTTGGTTTATGATAAAATCTTCATCGATGACTGAGGTGTTTATCTTAAATAGACTATTTACAAAACCCGTTACAAATTCGTCCGCATAACTTTTATCTAAACTTTTTAAAATTAGTTTCATGGGCACCCCTCTGCACCTCCAAATTAAAAAATAAACACACATTTGGCCGCACGTAGACGTTAGTGGCTGCTGCACGCACTTTTTATTATGCTTAATTTTTGTAGCATACTGTAGAATATAATTTTGTGTATGATTATCAGGCGCTAAGCCGTAGCTGTCGAAATAGTTGCATGAGTCATAGCGCATCAAAATACATGCACGTCCAATGCGAACCAGGCTGGGTACTAGGGTCCATATTCATTACCAATGCAGCAGGTTTGCTAAAAATGGGTGGTAATTTATCGCTCGGGAAAACACCAAGGAAATTTTGACCGACCGCTTGGTCGCCTTTTAATACACTATTTAGTTGAAAGGTATTCATGTTTAAGTATTATAATCATACATAACATTTCTGTTCTTATCTAGCATTACTAAATTATCAAACTCGGCATAAACAATCACTTCAAGGCCCGTATCGGGAATTTTTTCGGAAAATGATATTTCAATGCTAGTTGTACCTTCCCTAATTAAATCCCAATGTCCGCCGTCATCTTCGTCTGGAGTCAAATCAAATGCAAACAGACACTGACCGTTTTTGAACCCTTCTCTTGTCACCCCGTTCCCTTTATTGTCCCGACTAATATCAAGTGTTTCGAATAATTGATCAAAAGCTCTAAGGTACTTATTATTTTTAAAGTCTAGCCTGAAGGGGTGAGAGGGGAAGGTAACGCCCCCACAAATTACTTTTGCATCGTTTATACTGTATGATTTAAAATTGAAAGGAGATTTTTTTATATTTCCTCTATATGCATCTGCATCCACACATCCAAAAATAATGCGTCTAGGAAGCTGCCCTGAAAATAATGTGTTAAGGGGGTAGATTGGCAAGTGCTAGGTATATGTATATTCATCATCGTAACTCTGCGCACGGGGTATTTAATAGTGTTTGATGCAAGTACTCTTTCGATAGCTAGTCCGGTGCTTTCTAAAATTTCTGCCTTTCGTACGCAAAACTTCATTTGTTGAATACTTAAATGCGCATTTTCAGCACCCTTAAAACTTTGCAAAACAAACGCGTCGGGATTTCTGTTTAATTCAAGCCTGACGTCAGTATAATTTAGTAGAAACCTGTCTTGTAAAAATAAATCAATGTGTAGTGGCGCACTTAATTCAACTATAGTCTTATCCGCAAAAAATTCTATGCGTTTTCTCAATCCATAATTGTTTTCTGTGTCATTATGACCAGGACTATCTACGATGTACAAAGCAGATTGCAAGTGCGAATTTTTAGCATCCCACCCATAATTCAGTTCAGTCTCTAAAAATGCTCGGTATGCATATTTATCTCCACTGTCATGTACGAGCTTATTATTTAAAAAAAGTTTCACTTGACGAAATAGTGTTTTGGCGATCAGATTGATAGGGCCTACATCAGGCGCTGTGCCATCAGCCTGAGGCGTTCCTTTAGATATAGAAATTTGCATGTAAATGTAATTTTTATTTAGTTGCAAAAAATGAGGGTCGGGAGGAATGTGAAATTCGTACGGACCCTCATCTGTTACAGGATTTGTTAAGTTAATCTCATCCCAATACCCGCGTTTTATGGCTACCTGGGTAGGCGGAACAGTGAAAAAATCAAGTTCGCTTTTTGTACTAGCGACTGAAAATGAATCGATTAAAGACATTATTTCTTTTCACTTCGTTTTTGAGTTGAAAATACGTCAACACTAAGTTCTTTTATAGGCTTGGGTCGGGTGCCTAAACCTCGCCCCGTTTGCCGTTGTAATTTGTCACTAACTTGGTTTAGCAAATTAGCTGCGCCTTCTTTCCCATGAGCCTGTATTGATTGAACAATATTACGGCCGTCAAGTACATCTGCTGCAATATGTGCACCCGTAGATAGAGCTTGTTTTCCCACACTAGATGCTGCTGATTTAAAAATGGGTATAGCCATGCGGAAAAGTGAACGGAAAAAGCTACCAAGTCCAGCCCCCTTTGGTACGCCATTCCCTTGAACCCCACCATACCGTATCCGACCTGGGAAGCCTGGTCGGTATAGTAGTCTAACCAAGCGTTAAAATTATCTGGATTGAATTGTTGTCTCATTTTTTGTAAAATTCTTTTTTAGTGTTTAATTATGCTTTACGTTTCTTTTATAGATTTATCCAGTATTTAAGTGGCTTTTTCTCTTCTGACGATGGCGTAGAAAATGACTGAGATGGCGATACATAAACTTGGTTTTGCAATAAATTCAATCGACTTTTATTCACAATAGATTCTTTTGGAATATTTTCATCGATTAATTTTTGGAGAAAAATTTCAGCGCCGATAGGCGGTTCAGATTTTCGGATACGTGAAAAATCGGAAACTAAATCAACAATGTTCGATCCTGCAATTTTATTACCATCAATAATCATTTCTCCTTTGTCCGCCCATTTTATGTGTGGGCTTTTCCGCGCATATTTAAGTAATAAAGAGGCTTGTTTCTGCCATTTTTGGGGCACTGTGCTAAAAACTGCTTCTTCTACGACATCTTTCTTTATAGGTTCCACAGGTTCTTTCTTTTCTTGCCTGACTATATCTGAAGGTTTTTCTACTCTCTCTTCTTTAATTTCGAGCTGTAACGGCTTTTCAAGTTCCTGCTTAGCTGTTTGATACCTATGCAAAATTTGGTTATATTGTAAAATTTTAGCGTCCATAGGTAACGAATTATCATTTAAAATATTCATCATTTCACGATCTAGATTTGACACGTACCTAGAAGTGCTTTCATTTTCCCCCGAGCAAGCTCGTGGGGGACTAGAATCATTTTGTTTGTATGAATCATCATTTAATAATTGCGTCTGCTAAAAGTTGCCCTGCAATTCCTAATATAGGCGCGAGTAAGGTAGGAAGGAAACCACCCTTTTGTGCCAATATGTCCTTTTTCTTTTTTACTGATATTTTTGAGGCAGACAGGTCGCGCAGCAGTGTCTTAAATTTACTCAATTTTTTTAACTCGAGCGGTTTCAAAGGGACATTACCATTTAACACGTTGAGTATGCATTCGCATAAGCATAAAATTAGGTCATTTTCGGCATTTTCTAATATCGCCTTACGTTGCTTAGGTTTTGCCTTAGACAACACGTCAATGTAGCTAATGTGTTTTTTTAAACGTTCTGGAGCCATTTTTGGTAAAGATAAAAGCACGTGAAAGTTCTTTTATACTTTTTCGGTGTAAACAACAGGATTTTTCGAAAAAATTTTAGCGCGGAGACGTAAATTTTCAGGTGTAGATTGCGTCAAGTCTACTAAAAGGAAAGAAAACGCTTCGTTTGTAGCATCATTAAAGGCTTCCAGAAAAAACTTAGGATTATGAGGGTAAAGCTGACGGGCTAGTGTTTGTACCTGGAGCCGATCAGACGGATTCTTCATTAAAACTAAATATTCCGTGTTTATGCGACATGTTCTAAGACCTTTGAAAAATATGTTTTGAACGATATTTACGACAGAAATATCCCAATGATGACAACCGCGTGTAAATAATACATCATTTTTTGCTTCTTGCATAAGATCGTCTATTATAATTAATTGTGGTTCAGTGCTATGTTGCCTAACTAGACTTAAATCAGGAGGTCCTTTCATGAAAATTACGCTAGTTTCCATTTCTTTATGCAAACTCTGATCTTCTGCGAAAAACCACCATATAAATTTCGGAGGTGGATGAATAAAATTATTTGCATTTTTTACAAGCTGTTTAACAAAAGTTGATTTTCCAGCCTTTGTGGGGCCGGCTACAATACAAGTAAAGGGGTGTTTAAATCTGAGATCCATTTTTATTGTGTATAAAAATTGTGTTTTTTCTAATATAGATGAAGCTCTCTCTGCCAGCTGCTTGCGCAGCTGCCCAGCCTGCGGGACGAGGACCCGGAGCTTCAGCGCAGGCCAAAAAAATTTTTTCAATTTTTTTTTCAGGCGAATGTACGTTTTTACAAATTGAGGTTTTCTATATTGCTCATGATACGCTCAATTTGCGTATCAATAGTATTTTCGGTTGACAGTGTCCAAATAACGCGACGTTCTTGCCGAATATGTTGCCACATTTCGACAAAGAAAGATTTTTCGAAACGGGCCATTTGCCGCTCTAAGGCAATAGCAAAATGCCAGAAACCGCGCCGTTTATTTTTTCCTGTCAACTCACGCTGCGTGTTGTATTGCGCAGCAGCCGCTTTCCACTGATCTTTGTAAGCATCAGAGAAGCGGTTCCAAAAATACGTAGTGACTCGAGCAAGTTGGTAATCGTTGTATGGAAATTGAGAAAAAATCCGAGCCAACTCGGAACAAAAGGTAACAAAGATTTGCTGACCAGAAGACATTTTCGACCGCACAGTAAGTGAAAAATTTGAAGAATGATGGTTTTTTAAATTTTCAGTTCCTTATATAGACTCCGATGCTATTTTTAGCAAGCTTTCTTCCCGTCGTGAAGCCATATTTTTTCTTTCTTCCAAGTGTCTCTCAAGAACTGCGATCCCCGCCTCCTGTCTGGCCTTATTGTATTCCAAACATTTCGGACACATTGGTATCGAAAAAAATAAATGACCCGAATCTGTTCTAAAACAGTCTCGTTCTTCGCAAATTTTTTGGCAAAAATAACAAAGTTCGATCGTTAGTGCATACATTGGTCGAGGCAAGTTGCGGGAGCATAGCTGAATTGGGGGTTTAATAGTCTTCTTTGTAGAATCCATTTTTAACGATGCATGCTTTTTATCAGAAGTTTCTTATATAGACTCATAATTTTATCAGATTATTAACCCAACTGTTGAATTTTTCAGGAAAACCGCGCCATTTAACTAAATATTCCGTTTTTCTTCCTTTTTCGCGAGTGTTTAAAACTTTTTCTACTACGTAAACTTCATCGATAATGTTTACTTTTTGTAGTTCTGGCTCATAGAATACACCGTCTAATTTTTCACCCATCTGGTCCTTTAGTGTGTAGACGGGGGGATTGCGTTTAAGTTTTTTATCTATTACGAACGTTTCTTCACTCCAATTGGGCTCGTAGCCCTTTTCAAAAGTTCTCTTGACCTTACTTATGCGAACTTTATCTCCTACATTAAACTTAAAAATTACGTTTTTATTGTCAATTTTGAATGCTTTCTGTAAAATTTGAGACTCGTTATTATTATTAACATTGGCCGGTTCGATCCCTATTGTGCGATGTTTTGTATTATTGTAACCTTTAATCAAATCGTCTAAAATATCAATGTACCTATACGTGTTATGTTTCGTAAAATAACGCCACATGCGTTCTTTAAGCGTGCGATTAAAACGCTCGACTACGCATGCCTTGAGCTCACTGTTTGTTGTGAAAAAATCAATATCATTTTCTTTCAAAAAGGTTTGAAATTGTTTATTTAAAAATTCTGTGCCGGCATCGCTTTGCACCTTTTCTGGTTTTCGGCCTTTATCCAAAATGAGTTTGAAAGCATTGAGAATCGATGCTGCGCTTTTATTTTTTACAGGTACACTCCAAGCGTATTTGCTAAACACGTCTATACAGTTTAAGAGAAAAACATGACCATCATTATACTTTTTCAGTGATTGCAAGTCTACCAAATCAATAGCCCATTGTTCATCAATCCTCGAAACAATCACCTTGTTACGTTCGTATTTTTTATGGGCGGGTCTATGTAGTGTGTACGTTGGTTGAGTTTCTAACCAGTTTATCACCTCCTTTTTGGGGAGTTTTGTACGTGTTCTCAGAGGTTCGACCCCCGTGTACCCTGTTTGAGGATCATAATAATTTTCCTCCATGATTCAATAGAAATATAAAGCGTTTTTGCCTTTTGCTACCGTGCAAAAAATATGAGTACACTTTATGCAAAATTTGACTACAATTTTTAATTTTTTGTTTCGAGAAAGTTTTAAAATACAGTCATTACATTTAACAGCAAAGCTTATATCATCACGTTTTTGATGACCATCATCTGAGTAAAAATACAACATGTACTTATCTTTTTTGATAACGTTTACTCCACTCGAGCATTTCTCACAGAGTAAAAATGAAAAATTTGGAGACTTTTTAGCTATCTTTAAAACACATTTTTTACAACCAGGTTCGAAAAAGCGACACCATCGCCGTTGAAAACACGGTTTCTTATGCAGAAAATTGCAAATCTCGTAGTGGTATTTCGATTTGGGTTTCATCGAACACTGCAGACAATCGACGAGATCCATTTCTACTAGATGTTAAGCTACGTAAACCGCTATAAAATTTTTTAATTTGTTTCTTCAATAGCTTGCACAAAACTAAAATAGATAGAACAATTATGAGAACAATACAACCCAAAATTTCGTTATAAATAGGTTGCAAGTGATTTCTATTTATGCAAGTACCATTTAACATTTTTTGATAGCTAATGAATGTTTAATTAGCTTATATAAATGTTTTAACATGCCTCTCCGCCACTGCAAAATGCAGTGCCCGGTGCCAGCACGGGGAGCTGGGCATGTATCGGCACCATATATATATATATATATATATATATATATATATATATATATATATATATATATATATATATATATATATATATATATATATATATATATATATATTTTTTTTCTTTCTTTTTCAACAAAACTATACCACCCGTGTTTCGACTACCCACCGGCACTTGCTCTTTTCAGGAGATCCGGCAGGCAGGCGAGAACAAAACAAAATAGTAACCATGACCGCCATATGAACAAAACAAAATGACGTCTTGTCCGGTCACACCGTTTTTCGGACGGGTACCGGCCAGAGGAACGAAATAAACAAAAAAAATGATGGTCAGAGGGTCAAATAATAAAATAAGGCACGGGGGTAAACAAAAAACGTGCAGAAAAAGACTAAAAGCCGTACGGCACAGTAGAGAAATCGGGTTTTACAACACGTTTATTATAAACAATTTTATACTTCTTCGATGTGTCTTCTGTCACAACAGTATGATCAGGCAAGCGTCGAATTTGCGGAAAATATACAACTTTTTCGACAATATTGTTGTCCTGTACAAACGTTTTGACCATTTTTAGTAAGGAGTGAAAGTTAATTCTTGTGGCAGTTGTTGATGAGAGTGTGAAGCCGCGTACTTTTATATGGTAATAAAATTTACCATCTTTTGCTGAGCGTACCTTGTACGCGTAGTTTTTGGGACCTCCGCTTACAAATTCTTCAATGTAGCTGCCCTCGCCATACTCCTTTAATTCATCAGTCATATTTCCTAAATACGACCCTATAGGCACTTGATACTCGTCTTTTCCCAGTGTGCTCTTGAATATGACACTGTCTGTGTCAAAATATAATACACGATCGCCTAGCTTTTCCAAATGTTCGTACAATCTGAGCCGCGCTTGAGTTGTTGTATAAGCTGCAAGCACGGGGTTTGTATTTCCCATCACATCGGCGAATTCGTCTTCCTTTGCATGTGTAACAGCCATCAGATTTTGGTTTATGGCGTTAATTGAGTAGATTACATTTGAAGGGTCGAAAATTAGGTCAAAGTATGGTGCAGGGTCGGTGAAAAAGGACACTTTCGACATGTTATTTCTTTGCCCGAACTTTCCCCAGAAAGAGTTCAACATAAGTTTACTTAATGACCGAAGTCCTGGGTTTTTTGTAATTTTCGTAGCGTCTAGCTCGATTCCTTCGTTATCTTTGTACTCTTGAACGTATCTTTCTTTGTCTCCCTCCGATTTCACCCATGAAGGCCATCCGTCAGATTCTTGTTTCAGTTTCATAAATTTATTGATATAGGAGGTGAAGAGGCCGCCGTTTGGGTTGTTTATTTTATCATATTGCTCTGTTTTTTCGTAGTGCCATATCTCATATATTTCCATTATTTTGTAGCCCAATTCTAGCGCTTTGTATACTTCGAGCGTCACCCATGCTCCCACTATCGCACGTTCTTCATCATTGTGCTCGCATCTTGTTTGATGCGATTCAGTGCATGTTCGGCATAGCGGAAAATATAACTTTTCGCCAAATCTATAGGGCAATAATGGATGGTACAGATTACGGGGTGGCAGGATTTTTGCTTTGATTAGGCCTTCATAGGGTCGGGTTTGAGCTGTGATATTGGTAAAATTTTCAGTGAGAATTTGAGGGTGGCCTATAGGGTACAAGCCGTATTTATTTACGGTCGGGTATAAACTGCATATATCTGTGTACATTATATGCTCTAACGCTTCGCCGTTCTCATTGCGTTTTATTTTCTCGTATAACTTTATTGCGTTTGTGCGCCCACCATAAAACGCTTCTCTGGGGTCGAGTGGGTCAACAATTTTCACCGAGTCGAAAAATTGTTTCATGACAGGATTTATTTTCAATTCCTGTCTTAATTCGCACTCCCAGAGTTCTATAACACTGTAGCCCTTGGCTTCAATTTCTTTTCGCCGTCTCACTGTGTTTTGAAAGGCTTCTTCGGCGGATGTTATTTGATCAGCCGTCATTTGCGTCCTTTTCTTCATACACTTAGGGCACCCGTGCCAGAAGCACCCGTTAAATTCGTATACTGTATTTTCATGTAGGCCGTCTACGCGATAGTTGCCCACTTTTTGCTCGCCCATATTGCGTGCATGCCTGATGTTGATTTTATTCATTTCGCTCATCCACTTTAGCCATTTAATGGCTGTTATTGAGTGTTTTTCCATCCGCCTATACCCTCCGTGGGGTACAATGCCTATTGTTTTTGGCTTTAAGTAAGTTGACCGGAAAACTTTATTGCACGCGCTCGCTATTGTTAATGAGCACTCGAACGGATCCATTCCGGTCTCGGCTAGAAATAAATTGCGAAATTTAAGGCAGCATCGCCTTAAAATGTCGACGTCAGACTCACAATAAGCCAAAAGTTCTGACTTAAAGTCGAAAATTTTCCCTTTTTGTTCGGCGTACCATTTTTGGAAGGCTTCTTTGTTTTTGGGACTCATGGTGGCTGGGGAATAGTACCACGCGTCTGGCCACCCACCCACATAGTTTTCGTTCGCCCTTGTGTTAAAGAGATGTGGGAAAAATCCTTTTTTGAGTTCAGGCTCATCGAACGTTTTTGGCAGAGCGGATAGGGCCATGGGGAGAAAGTTGAAGGAATCGATTAGTTTTACAGACCCAGCACTCAGGCTCATGATTTCTAAGCCTTTTGTGATGATAGTGGGGGCAAGTGCTTGTTTGAAAAGGTATTTTAAGATGAAATGTCCGTCGAAACCTTTAGCGTTATGGGCGATTGCTATTGCGTTTTTGAGGCCAAACAGGTAATCACAAAACGCATCTGTACAATTGTCGCCGTAAAATATACGTCTATTTTCCCCGCATTTATCGCACTGTCCTAGCGGCTTTGCTATGCAATCTGTACAAACAGTGTGCGCTATACACAGATTGGGTTCGTGTTCGAGTCTTGAATTGCCACACGCTTTTTCTTGTCTGGTTTCGAAATCGAAAAACACGTATTTAGTCTTTTTCTTGTCATCCTTTTCTTCGGCTACAATTTGCATGTAACACTTGTGATCATTTGTTGACACCTCAGCTTTGCATGTTTTGCAATAAAAGTGGCTGCACTTATGCTTCAGTATTTTATCGGCTCTATTTATATGCCGACCACAGTTTTTACATAGCATCTTTTGCTGACAGATCGACTGCTTGTTTTTCCCGACTTTTTTATGATTTTCAAAACACTTTTTCGACCCCTGAATAGGCGATTACAGTCATTGCATTCCATGAGTGCTACGTTTGGGCAAGCAGGACCGTAGCAACAGGGGCAAAGTTTAGAACAGCGGTGATCATCCTTATTATTATAGCCCTTGTTGCAAGGTTCACAAAAGTAACTACGGTTCATAAAGCCGGCCATACTGCCTATGACATCAAAATGACTGTCGTGGTGATATAAGTGTATAACTTTTTCTGCGGGCGGCCCTTCAAACACTATAGCATTGCAAAAATCAGCACTAAAAACTTTAATTTGAAAATTTGGCATTGCAGCCTGCAATGCTTGCAGTTCTGGTATGCCACAAGGGCCCACATGATCTTTAAGACCAGCAAGATCCATCAACTCCTTAGCGTTTGTTCGTTGAACCGTGTATCGATATGCGTCACCTTTACGTATTGCCATATATTTAGATTTAAGAGTTTTGTCATCAGGCTTTTCCATGTGCAAGGCTCGTGCTTTTGCTACAACTAATGCTCTGGGTAAACATAAATCATCGCTGTTTTTGATTTTTACAAAGCAGCGTTTCATTTTCATTTCTTTTTCCAAATTTATAAACTGTCGTTTATGCTGACCTGAGCCACTCGGCGGGCTAACGTGTACTATTTTTATACGCGTTTCTGGTTCTTGCAGACGCACTTCTTCATTAGACTGCAGGATGCGTTCAATAGTATGTACGATTTGCTCGCCTTTTATTTGCTCGCCTTTTCTGAAAGGCACGATCGCCGGTTTTTTAAGTGTTGAGTGTGTAAGTTGCAGGCCCACCATGTCAGTCGTGTTAGAACCGTCCAGAATATGTGTGATGGCACTATCGAAAATTTCGACCAAATTTTTTCCCAAATCGAGACGGTCTAGATTTTTAAAGTTCAATGTGTATGCTCGCCCTTCGGTGTTGAAGCGTTTAATTTTTTGCGTTTCTGGCTCCCCCAGCTCATAAAAATCTTCTGGGGGAAACCACTCATCCACAATTTCAAGGTCTTCCTCTCGCATTTCTTCATCAGACTCGTACCACATGTCTTGCGTTGAAAGGTCTTCCATTTCAATGTCAGAAGCCATTTGAATAAGTAAAAACAAGAGCAGAAATTGAGTAGTTCAAAAGAGCAATAATTTTGGAGAATGATTTTTTCTTGCCTGCTCTCTCCTTTTATACCTTCTGAGATGAGACTATTTTTGGTATCAGTCAAACCGGAAATTTCCGGTTTTTTAAAATTTTTTGTTTTAAAAATAGAACCCATGATGACTCATCGTCTGCGAGTCAACCAAGATAGCTAAATCAAAACTGAACTAAAATTAGAACAGTAGCATGGGGGGGTTGCTAGCTAGTTATGCAAATTAAAATTGATTAACTCCGCCCGTCCTGGATAATCGACTGTGCATTGTTGGACGCTTCACGCCTATGTGTAGTAGTATGGCCCCATTGTAGACGCTTAGCGTCTCATGGAGTCTCTATGCTTAAGCATGTGCTATGCTTAAGCATTGTATACCTCAAGGGGCCCGCTGTACTACTCATATTCATCGTTTTTTAGCCCAAAAAGGCACCGTGTGAAAATTTAAGGGACAGACCCATCAGAATTCCTATGCCACACAACCAGTATTATAACAAGTGAAATTATCTTTTCTACACGCATGTACCATTCTCAGGAGCGGTAGTGTGCAATACGTCAAGGGTATAGGAAGTCTTGTTTACAGAAATTATGCAATAGGCGGCGCCAGATTACTTTTGGCAGGTGTAGACGGATTAATAAGCATTAAGATCCCAGAATCCGAATCCCTTCCCTCTTATTCTATAGAATTGAGCGGACACCCTAAACTACACTTTTGGCAGTTTTTCGCAGACATGCACAGCACGAAAATTCTGCGCGGATGAAATTTTAAAGTACCTTTTTCGGGCTGAAATACAGTAAATAATTCAAAACATATTATCGCAAAGTTCAAGTTAATTAAACAAAAGATAATAAAAAGAGTATATAGCGCGATGCTCCTAACACCTGTAGGCAAAGAGATAGTTAAAAACACTCACGGCAGCACATTTTCTACAAATTTTTGGAAATTTTCGTAAAAATCGCGAGTTCTAGGGCGAAGGAGCTAAAAAATTTCTGGATGAGGGAGGAAGCTTTCTGAGGGGTGAAAGCCACCCTATATCCCGAGAAAGGGTTCCGCTCCATCAGACCTCTCTGTAGAATTTAGTCTCGGTCTATTATTTGGTTATTTTCGGAAATGTGGACGATTTAAGCTAAAGTTGAGATACAATTATGCCATAAATAAAAAGTTTTTGTCTTCAAAATTTATCTTGGAGTGCGTCAATGACTTACTGAATTAGAGCCTTGTTTCTATATAAAGCTTCTAACACTATTTTTTTGAAAAAATTGCGAAAGAAACGAAAAAATACTTAAAAAGTAAAATCTGGGGTCTTTTGAGGAGGTGGGTTTCGAGTTCCTATCATCACACGTCATCCTCACTCTGTCCCCCGGCCCTCTATCATTATCCTCACTCTGTAGCACGTCCCTCCTATCATTACATGTTATCCCTACTCTGTCCTACCGGCCCACCCAACAATCTAATGCCTTGACTTCGGTGGGAATGGTTGGTAACATGTTAATAAAGTCCGGACGATAAATTCGCAAAAGGGCATAAATGAATAAATTGAAATAATAAAGTATGGGAGTAAAAAAGTAGCTTATTTGGTCCAAATACCGTCAAAAACTAGTATTTGCATTTCTTTTGCCTCTTTTTTCTTAAAATTAATTTCTCTATTCTGCGGGGTAGACCTCCCGAACCCCCACGTGAAAGTCCGATTCGGACGATACTTCAAGGCAATCGCTGGTATCTTGAGCGCACTACTTTAGGCTTAAACACGGTCTTCGATTATTTCTACTTTTCTAGCGGACGAAAGTAGTGTTTAAAAATCCAAAACGACGTGCGAATTAACAAAGTTTATATGTAGCCTGTTTCACATAAATTCGTGTATAAATTCCTTAAAATTTTCATTGACATCAACCACAGGATTACGATAATTATATCTTAGGTAGCGCGTTAGCGCGTACCTATAATATACTTGGGTACCCCCAACACCTGTGCACCCCCCTACAGCTGTAACGGGACACTTCTGGAAGGTGCGGTTTTTTTAAAAGAAAGATAATAAAAAAATTTGCTGCCCGTGTTTTTTTGTTTTTCTTGAAACTCAAAATTGACTGTGTAAAGAAGGTGTAAAGTTTTTGTGTAACGTTATAACATAGGACAAATTTTGGGACCTTTTTACTGCGGCATGTGGACAACTGAGTATTGATGACTCGAAGGATTGAACAGGATAGGATAATAGAGGGATGAATTCTTCAGATGACACTTTTTTTGTTTTTTGAAATTCGCATTAGTTATCGAATGGCAGTGTAAAGAGTGCGAAAATCTGGGGGTGAAAAAGCACTTTTGGTCGAGTTTTCAACCTGCCTATGTCCGATACTAACTCCGGTTATGAGTTTTTTAAAATGTTTTCTGACAGAAATGTAGAGCGGATCAAGGGCTACATTCTGCATATAAGCAAAGTCTTCTATGCTCTATGGTGAGTTAGATCCTGGGGTTTAAAGTTTACACTCTAGTGGATGGTGTAAAAAAACGGATTTTAACTAAGATTTCTCTGCCGAATTTTTCCGCTTATGAGTCAGTGTGAATCGAAGACAGCATTAATAAAGTGCCTCTCAGGGGCTAAACATCGCAGCAAACCGCATTTCAAAAAACGCAATATTGAGTTATTTATGGGGGTGTAAAGTTCGAAATCGGAGGTAAAAAATGGGCGAAAAAACACGTTTTTTACGAAGTTTGATTGATAAATCATACCAAATAATTTTTGCAACAGAATTTTGGCACACAGGAATGTACTACGATTTAAAAGCTACAAATTGTACCAAACCGAATTTCTTTAAACTCAATGGGGAGTTCGGTACGGAATTTTAAAGTTTACAGTGTTCTAAATGATGGAAAATACGTTTTTGTTGCGTTTTTTGTTCGCCACTTTCTTCGTCCAGAAGTTGGGATAAGTCTAATAGAATAAAAATAAAGTGCTTTATATCGGGTGCATGTCAAAGCAAATTGTCTATACATTAATATTTAGCGAGTGTAAAGTCAAAAATTTGGAGTTTAAAATGCGTTTCTGTCTTGTTTTTTCTGCCTGCTTCTCCAGTTACGAGTCAGGGACATGCTTATCAAGTCTAGAAATGGACCAGGAACCAAATTTGATATGCCAGTCTGGCGCGTATGTTTACACTCTACAGTGTTGTAAAGTAGTTTACACCAATTGTTAGTTTGCCCATAGAACATTATATAGACTTAATTTTTTCATAAATATTAATCGTAATATCGGAACAATATCAAAATTACGAATCTGACCAAAATCTTCTTTACACTAGGTGTTTACATGAAGTTTACACTACATATGTATTTATCTTCGTTTTTGAGCATTCCAGAAACCTAATTTTTCCTGGAGTCTAGAAGTTTTCAGAGGATCAAATGTGAGACGTCACGTAGGCGCGTTTGTTTACATCCAACAGTGATGTAAAGTAGTTTACACTCATTGTTTATATGTCCTCAGACCATTGTAGAGACATAATTTTTTCATGAATGTTGATCATAATATCCGAGTAATTTTTTACACTGCATGTTAGCCTTTGTTCTAGAGCATTGCAGAAACCGAAATTTTTTCCTGAGATATAAAAATTTACAGGGAATGAAATATATACGTCAGTTGGGCGCGCTTGCTTACACTCAGCAGTATTGCAAAGTGGTTTAAACCTAATGTTTATTGTCTTTAAAACATTATGGAGACTCATTTTTCCATAAATGTTGAAAGAAATATCGGAGCAATATCAAAATTACGAATCCGACTGAAATATTCTTTACGCTATGTGTTTGTGTAAAGTTTACATTACGTGTTAACCTTAATTCGATAGACTTGCAGAGACTTTGTAACTGAAGTCAAGAAATTTTCAAGGATTCATATGTGAGACATCAATTAAGTGAGTTTGTTTACCCTCAAAAGTAATCTAAAGTGATTTAAAAATTATGTTCAAGTGTCCTTAGATCATTGAAGAGATGTAATTTTGTCTTAAATGGGTAGCATTAAAGTTAAATCCTCCTTAGCCGTGTTTATAATATGTTTCACAAAATCTTGTACATGGAGGGCTATCGTTTAATTGATGTAAATTGCCTGCAAAAGTGGTTTAAAATGAACCAGCAACCACACTACTGTGCACAGAAGTCGACAAAGATATGCAGCTTTATTGTAATCATGTACATTAATAAGCCGTAAACTGTTAGTATTCTCTACACCTAGTAGTTGTGTAAAGTTTGCACTATTCATTTGTTGTTAATATGTAGTCTATACCACAAATTTATTTTACTACCAAATCAAAGCGTTAGTGTTCCTTACATTTGATATTTGCGTGAAGTTTTTGAATTTTTGCCGAAAAACTTTGCCTTCTAATTTACCAACATCCCGCCTTTTCCATTTTCTTAAAGTTTAAAATCTTTTATAATTCTCTTAATAATTTAATGGTAGGTTTTAACTTTAAGTTTCTCTTGGTTTACAACTCTCGCTTAGCAAGCTCATTTTTCAAAACTTTTTCATAGTGATCAGATTAGTCGCGTTTAGTTTGGAATTGGTGGACGGTCGTTATTTTATTACTCGGCTTAAATAAACCAAGTGACTATCTTTTGATTATTTTCTTTATCGCAAATTCAAACACCCAATTTTCAATTTGAAAATTGATCCAATTTTCAATTTGAAAATTGAAAATCGGGTGTTTTCAATTTCAAAAGTCACAACACATTGTGCTTGTGTATTGATTGAGTGAGGATTTGCAATGTGAATTCGTTGGTTAAATATTTGTGCTTGATTATAAGTGAACTGCACATTAAGAAGAAATAACTTAATGCAATTTTAATTTGAAAATGGATGGTGTCAATAAGGTTGTCTTGTTTAAAAAGGATAATGCTGATGTTAAGAACAATATTGTTTTCCGCGTTCTTGGACTGTTGTCATTATTGTGGCATGTTACTGATTGTGTTTACTGACTGATGTACTGAAATCACGCTAATTAAAAGTAGTGTACTAGCAAAGAAAAATGCTCCGATGGAACAAAAAAGATGAATATACTTGGAATTGTGGATTATTATGGATGTAAAAGGAGGGGACTAGGAAAAATCTACCTAAAGTCGGAAAATCTGCTAAAAATCACACTTTCTCTAAGCAACGCAAAAAATCGATGTATATTCTGCGGCCTCTAAAAAAGTGTCTTTTTTAAATAATGTTCGAAGTTTCAGATAAGAGTGTATAAACGAAATCTATCA
This sequence comes from Mermis nigrescens, assembly GCA_036768485.1. Lineage (NCBI taxonomy): Eukaryota > Metazoa > Nematoda > Enoplea > Mermithida > Mermithidae > Mermis > Mermis nigrescens. Next base: position 13,579,359 of record JAVLUZ010000154.1, read on the forward strand.
AGGTTACTTTTTTAAATTGCTGGCACCTGATTGATAGAAAACTAAGAGGTATTGTATTTAAAGTTGTTTTATTTTATGAGCATTAGAGCAAGCAAAGCAGGAGCCGATTGATTAGTGCACACAATCGTTACGGGCATGCTAGTGTATCTGCATTTAGTCTGTGTCAAGTCAACTTATGCGTTTCCTACTGTTTTAAACCAACCATGTCTTCGATTGTCTTCGATGATTGCTATTTCATTCAATTGGCTTGGAAGACTGTTAGTTTACTTAATATCAATTCCCATAGCTACTGCATAGCTAACGTGCTGCTATTTCAAGCATTGTTATGGTTGAATATTTATTTTAATCTGTTGGCCGCAGAATATACATCGATTTTTTGCGTTGCTTAGAGAAAGTGTGATTTTTAGCAGATTTTCCGACTTTAGGTAGATTTTTCCTAGTCCCCTCCTTTTACATCCATAATAATCCACAATTCCAAGTATATTCATCTTTTTTGTTCCATCGGAGCATTTTTCTTTGCTAGTATCATATCAATGCTATAATCGCAATCTGCGAGCTTATTGACGGAGATACTTTTAAAATATATGACCGACATTGTGTGAAATAGACTAAAGTCGATTACTAAGTAACCAGGCTGATTTCAGTATAATCTTTCTACTAATACTTTCATCGCATACCAATTCACCGTGTTTTTAGTGTAACATGAATGATTTTTTGGTTTGAAACGCCAGGATCAAAGGAGCTGCTGAAAGCCATACTCCAAGACAAATGCCATTGGAAAGAGCATTCAATTTTCTATCAATTTGCAGAAAAAATGCAGACTATCCTGAAGCAGTAAAGAAATAAATATTATGTGTAAAAAACGCATTATTTTCACTATAGTCTGTTTCACATAACTTGTGCGTTACGTCATTAAGGCGTTAAAGTATAAAATCACGCTAAGTCCGCATGAAAGGCCGCATAAATCGAAGTATGTGTATTTCTCATGTTAGCTCAAAATTGCAGGTTTGAACCAATCGATTCGTAATAGTAGCACAATAAAGAACATCTGTTATAAATTAAGTTTCCTGTTGACAAAAGCAGCTTTTAGTGAGTAAGTTCTAAACCCCTAAACCTAACTCAATATTGACGGTAAAAAAGATAGATTGCAGTAAGTAATCCTTGACCCGCACTATGCTTTTACAAGAAAAAGAACGACCATACTCAAGAACTGTGATTCTTGCGATGCATATAATTGGGAATATTTTTGCACCAGATCTCAACACTAAAGTTCCCAGAACTTCGTATATAGTGCACTTCCGCAAATAAAAATGAGAAAAATGAGTGTTTATTAGAAAAAGGTCTAAAATCTACAAAAATAAAACAATTAGGATCTAAATATATCCAACTAGCGAAGAAAAATGTTCTGATGGAACAAAAAGGACAAAAATACTTGGAATATCGGATTATTAAAGACATAAAAGGAGGAAACTAGAAAAAACTCACCTATGCGCGCAAAAATCATAAGAATCTGCTAAATGTCTGACTTTCTCTAAGCAACACAAAAATCTAAGTATACGAGTATTTCGTGGCCTGCAGAAGGTAGTTGTGACTTCAGTTTGAGAAATAAATAACACAACAATTTGTTCCTGAAAAAACTAATTAATCTGACTTAAAGAAAACGACAAATCATTTTGTTAATATACTTACCCTGACTGAATGCAAGTTCAAACGACCGTTTTTGTAACGGTAAAGTGCCTTAAAGCTCTAAACAAACGCAAACAGAATAGCTTCAAAGAATTCAGGACACAGCGGAAGAATAATGAGCGAGGTGACCGTGCAAATAAATGCTGTAGTGCATATAAAAAGTCATTTTGTGTTCAGGGTTGGCACCGGGCCCGTAATAGATAGTGAGCCGACACTTGGGCTTGAGATCGGCCTACCCCGGGAATGGTCCGTAGCAGCATTAAAATTTTTCCAACTCCACCCTGGCACCCTGTACATACTTTAGGCGGGAGGGCGCCCGCTTGAGCATAGGGTTTTTTAGACAGCCAACATTTCGCCTATTTCTAAAAGTGCCCCAAAAGTCGGTTTATACTATTTTCGGGTTGCTGCACCTCGCACGTTGTAACATAGGCAAAACATTGGGTACGCTAAACCGTGGCCTACCTTATAGCGTTATACTATAGGATAGAACTAGTGATGTTAAAGATCATACGGATTTGATCTTTTTATCCAGATTCAGATCCAGATGCAGATAATCTGGATCTGGATCTGTTTAATCTCTAATATGGTTATCTGATCCGGATCTGGACCTGCCAGAAAGTCAGAACCCGATCTTTATCTGGATCTGGGTCTGTTAAGTCAAGCTATATCTGGTTAAACAGATCACAAAATAATTTTTGCGCGATAGTATTCTTTCTGTTTTTCGATTTACTTTAGGTAGGTTATCTAAGTAGTTGTAGCCTTACATGCTTATGGGGGTGGGGGTCTGCTGGGAGTTTTGAAACGTCCCCCTCTCAGATCCGTGCTGACCTCCACCCACCCCCGAATGACCAAAAAGTGCTGCTGACCCCCACAGCGTTAGTAATCTTACAGTGACCCAGAGCATGAAAAAAGCTCATAAAATTGGATCAAAAAGTCCGAATCGAACAAAAATACAGGGGTGCAATGCGTATGAAAAAGCCGACAGTATGCGTCTGCGTTGGTCGTGTTTTCTTTGATGCTGATTATATAATCGTATTCTTATGGAAACCCTGCCTCCGTTCCATGTTAAGTCTCGAAAGTAAACAGACTATAGGTGAACAGCACCAACATTTTGGTGGGAGAAATTTAATGTTCTAAGCCAAAAATGGGTTAAAACGACAAACTATTTTCGACTTTTCTAAGTATATACTGTGTGCATTATTATGTATTCCCAATGTAAGCGTATCAACCCAAGCTATATATTTTTTACATACCATAATGCTAATGTCGTCTTATAAATTTTTACAAAGCGAAAAATTGGGATTCTCCCAGCCAGATTTACACTGCCATTTGCTTAAATTATAATTTTAAAAAATCATTAAATATTTTTGATTTTTAGCTAATGTTAATTTTTCAGTTTTTCTCAATTCACACAAAACCTTAGTCCCTTGTTCTGAGTATAATACTCGTTACATAAAGTTTGCTGTCCATAAACAGTACTATGCGTTTAGTAGCATACAATTTTTATAACTCTTCTTTAGATAGGCGTCGGAAAAAATGCTAGCTCCTGATACCGACGTTTTCCAATTTCGGTGTCTACATCAACATACGTGCAAAAGATTGTCCGTTATCGCGTGCAATCTTCTTTCAGTTCCTGCATCCTCCGCTCCCATTGAAAAGGCCCTTTCGGCCGCAGGATTGTCATGTTTGGGACGTCGCAACAGATTGAAAGATACTAATTTAAAAAATATGACCTTGTTGAAAATGAACCATTTTATTGAAATTTGAATTATTTGTTGATTAAAATTGTTATTGATGTCTCTGAGACAGAAAGGAACTTTCAAACAGTACGATAAGTATTCATGAGTGATTTTAGTAGTAGGGAGACCCCCCCCCCCGCACACGCATTTTGGGGGCGCTACACATTATAACATTGGACGATTCTCCCGAGCTTTCCTACTTAGGGGCGCCATGCGAGTGACCGCCTTCGGCTACCCTCGCTTTTCCATGGGGGAAAATTTCCCAGGCGGAAAATTCAATAGTGGAAAATTCCTCCGGGTGAATTTTTTGATGTCTTTTTGGTAGTAGTTAACCGTGCGTCCCTAGCAGCAATGTTATAAGATACCCTATGCTTAAGCATAGGCAACTCTGAAGGATGCACAATGGTTAAGGATAGGCTAATGATATAACATACCATAGTGCTTAAGGATAGGCGGGCGAGTCTAGACTTGCACCCTGGCTTTTTCCCAGGGTGCAATGGTTAAGGATAGGCAATAATATAAGATACCCTATGCTTAAGCATAGGCGGATGGGCCGAACTCTGCTCTCTGGCTTTTTCTCAGGGAGCAATGGTTAAGGATAGACAATGATGAAGTATAGCCAATGATATAATATGAGCAGGGGCCCAATGCTGTAGCATAGGCTGTGTTGTAGCATAGGAACACGTCGATACTTGTCCGTAAGCCTAAGCTAACCTAGTCTTAAGTGGTCCCTGGGGTAGGGGCCTGCCCAAACATGCCCGGAATGTCTCCCTGGCCCCAATGATATAACATATACAGTGCTTAAGGATAGGCGGGCGATCCCAGACTTGCCCCTGGGGGTAGGGCCAGGGAGAAAGGGTAAGGGATAGGCAGTGATGAGGGATAGGAGCTGCTGAGCATGCCCAGTCCTGCCCAAGGAGAAGGGGAAAAAGAGTTTCCCGGTAAGTATTGATTTTTCTAAGCCTAAGGTACCCAGAAGCCTAAGGGATGATGCCTAAGGTACCAGAAGCCTAAGGGCTGGAGCCCTGAGAGCTTAAGCTAACCCTAGTCCTGAGGGGTCCTTGATGGTAGGGGTCTCCCCAGACTTCCCCAAAACATGCTCAGATATGCCCAAAATTTCCCTGGGATCTGCCGCCGCCACCGCCCAGCCGCCCAGGGCCAGGGGCCCAGGGCTAGGGAGAACCGATTTCACCCAAACGCGCCCACCATCATCGCTTTACACTTAGCAATATTCAGTTTTTAAGCACAATGTAGCAGAGTATGTGCTCAACAATTGATCGTTCGTGAAAGTATGCAAAATATTGCTTTGCTTGGCTTACTGCAGCTTGGGCATTTAAATTCATGAGTAATATGTAGCAGAGTATGTGCTCATCAATTGATCGTTCGTGAAGGTATGCCAAAAATATTCTTTTGCTCGGTCATTGAAATTTTGCCACAGATTAGCTAGAGTGTGTATATCTTGGTTAGTGAAACATTGTTTGATAAGACGGGAAAAGTTTTTGGAAGCCTCTGCATCGTATTGTATTAAACTTTGTTTGTACTCGGCCTTGAGCAGGGGCCAAGAGTAGTTGCCTAAAGCAAAGGTAGATATATTGTCTAGGCGAAGCAGGTGCATTAAGAAATGATTGTAAATTATTTTGTCCTTGATCAATGTTTACAATATTTGATAAAAGGTGCTATTTAGGGCATACTGACGTCTGAAATGCAATTTAACGATAGTTTTTCCAACGGTAACCAAGACCCTCTCCTTGCTGCTGCAGGGCTTGAGAGGCTTCATTAAAAAGTTGAGCAACTTCTCGCTTTGAATGTTGCTTAGTAGACTCAAAAAGCGGTTTTCCTTGAGCCAAATCAGACGCGATATTTGAACCTGCCACTAAAGCATGCTGTCCAACACGCATACCAATTGACTGCAAAACAGGGACGGCCATTTTAAAAAGTGAGCGGAAAAAGCTACCATAGCCAACACCCCGCTGGTATAGGATGCCTTTAAACCCATCCAACCCATAGCCGGTTTGGGCAGCCTGCCCAGTGTAGTATTCCAACCAAATAGTGTAATCGTCAGGAGTGAATTGTACATGGATTTATAAAATTTTATTCACATAAAAAATAAAACAAGTATTTATAGACTTTCATCCCAGTCAAATTTGTCGCCTACAGCAAAAATCTCCTTACTTGTCTATTAGCAATACTTTCTAGTGGTACATTTGTGCGATTAAACACTTTCAGCTATTCTTTTGTGCCAGGATGCCTGCTTTTTTTGCGCTCACGTGCCAGATCATTAACTAAATCTGTGATGTTTGGACAATTGATTCTTTGACCATCTATTACAAGCTCACCATTAGGCTCGATTTCCACAAATGGGTTTGTGCGAATGTGATGTAAAAGGAGTTTTGCCTTTGGAATCTGATTTTTCGGTATACCAGTGAGTATTTCCTCGTCATTAATTGTGTCACTTGCATGTCCTACAATAGTAGCTTTATATGGTTGCTGCTTCTGTTCGAGCAATTGCTTAAATTTGCCTAGTATTTGATTATATTTTACAAGTTTTACATCAGATGGTACATTTTTGCTGCTTAAAATTTGTTGCATCTCATTATTTAATTTATCAAGCAAAACGTCGACCGGTTTAGAACGTTCACTGATTTCAGCGGGTATTAAAATCATTTTTTCAGTGTGCTTCATTGCCTGCGCGTTATTGCATCAGCTAATAAAGTACCTGCAATTGTAAGAATGGGAGTAAGTAAAAGTGGAAAAAAACCACCGTCTTGTATTAAAATACCTCTTTTTTGTTTTGTGTTTGCCTGTTTATTGTTTGCCAAGTACCTCATTGGATGCTGGTATCTTCGAAGTTTGTTGATATCCTTTTCAGAAAAGGGAATATTACCGTTAAGAAAGTTGTTTGCACAGTCACAGAGACAAAGAATCTGATCTTTACTGGCAGTATCTATAATAGCGTCCCTTTGAGGTTTCCTTGCTTGACTTAGAAGGTGTAAACAAATAATATTGCGTCTTAATCGTTCTTAACCGATTTTTGTTTTATTTGATTTCATCACCTTTTTTTGTAGTATTTATAGATTTTTGCATATAAACAGCTGGATGACTGCTGAAGATATTCGTTTTTAGCCTAAGTTCATCTCTAGCATTCTGAGTAAGCTCAATCGAGAGATAGCCATGCACTCAGCAGTAGCATCGGAGTGGGCCTCTAGGAAATATTTCAGATTGGCAGGATAAAGCTGACGAGATAAAACTTGAGCCTGTAATTGATCGGCAGGATTTTTAAATAAAACTATATAGTCAGAGTTTATACGTGAAGTTCTGAGTCCCTCAAAGAACACGTTTTGAACAATGTGAATAATGCTAATGTTCCAATGATGACAACCACGTGTAAACAGCTGTACAATCTGAGTATTACCTTTGCTCTCTTGCATCAGATCGTCGAGAATCAAAAGTTGCGGCACAGGACTAAACTGTTTCAAGTATGAAAAATCAGGAAGCCCCTCTATAAACGAAACATTTTCAATTTTCCAGTAAAGTGGTTGATTTTATGCAAATGTAGTTTTACATTTTTTTACATTTTTTTTATTTTTATTTTTTTTTTCAACATCTATTTTCGATTAATCGCCCAACAAATGTAGTTTTACCGGACTTTGTTGGTCCAGAGACAAGACAGGTGAAAGGGTGTTTGAAAATCATTTTTGTTTATGAATAACAATTTATATATAGGTATTTATAGAAAATGGTTACAATACAGAACATTGTGCTAACTACAGCACTACCAAACACGCTAAATCTAGATGATATCTACCTTAAATTGCCAAATACTACGCAAAACAATCGCCTAAAATTTCCAGGCATCATATTTCGATTACTCCCAGCTACATTGCTGATTTTCAAGTCGGGCAAAATTGTATGTGTTGGAGCTAAAACTGTTCAAGAAGGAGAAAATACGATAAAGGCATTCATCCATATACTAAAAATGGAGAATTTAATGTTGAAAATAAAGCCTGTGCTGTTTGTTGGCTCGACTAACTTGGGATTTCGCATTGATCTTTGTAAGTTTTATGAGCTGATGAAAAGAAAATGCATGTACGAAGTAGAATTATTTCCCGGCCTAGTATACAAATTTAGAAATGTGACTTTTTTACTCTTTACAAGCGGAAAAATGATTCTCACGGGTGCAAAACACAAGCACGAGTTGCATATAGCGTATAAAATAGTTTCAACAATGCTTGAGAAATGCAGATTAGATACATAATATTCTAAAGATTACAAGAACTTTTCCAAGCTTTACAAAAAATATTCCAAACTTTACAAAAAATCTTTCTAAACTCTGCAAAAATTTTTCCAAACTTTACAAAAAATATTCCAAACTTTACAAAAAATATTCCAAACTTTACTAAAAATATTCCAAACTTTACAAAAAATATTCCAAACTTCACAAAAAATATTCGAAACTTTGCGAAAATTTGCGCTTTTTTAGATTAGAACGTTTGTCATGGATGAGGTGATGAGCTCATCGAGGTTTTTTATGTAAAGATTCGCATAATAAAATTTGGCCTCTGGGCTAAAAAATTCCCATAACTTGAGAAGCGTGCCCAATTCGCCTCTTTGTAAATATCTTCTTATATACTTTGAAAAGCGCCAAATGGCGTGTTCATCAATCTCTAGCAATGTTCGCCTATATTGTTTGCTCACTTTCGGCCAAAAATACGCGCCAAGTGGCGGCGTCAGAAAAGTACGTGTATTGAGACAAACGGTGCAACGCATGATTGAAAAAATACTGTCCAACCTCCATTTTTTTTAAATTCGCAAGAGACGAAATCACTATTTATACTTTTAGCACATTAGAAACCCATGAATCGAATTTGGGCGGGTAGCCCCTCCAGCGTGCCAAATAATCAGTTTTTGCTCCTCTTTTTCAGAGCTTTTATAATTTTATCAATAATGAACATATCGTCAGTGGAAGCGTTAATTTTTTGCAGTTCGGGTTCGTAAAAAATACTATCTAGTTTTTCGCCCATTTGATGTTCTAAAACATAGACGAGGTGGGGTTCTAGCGTATCTTTCTTTAAGTACAAAATACTCCTCGGTCCAATTGGGCCAGAACCCTTTTTCGAACGTACGCTTCACTTTACTTATTCTGACTTTGTCGCCAATTTCGAATTTGAATTCAGTTTTTATTATCGCCCGTAAGGCGAAAGGCTCTGTTTAATATTTCACGCTCGTTCATAGCCGTCACATTCGCCGGAGACGTACCTATTGTTCTATGAAACGAATCGTTGTAATTTTTCTTAATTTTTGGTAAAATGCCAATATACTTGTATGTGTTGCTTTTAGTAAAATACCTCCACATGCGTTCTTTGAGTGTTCTATTGAAACGCTCTACTACAGATGCTTCCATTCCGATTTTAGTGGTGAAAAAATAGACAGATTCCGATTTCGAAGATTTCTGAAACTCGCTGTTCACAAATTCTTTTCCTGCGTCCGTTTGTAGCTTGATAGGGTTTGCGGTCAGACGATGCAAAAATGTGTTTAAAAGCCTCGACAATATCTTTAGAATTTTTGCTTTTCAGTGGAACGGACCATCCGTACTTTGAGAAAATGTCTATGCAGTTGAGTACGCACTTAAAATTATCTTTGTGGTCGGCTAACGATTGAAGGTCGGCCAAGTCGGCCTGCCACTGTTCGTCTATGCTGCTCACTAGGATTTTGTTTCGAGAATAACGCTTGAATGCGGATTTGTGTAAAGTGTAGGTAGGTTGTTTTTCCAGCCATGCTTTTACCTGTTCCAATTTGGCGATCGGGCGAATTTTTTCACTCGAATGTTGAGTTTGTTGACGCCAGTGAACCTCTTGCGGGTCGTAGTACAATTTTTCAGTAGTCTATCCAATTTTGTTTTTTCTTATTTATTTATTTATTTATTTATTAACATTACAAGACACGATTTACATGATAATCGATACAATTTTCATACAAATTCTCCCACATGTTTTTTTCCATTTATGTCGAACGACGACCATAGACTGTATATAGCATCAATATCTTTATTCAGAATCGTTTGCTTTATATTTTGAGCAAAGACCCAGAACGCGTTGCGTTTATCAATCCCGCGTTGCTCTTTTAAACTCTTCGCTCATGAATCCCCAGAAACACAAGCCTATATTTTAAACATTTTTGACGCTCAAGTAGCGGTTGCTTGCTTTTTCAACGAGCCTTTGAACAAAATGATGATACGCTAGTTCGCCAGGAGAAGACATTGTTGTTTGTAACGTACACATATAATATACCTGGTGCGCGCCCTTATTTATAGACTTTTAGGACCGTATCACAGAAGGTTAGGTAAGACTTGCCTTTTGGTAAATTAGCTACCCTTAGGTAAACTCTAGGTTAGGTTAGAGATTGCCATATCACAGAAGGTTGGGTAAGGTAAAGGTAAGGTAAAGCTTTGGTAAATAAAGACAAATTTACCCAATGATCTTACCCTTGCTAAGAGCAGAGGTAAAGGTCTGTTAACATTCAATTAGTCTACGTTTTCAATGGATTTGATCGAATTTTTGGATGATGCAAGTGAAAACGAGGAAGATTTATTCTTTCATGCACACCGGCTCATTAAACGGACTGAACCGTTTGAAATTTACAATGACCAACAATTTTATATGCTATACAGATTTAGCAAGGTCAATGCCCATCGATTAATTACTCTGATTCACTGTTTTTTTTTTGTACGAGACAAAGATTTTGAGGCTCGTACGAAGATTTTCAGAGCCATCTTTGTACAACGTACAAAGACTTTTTGGGGCAAAGTAATAGTAATTTTAACACTTTTTTGAGTATTTTTTAGCAAAATTTCAAAAATTTTAGGCGCTTCGCGCCGAATATCATAATTACATTGTATTTAGCTCCAAGCGCTGGCATTAAACACTCCAAAATCTATCTTTAAGCATCTTTGTACAGATTTAAGCATCTTTTACATCTATTTCTACTGTTTTATAAAGATTTTATGCAGAAAAAAGAACTATTAAACAACTTTGCACTGTTTTCTGCCGTTTGAAGATAAAATTGACTCTTTTATCTTTGCGTTGCATTAAATTCATAAGCAAATTGGTGTCTATTATGAGATTCACTCAGCACATTGCAATCGCTTTATTATTTATAATTACGTAACACAAGTTATTTTAATTTACTGAGTCGAATTTTATGTGTAATTTCAACCTAAGACTCATGAAAGTTTTGGCGTTTCGGGCCGAACTAATATAACCAGCTGAATTTAGGACAAAGTTACACCTTTTGCGAAGCGTGCGGGTCACAGATAACAATCTAGTAGTATGTAAAAATGTGTACATTCAATAGCATATCTATACGTTATATGTACAAAAAAATTTTCGCTCGTACAAAGACTTTTCCGGAGATCTTTGTACATGTACAAAGAGGCTCGTACAAAAAAACAGTGCTCTGATTTCACCCTATCTGAAACAAAGAAGCACACGTCGTCATTATTCTTTATCACCCGAAGTTCATGTAAGCATATGCACGTTACATAAAATCAAGCTAGAAAAGAAGCAACATAATTTTACAATTGATAATATTGGCTGGTCGAGGCAATGTGGCCATCTGAATCACCGGAGTTCGAAAATATTGACATATGAATTTGCCTTTTTTGAATGAATACAAATCAATTTAATTTGTATTTTACAATAATTCAGAGAATGTCAGACGCTAAACTGAACGGATTTGCAATAAAAATGATAAATTTTCTCGTCTACCTAACGTTTACCCTTAGGTACTTACCTTGCCATCACCCAACCGTCTGTGATACCAGAGCTTGGCAAACCATAGGTAACTTACCAAGGCTGGTAAACCTTAGGTAGCTACCTAGACATTACCCAACCTTTACCTTTGCCATACATTTACCTTACCCAACGTTCTGTGATCGGCCCTTAGTAGGTAGCTTTGGCCTTTTCCTCCTCGACCTGCTGCTCAGTGTAGCGCTTCAGGACGCGTTGCCCTGCTTCTTTTATGGCCCTATTGAATTCGGAGCATTTGGGACACATTTGCATATTCAAGTACCACCTGCCTGCATTTGTTTCATAAAAAATCCCTCTCAGAACTCATTTTTGGCAAAAGTAGCAGAGGTAGATCATCAGGGAAAATATGGGGCGAGAATCCGTCAGATCACAATATGACATGCACGTTGCTCGCACGATGCATTCTGTACCTGATAAATAAATTCAAGCATCACTGATGTAGACACGTGTATATCAGACATGCACACGCACACACAACGTGCAACATATATTTCAAAAATATTGATTTTATGTTGATTTAATGGAAATTCTCAGTTTTTAAGCCTGCGCGTATATTGGCGGTCCGCTTGTAAGCAAGCATCGCTGCATAAAAAACATAAGCCTATTTCGCTCTACGAAATTGATGAATTTTCCAGTATTTTTCATTATTTTTCATTATTTTTTCATTTTTCATCATTTTCTTTACAGTCGTTACAGTACGGCTCGTTCATTTTCCAATTAAACTCATTTGATTCTTTAGAGAAACAAGTAAACTGTTATGATAAATCATCGGCAGATGGACATATGACCGCCCTGCAGCAGTCGCAACTTCTTCATACTTTTGAACACAGATTTTTGAACTAGGTAAGCCTGAACTTTTTATTTGGACTGGTTTAACCAAGACAGGCTCAGCCCTCCGTTTGCCGTGCCCTATGCCGGAGGCATCATGAATACTTATTGGCATTTTTTTCTGTACTTTTTATCCTTGTGTCCAAAACTAAGTTTAGCCTCGTTTTGACTCCAGTTATATCGTTTTTAATGATTCAGCTTGATGAGGAGTTATAGAGTAGTAAAATATAAGCATTTTTAGGCCTATTTACAGTGATATCACAAAAAGTCAAAATAGGAAAATGGAGTTATCATAAAAAATTTAGTGGTTCATTCCTTTCCAGCATTTCAAATGTAACTCCTGGTTGTGTTTAAAGCTACAGATATCTAATTTTTCTTGTTTTTGCATGGATATCAAGTAGGTGCTTATTCTTATGCATTGTTATAGTTTTTTAGTTGTATCTCTTTGAAAAATAATATTTACAAGAAATAACATACATATTTCGAAAGAACATAAAAAATTGTACGAAATGAAAGGAGGAACTGTGACAGCATGTAAAGATGGTGTAGCTTAATATGGACTAGGAGGCTTTGCTATGAAGGTGCACTTCGACTGCAAAAACATGATGGTAAAAGGAGGGTTGAGCTGAGGCCCAAGCCAGCCTAGAGCCTTGCTTAAATCTGAGAAATCAGGTTGATCCTGGGTTGTGGTTTAAGCCTGGCTTAAATCGTACTTGATTGAAACCGATAAGTCAGACTTAAGCTACGCTTAGCATTAAGTCGGGCTCAAACGCCTGCATATTGAAATCGGGCCCTGATTTCTGGCAGATTTTTATGAGTTTTTGCGCGCAGAGATGACTTTTACCTAGTCTGCACCTTTTATATTTTTTTAATAATCCGCTATTCCGAGTATATTTTGTCCTTTTTTGTTCCATCGGAACATTTTTCTTTGCTAGTGCTCCACTTTTAATTAGAATGATTCGAGTGAGATTGATCAATAAAATCATAGGTAACTTGCCCAATAAAATATAATACTTAGAAGAAAGGAAACAAAATAGTTTATTCTCATCAGCATCTACATTGCAAACAAGACTTCTTTCATGATTCATAATTATGATGTGACAGATAATACGATTTTTGAAAGCAAATTTGAGTTTCTTTCGCAGAACAGTTTGCGTAAACAACTGCAACTTGTACAGCCTATAAGCTCTGGACCTGAAGTTAAACTCAAGTGTGTAGTTTATAGAGGGTGTAAAAGGAAATCGATGATGAGTTCCTAATCCTGATAGTACGGAGAATCCTTATATTTCGAAGAATTTGGAAAAACTTAGCCTTCGGCTATGTTCTGTAGCTAAAATTATTTTCAGTGTAATCTTTACACAGTAGCTGAGTGTTAAGAATATCGATAATCTGATTCGTAATGCTGATGTCTCGAATAACATTTTACAAAGGAATTGACCCTCTACAAAACTCTGGGAGCAGCTAAACCATTAGTGTTTAGTAGTTTACACCTCCATTCAGTGTAAACTCATTCATTCAATAGAATCTGTTAATCTTAAGCACAAAGCATTTTTAGAATAGTTCGCATAATTCGATTCATAATCGAAGAAGTTGGCTGACGAAAAAATCGGCAAAAAACGTGTTTTTTATACCAAGGTTTTGACTTTACACCTATACACCTAACCTAGATAGTGAGTTTAAAGAAACGCGTCAATGTCCAATGTGTAACCTTTAAAGCGTACTTAATTTTTAGTACACTTTGCCCGTCTTGGTTTACAACCGGCGAAGATGGCAAACTGAAAAAAGGTAATAAACGTGTTTTTTGTGCACCAGTGAGGTGTAAATTTTAATAATCTGAAGCCAACTAGTACCTTTGTCTGACAGAAACTTTTGTTCTACATCCTATTTGAGACATCGACCAATCGAAAAAGATAAGAAAAGAAGACGTGTTTTTTACCCCACATTGTTAACATCTGATTTCGAACTTCACACCTCCAGAGATAACTCAATATTGCGTTTTTTAAAAGCAATTCGCTGCAAGGATGCAGGCATTGAGACCCGAACTTCATTTTTTTTCTAATAAACTTGTCCATACTTAGTGGAAAAATTGGCTGAGAAATCTGAGACAAATCCTGTTTTTTAAACCCTCCAATAGAGTGTGAAGTTTAAACCCCAATATCTAACTCCGTATTGAGTGTAAAAAAAATTTGCTGAGTATATAGGAAGTAGCCGTTGAGTCGCAGTACATGTCTGTTAAAAAAAATCTTTAGGAATTATGAGTAGATTTCTTAGCAGACAGAAATAATACGGAAATCACGACTAAAATCTGTCTTTACAACCTCAGATTTTTTTACACTCTTTACACTCTCACTCAAAAAGTAAAACAATATTCAAAAAAACAAAGATTTAGCGTTTTTAGAGAATTTAATTTTCTATAATTCTATAAGATTATATTACATAAGGCCTTTACGCTTAATTGTCTAAAAAATTGTCCTCGAAAACTTTCAAAAAAATTTTATGTTATATCCTTACTCGTAAAAAGCTTTCACGTTCATTCCGAGCACCGCATTGAGTGTAAAGAAATACAAAAAATAACATAAGCAGCTGATATTCTAAATACGCATGTTTAAAAGCAACTGCACCTCTCCAAAAATGTCCCAGTGTTGCCATAATAGGGAAGTTGCTTCATAGGGTATCCAAGTATATTATAGGTATACGCGGTGATGCGCTAACTATAATCCACCGAAACTAAACACGCGTAAGTTGCAAATACCAGAATAAAAATAAGAAATTGCCATGTTAAGCTCTTCGAATGTTCTCTAGATCAATTTGAGAATTGCTGTCTACGATTATATATTAATGGACATGTGAAGTTGCTCGATAAACAAGCTGCTTATCTCACTAACTTTTAGTAAAGAAAACAGGTGATTATTTAAAAACCCAACAAACAAAATGCATAAAAGTTCCAAAAACATTGGAAAAACATGACTGAAAAGTTTATAAAGTTAAGTTATTACCGCAAAAAGGGTGAATAAAGTATATAAATCGTTATCCTGGCATATTTCATCCTATTTTAAAGCGTGCTGTTTATAAATATTGTGAAAAATTACAAGTCTTGAAGAAGCGATTGACGCGTATTATACAATTCAGTTTTGCAACTTTCCACTCTAGCGAAAGGTGTAAAAAACGAGGTTTTGATCTCAGATTTCTCCGCCATCTTCTCCATTACAAGCGGGACAAATTGAATAAAATAGATATGAAGTACCTTTTAAGGACTACACGTCCTAGCTAATTGCGTTTAAAAAACGAAATATGTAAAGTTCAGAAATCATGGGTGTAGAGCATAGGGCAAATAAACCACATTTCTTCCCTTTTTTGATTGAGCAATATCTCCAAATATTCTGCGGAACGAGAAGTTTCCCATGCACAGACGCACTACGACTTAAAGGCTACAAATTGACCCAAACTAGAATTTCTTTTACACTCGATAGGAGTTTTCAGATTTTTTTTAAACTTAACAATGTGGTGAATAGTAGAAAAATACGTTTTTTGTCCGGTTTTTGTTCAGAGCCGTGTTAGAGGGGAGGAGGCCGCTCCCTCTTTCTGCCAGAATATTTTAACAGATAAGATAATGCATAAAAACATCGAAAGAGCGCATTATTTTGTTAGAAAGGCATACAATTTTATCATTAAAAAATTACTACATTTACTTAACTCATTGGGGAAAAAGTGCAAGAAATTATAGTTG
>JAVLUZ010000154.1:13595160-13726400 GCA_036768485.1 Mermis nigrescens
CGAAAATTCGGCGATTCAAGAGGGTGAGTGCACGTGTACTGAGAGCGTGCGTGGTCCAAATGGAATCTCTATGCTTATGCACGTGCTATGCTTAAGTACGAGGGGGGCTGAAGGGGCCACCTTTACTACTAACGAAAAAGGGGAATATGCCCGGAATTGTGAATTATCGAGGATGTAAAGGAGGGGACTAGGAAAAATCTCCTATGTTATATGCCAAGAATCGCGAAATATGTAAAAATCAGACTTTCTCTAAACAATGCAAAAAATCGAAGTATATTCTGCGGCCTTTGAAAAATGTAAAAGTTTAGTAAACAATTGCTGTAGACATGTAAAAGAGTATCTACATATAGGTCTGTTGCACGTCAGCTTCCGTGTTTCCTACTGCTTTTGAACCAACAATATCATCGATTGTCTTAAATGCATCGATATGCACTATTTCATTCAATTCGCTTAGCTACTGCATTGCTAATTCGGTGCTTTTTTCAATCAATTTTTTGGGAATTTGAATATTGCTTGCACTTTGACACTTAGAATGGCTGTATTTGCTAAGTGACATGCTTAGTAATAATGAAATACGAACAACTTAATTATGATTTGTTAACAGCATTTCACTTTCAGTCACATTATTAAGCAACTCAAAGTTGAATGAAGTCTGCAAAAAGTTGCATTACGTAATATGCTTTTAAGATATTATGTCAATCAGAAAAAATTATTTTAAAATAATACGTTTTTTCAGAGACCGCAGAATATCCTTCGATTTTTTGCATTGTTTAGAGAAAGTCTGATTTTTTACAAATTTAGCGATTCTTAGCATATAACATAGGGAGATTTTTCCTAGTCCCCTCCTTTTACATCCTCGATAATTCACAATCCCAAGTATATTCCCCTTTTTTGTTCCATCGGAGCATTTTTCTTTGCTAGTAGGATAAATCTATTTATCGTTCAAACAAATGGATTCATGGCTAAAAGTTAATTTGTTTATCTCGCCATTAATGTTGGGTCATGGGCGGCGCAGCCATACGTGGGCAGCACCAAAATTCTGGGGTGTAAGACTTTTCAAAGGTCAAAAAATGGCCTTAAAAATGGTGGTATGGCAAAAACACCATTTTTAACATCCATTGGCATTAAAATTTGCGGAAAAAAACAAAAAAATTTCAACAACTGCATTCTGGGGGGTATTTTGGTTTCTGGGGGGGGGTATTTTGGTTTCTCGGGGGTGCATAGCATACCCCACAAATCCCCCACGCCCAGGTATGGTGGCAGCGCCCTCTTAGATTCCGCCTCTGATGCAAAGTCATGATTATATGTTCAATCAAACACATCATAACTCAGACCTGTTCAAATTGATGATCTGCAGCATCAATGCTGTTGTTGCTGCTTCGTCTGCCTATTACGCGATCTCTCAATTTCACGAAGAATATCACTAAATAGCAAGCCATGGTCGAAATCCCTAAGGCGACGGGCAATGCCAATAAATAGCCGCCATATGCAACGCTGACCACTAAGCTCGGATAGCATAAGCCTTTATACACCATATCTTGATCAGTCAAAATGGCTCGTGTTAAACCGTATAAGAAACACGCGAAAAACGGGGATGGATGCGAAAAAATCGCAAATAAAAGCCACTTGTTACGCTTGGTCATCAGAAAAAATGTGTACGGTAGGAGTATGGCTACGGTCCGCTCAGTGGCCACTACAAATGTCATAACGCATTGCCATTGACTTCCCAGGACGAACAACGGGTAGGAGGGCCTTTTATAGTAACACTCGGATTTGCGAAGATTAATTTCTTGATTTGCACAATAAAGTGAGTTAAACCCAGTGCGAGAACGTATAAAGCGATCAAAAAGTCGCCAAGTGATAGAGACGATTAGAGTTATCAGTGATTTTCGTAACTCGTCATTACAACATATTATGAAAATAAAGATTAAATTAATAAATACACCTGGTACAGATACTGCTGTATACAATGTACCGAAAAGCACTGGGCTTAATCGTAAATCGCAGTAACTTGAACTGCCAGCACTAGCGTTAGTATTGTCTATCATATTTCATAAGCTACAAACAGATGTATGGAGGCACATTCGCTTTTAGCAATATGATTTTGGAAACTCATTTTATTGATTGTTGTGCAACACCAAAGGACAATGAATAGCCGATTTGTATATTTCACGTTAGTCAATATTAATGTAATTTTGACCGCTGCTCGATGAGTTATTACTGACGACGGAAGTTTTACATATGTCTGTAACTTATTCCGGTTTAGAAACCATTGTACTTTCATTTTTTATTTTTACGCTATTAAAAAACCTTAAAATTCTGCGGCGCGAATTTTTATAAATGGCCTTCAACCGACTTTTGCGTTGTTTTTTTTGCTCGATGGGCAAACGTTAGAATTACTTATGTTTGATGCCTATATGTTTGATACGGCATTAAATATGTAGCAGAAGAAACTTGCAGGTACACTAAGATACTCGTAAATGTAAAGAGACCTATGTTTGTAAGTCAACTACATACATACAAGTTCTATTTAGCAGAGAATACTGTAGCATACATATAAATTTACACATCCTTTTTTCAACCATACTATTCTTTAACCTTAATTTAAAACGTTAGTAACGAAAACGGAATACTAATTCGTCGTAATGCATTCGTGTCCTCCATTGAAATTCGTAATGACATCGGTCCTCCATTGAAATTTGAAGTTAATGAAAGCAAAATTGTCCTACATACACATGAAACAAATGCAACCGGATTGAATTTTTGCGGGTCTCATCCAGACCCCACCCCAAAATTGTTTTCTACTCATACATATGTGTATGATTATAAGGTAGGTACTTACTAGTAGCAGTAGGTATAGTAAAAGATAAGAATAAGGAAAATGTCAATAATTAAATCTTAATTATAGGTCAATTGCTAAATATATTAAATTCAACCTAGTTCTGCGAAGATGTGCCATCTTGAAAGATAAAGATAACATTTGTAATTAGACAATTAGGAAGTGTATGACGTGAAAAGAATTTTACTTTAAAAAATAAAAAGATAAAAATAATGCTTTAATAATAGAATGTCGAGTGCATTTCAACTAACGCCAGACTTTTCAATTTCAGTAGGTATTCTGATTCGTGTTTGAGAGGGCAGGAAACTTTTATCCTCTCCAACATCTATTACCTATCAAGATAACTGAATGAATATTGTATGAAAACTCATTTGCCGAAGAATGCACCACTTCAATTCTTGAGCGTACCAGTCTCAATATATGCGAATGAAGTTTCTTCTCATCACTCAGTAGATATGTTGCATGCTACAGATTATTTGAGGAATGAAGGTAAAATACTCCGCCAGAAAGTTGTAGCTGATCCGGCTTTGATGCTTCCAGTCACCTATAGTACTGTTTCACATAATTTCGTGCATGAATCTAAAGATGTATTCGTCGACAGTAGGCCGAAGGGTTACGACTATTTATAATATCAGATCAATGCTATAATCGCAATCTGTCATGCTGATTGCCGTAGATAGTTTTAAAATTTATGACCGAAGTTGTGTGAAACAGACTAGGATAAATTCGAAGCTTGAATATTTGATCACAACAGCCAAGAAAAATCTTCCGATTGGACAAAATCATAGGTAGCGCGTTAGCACGTACCTATAATATACTTGCAAACCCCTAACACCATGCATCCCTACAACTATAACGGGACACTTCTGGAAGGTGCGGTTTTTTTAAAGAAAGATAATAAAAACATTTGCTGCCTGTGTTTTTTTGTTTTTCTTGAAACTCAAAACTGACTGTGTAAAGAAGGTGTAAAGTTTTTGTGTAACGTTATAACATAGGACAAATTTTGGGACGATTTATACTGCGGCATGTGGACAACTCGAGTATTGATGACTCGAAGAATTGAACAGCATAGGATAATAGAGGAATGAATCTCTACAGATGGCACTTTTTTTGTTTTTTGAAATTCGCATTAGTTATCGAATGGCAGTGTGAAGAGTGCGAAAATCTGGGGGTGAAAAAGCACTTTTTAGTCGAGTTTTCAACCTGCTTATGTCTGATACTAACTCCAGTTATGAGTTTTTTGAAATGTTTTCTGGTAGAAATGTAGAGCGGATCAAGGGCTACATCCTGCATATAAGCAAAGTCTTCTACGCTCTATGGTGAGTTAGATCCTGGGGTTTAAAGTTTACACTCTAGTGGATGGTGTAAAAAACTGATTTTTAGTAAGATTTCTCAGCCAAATTTTTCCGCTTATGAGTCAGGGTAAATTGAATACAGCAGTAATGAAGTGCCTCTCAGGGGCTACACATACGCAGCAAACTGCATTTAAAAAAACGCAATATTGAGTTATTTATGGGGCTGTAAAGTTCGAAATCAGAGGTAAAAAATGGGCGAAAAAACACGTTTTTTCCGAATTTCGATTAATAAATCATACCAAATAATTTTTGCAAGAGAATTTTGGCACATCAGGAATGTACTACGATTTAAAAGCTACAAATTGTACCAAACCGAATTTCTTTAAACTCAATGGGGAGTTCGGTACGGAATTTTAACGTTTACAGTGTTCTAAATGATGGAAAATACGTTTTTGTTGCGTTTTTTGTTCGCCACTTTCTCCGTCCAGAAGTCGGGATAAGTCCAGTAGAATAAAAATAAAGTGCTTAATATCGGGTGCATGTCAAAGCAAATTGTCTATACATTAATATTTAGTGAGTGTTAAGTCAAACATTTGGTGTTTAAAATGCGTTTCTGTCTTGTTTTTTCTGCCTGTCTTCTCGGTTATGAGTCAGGGACACGATTATCAAGTCTAGAAATGGACCAGGAACTCAAATTTGATATGCCAGTCTGGCGCATATAGTTTACACTCTACAGTGTTGTAAAGTGGTTTACTCCTATTGTTAGTTTGCCCATAGAACATTATGGAGACTTAATTTTTTCATAAATATTAATCGTAATATCGGAACAATATCAAAATTACGAATCTGACCAAAATCTTCTTTACACTTGGTGTTTACATGAAGTTTACACTACATATGTATTTATCTTCTTTTTGAGCATTCCAGAAACCTAATTTTTCCTGGAGTCTAGAAATTTTCAAAGAATCAAATGTGAGACGTCACGTAGGCGCGTTTGTTTACATCCAACAGTGATGAAAGTAGTTTACACTCATTGTTTATTTGTCCTCAGACCATTGTAGACATGCAATTTTTTCATAAATATTGATAATAATATCCGAGAAATATTAGATTTACAAATCGGAATAAAATCCTCTTTACACTAGGCGGTTGTGTAAAGTTTACACTGCTAATTAATCTTCGTCCTAGAGCTTTGCGAAAACCTGAATATTTTGCCGAAATCTGAAAATTTACATGGAATCAAATAAGAGACGTCAGCTGGGCGCGTTTGTTTACACTCAACAGTGATGTAAAGTGGTTTACATCTGTGTCTATTTGTCATTAAACCGTTATGGAGACGTAATTTTTTCATGAATGTTGATCGTAATATCCGAGTAATATCGAATTTACAAATCCGACTAAAATCTTCTTTACACTCGTTGCTAGTGTAAAGTTTGCACTATATAATAAGCTTCATTCTAGAGCCTCACGGTAACTCATTTTTTCTCTAAAGTCGTAAAATATATATGGATACAGATGTGATACGTCTGCTAGGGGCGCATGAAGAGTAGTGTAAAGTTATTAACACCTAATGTTAATTTGTTCTTAGAACATTATAGAGGTTTCATTTCTTAATAAATGCTGATCGTTATATCAGAGCAATATCGAAATTATTAATCCCACTAAAATTCTTTACACTCTTGTGTAAAGTTTAAAATGTAAATTAAGTTGAGCTCTAGAAAGTTTTGGAAGCATATTTCTTTACAGGATGTTCTACGTAACATAAGAATTACTAATCAGAATGTTTGTTTCTTCTACAACTAGTAGCTTTGTAAAGTTTAAACCATTCAATTATCAGAAGAACCGCACAGTAAATGAAATCTAGTATTGTATTTCCAAATCTTGCTAATTAAAAGTGGGGCACTAACAAAGAAAAATGCTCCGATGGAACAAAAAAAGGAATATACTTGGGATTGTGAATTATCGAGGATGTAAAAGGAGGGGACTAGGAAAAATCTCCTATGTTATATGCCAAGAATCGCAAAATATGTAAAAAATCAGACTTTCTCTAAACAATGCAAAAAATCGAAGTATATTCTGCGGCCTTTGAAAAATGTAAAAGTTTAGTAAACAATTGCTGTAGACATGTGTAAAAGAGTATCTACATAAGGTCTGTTGCACGTCAGCTTCCGTGTTTCCTACTGCTTTGAACCAACAATATCATCGATTGTCTTGAATGCATCGATATGTACTATTTCATTCAATTCGCTTAGCTACTGCATTGCTAATTCGCTGCTTTTTTCAATCAATTTTTTGGGAATTTGAATATTGCTTGCACTTTGACACTTAGAATGGCTGTATCTGCTAAGTGACATGATTAGTAATAATGGAATACGAACAACTTAATCATGATTTGTTAACAGCATTTCACTTTCAGTCACATTATTAAGCAACTCATAGTTGAATGAAGTCTGCAAAAAGTTGCATTACGTAATATGCTTTTAAGATATTATGTCAATCAGAAAAAATTATTTTAAAATAATACGTTTTTTCAGAGACCGCAGAATATACTTCGATTTTTTGCATTGTTTAGAGAAAGTCTGATTTTTTACATATTTTGCGATTCTTGGCCTATAACATAGGGAGATTTTTCCTAGTCCTCCTTTTACATCCTCGATAATTCACAATCCCAAGTATATTCCCTTTTTTGTTCCATCGGAGCATTTTTCTTTGCTAGTAAGAATATACTTGGCATTGTGAATGAGTAAGGATGTAAAAGGAGATGACTAGGAAAAGCTACCTATGTATGTATAGGTCTAAAGTCGCAAAATCTGTTAAAAATCAGACTTTCTCTAAGCAACGCAAAAATCGAATTATATTCTGCGGCTTGCACATTGAAATAAACTATTGAACAAAAAACGTCTGAAAAAGCAGCAAGTTAGCTGTGCAGTAGCTACGGGAGTAAGTAGGAGCAACTTTGTATGCCAATTGAATGAAATAGCAAACGTCGATGCATTGAAGACAAGCAAAGAAATAGTTGGCTGAAAGCAGTAGGGAACGCGTAAGCTTACGTGAAACAGACAACACGTAAGTATGTAGGTGCGCTTGCATGCCCGCAACGACTGAACATGGACAAATGGACCTCGTGCAAAAAAACATTGGGTACGCGTCAAAAACATCGTTTTTCAGCGTTTCTGACGATGCTCCATCTTTCAAGAGCTTAAAAAAATATCGCGGAAAAATCAAAAAAGTCGGAACAAATTTAACAAAATATAGTCAAAACATGAGTATAATTGCGCTAAGCGCCAAAAATTTGGCACTTTCTAGCAAATAGATAGCTAAACGCGTTTAAACAAGCATCATTTCTACAAATTTTAAGAAAATTTTTGGAACTTTAGAAAAATCGCCAATTTTGGGGGGAGGGGTGAAAAATTTTGGGAGGAGGTGAAAAATTTCCTGGGGGTGAAAACCCCTTAAACCTCCCCAAAATCACGTATGATGTAACGAAAACATACAGTCAAATTCAAAACCCTGACCTTACAGAACATATTTTGAAAAGTTTACGTTTCGCAACGCTCTGGAAGCAAAATAAATATGTAATGTAAACTATAGTCAGATTCGCGTAACTTCATGCTTAAATATAAAGAATTTTTATCGACAGTAAACTGAGAGATCACGATAATTATATATCAGATCAATGCTATAATCGCAATCTATCAGTTTATTTTCGGAGATGGTTTTTGAAATTTAGGCACGAAGTTACGTGAAACGGACTATACACACTAACAATGAATGAATAATGCAACCTTTACACAACTAATGGGTGTAGAGAAAACTGACAGTCAAATTCGTAGTTCTGACGTTACGTAGAACATTCTGAAAAATTAAGCTTCCGCAAGGCTCTTGAACTAAAGTTAATTTGCAGTGTGAACTTTACACAATCACAGAGTGTAAATAAGATTTTAGTCGGATTCGTAATTATGATATTACTTTGATATTACGATCAACATGTATCAACAAATTTCTCACCACAATGACCTGAGGACAAATAAATATCAGATGTAATCTACTTTACACCACTATTGAATGTAAACAAACGCGCTAAAGTGGCGTATCACGTTTGATTCCTAGTACATTTTCAGACTTGAGATCATATCCAGACTCATAACCGTTGAAGTTGACTGGAAAAACAAGATAGAAACACCTTCAACACACACAAATTTTGACATTACACCTCCCGACAAAGCAAAATATTAATGTAAATAAACGCAATTCGCTGTGACATGTATCCCTTAGAAGTACTTTATTTTTATTTTATTCGACCTATCTCCGACTTTCAATGGAGAAAGTGGTAAACAAAAAACATGGACAAAAACGTATTTTTTAGCCATCAATCACATTGTAAACTTCAAAATCTGAACTTAACTCTCCGTTGTATGTAAAGAAATTCGGTTTGGACTAGTTTGTAGCCTTTGAATCGTGGTACATACGTTGGTATTTGGAAAACGTCTGTTCCGCAAAATATTTGAGATAATTACCATTCAAAAATAGGGATCAAACGTGTTTTTTCGTCCATTTTACACCCCCTGAATTCGATCTTTACACCCCATTAATAACTCAATATTGCGTTTTAAACGCGGTCTGCGGTGACATGTAGCCCTTGAAACAAACTCTATTTTTATTTTATTTAATTTATCCTGACTTATAACCTGAGAAGTTGGTGGAGAAATCTTAGACAAAACCTGTGTTTTACACGATCCACTTGTGCGTAAAGTTTAAAACCCTAGATCTAACTCCGTATTGAGTGACAAAAAGTTTGCTGATAAGCACCTTAAGCTGTAGTACATTTCTACAAAAAAATTTCTTGGGACTTATAACCAGAAATGTTGATAGACATAACCAAGTCGAAAACTCGATCAAAATGTGTTTTTAAACCCCTGATTTTCGCTTTTACACTCCCATATGAGAACTACTGCGAAACTTAAAAGACAAAACATTTGTCATCTAGACAATTTTATCTTCTTCAATTCTTTGTCATTAAATCGTATGAAGCTGAGTTGTGTAAAAGCTGGCTAAAAAAAGCGTCAAAGATTTGTATGTGTTATAACGTAGCGCCAAAACTCTACATGCTCATTACACACACGGTATTGAGTGTAAACAAAGAAGAAAAAAGTCAGTGAAATCTTTTTTGATTATCTATCTTTAGAAAAAACCGCACCTTCCAGATTTGTCCTGTTATAGCTGTAAGTGGGGTAGACATATGTTGGGAATACCCAAGTATATTATAGGTACACGCTAACGCGCTACCTATCCTCTTCAATAGCACATTCTTCAACCAATGAATCATCGCCTTGTTCAACGCATGACGTTTGCGGAAATACATATGTAGCAACGCAAAAATACATGTCATATTTTTCTTTTACCATAGCTCTCACATTATTCAGTAAACGCTTGACCCAGTGTTTTGATAACAAGCAGAACGCGACCTCATTAAAATAAATAAATACATTAAGGAGAATAAATAAGTTATGAAAGTAAATTAAATAAATCATAAGTTAATTAAAATACCATATTCTAATACTAAATATTCAGATTATGAAAGTATTCATAGCATGCATCTAAATATGTGCGTGTTATTTATATTCTGGATCTCTCATTACATTTTTCAATTTTGTTTTCCCTATGAATTTTCGCTAGTAAAACGCTAATGTTTTCCTTAAGCCAGAATTCGTTTTGTACTTTATTCTGTGCAAGATTAAAAAGTATACCAACCTACAAAAATATGCAAAATTTACAAGGACACTATTGTTTATGATGCAGAATAAGCTGAAGCGCGTTGTACATTGAAAAATATTTAATTCACAAAATGATTTTAACACAAGATAATTGAAGAAAATGAATGAAAAGATTAAAAATAAAATGAGCAAACAACCAGTTAACAAGTAATATAGTCTTTTTCATAAAGTTTAAAAACCATGTCCGACAAGAAGCCTACAGATTGTTATTATAGCATTGATTTGTTATATAATTATCGTAATCCGTCGGCTTACTTTCGAAAAAATTCATAAAATTTATGTCCAAACTTATGTGAAACAAACTTTAGGTTGACGCGCATAAAAAATTAGACGGAAAAATTATTCAAATGCCTCGTAAGCAAATGAAATGCAATGAGAACACAGCCATACTGGGCAGAACTATACCTGAACGTGGATGGGGGTGTTTGGAGGGTATGCACCCCGAGAAACCAAAATACCTCCCAGGAACCAAAAGACCCCCTCCAGAATTCAATTTTTGAAATTTGCTTTCTTCGCAATTTTTTGATGCCAATGGATAGCGCTCGACGAGAAACGTTGAAAAATGGTGTTTTTTACGCCAAACTACCATCTTTAAGGCCATTTTTTGACCTTCGAGAAATCTTGCATCCCCCAGAATTATGGTGCCGCCCACCTATGGGCAAAACCCTAATTTTGAGAGGTCTGGTATGAGTTTAAAATTAAAAAACGGTTAAGAACGAACAAACACTTTATTGACTTTCTCATATTGCTCATCTCTAAGTATGAGAGGGCGAGAAAAAACAAAATGCTTTTCGAAAGTATGATTGTGGGGTTCATAGAGTTGGACCTTTAGAATTCTGAGGGTTCGGATCCGCGTGTCTAAGCCCCAATACTGCATTACTTTTAATTCGTCTAGAAAAACACATTTATTTGGTTCTTACGCTAACGGGTATAACTTAATTGGGTAGAGTATTCTAGACTTATTACTCGATTAGAAAAGTCAAATTTTCCCAGTTTCATGTGACTTACTGCTCGATTTAAATCCATTTCAATTTGGAATAAATCGTCGTAGGCTTTGTTCATTTTCATGTGTACATACCTGGCTAGGTGCCAATTAACAATAAACACATATGGCACGAAATCAGATTCAAGGGTCTGAGCCAAATCCCAAAATTTCTAAAGGTGGAATGAAAACCAAAAACATGGCGTGCCAAAAAATATATAGAATTTATAGATGTTTCTTATCAAGCCCTTTCCATCGGTTTAAAACAATCGCGAAAATGCGAAACAAATTTTAAAAAAATTCAATTCTTCCAAATAAGGCCTTCTGAATTATGCGAGTTGCGTGTGTCTAGTTCGGGTTGACGTGTGCTTTATCCGTTTGTTGTTTTATCAATATACATATCTACCAGTCCTAATATATTGTTCTCATTTTTGTTTTTTCCCAATTATCTATCATCACTTATTATCTATCACTCGTTATTACTCTCCATTTTTTAGTCATTTTTATTCCATTTATCATAATTCTCCTTCATTTCTTTTCACCACCTGTCCATATAATTTATTCAATTGTTCTACGCACAGATAGTTGAATCGACGAAAAACTGATAAATATGCACATTCATAGATTGAAATTCTAGTCAGAACGGCATAAATAACACGTAAATAATAATGAATAGTGATATAATATATAAATACTAAATGATAATATTACCCTAGAACGTGTTACGTCCATAGGTGGGCAACACCAAAGTTCTAGGGGGTGTGCAAGATTTTTTCAAAGGTTAAAAATGGCCTTAAAATGGTGGTATGGCGAAAAAGACACCATTTTTCAACGTTTCCCATCGAGCACTATCTATCGGCATCAAAAAATTGCGGGAAAAAAGTTTCTGGGCGATATTTTGGTTTCTGTGGAGGCATACCCCCGAAACCCCTCCTCTCCACGCCCAGGTATGGTTACATCCCATGATTTTACATCATGTTGGATTGTTGACATTCTTTGCTAAAAGATTAGCTTCAATAATAGTGTTCTGAGATTTTACGTCATTTTTACACTTTGTTATAAAGCTGGTCCACTTTTCGAATGCTTTTTGAATATTACCTTATTTTTTATCAGAATTAAAGCTAGCTCGCTTTCAGGTGACGTCACAAAACTAAATGAGGCTCGTTAGCAGTTAAAAATCATTGAAGGTTTCGGTTGAATTTTCTCGGCTTTTTCGAGATTTCGTTAAAAATCACTAAATAGACTCAAATAAACCGCTTTCCAGCAGAAGAAAACATTTTGAAACAATTATTCTGCGAGATTTAAGGCAAAAGATTTAAAAAAATATAATATGAATAGAAAAATGTAGAAAATAATAAAAAAGCATTGATTTAATCATGTCAGAAGGCTAAAATTTGACTATTCTTATAGGCATACTGTAAAGAATCTATTTATTAGAATAATTTCGTAAGTGGGGCAAACACATACTACGTTCATCGAACTCAGGCTATTTTTAACTCTCCTTTTTTTGCGCTCAAACCCGTAGGTTTGATGCTTCGTCTCTAGATAAAGCTGTGCAATTTCTTCTTTTGGTTGAGCATGTCTCTGGCAACACTCTACGTGCCCAGTAGGACTCTAACATCGGAGGGCGCTACGGAGGTCCTCTGGGTCGCTGCCCAAAGGGCTTCTTTGTTAAGAGGGTGTAGTGTAAGTGAGGCGGCACTTAAGTTATTTTTAACTCTCTTCTTTTTTCGCTCAAAACTGTAGGTATGATGCTTCATCTCTAGATCAAGTTGCGCATTTTTACTTTTTTTGTTGAGCACTGGTCTGGTGCGAGCTCAATTTCTGAGTCGCCAGACACTGGCTAGTGGCAGCATCAAGCTGCTTAGCGGACTCTAACAATTTTTGACCGAGATCGTCAATCGGAACAGCTTTAGCGAAATAATTGGAGAATAAAAGTTCAATCATTGAGGTTTGGCTTAGCATCTAAATTTGTTCTCCCTGGACTTTCACTACAAGATTCGGGGAACTGTTAACTTGCAGTTAATTCATCATTGTATAGTGGAACCGGCGTCGAGGGCTCTGCGCGTAAAAAGCGATGGTCTTTGACGAATTCAGCTGGCTGACATAAATTATGGCTCCATAAGTTTTTCTAAAATGATTGACCCAGACGACGGCATATTATTCTGCATGTTATGGTAAGACAAACAAAAGAGCTTGATTTATGACTGAAAAACTAGACCTATAACTAAAAAACTAGTAGGCTAAGAATGCATCACAGTAATTCCTATTTCACATGTTTAGTTTATCGCTTACATTAAACTTTCTAGTTTATTGACGTCCTAAAACCATATATTTTAGCGCACTCATAAAACAGACTTCTAATTTATTAGTTATTCTGGCACCATGTTCCATTTCTATTTTTTCTCTCTTATTTTATTATTTTATCTACGATATACTTACTCATGTCAATGCGTCCCTAAAAACGATAGTCAAATATTTTGTGACTCTGATTATGGTTAGTTAATGCAAAGCAAAACGGCTTTCATGGTCTAGGAGGGAAAAGAATATTGTTAAGGAAATAAATAGAAACAAATTAGAGCTAGAAACGAGGAGAAAGCAAGATTTTTACAAAAACGTTTAAATTGGCTGTGATATCGAATAACGTTGTTTTTGTAGTATTTTCCTGCTTGAAAAGGTTTCAATTCGATTATGACTTTGAGTCTTCTTAACCCGGTCGATTCCTCGGCCCAGACCAGGATAACCCTTACATTAAAACACAGTTGTGCTTATATGTAATCTATTTTTGAAAACAATTTCATATTAGTAATATTGATTATGCTATAGTATGAAAATGAAGTTATAATGACAGATCTTTAATTTTAAACTTGGAGTGTACAAAGGTTCTTAAACTGTTCGAAGTTTAAAATTCCAATGAAACATAAAATTGTGCACTGCACGTTGGTTTCTGACCGTAAAAAATAATAGCACAAAACAGCTCTAATAATGACTACCTACTTCATTCATTCCTTTACATTATTTTATTATTTTATAGTTGCCGACGTACTCTTGGTGAAAACAGCTCAGAATGAGACTCACTGCAAACATAAATCGCGAGTGATCAAATACAATGCTAATTTAATCAAGGTTTATCGGGTATGCTCTTCGCAATTATTGATCAATATTTAAAATCCCTCAAAGTAGAGGAAAATGTGTTAAATTTTGAACATTTAACATAGGAGAAAAACAGCACATACCATTCAATTTTTGTTGATTATTTTGTCTACGTTTTATTTTTACGTACTTTGGATTTTTACGGACTACCGCTATCGATGGGATCGGGAATGGGCATTCAGATTATAGTGCACTGTATGGCTAGGAGGAAGTCAGCCCGGAAGGGGTCTGCAGCTAGGTATTTCGAACTAAAATAACCTCTGAAACTTGTATAAATGCTGAAAGAAAACGGAAATAAATTTTATTTAGAGTTTTTAGTCAATTTTAAGCCTCCCAAAAATTTATTATTTTCGCCCATTTCAGCCTTGATTTAAATCCACTTGTAAAATTATTCCGCCAAAAAATGGGCATCTAACAGTACTATTTTTAACTCTTAAGATACCGTTTGACAACCTTCTTTCGGTATTAAAGAGTTAAAGCCCTCAAACCTCGCATGATTAAACTTTAAAATGACCACGTTTTCAATAATTCTCATAAATTTTGTGTTTTTATATCAAAATATGGGCATTCAAATCAAAAGCCATTCTGTGCATCTATGGTCACTCTAATGCTTTATTTGAATAAACGTGAGGATCAAATGTCGCTTGGAAAAAGGAATCATGTGTTAAGCAGGGTATAATCATAAACTCAAAAAATCCATTTTAGGCTACTGAACATAGTTTCCTAAAGTCGGAACTTCAGGAGGTGAAATCCCAAAATTCGGGACCACTAAATTTAGTGTTTGTTTTTTAGTAAATTTTATATAAAATGGTTAAAAACATCCTATATAAAGTCTTATAATATGGATGACTGCATTTTTAAAAATACTTCTTATCCATTTCTGATTTGTTTCTGTCACGTCTATTAGAAAAAATATAAGAACTCATCGAAAGTTTTTGCATTTCGAATCATTTTGAATTCATTCCAGACAATTTGTGGCTAAACAACGCAAAAATATATATTCGGCACGAAGCGCCGAAAACATTTTAACGTTTGCTTGATAGATAAAAATCGTTTGACAGTGATTCGAGTCTTGATCCGGAGGCAGGCGTAGGGTGCAATACCCCTCTCATTTTCCTACGGGACTGCGTGCGATTAAAAATAATGGATCTTAATCAGTTCTTTAGGTAATTTCGCGATTTCACGAAGAAAATGAATCACCGATATTTTATTCGGAGACTTCCAGAGCCGCGTATGGTGTACTTTTGAATGTGTCTAGTGATGCGGGCCAAAACGAGTATTTTCTATCCGGTTAGTAAATTATGGTCCATTTCGCGTAACCTAATCCATTAAAACCAATTTTTAGCGTTGAAAGCTACAAAAGTGACTTTAAGCAGCCTATAGCAATAGAACTTCGCACAGTAAAACATGATATGCTCATAAATAGCTGTTTAGAGAATCAAGATAGTTGCTGCTTTTTGTAATTTATTTAGATTATTCCGAAAATGGTAATCTACGCACAAAGTTTTGTAAAATACATTACAGCCATTGCACATTCTCACTGTTTGGAGCAATTGGAGATAATACTAATTTAAATAATAACTGACAAAGTGATTAATACAGTGAATAAATAATGAAAAGATTAATAAATAGGAAACTTTATAAGATGTGACAATAAGATTAAAATAGATAATTATGACTAATAAAATTATCATAGAGTAGAAATATTAAATAATGACTAGAAATTAGAAATGAATAAATTACTAATTATTTTATGTTTTGAAGAAAAAAATAATTAAAAAAATAATAATAATAATAATAATAATAAAAATAACAACAATAACAACAACAATAATAATAATAATAATATTAATAATAATAATAATAATAATAATAATAATAATAATAAAAACAACAACACTAATAATAATAATAATAATATTGATAATAATAATAATAATAATAATAATAATAATAATAATAATAATATTAATAATATTAATAATAATAATAATAATAATAATATATAATAATAATAATAATAATAATAATAATAATAATAATAATAATAATAATAATAATAATAATAATAATAATAATAATAGCAATGATAATAATAGTAATAATAAAAATAATAATGATAATAATAATATTAATAATAATAACAACAACAATAATAATAATAATAATAATATGAACATTAATAATAATAATAATTAATATTAATATTAATATTAATAATAACAATAATAATAATAATAATAATAATAATAATAATAAAAATTAAAATATTAATAATAATAATATTAATAGTAATAATAATAATAATAATAGTAATAATAATAATATTAATACTAACAATAATAATAATATTATTATTATTTATATTATTATTATGATAATAATAATAATATTATTAATAATAATTATTATAATGATATTAATAATAATATTAATAATAATAATAATAATAATAATAATAATAATAACACTAATAATAATAATAATAATAATAATAATACTAACAAAAATAATAATAATATCAATAATAATAGTAATAATAATAATAATAATAATAATAATAATAATAATAATAGTAATAATAATAATAATATTAATAATGTAATAATAAAATTATAATAATAATAATAATAATCATAATAATAATAATATTAATAATAATAATAAAACGAATGTAACATCTCATTTATCGACCTGACCCAAGGATGAAATTCAGAAGGATTCCATGAAGGAAAAAACAAGATTATTAGTATTTTTTGTTTCCGAAGATTTTATTGTCGATATATTTCTAAGACCTAGTGTGTTCTGTGTTTTCAGGGTATGTTAAGGATGGCAAAGCATATACGAATGCGTGTGGTTGGGCCATGCAGTCGTCCCAAGTGCCAATGGAGCTTAGAGAAGCTTTGGCAAACAAATCGTTGGCCCGGCAATGCCAGTTCAATAGGGAAGAAAAATTGAAGAAAAGACGTTGACAATCAATCAATTAAATTTCGTATATTGGAAATCGAAGACTGATATTATACAAACTGATGCAATAAACTTCAACTAGTTATGTCCGCATTATTAAGTTCTGGACTACAAAACAGCTGTCACGCCGTTTTCACCATACAATAAATAATTATGAAGTTTTTTTCAACTTTTCCAAAAGAACTAGAAGGATTCAGAACATGAGACATTAAATTTTCTACCTATTTTCTCGAAAGAATTTTGAAGTATATGAGCAACTCATAAAATAATAGCTGTAAACGTCAAAAGTTACACTTTGACAGTCTTCTTGTCGGCCATATTAAAAAGCTTGAATTTTTTACTAAATCAAACAAATAGGATATCCTTCGAAAGAACTTTTTTAGGCTTTTTGAAATGTGCTTAAACATTGAAAAATATGAAACATAGAGCGAGTAAGATGCATACATTAATTGGAGCAACCATATTGGAAAAAAATTTAATTGAAATTTCAAGCCAAACTATTTAGAAGCATAAAGAACTAAAAGGGGTTAAATTTAGGGCACAAAAATATCTAATTATTATGCTATTTTCCAAAATATGAAACAAACCTGTATACTGTGGCGATCATGCAATGTTTGAGCAGGTTTTGGAGCATGGCGCACTGTAGACGTGCTATCACAACTTTTTTGCAAACTAGTTTCATTTTAGAATTATCCACTCACAACACTACATTTTATTAAAACCCATCAAGTCATTCTTATGTTAATCTTAAAAATAGATTTCACTGATCAGCATCATTCGATGGTGAGGAGGTGTATACAGCTTTCGCCTGCAGTTAAACTGTAGGTACATTATAAAATCTCATTTGCATTACCTTTTCTGATAGCGCAATGAATGAAGATTATGTATTGTTCTTACTTTTTTCATAAGTATCAGTGGATCAAAAGTTATGATCATAAAAGTACCAACTTTTTCAGCTTGTGCGAAAAATGGCGTGATGTACTCGTATATACGGTTTCTCGCGTGCTCTCATTTAAGTTTCTTTTGCAAGGTTTCATTAGCAAAACTTTTTTAGAAAGTTCAAAATATCTGCATTCTGAAAGTCATTTTTTAGTAAAAAGATACATTAAATATCACATGTAAAACAGAGAGCAAGGTGCGCAGAAACAACTGTTTCATAAGACGCAGTTTTTATGAATTTCTTGTTTTTGCAATTCAACTTTTTCCTAACTTTATATAGAACGGCCATAAATTAATGAATTATATTTATGACTCATCGGAAATTCGCCAACACTTTGCTAGAAAAATACTGCCAGTAAAAACGATGCTTTGTTCTATCAGACAGGGGTTGATGTTAAGGGGGCGGGGCCCCATTAACCAGAAATATTCCGAAAGATAAAGAATGAACAATGTAATTTGCAACAATTTTCAGCCGTCAGAGATCAAGTTTTCAAATTTTTTCGGCGCTTCGCGCCTTGTAATAGCTATTGATGTCATTTATTTGCTTTTTGTGACTTGGAAACTAATTTTTGCTCATGGAATAGATTCGAAAACAATTTTAAGAGCAGAAACAGCTATTTCAATATAGATTCCTTCTATTTTCGAGCACAACTTTCGAAAATTTTCGACATTCGGCATCAAATGCCATGAATACAGAAGACCGAGCAGCAAATCAAGTTTCTAAACGCCATTCAGCAAATATTTCACAAACTTTTACCAAAATACCCCAAGAATTTAATTTTTAAAATTTTGTGTATTTTGTTCGCAATTTTTTGATGCCAATGGATTGTACTCGATGAGAAACCTTGAAAAAATGTTGTTTTTTCACCATACCACCATTTTTAGGCCATTTTTTGATCATTAAAAAATCTTGCACCCCCCAGAATTTAATGGCGCCCACCTATAAGGACGACCCGGCCTGTAATCTTTCGGGGATAAGCTTCATATGCCTAGCGAAGGTGAAATTCTTTGGGACTGGTGCCCATATTTTTGACAGGGTGGTCGTCTGGACCATATATATGTACATGGGCAGAAACAAAATTCTGGTGCTTGGGGCGAAACTACCAAAAATAGCACTAAGAATTCAATTCCACGAGGTATTTCAGCTACTCCGGAGGGGACTTCAGACCTCTACGCCCTGTGTCGTCCGGACCCCTGAGGATTTGAAAGACCCCCAAACATCGATAGACCATCTAGAATCGAATTTTTCATGATTTTGCCTCATCAGACTTTCCCGCAGATTTGAGTGCGGCGCTTTGATTGTCCGTAAAAAATTTTTCGGTAGGTTAGATAATGCGAGGAAAGATGGAAAAATTGCATTGTTTGCTAGAAAATCGTGAAATTTTCTGCGCTTCGCGCCATATAAGAAGTACTTCTCTATAGTTTTGCCGCAAGCACTACCAAAAATGACAGACCTGCTAGGAGAAAAAATTTTTTCTGAATTTTGTCAGCGTAATGATAGAACATAAGAAAAATGTCGAAAAAAGCGGTTCTTCCGAAGTATCTCCTCGAATTTTCCGAAATATTAACAAATTTACTTTAGGCCTCTGGCCGAATACTGGATCAGGGCAAACGGACCTCCCCATACATGATCTTTGGGGGGTATTTCATCCCCGTGTACGCAGAAAAGTTTTCAGCCCCTCCCCCTTCCCTAGAAATTTTTTTCAAGCCAGAATTCGCGATTTTCCGAAAAAATTCGCTGAGAAGGTGCTAGCTTCAAGCGTTTTCAGCTATCTGTTTGCCCAAAAATGCTAAATGATCGACGCTTGGCGCCGTAGACTTATTTTTTGACTGTCCAATGCAATCGAATTTTATTGTTTTTTCGAAATTTTTCTAGATGTTTTTACGCTCCAGAAAGATGGAGAGTTGTCGGAAATCCCGAAAACTGATGTTCGTGACCAGACATGCACAGCTTGGTAATTCTAAAGGGGCAGAAATAAAATTTCAAAGTGCCTTTTTGGACTCGAAAATTGTGAATACGCGTCAAAAACAGCATGAAAACATAAGAAAATTTCGAAAAAATTCAGAAAGTCGAACAGATTGAACAATATATAGGTCAAAGACATGTGTATATGGCGCGAAACGCCACACTTTTAAGCAAATAGATAGCTAAAATCGCTTAAAAAAAGCACTTTTTCCGCGAATTTTCAGGAAAATTTTGGAAACTTTTGAAAAATCTTTAATTCTAACGGGGAAACGCCATCAACCCCCCAGATCATTTACGTTGTTGACGCGCATCCACCGTTTTTGAGCTCAAAAAGGCAGTCTAAAATTTCAGCTCGTCTCCCCTCAGAATCATATAAGTGGTAGTCAGTCACTCGTAGGCGTAGGGATTAGGGGGTATGCACCCCCAGAAGCTGAATACCCCCAGAAATCAAGATCTCCCCCCAGAATTCAATTTTTGAAATTTTTTTCATTTTTTCCGCAATTTTTGATGCCAATGGATAGTACTCGATGAGAAACGTTGAAAAATTGTGTTTTTTCGCCATACCACCATTTTTAAGACCATTTTTTGACCTTAGAAAAATCTTGCACACCCCCCCCTGGTACTGCCCAGTGCCCACCTATTGTGGTAGTGCCCACTTAGTTCTTTCTTTGAACTGTGAACGTTGTTTGTTTTGCAGAAGGAAATTGAAGGACTTTGCAAAGCTGTCAAAGACAAAGACCGACAGGCGATGATGTCGTGGATGAAGAACTCTTCTACTTGGGCTACTTATATGCAAATTATGAGGCACATTGGTATAAGTAATGTATAGATTTTAGATGGAAAACATTAAAATTTTGCACTTAAATATGCAAAGTTTAGAATATTTGTTTGTGTTTTTTATAATTCTTTATTTTTGATATTTTTATTATATTTATTTTATTCTAATCTTTATTTGTGCTTTTTATATTACTCATACTTTGCTTTTTTTGTCTTATTTTTTCTTCTTTTATTTTTCAATGTTTTTATTCAAGATTCTTGTATTATTTAAATTTGTAGATTTTCGTTCAATTTTTGTCAGAAATCTGTGATGTTTTATAAATAATGTTCTCGATCTTACTAGGTATACCTATGTAATACGTCTTGATGCTTTTTCTGCAATTTCGAACTTTTTTTATTTCATCTTTTTTAAAGCAGACAAAAAATGTTTTATTCGTACTTCCGAAATTCATAATGCGAATAAAAAAAATCTGTCCGCCGCCAAAATTCAATCAACATGAGTCAGCAAAAGAATATAATTTACGAATAAATGGGCAAATAAATTTTAAAAAATTAAATAAAAATTAATAAATTCAATTTAAAGAAGATTTCTTCTGTAAAATTTTTCAATTATTAAATTTATTAAAGTTTATCAAATTTATTATTTTAATTATTTTTTAAAATTTAATTTTAGAAGACGCGAAAGAAATTCCGAGCTCGTCGCCTGGCTGGCCCTGCAAGCACTGCAAGTTCATTAACAAATCCAGTCAGCAAGACTGCGAAGTTCGTGGGTTGCCCAAGGAATGATCTGCTGATTAATAATTTGATTAAACTGACTTTAAAGTTGTTCATTTTTTCGAATTTTAATTAATAATTTAACTCGTCGCTTATTGTTCGAATGAATGTTGTTGTTGCTGCTTCTTCGTTGTTTCAATCACACTTGTACAGCGTGGGAATCACACATGGGCGGGGGGGTTAGCACCCCTTCCAGATTACTGTAAACCCAAGAATTCTATTTTATTATCATTTTCGCTGATTTTCCCCATCCTGGCCACACGAGGGCGTAGAGGGGGCTATGCACCCCACCAGAAGGCCGAACCCCCAGAAACCAAAATACCCCCCAGAATTAGATTTTTAGAATTTTTTGTTTTTCCTTGAAATTTTGATGCCAATGGATAGCGATCGATGAGAAACTTTTAAAAATGGTGTTTTTCGTCATACCACGATTTTTTTGACCTTTGAAAAATCTTGCAGCCCTCCCCCAGAATTTCATCGCTGTCCACATGTGATGGGAATTATGGGGTCAGCCCAGAAAATTACAGAAAAATTTTTAAACGATGGGTACCACACGTGGGGATAGGATGTGTCCACTCATAGAAACTAAGATACCAAAAGAAAATAATTTTAAAATTCGTTCCGCAATTTCTGATACCAATGGATAGCGCTCGATGAGAAACGTTGAAAAATGGTGTTTTTTCGCCTTACCACCATTTTTTTGACCTTTGAAAAATCTTGCACCCCCCAGAATTTTGGTCTGCCCATCTATGATGGATACGCGTCGAAAACACCGTTTTTCGAGGTTTCGAACAATGCTCGTTCTTTAACAAAAATGCGGAAAAACATTGAAAGCAACTGGAGAAAATTGTATAAAAGATAGTCGGAAAACGAGCATGTGGCGGAAAATTACACACGAGTCAAAGGCATACACGATGGGCAGCAATCTGATTCTGTAGGTTCGACTGAAGGGGCAAAATCGTCAAGCAAAGCACTAAAGATTCAATTCTGAGGGTTTATCGGTTTTTGGGTCTTTTATTTGGAAGTCCAGTTAAACTCCCACTCGTATGTGCGGCCAAAATTTCTAGAAAAAGTGTTAATAATACTATTATTTCGTAGGCACTTATTTATCGATTTAAATGAGCTAAGTAAAACAAAACATCAAAAGCTGTATTCACTTTGCCAACTTTTGTGAAGAGAGATTTGTGTTTTTTAAAGCAAATGAAAATTTTTTCGCAAGATTCTACGCAAATAGAAGAACTATACGAAGACGGCGTATTAACACTGTTTTACAATCTAAAAAAATCATTTTGTCAAGTGCTATCAGATGGGAACAATGCTAAAAAGATGCGAAGCCTGGCGACGGTTCAAATATATTGAGCTTTTTTGGCTCAAAGTTATATCAAAAACTGGTAATAATGTCAATAGCATTGAACCTTCAATGTAAAACTGTTCATAATTCCTGGTCAATTTTACCCAATTTTGAAGGAAATTTTTTCATTTGTTATGGTTTCCAACCTTCGTTTTTCCCTAAAACAAATTTCCCTTTTTCATTTTCGCCCAAAATGGGTGTAACTGACCTTCACTGACTGACCCCCATGCCGGACATGTGCGTGTACGATCTATGTATAGTGACCCCAGAATAGTAAAATTGGAAATTTTCTGGTATAAATAAAGCGAAATGAAGGCTAAAAATTAATGAAATTAAATCTTTTCTGCAAAATCGCTTGAACATGATAAGAAAATGTAAATTGCCTTGCTTTTACGCTATTTTATCGTTTAAAAGAGACTTTGGCTTAAAAACTAACTGACCCTCCCACTTAAACCGGTCATGTTCACACGTTGGCGTGAAGATTTGTGCAGGCCCCCAGAATCCAGCAGACCCCTTGTGAGAATCGAATTTTAGAAGCTTAAATTTTTTGATACTAGTGATATTGCAGGTTAGGCAACCTTCAAGTCCGATTAGGTTTTACTTCTTGCACGTAAAATTAATAAATATAATTCGAAATAACAATACATAGTAGCTTGTGCACTTTGTAGTACGTAGGTATACCTACGGAATCATGATAGAGCTTCACTTGCAGGCGCTTCTTTACAGATATAGCTATCAATAAATTGTTCATGCAACCAAGCCTGCTCAATAAATCTAATGTAGCACAGGCCAAATTGACCGTTTGTGTTAATGAAGCAATTTGAGCATTCGCTATGGGCAAAATCCGGACAAGATTTGACAATTGAAGCATCGTGAGCTTCCAGCATGGGCACAACCTACATAAATACTATAGGTACAATTAATTAAATGTTTTTTTCAGTACGTATGTATGTACCTACTATAATACATGCGCAGCACGGCCGTGCCGGGGGTGGTCCGCTAGTCAGGTGGTCTGGGAGGTCAAAAATTTAGCTTTTTTGGGCTAACACGGACCTCAAAAGCTGGTATAAATGCTAAAGTACCTAGCGTTTAACTACGATATTCCACGTTTCTGGTAGATTTCTTGCACTTTCGAATAAAATTTTCAATACACATCCCTTTTTAGACTTCATTGTGCTTTTTCTCCAGAAAATTTACAATTTTTCTTTTTGGAGACAGAAGTCAATAGTCTGTTTCAAATAAGTTTCGGCATGAATTTGAGTTTTCGAAAGTAAGCCGACGGGTTACGATAA
This sequence comes from Mermis nigrescens, assembly GCA_036768485.1. Lineage (NCBI taxonomy): Eukaryota > Metazoa > Nematoda > Enoplea > Mermithida > Mermithidae > Mermis > Mermis nigrescens. The sequence continues at coordinate 13,619,270 of JAVLUZ010000154.1, forward strand.
TTATATATCAAATTAATGCTATAGTCGCAATCTGCCAGCTTATTGTCGGCAGTAGATTTTAAAATTTATGCCCAAACTTGTGTGAATTAGACTGAAGATCCCATACGCAACCTACTAACTACCTAGCGAAAATAGAAAAACGAACAAAATAAATCAAAAATTGACAAATGCAATGCATCGAATTGATCCGCCTGTGAATGTCGGTGACAAATATTAAAAAGTATGCTTAACTTAGTACAACGTTTCACATCATCCATTGGCATCAAAAAATTGCGGAAAAAATTTTTTCAGAAATTGAATTCTGGGGGTATTCGAACTTCTATGGGTGCATACCCCCGAAATCGGACGCCCACGTGTGGAGGGATTAGGAGAAAGCAACCTATGCATATGCCTAAAGTCGCAAAATCTGATAAAAATGAGAAATTCTCCAAGCAATGCAAAAAATCGAAGTATATTCTGCGGCCTGCATATTGAAATAATGTATTTAACCAAAAACGATTGAAAGCAGCAACTTAGCTATGCAGTAGTTATGGGAAATTAGATTGAGTGAATCAGGAAAGACTTTGCAAGCTAATGGAATGAAATAGCAAAGAAATTCTTCATTTAAAGCAGTAGGAATGCGTAAGCTTACGTGAAACAGACTACGTGTAAGTTCACTCGCATGCCCGCAACGATTGTGTGCCCTAATCAATTGACGCCAGGTTTGCTTACTACAAAGCTCATGATAACAAAATAAAACACCTCTAAATACAATTGCAATAAGTTTTCTATCAATCAGATACGAAGCAAGTCAGCGATGCAACTTGCAAGCAATTTACAAAAAGTAAACATTTAGATTAGTTATGTATGTTTATAAACTATTATGTGAAGCATTGGAAATTTTTCAAAGAAAGTTAAAGTTTTTTAGAAGCCGCAGAATATACTTTAATTTTTTGCGGAGCTTAGAGAAAGTCTGATTTTTAGCAGATATTGCGACTTTAGGCATATACATAGGTAGCTTTTTTCCTAGTATTCTCAGTAGTAATCCCGGACCCTTCAGCCCCCTGTACTTAAGCATAGCACATGCTTAAGCATAGAGACTGTTAAACTATAGGCCCGAATTGCCGAACTCGAGCATTCTATTTTTGCACTGGTCGGTGACCCTGGACGAAGTCATAACTTTCTTGCTTTGGCCCAAATTGCCGAACTCGAGCGTTCTATTTTAAGCTTGGCACGAAGCGTCGAATTCCGACCATACTACTACACTTTAAAGCACAAAAGTATAGGCGCGAATTGCCGAACTCGAGCGTTCTATTTTAAGCATGGCATGAAGCGCCAAAGCGCCGAACTTAGTTCTTACCCTCCAGCGATGCCTAAGGCGCATGCACTCAACCGCTTCCTCAGCCGCTTGAATCGCCGAATTTTTGACCATACACGAAAGTATAGGCGCGAAGTGCTGAATTTTTAATACACAGTCGGTTATCCAGGACGGGCGGAACCAAATAATTTTAATTTGCATAACTAGCGAGCAAAGTCCCCCCATGCTACTGTTCTACTTTTAGTTCATATCATCTCAATTCACTGCACGTTGACTCGCAGACGATGAGTCATCGTAGGTTCTATTTTTGCATGTTTTTCGAACTTCGAGACATGTAAGTGCGTGCAGAATAAATCATCATCAAGAGCGAAGCGCTAAATTTGGATGTCAGGCTATACAACGATAATACAACACCATAATTAATCAAAATAAGCAAAAACAAGCCAAATAAAAATTTACAGAGAATTAGCCAGGCAGCACAACATATAGCACTGCTCAATACAAATTTCTACACCACAACGCATTAGTACGACGCATAAAACATCATGAAGCGGGTTATACGCTTAAACATAGAAACTCTGCCCTTGTAGGCACGAAGCACCAAATTTCGGGTAAAAATTCTTTAGAGTAGTGTACCGATTATATTCTGAGCATTTTTTCCGATTTGGATAGTTTAGCAGAGCACTGTTAGACTCTTCAACAGATGTGACAACTTCATTATTGTTCTTCTCGTTTCATCTGCTCATCCTCAAATAGATCGGCATTTTTGCGAATCAATTTTTTAAACATGTATTTTCGACTGGCCCAAGCTGTCTCATCAGCTTCCTTTTTTCCAAATTTTAATGTATACCGGTAAAAATTATTAGCGTTTTCTAGTTCTTCCCTTAATTCGCTTTCATTTAGAGCATCTAGGAGTGAGTCATAAAGATCATAGAGATTATGGATTTTATCAACAAAACTGCTGTAAAATGGTTCGGTTTGGAGGTCTTGTAAACTGTTCGGAAAATCTTCAAAGTCTGAAAGCACGACTTTAACTAAAGAGCGCCAAAACGGGTTAGTCCAACCAGTTTCGATTACAGTCTCGTTTGAGCTGCTTTCAGATACATCTGAAGAATCCCCATTGCTACTGCCTTCATACTATCATCATCCGTCATTTGTTCAGACTCTGATGTATCATTCCTCATTTCTGATATCCCATGCATGAGGTATTTGTGTCTTTTTAAAGTAACATAATAATATTTTTAGTCTGGGGCCAAGGGCCTCTCCACATGGTGTATTCTCCTCAATAGGGCTCTATTCCATATACGACTGATCTCAATACTTCTTGAACCGACATTCTGCTCACTAGCCCTCTCCATCTCCAGGGTCTCCCGTATTTTCCTACGGTACCCATTGCTTTCTTCTGCGAGTATTGATGTATGCTCGAAATCTGGTCTACACCCACATGCTATGCAGTGTTCAGCAACCCCACTCCGTTCTTCTTTCAAATTCCTTAGTGCACTCCTATGTTCCCCAAGTCTTTTCTTAAGACTTCTACCAGTTTCCCCAATGTACTCCTTCCCACATTGTAGTGGTACTTTATACACTATGCCCTGCCGTAGATCTAAGGGTCTCTTTGGGGCAACACTTTGTAGTCTTTTTCTGATGGTGTCTTCACTCTTTGCCACAAGGCGCACTCCATATGCTTTGCACACTCGCTTAAGCTTCATGGTTAATGCCCCACTAAATGGTACTACTGCTGTTGCAATGTAGTTAGTTGCATCATCCCTTGAGGGTGCAAGTTGTAGGGCTCTTTGTATTAATGGGCCAGGGTATCCATTAGCTTGAAACTCCTTAAGTATTTTCTGATGTTCACCTTCTTTACTGTGATTTGTTTGGCATATGCTCCTACATCTCATGGCCATTCCTCTAACTATACCTGCCTTTGTGCATTTCTGATGGTTCGACTGGTAGTTTAGGTATTGACCTGTATGTGTTGGCTTACGGTACACTGATGTCTCTAGATGGTCATGGGATCTCTTAACTAGTACATCCAGGAAAGGCAGTGTGCCTTCCACCTCCTTCTCCATGGTAAACTGAATAGCAAGATTTTGACTATTCATGTGCTGGAGGAAAGCTTCTAACTCCCGATCTCCATGATCCCACAAGATGAATGTGTCATCAACGTACCTGAGCCACATTGTAGGTTTATATGGTGCTGTTTGCAGTGCCTGTTTTTCTAAATCATTCATGAACAGGTTGCACAGTACTGGTGACAATGGTGAACCCATGGACATCCCATCTACTTGCTGGTAATAATATTCCCCAAGCTGAAAGTAAGTACTCCTGACACAATATTCTACCAGTTTGGCAATGACCTCAGCACTCATAGTTGTTCTTTGTGCTAGGGTAATATCCTGTCTAAGCAGATTCAATACACATTCTATAGCCAACTGAGTTGGGACACTTGTGAAGAGGCTCACAACGTCTAGGCTGACTAGCCGTGTATTTTCCTGTATTACCATTGGTTCTATCTTAGCCACAAAGTCGTTGCTGTTCTTCAATGAGCTGGCAATGTTCTGCTGCAGTGGGTTAAGTATCTTAACCAGATATTTTGACAGAGGATGTATAGTTGTCCCAATGCAACTGACAATCGGTCTAAGTGGTACTCCTGGCTTGTGTATCTTTGGCAAACCATAGATATGCGGTGCTTTGCAGCCTTCTTTGATTTTTACCTCTTTGTCCAGACCTTCTTCCTTGAGCAGTTTCTTTAATGCTTGCTCTACCCTGGTAACTGGTGTGCGTTTACCAATGGCCTTGAACTTTGAGGGATCATCAATGATCTGCTGCAGCTTATTGTTGTACTCTATTCTGTCCATCACTACTGCTGCACGACCTTTATCTGCTGGTAGAATGACTATGGTGTCATCTGCTTTTAGCATTTTAATAGCTCTAAGCTCTGCCTTGCTGATATTTGCCTCAGGCTTATCAACCCTGTCAATAGCTTGTCTAATCTTTAACCGAAAGTCATCCTTCCGTTCCTGTGGCAGGAAATGGGCTGCACACTCAATAGCTGTTATGATGTTCTTAATTGGGTGTTGACTTGGTGCTATAGCAAAGTTTAAGCCTTTTGCCAGGGCAGTCTGCTCATGATTAGTCAGTGGTCTATGGCTCTGATTTATTACCACCTTATCCAGGTTGAGGTTCTGTTGTCCCTGCCTTGGCATGAGTCTATCCAATTTTGCCTTCTGTCTCTGTGTTACCATTTCAAGCTGTCTTATGTACAATCTATCTACTGAGCCCTTTATCCTTATCCAATGATCATAGGTCATATTCCTCTCTAGGTCTTCTTCCAGTGCTTTCTTGGCATCCTGTAGACTAGACTTCCTCCACCTCATATGCCTAATTCGTTCTCTGACCAGGGCTCTTCCTGCCCTCTGTAGTATCCTCTGTGAACCCCTGCTGTTAATAGGGTCTCTAAGGTTTAAACCTGTAGGTATGATACCTAGGTCTCGACATTGCATCAGGAAGGTTAAACTTGATGATGCTTGAGCTAGTTTCTCCCCAATGCCATCCAACCTGCGGAGATCTCTAATTAAGTCAGGGCCATACTGCTGTAATAACTGACTTCTAAATGTTTGTGACTGGTTCATATCTAAAGAAAGTGTATTTTTTGGCCTATTGGCAGTCACATAAAATAATAATAATGCTTTATTCAAACCCGTAGGTACAATACAATGTTAAGAATAATACGCAACGTTTCGACAGTTAACCTACCGTCGTCGTCAGGCTCTTACAGAATATAAGAAGTTGTGGGCACCAGGAATCGAACCTTACAGCTAAGTATCATTTATTTCTAGAGTCTGTGGTTTTACCAACTGAGCTTCACTGGGCCAGTTGTATAATATTATTTGTTCCTTTTAAAGTAACATAATAATATTTTTAGTCTGGGGCCAAGGGCCTCTCCACATGGTGTATTCTCCTCAATAGGGCTCTATTCCATATACGACTGATCTCAATACTTCTTGAACCGACATTCTGCTCACTAGCCCTCTCCATCTCCAGGGTCTCCCGTATTTTCCTACGGTACCCATTGCTTTCTTCTGCGAGTATTGATGTATGCTCGAAATCTGGTCTACACCCACATGCTATGCAGTGTTCAGCAACCCCACTCCGTTCTTCTTTCAAATTCCTTAGTGCACTCCTATGTTCCCCAAGTCTTTTCTTAAGACTTCTACCAGTTTCCCCAATGTACTCCTTCCCACATTGTAGTGGTACTTTATACACTATGCCCTGCCGTAGATCTAAGGGTCTCTTTGGGGCAACACTTTGTAGTCTTTTTCTGATGGTGTCTTCACTCTTTGCCACAAGGCGCACTCCATATGCTTTGCACACTCGCTTAAGCTTCATGGTTAATGCCCCACTAAATGGTACTACTGCTGTTGCAATGTAGTTAGTTGCATCATCCCTTGAGGGTGCAAGTTGTAGGGCTCTTTGTATTAATGGGCCAGGGTATCCATTAGCTTGAAACTCCTTAAGTATTTTCTGATGTTCACCTTCTTTACTGTGATTTGTTTGGCATATGCTCCTACATCTCATGGCCATTCCTCTAACTATACCTGCCTTTGTGCATTTCTGATGGTTCGACTGGTAGTTTAGGTATTGACCTGTATGTGTTGGCTTACGGTACACTGATGTCTCTAGATGGTCATGGGATCTCTTAACTAGTACATCCAGGAAAGGCAGTGTGCCTTCCACCTCCTTCTCCATGGTAAACTGAATAGCAAGATTTTGACTATTCATGTGCTGGAGGAAAGCTTCTAACTCCCGATCTCCATGATCCCACAAGATGAATGTGTCATCAACGTACCTGAGCCACATTGTAGGTTTATATGGTGCTGTTTGCAGTGCCTGTTTTTCTAAATCATTCATGAACAGGTTGCACAGTACTGGTGACAATGGTGAACCCATGGACATCCCATCTACTTGCTGGTAATAATATTCCCCAAGCTGAAAGTAAGTACTCCTGACACAATATTCTACCAGTTTGGCAATGACCTCAGCACTCATAGTTGTTCTTTGTGCTAGGGTAATATCCTGTCTAAGCAGATTCAATACACATTCTATAGCCAACTGAGTTGGGACACTTGTGAAGAGGCTCACAACGTCTAGGCTGACTAGCCGTGTATTTTCCTGTATTACCATTGGTTCTATCTTAGCCACAAAGTCGTTGCTGTTCTTCAATGAGCTGGCAATGTTCTGCTGCAGTGGGTTAAGTATCTTAACCAGATATTTTGACAGAGGATGTATAGTTGTCCCAATGCAACTGACAATCGGTCTAAGTGGTACTCCTGGCTTGTGTATCTTTGGCAAACCATAGATATGCGGTGCTTTGCAGCCTTCTTTGATTTTTACCTCTTTGTCCAGACCTTCTTCCTTGAGCAGTTTCTTTAATGCTTGCTCTACCCTGGTAACTGGTGTGCGTTTACCAATGGCCTTGAACTTTGAGGGATCATCAATGATCTGCTGCAGCTTATTGTTGTACTCTATTCTGTCCATCACTACTGCTGCACGACCTTTATCTGCTGGTAGAATGACTATGGTGTCATCTGCTTTTAGCATTTTAATAGCTCTAAGCTCTGCCTTGCTGATATTTGCCTCAGGCTTATCAACCCTGTCAATAGCTTGTCTAATCTTTAACCGAAAGTCATCCTTCCGTTCCTGTGGCAGGAAATGGGCTGCACACTCAATAGCTGTTATGATGTTCTTAATTGGGTGTTGACTTGGTGCTATAGCAAAGTTTAAGCCTTTTGCCAGGGCAGTCTGCTCATGATTAGTCAGTGGTCTATGGCTCTGATTTATTACCACCTTATCCAGGTTGAGGTTCTGTTGTCCCTGCCTTGGCATGAGTCTATCCAATTTTGCCTTCTGTCTCTGTGTTACCATTTCAAGCTGTCTTATGTACAATCTATCTACTGAGCCCTTTATCCTTATCCAATGATCATAGGTCATATTCCTCTCTAGGTCTTCTTCCAGTGCTTTCTTGGCATCCTGTAGACTAGACTTCCTCCACCTCATATGCCTAATTCGTTCTCTGACCAGGGCTCTTCCTGCCCTCTGTAGTATCCTCTGTGAACCCCTGCTGTTAATAGGGTCTCTAAGGTTTAAACCTGTAGGTATGATACCTAGGTCTCGACATTGCATCAGGAAGGTTAAACTTGATGATGCTTGAGCTAGTTTCTCCCCAATGCCATCCAACCTGCGGAGATCTCTAATTAAGTCAGGGCCATACTGCTGTAATAACTGACTTCTAAATGTTTGTGACTGGTTCATATCTAAAGAAAGTGTATTTTTGGCCTATTGGCAGTCACATAAAATAATAATAATGCTTTATTCAAACCCGTAGGTACAATACAATGTTAAGAATAATACGCAACGTTTCGACAGTTAACCTACCGTCGTCGTCAGGCTCTTACAGAATATAAGAAGTTGTGGGCACCAGGAATCGAACCTTACAGCTAAGTATCATTTATTTCTAGAGTCTGTGGTTTTACCAACTGAGCTTCACTGGGCCAGTTGTATAATATTATTTGTTCCTTTTAAAGTAACATAATAATATTTTTAGTCTGGGGCCAAGGGCCTCTCCACATGGTGTATTCTCCTCAATAGGGCTCTATTCCATATACGACTGATCTCAATACTTCTTGAACCGACATTCTGCTCACTAGCCCTCTCCATCTCCAGGGTCTCCCGTATTTTCCTACGGTACCCATTGCTTTCTTCTGCGAGTATTGATGTATGCTCGAAATCTGGTCTACACCCACATGCTATGCAGTGTTCAGCAACCCCACTCCGTTCTTCTTTCAAATTCCTTAGTGCACTCCTATGTTCCCCAAGTCTTTTCTTAAGACTTCTACCAGTTTCCCCAATGTACTCCTTCCCACATTGTAGTGGTACTTTATACACTATGCCCTGCCGTAGATCTAAGGGTCTCTTTGGGGCAACACTTTGATTTGCAGAAGATTAAGCCTGGTTCTGGAGTTAAAATTATCATTGACAAAGTGCTCTGATTCTTAGATGACAATATCTCCAACAATCTCAACTTTTGTCAGTAATATCGTCAATAATAATAAAATCTCATGCAGAAAGGTGGTTTTCTGCCAATTCTGCTAACGTCTATATGAGGGATTGCTGGTCAGTTGTTAGCTGGTGCAATTAAAAATAGAGTGACTTTTACAAAACGCGCATAAGATATGCTTAATTGAGATTTTCAGAGGACTGTGACGATGTGATGGTTTTTGTGGAGAATGTGAGAATTTTGTGCACCTCACATATTGCAGAAAAATCTCACATTCCAATCGTGCACCTCATATTCTGCACAAAAGCCATCACATCGCCACATTCCTCTGAAAATGTATACCAGGAGGTTAATACCTTCTCGCCCTTGGCGACTGAGAAGCTAAAAGCAAATGCGCCCAATTTTCAGAAGAATGTGACGATGTGATGGTTTTTGTGCAGAATAGGATGATTTTGTGCACCTCACATTTTGCAGAAAAATCTCACATTCCTAATTGTGCTCCTCATATTCTGCACAAAAGCCATCACATCGCCATATTACTCTGAAAATGTATACCAGGATGTTCAACCTTCTCACCCTTTGCGACTGATAAGTTAAAAGCAAACACGTCCAATTTTCCGAGGAATGCGACGATGTGATGGTTTTTGAGCAGAATGTGAGGTGCACAATTTGGAGTATGAGAATTTTCTGCAAAATGTGAGGTGCACAAAATCCTCACATTCTGCACAAAACCCATCACATCGTCACATTCCACTGAATATCTCAATTAGGCATATCTTATGCGCGTTTTATAAAAGTCACCTATTTGTAATTGCATCAGCTAACAACTGACCAGCAATCCCATATAGACGCTAGCAGAATTGGCAGAAAACCACCTTTACAGCGCGAGGTTTTATCATTATTGACGATATTACCGACAAAAGTTGAGATTGTATGGAGATATTGTCATCTAAGAATCGGAGCACTTTGTCAACGATAATTTTAACTCCAAAACCAGGCTTAATCTTCTGCAAATGAAGAAAACGCATGCTAAGCTTAGAATTGAATGAAATGACAGTACCAATATTGTGAAGAATGTGAGCTTCTACATCAAGAAAGTGATGTAAACGCGAACCAAATGTGCAATACAGTTTATTTAAGGACTGTCACATCTTGAATAGTTGTCCAAATGAATAAAATCTGTGAAATCTGCGGTATGCAATTACTTGATAATTTTACTTTAAAAAGACACAAATACCTCATGCATGGGATACCAGAAATGAGGAATGATACATCAGAGTCTGAACAAATGACGGTTGATAATAGTAATGAAGGCAGTAACGATGAAGATTCTTCATATGTGTCTGAAAGCAGCTCAAATGAGAGTACAATTGAAACTGCTTGGACTAACCCGTTTTGGCGCCCTTTAGTAAAAGTTGTGCTATCAGATTTTGAAGATTTTCCGAATAGTATACAAGACCTTCAAACAGAACCATTTTACAGCAGTTTTGTTGATAAAATCCATATTCTCTATGATCTTTATGACTCGACTCCCAGATGCTCTAAATAAAAGCGAATTGATGGGAAGACCTAGAACGCGCTAAAAATTTTTACTTGTATGATTTAAAGTTTAGCAAAAGGAAACTGATGAGACAGCTTGGGCCAGTCGAAATTGCATGTTTAAAAAATTGATTAGCGAAAATGCCGATCTATTTGAGGATGAGCAGATGAAACGAGAAGACAATAATGAAGTTGTCACATCTGTTGAAGAGTCTAGCAGTGCTCTGCTAGACTAGCCAGCTCGGATAAAAATGCTCCGAATATAACCAGTACACTACTTTAAAGAATATATACCCTAAATTTAGCGCTTCGCGCCTACAAGTGCCGAGTCTCCTACGTTTAAGCGTTTAACCCGTTTTATGATGTCTTATGCGTCGTACTAAATGCGTTGTGATGTAGAAATTTGTATTGGTGCCGCCGCCCCTAAGCCCGTGCTCTATGTTGTGCTGCCTGGCTCATTATCTGCAAATATTTTTGGCCTGTTTTTTCAAAATGAGCCAAAAAATATCTGCAGTTCTTTCTGAATTTGATTAATTAAGGGGTCGTATTATTGTTGTATAGCCTGACGTCCAAATTTAGCGCTTCGCTTTTGATGTTGATTTATTATGCACGCACTTACATGTCTCGAAGTTCGAACAAACGTGCGAAAATCCATCAGGCCGTGAATATTAGATGTGTAGCATGGGGTGTCCGACATTACGCTGCTCGCTACTTATGCACATTAGGTAAAAGGCAATCAAAATTATTTGTTTCGCCCGTCCTGGATAACCGACTGTGCTTTAAAAGTTCGACACTTCGCACTATACTTTAAAGTGTAGCCGTGCTTAATTGTGTAGTAGTATGGTTCGAAATTCTGGCGCTTCGTGTCATGCTTTAAAATAGAACGCTCGAGTTCGGCAATTCACGCCTATACTTTCGTGCTTTATTATGTTAGTAGTATGGCTCGAATTTCGGTGGTTTGCGCCATGCTTAAAATAGAACGCTCAGAGTTCGGCGCGTGGCGAAATTGCGAGCAGTTCGCACCATCGCTTAAGAGTCAATGTCTGTAAGAATCACCTTGCTGTAATAGTGACTTACGTAAGCAAAAAAATAATTTTTCTTTGTTTTAACATATATTACACAACTTTTTACGCTGATTCCGAATCTGAAAACCGTTTTACACAAAAATGACTTTTCGCTGACTTATAGGGGTGTAAAGTGTGAAAAATCGGAATATGTGCCGAATTTCATATGTTGATTAATATTTTCCAGAATAATTAACATTTTTCAATGCAGTTTTTTTAAATTACAGAAGATTGAATGGGCTTTACAAAAAGTATAAAAAGTCTGTTTACCGGATCATCCCACGGGATACAGCAGTCAATAAAGGTCAAAAATATGAATTTTTGCACTTGCAACATTTTTACTTTTCGAGCCATAAGTCCAGAGTGGTCATACAGAATCGAACCTTATTTCACCACAATATGTGCCACCTATGTACCCGTTTCTGTGTAAAAAATGTAGGATATGTGATGGATAGTTATTGACCACTTTTGACAAACGTGAAATTAACTCATGTGTTTAAATTTCAAAAATGATACATTTGTGCTATAAGAAATTTAACGTTTCGATCTATAACTCCAGAACTGTTAAACATTGTGCGACTGCATTATACCACAGCTTGTACCATCTATGTGCCTAAGTGTTTGCAAAAGATCATGCGTATACCTTAAGTGGTTGTTGACCATTTCTGACAAACGGTAATTGAACTCAATTGGTCAAAGTCGAAAAAATCATACATGTGTGGTACAAATAACTTTCCTTTTGGAGCTGTAATTCGGAAAATAAAATTCATCTTGTGGCCACATTACACCACAATTTGCACTATCTATTTGCCTAATTATATGCAAAAATCCATCCATATATGTTTGATATTTATTGACCATTTGTGGACAACGTAAACTTAGCTCCATTGGTCAAAATCAAAAAGTCACACATTGGTGCTTCAAAAAATTTTTCTTTCGGCTCTGTAACTCAAGAATTAGGACACATCTTTTAACCGCATTACACCACAGTCTCTACCATATATGTCCCTAATTGTACACAAAAAATCATCTGCATATGTCTACGTACTTATCTATCAGCCATATTTCACAAGTGTGAACTTAACCTAATTGGTCAAAGTGAAAAAATGCATGCTTTTGTTTCAAATAATTTTATTTTCTATTTCTAACGAGAAGTAAAATCTATCTGGTGACCATACTACGCCACGGTTCGCACTATCTATTTGCCTAATTGCATGCAAAAAATTCATACATATATGTTGGATTATATTTATTTATTATTTTTACCTGTAGAAAATCCTAACATAAAGGAATATGTTTTATATCGTCAAAATTCAATTGTCAAAACATTCTGAATGAATCAATGTGTCTTCAACGTCATCTGCCTCATCATCTAGATTTGGGTCTGGTTGGAAAAAATCTTCTAAGCAGTCATCTTCATCAGTTTCAGTTGGGACAATTGCTTCTCTTTTTCGTGCTTCCCGCGACCAAAATCCTGCAATTTGCTGCCATGATAAAAACTCAGATTGCTTGAATTGGGGCAATCTTCGCATTTCAGTTGCAGTCTCCCTTGGATCGCACTTTCTTCGAGTCTTAATCCCATCATCAAATTTTTTAAGCAAATATTGGCGCTGGTTTTCTGTGAATGCTTTACAAGATCTTTTTTGCCTTAAAGCCCAGCCAGTTGGTAATCTTTGGATTGAATCATCATCTGCATACATCTCCCAGAATTGCTGCAAAACTTCATTTAGACTTGGAAGCCGAGGCATTAGCTGCCGATTTTCTATTTGTTTCTTGTACGTTGTAATTAGCTGCATCACGCAATGTCAGTCGCTCAGGCTGAAACTGGTGATTTGCTAACTCCATGTGATTTTCAAGGGATCGATGTCTTTGAAATGATTTCATGCAACCAGGAACAGTACAAGTAAACAGTTGCAAAGATCTTGCTGAGCTGTCTTCTTCTGGTAAAACTGGCACAAATGTTGCTGTTGACTGGTCCCTTGTCATGGGCTCTTCTAGGATGGGTTGCCAGATAGTCCTGGGATCAATTTCTCCTGGCTGTTTTCCTTGATGTATGATACTCTTGACATTAAATGATGATGTTCCATCTCTTTCAAACCACGAGCTTTTTGGAATGGTGGCTCCAGATCCAATTATGATAAGATTTCCATGCTCGAATCTCATCATTTTCAAACAGAAATTGTTCAAAAAGTTAATGTTGTTCATTTTAGCAGCACTCTTTCTTCCTTGCACCACAGTGCCATAGATGACTGAGCTTCCTTTCACACCACCATATGATGGAATGCAGTTGATAAATTCTTCTGCTGTGGTGCATTTATGATTTGCATCAATGAATAGCTTTACTTTCCGTTTTATAACAGCTGCAGCACGGTCACAATCACCTTTTCCAGATTGTGGGTCACTAAAATCCCACCTTTTCACAGTTATTCCAGTGACTTGTGATATTCTCATCATAGATGACAACGTATTGGCTGAGTGAAATCCATTTTTGAATTTTTTTTCGCAATTTTTTGATGCCGATGGATATTGCTTGATGCGAAACGTTAAAAAATGGTGTCTTTTCTGCCATACCATCATTTTAAGGCCATTTTTTGACCTTTGAAAAATCTTGCACCCCCAGAATTTTGGTGCTGCCCACATGTGGTATGCATCCCCAGGATTATGAGATCCAACTCCAAGGTACCAGGGAAAGGGTTCTACCCAAATCCACCTCTCCCATCAATGCGAATGTGTATTATTGCATAATTTCAAAAGCAAAATTATTCTAAGCACAAATGTGTGATTTCTTCGATTTTGAACAATGGAGTTAAGTTTACGTTTCCAAAAAATGGTCAATAAATATCAAACATATATGGATGGATTTTTGCATATAATTAGGCAAATAGATAGTGCAAATTGTGGTGTAATGTGGCTACAAGATGAATTTTATTTTCCGAATTACAGCTCCAAAAGGAAAGTTATTTGTTCCACACATGTATGATTTTTTCGACTTTGACCAATTGAGTTCAATTACCGTTTGTCAGAAATAGTCAACAACCACTTAAGGTATACGCATGATCTTTTGCAAGCACTTAGGCACATAGATGGTACAAGCTGTGGTATAATGCAGTCGCACAATGTTTTACAGTTCTGGAGTTATAGATCGAAACGTTAAATTTTTATAGCACAAATGTATCATTTTTGAAATTTGAACACATGAGTTAATTTCACGTTTGTCAAAAGTGGTCAATAACTATCCATCACATATCCTACATTTTTTACACAGAAATGGGTACATAGGTGGCACATATTGTGGTGAAATAAGGTTCGATTCTGTATGACCACTCTGGACTTATGGCTAAAAAAGTAAAAATGTTGCAAGTGCAAAAATTCATATTTTTGAGCTTTTATTGACTGCTGTATCCCGTGGGATGATCCGGTAAACAAACTTTTTATACTTTTTGTAAAGCCCATTTGATCTTCTGTAATTTAAAAAAACTGCATTGAAAAATGTTAATTATTCTGGAAAATATTAATCAACATATGAAATTCGGCACATATTCCGATTTTTCACACTTTACACCCCTATAAGTCAGCAAAAAATCATTTTTGTGTAAAACGGTTTTCAGATTCGGAATCAGCGTAAAAATTTGTGTAATATATGTTAAAATTAAGAAAAATTATTTTTTTACTTACGTAAGGTTAAGGTGGTCCTTACAGAAACTGACTCTTGGAATAGAACGCTTGATTTTGGCACATGCAGTTCTCACTGATGGAATCATTGTTCATGAGTGCTATAAGAAACCAAAACTTTTCTGGAAAGAGCTTTTGACTAGAAAACAAGTTAAATTATCAACTTGAGAATTTCTTGTGGTTTGGGAAAGGTCGACTGATCTTGCGAGCAATATCCGAAGTTGAGTAAGTAAGTAAGCGTTAGGTTTCTAGGGCCTAGTTGCCGAGATTCTCCCACAAGAAGCGGTCAGCATTTTGGGACCGCGGAGAATGAGGCCGTAGGTTTTGAGGGTCATTCTTGGTTGGAACGTGACCTAGAGTCGCTTGCAACCTGACCAGCGCTAAGTGTAGCCTAGGTGCTTAGGTAAGCCCCGTAGGTAGGTTACTCCTGCCGTCACGCTGTTACTTAGCTATTTAGGTACCGATGGTGGGCCAGGTAACTTATATTGGTGCAGTGTAAAGTTTAAACTGGAAAGCTCTTTTCTGCATAGTTCTATGTTATAACTTTGCGCAATTGCTCATTACACTGTACACGGTAAATAAAAAAGATTCATTGGAAATGTCAAAATAATGAATCTGACCTTTAAATTCTCCTATAGCAGGTGGTTGTTGAGCTGTGAAGATGTGAAGTACTATCAATTATGCATATGTTTCCTTATGCTCATAGTTCTAAAGGGCTAAAGTCCCCACTATGACAAATGTTCATGCAGGTGGTTATCACGTCTTTCTTGCATGCACTAGAGAAAAGGTTAAATGATTCGAATCTTTGGTAACGGTTTTTTTCCATGTTTTAAAAAGTTTTTTATATGCTAAACCATCAGGGACGTGCTTAAGCGGCTCTGGGCGAATTTGCTATTAGCGGTCCTCAAAATTCTCAGAGCAACGGTAATTCTTTGAATTTTTGCCGAAAAATGCGTCAAAGGTGAATATTGTTGCATTTTTGCAACGAAAAATCTTAAAATTTTGTTTAGTGAAGGGGATGAATGAAATGCGGTAAAGGGAATAAAACAATTAAAGAGCAGGACCATGGGCAGATTCTTCACTATTGTGGATTTTTAAGTAATTGCTAAGAAGTATTTTATAGGACACTTAACAAATATCTTAAAAATTAAAATGGTTAAATGTAGGCATCTGATCGGGGAACTTCATCGTAAAAACAACAATGTTTTAGGTAATCTAAAAATGCATTTCCACATTATGTGATTTTTTAGTGGCCCTTAGTTTTAGCGGCCCTTGGCGACCGCCCGGCTCGAACTCATCCCTTAGCACGGCTATGTAAACTAAGAAACTTTATGCGACTTATTGTTTTATACAGGTTAAGTAGGCTGCAGGCTTCTTCATTTGATCGTTTTGTCAAATTCTAGATTTAGGTTTACTATTTTATTACAGGGTCAGTATTTTATGTTACAATATGTCTTGCTGGACTATATTTTGTGTGTACATTATATAAACCTTTTTAAAATACCATTCAGGTGATAAACACAAAACTTCACTACATGCAAATTACTTCGTAATAATAATAATTCTCATGCCCGTTTTTATCAAGCCCATTCCAATATTTTTTCCATGTCAAAATGCATGCAAATTTATGTATCTCCATTTTTGGAATGTGTGCCGTCCATGAATTTTCCTGAATTGTTTGCTTTGCTGTCACATCGGCTAGATTGTTTATTTTTCGTGCTTCGGTCCATTGCGTGCGATTTTCGGCAGTCAACACATTATTGCGTTGGTTTTACGCACTGATGTGTTTGATACTATGCATGCCTGTCGTTTGCTGTTTCTGTCTTTTAACAGTTTTTGCGAATTGAGGCACATAAATAGGAGCTTTTTCCTAGTCCCCTCCTTTAACATTCGTGATAATCTGTAATCCAAAGTATATTAGTCTTTTTTGTTCTATCGGAGCATTTTCCCTTGCTAGTACCCTACCTTTAATTAGCATATGCTGAGTAAATCAGTCAGTAAACACATACGGTAACATGCCACAATCAAGACGACAGTCCAAGAACGCGTAATACAATATTGTTCTGAATATCAATATTATCTTTTTAAAAGAACAGAACCTTACCTTATTCAAACAGATCAAATGATTTTAGCATAAACTCTATGGAACCACTGGATGTTAGAACACTTACACACAGATTCGTAATCCTGACGTTACATGGAACATTTCAAAAAACAATTAAGGTTTTGCAGCGCTATGAAGCTGAAGTAAGTTTTCAGTGTAAACTTTACACAGCTACTGGGTCTGGATGGAGACTAACAATAAGATTTAAAGTTCTAACGTTAGATAAACATTTTTTAAAGTAAGCTTTTGGAAGGCTCTAGAACTAAAGTTATTTTGCAGTGTAAACTTTACACAAACGTCGAGTGTATAAAATAATTTAGTCCGATTCTTAATTCTGATATTACTCTGATATTACGATCATTATTTATGAAAATAATAAATCTCCACAATGGCCTGAAGACAAATAAGTATTAGATGTGGACCACTTAACACCACTGTTGAACGTAAACAAACGCGCCATACTAGCATATCACGTCTGATTCCTGGTACATTTTTAGACTTGAGATCATATCCAGACTCATAACCGCAAAAGTTTGTAGAAAAAACAAGACAGAAACACATTAAACATCCACAATTTTGGACGTAGGACCTCCAGAAAAAGCTAAATATTGATGTAAACGAACGCAATTAGCTGTGACGTGCATCCCATGGAAAGTACTTTTTTATTCTATTCAATCTATCTCGACTTCTGTACGGAGAAAGTGAGGAACAAACAAAAGGGACAGAAACGGATTTTTCCACTATCCACCACATTGTAAAGTATAAAAGTCTTAACCTGACTCCCTATTGAGTGTAAAGAAATTCGGTTTGGGCCAATTTGTAGCCTTTGAATCGCAGTATGTTTGTGTGTGGAAAACTACTGTTCTGCAAAATATCTGAGATATTGATTAATCAAAACAAGGAACAAAACTTGTTTTTTCGCCATATGTTACACTTCTGATTTCTAACTTTACACCTCCAAGTAAACTCAATATCAAGTTTCTTAAACGTGGTTTGCTGCGATGCGTCGCCATTAGAACATTTTTTATTTTTTTCAAATTTATTCCTGCTAATAACAGGAGAAGTTGGCGGAGAAATCTTAGATAAAACCTCTTTTATACAACATTTATTAGAGTGTAAAATTTAAACCCTAATCAAACTCTGTATTCAGGTGTACAAAAGTTTGCTGTTAGCAGAAAGTAGCCCTTAAGCCGTAGTACATTTCTGTCAGAAAAAATTCTTTGAGACTCTTAAGCGGAGTTGTTGACAGGCATAAACAAGTCGAAAGCCCGACCAAAATGTTTCTTCAACTCCCCATATTTTCACACTCTTTACAATCCCTTTCGAGAACTAACGTGAAATTCAAAATACAAAAAAGTTGTCATCTTGAGAATTTTATCTTTCATATTCCTATACCATTAAATTGCACGGGTCATTTATACTGAGCTGTCTTCAATCCCTTGAAAAATCACAAAGAATCGTTCTATCTTATAACTTTGCGCAAACGCTCATTACAAACTCAGTATCGAGTGTAAACAATAACACAAAAGCCACATCGAGTTTTTTAATTTCTATCTTTTAAAACAGTGCACCCTCCCTGGTGTGTCCCGTTATAGCTGTGAGGGGAGAGGGGCATAAAATTCGCACTCGCTGTGATAAAGATATTTCATTAAATTGTGTGAGTCGTTTATACTGAGTCGTCCATAGGCCTATGAAAAAAGCGACAAAATGCGTTACATGTTATAACGTATAAAAATTAGTGGATCTATTGACTTTTTTGAGGGAGGAAATCGGCAGGATTCTAGGACTCCAGACACTTCCCCAGTCGCCCACGCCCTTTTGTGCCTCTGAGAATTTGTTGACACAACCGCAATAAGTTAGGAGCCGGTGTCACGCCTTAAAGTGTCCGGGTTTACCTTAATGTTTTTGGGCTATATTTAACTGCATAAATACATAGGAGAAGACGTTTAGAACATGATTGAATGAGAATGGCAGTAGGACACGGGGAGATAGAATGGACAACCCCCACCATACGTGGGCAGCAAGAAAATTCTGGGGGGAAGCAAGATTTCTCAAAGGTCAAATAATGGCCTTTAAAATTGGTGGTATAGCGAAAAAACACCATTTTTCAACGTTTCTGATCGAGCACTATCCATTGGCATCAAAAAATTGCGAAAAAAACGAAAAAAATTTTAAACATTGGATTCTGGGGGGATATTTTGATTTCTGGGGGAAAGGGTATTTTGTTTTGGTTTCTCGGGGGGCTGCATACCTCCTTGAACCCCCCACGCGCCCAGGTGTTACCCCACCCCCTTCAGAGACACCTAGATTCAAATTCTTAAATCTTTCATTTTTTTCTGCAATTTTTGATGCGACGGATAAAACTTGATGAGAAACGTCAGAATACTTTTGTTGTTTTATCTTGTTACCATGATTTAATTAAAGTTAAAAAGGCAATTAATTTAGTCTTCTGTCAATGAATTAAGAGTAAATTAATTAAAAAAAATCATTTTATGATTAATTAATCAATAAGGAATCAAATGATTAATTTTGATTCTTTAATCAAAAATGTAATTTTGAGCTAATTAATTCGTCAAATCATTACGATTAGTTAATTAGTAACATAATTATTTATTTTCTTTGAATAATTTATTACAGAGTTAATTAAGTATTAACAAATAACTTATCAAACTTAATTAACAATTAATTCATTTTGATTAATTACAAGTTTAATTAATTATTAGTCTATTAATTGACTAAGATTGATTAGTTAAAGGGCAAAAACGAGGGGTATCCGGCCGGACACTTTAAGGTTCGGACACTTCAAGGTACAACACCGGATGTCCACGTTCGGGCGGGGAAAATTGATAATGCGAAGAAATAAGACAAGAGAAGCGAACGGGTTTCAATAAAGCTATAAAATGGCTATTGTCTTTGTACATTTTTTATGCGCGTCTGGCAAGCTGTACTCAACATAAATATATTAACGTTTAGGAGGGTTGGTTTTAATGGTTCTATATGTATAGCCGCACTTGATTGATTTGACCTTTGCTGACCTTTGACCTACTGTGAACGCGTACTTGAGATATAGTTTCTATTTGTAGCTGCTGCCGCTGTCGCATGAGAACAAGTGTCTTCTGTACGAGTAGATAGGTGTATCTTGAGTGGATTTTCGTGAGTTTAACAACGGATCTATTCGAAAGAATGACTAGGCATTCTTCGCATTTGATTATGCATATTCTACGGGAGGTCATAGTTTTTTTTTTGTAAAAATTAAGCATACTTTGTGCTACGTGATTGGAAGAATATACTGCTTGGTCATGGAGACTTGCGACATCATGTTAAAATATCTATGGTGGCTGTTAGGACCATTTCTCGTCGCTAATTACAGGGTGGACGGATTAAAACAAGAATAAAAAATAAAAAATTCGATCGAACTGAAAGATCAGACAGGCAATGATAGAATAAACGATATTTGAATATAAAATTTTTACATGTAGGAATAGGTAGGTACTCGTAAAATTATTCTGCTCAAATGCTTAAGCGTTTTCAATTGATGCATACGCCTACTTATATATAATAAGGTGAATAACATTTTAGGTGAGGTCAAGCAGTTTTCTGCGAGTGGGGTCAAACAAATCCACAAAATGGGATGGATGTATTAAATACAAACGTTGATGACCTTAGACGGTTAAAAGATTGCGAAAATTTAGCACCCCTGAGGCATAGACATAGAGGTGTATACTTATTTACACATGTAACGATGTCAATCAATCAAACATAAGTTAGTCAAAATTGTCATAACGGAAGACTGAACCAGACCAGAGTAACAAGCACACATGGGAATGTGGGTTTTTTAACCCTACCTCCAGAATTCGACAGAGCCCCAAATTCGATAGACCCACAGAATTAGAAATTTGGCACTTTTTGTAATTTTTACCAAGTTTTACACCTCACATCCCCCAAAATTTAGTCACTGCTCATGAATGGTAACAGGGCGCTAGTAAAGCACAAGACAGTATATGCAAATTTTTCTTTCAATCGTAATAAAATAACAATCTATTGTTCGTGCAAGATGCAACATTATTGATGATTGCGATATAAAACGGTCTTGACCAGACATGCACATAGGGGATGGGGTCTAGGGTCTGATCGCAATCGGGCGTTGGAGTCTGGGGGTCTGGACCCTAGGCCGATCTGGCGGAGGGTCAGCCAATCTGCGGGAGGGTCAAGAATTTGACGTTTTTGGGCCAAAATGATCTCTTAAATTGATATAAGCGCTAAAATAGCGTTAAAACTACGATATCACACAGTTTCTGGTCAAAATGAAGCTCTTTTGAAGAGAATTTTTAAGGTTCATCCATTTTTTCCTTAATTTCGCATCATTTTCCGGTGAAAATTATTCAATTTTTCATTCTTAGGGGGTCAAGACCCTCCTCCCACGTGCGTGTCAGGTCTGAGCCCCCAAAATAAAATAAATGGAAAATTTCTTGGAGGAAATTGAGGCAAAATGGCGGCCAAAAATGAACGAGAAACGAAAACTTCCTTCGAACAGTGCTTGAAATTCACCAGAAACTGTGAACTAATATAGTTTTAACGCTATACTCGTATCAGCATTCGTATCAATTTCTGATGTCATTGCGGCCCAGAGTACTCACTAAGTGACCGCTAGTCAGGTCCTTCTGTACAACATCTATGATCTTTCATGACACCTTGAATTGGAAAAATAGCAGGATATAGGAAATCTTACCACGCGATCTCTAGTCCAGACCATATATGATTTTGTGGGTTGGGATGCAGGCGGGTTGAGCCTCCGGAATGGCAACTGGCCTTCAGCCCTGCAAAATAGCTGCGATACTCCGAAATTTTCAATTTTTTGTTAAAGTTGTCAAAAGTGTACCTTTTGAGCCTTTCTCGTCTGATAATGACTGAAAAGTCTCAAATTTTCAACGCTTCGCGCCATATGCACATTTTTTGACTATATGTTGTCTCAGTTTACTTGATCTTTTCCGATTTTTTTGAATTTTTTCATGCTTTTATATCATAGTAGAACGAGCATTATCCGAAACATCCAAAACAGTGTTTTTGACGCGTACCCATCGTTTTTTAGCCCAAAAGGGCGCTTTAAAATATTTTTAAGGCCTGACCTTACCCAGAATTTCCATGCTGCTGTACATGTACATATTGTCCAGACGGTTAATTAACTCAAACCAGCTTCAATTATATAATCAACCTTGTTTTACATTTCGGCCACAACTAATTTCGTTGATTAGTGACGTAGAAATCTGAAGAGACTCAAGTGAACGAGCAAACAAATCCATCAGTGGTCCATAATTTACGTAAACTGTAAGTGGTTTTGTTTTTTCCAAATATCTACAAAATCCGATCTTAGACCATACATCGATACAGTGAAAGCAGAACAAAGAGGCCACAAATATTTGAAATACATACAAAGTCAAGCCGCGGGGCAGCTTGGACATTAGATATTCCGGTTTTGGTACCTTGTTTGCATGATTAAAAATTTTATGCGTGCTCGTCTGAATTAAGTTGTTGCACGCGAAAAATCTAAATAATTTTAAACCACTGCTTTCTAAAGTGATTAAGTAGCTCGCCTTAATTCTGGGAATTAGACCGACTAGCACGTTTTACCATCAACTATAGATATTCTTGTAAAATTAGATAGCTTGACTTTTTATTCGAAAAATTTAGTTTCAATTTTTAAGTTTAGCTCTAATAACCTAATTCTGCCAAAGGATTGAATTTGGAGAAGTCGCTTTTTCTCATTGAACGAAACTTCTGCATCTGAGAATGTCGCGCGAGAAAATGGACCTTCTATGAACTTTATTCGTTTGCTCTTCGAAATAAGAACGTCAGAGTCTAAAACTATACAGTCAATGAAACTAATTTACAGAATATATACAGTTAAAGTCACGCATGGGCATGGAGGTCTGGGAGTGGGAACTTGGACCCCTAATTCTAAAATGTCCCAATCATATACAGGTAGCAGCCAAATTCAGGGGTCTTGGTGGCGTAAAGCTGGAAAAATCCCAAGAAGACATACTGAAAAATCTTATTCTAGCAAGGATGTGAGGTGGCGGATCTGCTAGATTCTCGGAGGGGTCTACACCACACCTGGGCGTGGGGGTTTGGGGGGTATGCACCCCCCAGAAACCAAAATACCCCCCCAGAAATCAAAATACCCCCCAGAATTCAATTTTTGAAAATTTTTCCGTTTTTTTCGCAATTTTTTGATGCCAATGGATAGTGCTTGATGAGAAACGTCGAAAAATGGTGTTTTTATCGCCATATTACCATTTTTAAGGCCATTTTTCGACCTTCAAAAAAATCTTGCACCCCCCCCCAGAATTTTCTTGCTGCCCACGTATGGTCTACACTCCTACTACTCCCACGCATATTGTAGTCCTAAGTCAAATCCAAAACACTTCCCTCAAGGCTTAATTTTCAAACTTTTGTCACGTTTCCGCGATGTTTTGGTGTCTTTTTTGTTTTATTCTGTACAACCAATTTGAAAAAATTTTTGACTTTTGAAAGTTCCCGGACTAAATACAGACCCCTAAAGTTAGGGTGCTGTCCACATATGGTAATAGTAGGTACTAAAATTAATTAAAATCAATTACGAAATAATTCTGCAAATCAAAATCGCGTCATTTATACATTAAAGGGCAAAAGTATTAGCAAAAATCAATAGACTTTAATAAGAAATCTATTATGAAACCTTACTACAAATACAAATTCAACTGATTAATACGTCTGGGACTATTTTTATTTTTCATTCTTTGAAGTATATGTTTAATTTCAGTGGTTAGTCTGACGAGGATTGAAGCAAAAAACCAGGAAAAAAGATTTAATTAGTGAAATGGAAAAGTTTTGGAATGTGAGAGATAAATATATCTCGACACGTTGATTGAGAACAATTAAATCCAGAGTTAAAACCAATAAACTGAACAAACCTCGATCACCACACGTGTTCTTCAGGGGTTCCAACCTCCAGAATGGTTACTGACCTCCAACAATGACTGCGACCCCCAGAGATGTCTATTTTTCGTAAAAATCGCAAACGGTATGCTTTTTAGGCGTTTAAGCGCATTTTTGCCTCGAACGTGTCAAATTTTCGATGCTTCGCGCCATATGCGCATTTTTGACATATGTATAATGTTCAATTTACTCGATTTTTTCAATTTTTGGAGATTCTTTCTATTCTTACAAGAAAGAACAAGCAAAGTGCTGTAAAAAACAGTATTTTTGACATGAACCTTCGCGAATTTAGTCAAAAAAAGCTAAAAATTTTATAGGCCTGATTCCCCATTTAATTTTTCCTGATTTTGTTGATGTAATGATCATTAAAAAACAATCGAAATAGTGGTCTGTAAACCTACCATCAATTATTGTAGCACTTTTGACTCCTAAAAATTTTTGAACCCCGGGATCTCCCAAAATTAAACGCGATTCGTGTAACTATGAATGAATATAACTAATCATAAGAGCGTTATACTTCCATATGTACAATATAACACGAAATGAGACTAAAACGAGAATAAAGGCATCAAGAAGGCGTCGCAGTCGCATTTACATAGCGAAAAAAACCGCTAAATTAGAAATTTCGTTTTGACTTTCGAGTCCGAAACGTTGCAGCCACACAAACACAGATTTAACTGTCCTCAAACTTCAAAGGTCTTTCGCTGCGAGATTGTAGAAATCGGAATAATTATGATAATTCGAGCGCTTCGTACTGCCTTATGAAACAAATGTGCATACAAGTCCAAGTGGGCAGGCCCGTATCGAGGATTCGGCCAAGGAAGGGGGCGGGGCGAACCCGAGATTTGGATATATTTCGTAAATTTGATCGGGATGGCTTGCAGAAAAAGATCATTTTGACGTCTGCTTACATTGTTCTATTTATTCAGAATCATAAAATTCGGACTTTACGAAAAAATTCTCTTCTCTCGCCTTTGAGGCAAAACTATGAAAAACACTGCAAAAGCACCAGAAATTTGAAGAATTTACATCAAAGAGATGCAGTTTTTCCATTTATTCAGCATTATCTTACAACTCGTAATTTTTCTTTGGTCAAGGGAGGGAGTGCCCGTCATGTTTGGGAACAGCTGAATTCTCCGGTCTGAATCACACGGAGGCAGGAGAGAAAGTTTGAAGGGGCTCAGACCTTCTAAGAATCTGGCGAACTCTACAGACCCCAGAATAGAATTTTTGATATTTTTTAAATTTTTTTTAGTTTTATACCACATAGACCCCTGAATTCGGCTGCTGACCAAGTTTGGGTGATTGTTAAACTGGTAAGCATTAGCATAGCTGACCTTCTGAATTGGAGGGGGCGTAAAGATTGAAGTTGCACTGGTAGATAGGCTTAAATATTGGTGTTTGTGAGCTTTTCTAAACGAGACATACATATTTGAAGAGAAAAAAGTATTAAAAAATTCAACTTGATAATGTTGTTTTTTGTGGTTATTTAGCTCAAAAAGTGTGCTTAAATCTATTCTAACGGTCTATCAGAAACGCTTTCTTTTCAGGGATCCTTGTTGAAAAACACGTACTTCTAAAATTTCGGGAGACAAATCCCCTCTATCCCCAACAGCTATACGTCACTCTTGCAAGGATCCAAAAATTCCAAAAACCAAATTTAGGAGGTATGAAGATTTGCAGAATTTTAGAGGATGGGGGCGGGTTCATAAACTCGAAACCTCTCACGCTAACCTGTGACGGCCGACTTCCCCTGCCTCCCCTGAATACGGCGCCATGCAAATACAGCGTAAGATCAGTAAATTGTGATCACTTCTTTACCCGATCCCCTGACCAACAAAACGCGCTCGAGTCCCTCGGTGAGGGCCTCCAAATATTCCATGTAATAAACCAACGCCTCGCGGCTGGTCGGCTGTGTGGGCAAGTTGAGCACGTAGAGCCGACATCCAGCCGACTTGGCTTTGATCAACTTGTTCATTTTCACGGCTGTGTGCATTTTTCGCACCTTCCGCTTGTCCAATTTGTTCAAACGGTCGTGCAAGGCCTCGCGGTCGATCGTGGCGAAATCCGATGAGCCGGAGCGTCGGCGAAATGAATCGTGCAAATGCGGCACTTCGCTTTACAATACAACCCGTGGGATAATGTTTTAAGGTGTTTATACGATAAATTATTTTTTCTTAAATTGCTTCGATTAATTCATTCCAAAATTTTTTAGATATATTTTGTTTAAATTCGTTCTTAAATTACTAAATGGTCGTGGCGATCTAGAATTGTCCTACGGGGGGGGGCAGTACCCCAACTTTAAGAAAAAACAGTCAAAAGTAGGTAAAAATCTTGTCCTTCATGCGCTATAGAGCGTTTTTTCGACGTTTTACATTTCATGATTTTACTTAAAATCACTTTTGACGCAATCTTTTTTCGGATAATTTTGAGATGTTTGACAATTTTGTGCAGAAAAATCACTAAATTACTTAGGCTCTAACGAAAATCTGGTGCCAGGCGCCAGAAAATTCTTGAAATTTAGGCGGATGGACGTTTAAAAGCTTGATTTCCTGAATTTTTGATTGAAAATAGAAGAAAAACTATGCTAGAATAGCTGTTTAGGCTGTTGAAATTGTTTTGAGACCAATTCTATGAGCAAAAATGGCTTTCAGTCGCCAAGAAAATAAATAAATGTCATTAATAGGTATAATCAGGCGCGCGGCGCCGGAAAAATTTGATAAATTATAGTCATTGACGGCCAAAAATCATTGCAAAGTTCATATCCAGTCTTTATCTCGCCAAAAATTTTTGGCCAATTAGGGGCGCATCCCTTGAATCCGCCCTGCTTATTTTTGAAATAATTTAATGTAATTTTGCCCTTTTTATTTTACTTTTATGTTATACAGCATTGAAATTTTATTTTTATCGTTTTCATATTTTTGGTACCGCCGCGCTAGGATATTTCTGGACGGCAATTATTCTATGACTAATATTGCGGAAAAATTGGTAGAAGGAGTAAAAATACCATCTTTCGACCTTTCTCACCAAGCTCTACCCATTTGCATCACACGTGTTGTTTTTAGAACGTAGAGAACATTTTCGGTTCCGGGATATTCAGTCAGACTATGGGCTGATTTGGGGATAAGGGGCTTAGAGGGGGTGTCCCTCCTGTCGTCAAAAAATAATTGGGCGCAATTGAGAATAATGTGTATTTGTTAACGATTTTTTGTCATCTTTCAACATGATTTTTCGCATTTTTCGGCGCCGCCGATCATTGATGTCATCTACTGACTTTCTTGGTGTATTTCATGCGTAAAACTATAATTTCTAAGTTTTCACAATGATTGTTGAGTATTCTTTCAGCATTTTCGCATCGAGTTTTGCACTCATTTTGCGCGTTTCTAGCAGAAAACGTTTCAAAAATTTTAAACACTTTTTTCCGATCACATCAAAATCCGTCTGTCATAGGACGGTAAAAACAGCAGCTTTAAGCATAATGGACGACTTTTTTTATGTTTTTGACGCTATTAGGAACATATGGGGTTCCTCCTTCCTCTGACAAAAAATTCTGGAACCGCCGCTGAACCCGAATTACGCAGATTGTCCAAGAGGGGTCAGAGGTATGCTAAAACAAAGTACGAAAAATTGTGTGATACCTATTTTTAGACGGAAGAAGATCGTCGAAAGGGCAGTTGGGAAGTCGATTAGAGTCTGTTTTATGCTATCTAATGAAATTGAAAAGTTTTGTTAATGGAAAAAAGTCTAATACAAAAATACAAATGAAAGATTAGCATCTGATTTTTTGAATATATTTTAGAAACTTATATATTAAACTTAATTTCTACTTGAATTATCATGTGCGATAGAATGAGATTTAGTACAAACCTGAAGCGACGTAGTAGCCTAGTAGATGACAAGTATCTCTTGCGCATTTCTTCGTATTCGTTCAGTCTTTCGTGCTCGAAAGAAGGATTGACAAAGCCTTCATCTTCCTTTTTGTCTTGATCGCTGATTTCGGCATTTTTCGGGTCTTTATGGCTGCGAGAAAATCCTGGATTTATTTATTTGTTATTTATATTGAGACAGCGGTGCGGTACATCTGGACTAATTCTTATTCACGTAATGCTAGCTTAAGCAGGCTCAAGCTTGGCTTAAGAAGGTGGCTGCATTAGCTCAGTTTTCTTTCAACTTTTTTAGAAGAGCTATTTTTGATTTCAGATTAGAGGCGGATTGAAGGATTTTGAGGGGAGTGACCATTTTGCATGATGTTGGAAGGGGAGTGGGTTTCGGGGGTTTTCGCTTTTTCCCAGAAAATTCCCCCCGGATTTTTTTCACTCCGTTGTTTTAAGCGTTTTCGCTATCTGTTTGTTAGAAAGTGTCAAATTTTCGCCACTTCGTACTATATATACTCATTTTTGACGATATTTTGCTAATTAAAATGTTATTTTCTGATATTTTCTCAATTTTTTTGTGTTTTTATGCTCTGAAAAGGTTAAGCATCGTCAGAAACACCTAAAACCGGTGTTTTGACGCGTAGCCACGGTGTTTAAGCTCGAAAAAAGTACTTTGAACTTCCATCACCCCTCCCCTCCCCTCAGAATTCCCATGCTGTGCATGTCTGTTGACCATACATAAGCATGGCCTTGAGAATCGAGGAAAATTTTTAAGTTGAAAATGTGACGAAAAATTTGTGGTAGAGACATAAACACGATTTGCTTGATGTTTCTCCGCAAAAAATTTTTAATGTATGATTCCGAAGGTCTCTCATGATTCTAGTGGATATAAATCTTTAAAGCATCTCTGATTGTCAGATACAAATTTTTTAGTATTTTTAAAATTTTTCCACCGGATTGCACTTTGCGAAGGCTTTTTTCGAGACATTGAAGCAGTTTTTAGGAAACTCTTAAGCCCTCTTCTTACTCGTACGCAGACAAAAAATTGTGTTGTGACAGAAAGAACAATAAAAACAAATTAAATCAGCTAAGACAATCTTAAAAACCAAAAAACCATAAAATCCAAACGCACTCAGGTATCTGACTTCAGGAATTTTCCTCTCTATTATAGAAAAAATAAAGTAGAGCTGCCTCTGTTAAAGAAATATGGACTCGTCATTGCCAACATTTGGGCTTGATAAACTTATCGTCTAACGTCGTCTGATCAGATTAATGGAGCGTGATAAATAAATTTTGATGACAAAAAAATCAGAATAAATCCAAAAAATAACGATGGAAATTTTCAATATCATATATACTAATTGAATAAATAATTTATGTTTACTCAACGCCATCGTCGTCTAACTTAATGCGTACGTGCTTCTGATTTCGTTCACTTAGCTTTTCGATCATGGTTGAAGCAGCTTTATCGGCCTCCTCGTTTTCGTCTTCAGTAGCATCATCCACAGACATGAATAATAAATTAGGGTCTACGGCGTTTCTACTCGCCGACAGGGCGGATTTGTAGCCTCCATCGCTGGTCTTGCGCAATTGTTGAGCCAAAACGGGCTGAAAGATTAATTCAAATTACAAATTACAAAATTGAATTCAATTTGAGCTAATTCAATTTAATCTGAGTTTCGGAAGCTATGGCACGAAGATTCCCGAAACATGCATCGGGCTGTATTAAAAAAAGCGGCCCTCCTGGCAGAAGGAAATTATTTAATGGATAGATATAATGCTTGAAATAATGGAATTTTCTTCAAAAATCATCAAATTTCAATTTGTTGTTTATTATTTAGATCATTCTTTTCGATTTAACCATCAAAATCTTGAAATCGTAAATGATCAACTTGATTGATTCGTTTATCGAAAATCTACCTTTGTTGAGACCGCAAAGACTTTTTCATACAATTTTGCGACGAGATTTACACGGCTAAGCTTTGATCTGTTCGTCCAATAGATCAATGCTTATCCAATCAAAAGAAATCAAACCACATCAACCAAACTCGAAGGTTTTATTAATCCTCCGAACTAGACTTTCTCATTCCTTCATTTTTGACCACTGATGAGCGTGCGGGGGTCTGCGTGGGCGTGAGATTTACACCTCACCCTCGCAGAAGTTAAAAAAGCTCCCGCAGATTACTGTAGACCGTCCTTAGAATTATATTTTTAGCAACATTTTCAGCGAATTCACCCCACCAGATCCCCTTCGCAGCAAAATTTCTCGCTGCCCATGTATGCTTGTAAGCATACATGGGCAGCAGCCAAATTCTGGGACGTCAGATGGAGTAAAAGTGCCAAAAATAGCATAAAAAACTCAATTCTGGAGAATGGGTCATTGATTTAGGTGCTTTTGATTCCGAGAGTTTAAATCCCTGAACCCTCTCGCCTATGTGTGCTTGAAACTTGTTTTCAAAATTATTTTTTCGTCACTATTTCTTATTATTCAATTATATTTTTTACTTAATCGTTTCTAAGTTTGTTTTTGGTTCTTGAGATCTTATTCTCAAAAAATACTAAATCTTAATTGAACTCACATTAACTGAACTCTTTCGATCGTTCGATGCTAAATTTAGCACGAGGCGAGCTCGGTCCTCCATTTGAATTGTTCTTTCGTAAGTCGCCATGGAAATTTCGGCATCGCTCAATTCGACTACTTCGACAGTCGCTTCGATTCGCAATTGATAAACCCAGTTTTGCAAATCTTCTTTCATCTTATCAGCTTAGTAATTAATAATTTATATAACAAGAAAATCAATAAATTAAAAAATGTATTAAAAAATGACTTAAAAAATGAATCAACGATTAAAATATGAGAAAATATGGTCGAAAATCAAGAAAGCGGACCGATTCGTTTTCACTTGTTTAGAAAACGGAATTTCGGCTAGATTTCTGATAAAGGGCAAATTTATAAAGTTCTTCTGGTTTTTTGACCTGGGCAGTGAGTGAACGAATGCTCGGGGTCTTGGAGACTCCAAAAACTTTGAAAAGTCAAAAAATGTACAAAAGAAATTGATGTCAGAGGCAAAAAAGACCATTTTCGACGTAAATCTTCGAGCTCTATTTGTTGGCTTAAAATTTTGCTAAAAATCAAAAATTTAAAAATTTTTATTCTGGGATCTATTAAATTCTAACCATGGGATTTTTTTATAAAAAGGGTTGAGACTCCCTGACCTCTCCTATTCTAACGCCTATATATGTATCATATTTCTTTTCAATGAAAAGGCCAGAAAGAGAGACTATGACGAAGAAAATATGTTTTCATGCTTCTTATTCAATAATTTTTCAGGAAAAATCATTTTCTAAAATTATTTAATGCGATAGTTTTCTATGCAGATCCTTTGAATTTCACCTCTAATTTACACACGTTCAAACACCTTTCTTTTATAATGTGTAAAAATGTGTTAAAAAATGTAAAGTGTAAATTGAAATATTAAAAATGAAAAAAGTTAAAGTGTCCTAATTTACGTAATTGCGTCAAAATAAAATCATTCGCTCACTATTGTCCTGTATTTGTGCGATGGTGAAAACGCGAATCTTGCACTGTCTCCACACTCTGTGTTGTCTAAAATTTCAAGAATTCTCTATTATTGCAAATACAAAATATAAAATCATGCAATTACATACATCGAATAATAAAATATCTTTACAAAGAAGTAAAACGAATAAAATCCAATTTACTCATAATAAAACGTACCCATGTTGTGAACAATACAATCAATTACAGAAAAATTATTGTCTTTATATAATTAAGTATGCATGTAATTAGCCAACCTGTCAAAAAAAGATTAAGCAATAAAATTACTGATTTATTCATTATTCATATAATTAATCAATGGGCAACGTTGTCAAGATCTCCACGAGTCAAATTAAAATTTAAATTATGGTGATCTCAGTGGCGGATCCGGGATCTCCGTAAGAAATCGGTTTTCCAGCTTGTCCCGAAATTTTCGCAGAAATTTTTCGAAAATTTGCTATTCATGCACAAGAGGAGCATTTTCACCATTTTCAGGCGAAAAATTTTAATTAACATCACCTTTTATCAATGAATTTCTAATGCAGCGTAGGAAAACTTGGAATATTTTAATCGAGCGATGACAGTAATACAGATAAAATTACTGCTTAGTTCTTTACATGCTGAAAATCTATAGAACTTTTACAAACATAAAATTGTTAATTCTAAAAACAGCTATGCTTTTGTCCAAAAAAGACATGCAAAAGTCAAAAACATTACGACCCGTAGAGAAAACAAACTTTTAACCCAAAAAATAATGCTTCTGAGCTGCCAAAAAAATTAACGCACATTTAAAATACTAAAAAAATCATGCTTATTATGCCAGATTATGGTCAAAATTTATTAAAAAATAAATATCTACTTCTTGTGTAAATTATGGCCAAAATTCATAAAAAACCACATTCAGGCCACCGGGCCGAAGCAGGGCAGCCCTGACCATTAGATAGATGCATGGCATGGTCGATCCAAGGGGTCAGCCGGTCAAAGGGGGTGGGTCGAAATTGAAGCTTCTTTGGGCCGAAGTGACCTCAATATCTGATAAAGCGCTAAAATAGCGTTAAATCTACGTTATTACACAGTTTTTGGTCAATCTGAATCACTTTCAAGAAATTTATGGATGTTTAACCATTTTTAGCCCTCACTGTGCCTCATTTTTTTCTTAGGAAATTTCCCGAGTTTCCAATCGGATGAGGTCTAGACATCAAACCCCCTCCCCAATAAGAATGTCTAAAAATATAAAAGACTCCTCTAAAATCTGTACTTTGTCATCCTATTTCAATTTTTGATGGATGTATTCAGACAAAGTGCGACTTCTCATATTACAACTGCCATTTTAGTGCTAACCGAAGTAGAAAAGGTAGCAGTATCATCAGACCGCCATCATGAATAATCCACCATACGTCGATCGTACCGGCTAAACGATCCAGTGGCTCAGGATACATGTACAGTCCTTTTGGTACCAAAAGACACATGTTGTTCGTGGCTACGCGATGTATTGCGTCTTTAGCAAAAACAGTGGGATTTACACAGAGTCTCAGAAAATTTAAAAATAAAGAAAACAAAAAATAAAAATAAAATCGTAAAAAGTAGAGGTAAAATCAAAAGTAACAAAACATATCATGCATTCTTTGAAGTCCTTAATAATCAAATACATTTTTTATACTATAAACTCTTAAGAGTCGAGCGATTGCAAAAAAAATCACTTTTCCAACATTGAAAAAAACAACAATTTCGGGACAGATTGATTTTTGCCAGTTTTTGGCTTTTGCTTTTGCTCATGACATAATCTTGAAGCCCGGATGCAACAATCACAATCGGGAAGAAAGACAATTTTCGTTACTTTTAGTTTTTGCTTAATATGTTAATAGATTACATTCTCAAATTGTGCTGTTTTTAATTGTTTACCTTTCAGTAAGGTGCCAAGTACCAGATTTTATATAACTAATTCCGGTGATATTATGTCATTATTACATTAAGTGCATTTTTTGAAGTCAAAGACGAAGATTTTAATTTTTTTGTCAAATTCTGTGCTGCTTTACACTTCTTATTTACTAACTTAATAGAGAATTTTAAAAATTTTAGCTCTAAAAACGAGCGACAACATTATTAAACTTAAATGACCAATTTATACAATTTAGATAATTTTTTTGGCTTATTGATTCAGCAATCATTTATTGTTCTTTCTCACGAAATCGATTGAATAACTTTCTTTTGTCAAAATGCAATATTCTTCAGTTTGTAAGTCACGTCTGCATGGGAAAGAAAAGAAATGTAATCGCTCCGGTCTGTTTTTAGACGGATGGAAAAAATCACTGAAATCGCAAGAAAGTGCCAAAAATTCAGGTCTGGTCTGCCGTATTCTGAGGGTTATAAACTTCCGAAACCTCGGTTATACCTGATGTCTTGTGACGCAATTTAATTAGTTCGTCGATGACATCAGATTAACCATGCAAAAGTCGCAAAATATAATTGTATAAATAAAGGTGTTGTAATTGTAATAAATCGTACAAATAAACAGTTGTAATTATTAGTTAATTTTTGCACAATTCTTACGAGACATTAGCATATTTCACTTTACGGTAAATTATAAAATGATGACAATAATTATTTATTGATAGTTAAGTCTTCAACAGCCCAATTCCGTACTGATTTGCTCCTCGCACGATTTCTAGTTATTGTTAATTGGTTTTGTTCAAAATTTATTTCCTAATTTTAGGGCGTTTTACCCAAAAAATCCCAATACGTATTGTCCTCCTCCTCAAGACGTTCCATCCAGTCATTCGGCCAACCGACGACCACGGTATTGGGACGCAAGCTGCCCATTCCCACGCATTGTATTACGGCGCTGACATTCTCCGCAGCACGTGGTACTAGAACGACTTCGGTGAAGCCTTTCAATTTTGCATCTTTCATTTGATCTTGCAGTTTCTGGAATGAAAGTTTTTATAGTAGAATGCCAAATTTAAATACTTTCAAAAATAGGCAAAAATGAACGAATAATATACGGACTTTTCGTAAAATAAGTAAAAAAATACGAAAAAACGTGAAACATTTTACTTATGAAAATCCGACCGGTATTATCGAAGCTGCGGGCCTAAGGATAGACAGTTTCGATATTAATCGTTCAAGTTGGTTTTCTGTCTTCATTTTCAGGCGTGAGCTTAGTTTCACATCACATAGAATTTGAGGCTGTTATTAGGTGAATATTAGCCTCCGCTTAGGTCAAAATATAACTTTTAGGGTCGTCTTATAGGTGTTTATATTGAAATTTGCTTAAAATTTGATATTAAGTTAAAAAACAGGACTTTGAGCAAAATAATTAGCACATTCGTCATCAGCACATCAGAAATGATCACAAAAATTAATTTATATCGAAGACCATTCAGAAAGTTGCATTTCGTGCACTAGTGCGATATAATTAAAAATACGAATTCGCAACAAAATCTCAAAATACTATCAGAAATTGTGGACAATGGGACGGAAAGATTTAAATCAAACTTGGTTTCCGCGCGTTTTAAAATATTTTATGCATTTGGGTCAGAAACCTGTGCATCTGACGTTGTTTGAACGATTTTTCACAAAAATTTCAAAATTTTCAAAAATTAAAAAATTGGATCTAACAGTAAATATGTGATTCAGAATATAAGTAAATGTCTTATTTTAAAGAACTCGTCGATGTAAAACGAACAAGATTAAATCAAAACCAAAATTTCAACTTTGCTCAATATGAGTCGTTTGGGGGGATAAATGGAGCACTTAGTGAAATTTCCATCTCAAATAAACGGTACGAGTATCTTAAAAATCTCGAATCATTCACGGCATATGCCTGTTAAATAATATTCAATGTCGCCATAATGACACCAAAGTTCTAGAATAAAAGTATTTTTGAATCAATACTAGAATCTAAAAAAAGTCGAGATTATTATCAAAAATTAAAAAATCTTTTCGCATTTTTATTACTTCATTAATTAAATGTTATCCAACTGAGAACTAATATGGGCGAAAATTCCGACAGCGAAAATAACGACAGAAGAGTACTGAACAAAAAGGAACAAAGAGGGAGCGATTACGGTGATTGCAGCTTTGTGTTTTGATAAATAAAAAATAAATGAGTGATAGTGTGCAACATGCATAGGCGGTAAATCAACCGAATTTTCAGGAATAGGAGTATGATGAGGTAAAATCGTAAGACAATCGCCAGAATTCAATTTTGAGGTCTATCAAATTTTTGGGGTCGCTAGTATTCTGAGAACTCTCGCGCCATGATTTTTAATATTATTTCCATAAGAAAAAAATTTATTATTATTATTCTTATTATGTGCCACTTATAATTGCTGCTTAGTACTTTTCATGCAGTACATCACTGACTTATAAATTAGCGAAAAAACACGTGACGAAGGCGATTAAAAATACAGGTAAAAACAATAACGAGATAAGTTATTTTTCTTTTGTTTTTACTTTTTTATAGAAAAATAAACAAAATAATACATAGAATAAATAAATACAATTCAATAGAAATGACTAAAACAGGCAAAAATATTAATCAATGAAATGATTTAATTTGAAAAATTACGCGACGCGTACTTCTTTGATGTGTCTGCATTTCGCTTCTTCTTCCGGATTACTCGAATCGCCTTCAATCAGCGTAGCTGTCATGGTTAGGCCACGGCCTGCTTTCAGCTGATTGGCAAATAATAACAATTTTCTGTTTGTGCCTTCTTCTTCGTCCGACATTTTTAGCAATACCAGTAATTGTGGCCTTTACAAATTTAAATTATATATCTTCATTAATTTAAATTTACTTTTGATTAAATAAAGGATAAAAATCGTTCAAATGTTTAAATAAAATGAAATAATTAAATAACATGTTAAAAATAAATTCAGCAAGCAAATTTTGGAGGTACCTGAAAATCTTTAAATGTCAAAAAGTGTTTAATTAGTTAGGGTAAAAAATATCATTTATTGCTGTTTCTCATCATGCTTTATTCATAGGCATGAAACTGCAAAAGAGAACAAAAAGAATTTTGAAAATCTAATTATGGAATCTATCGATTTATGAAGGGTCTTTTTGATTCTGAGATCTAGACCATCTCAATCCCCACGGCCATAAGGGTTAAAACGTCTCATTACTCTGTCTTATAGGACTCGGCTTTAGAATAAAAAGTAAAGTTAGCTTCAAGATAGTTGAATTGTATATACTTATAAAGCAGAACTGATTCAAGGAAATATTGGCCTAATATTTCAGATGACCATGGCGAGTTTTTGGACGGATCAAGCCAACTGTTAATTAAATTGCCCACTATTTCCCGCGGATTTTGCTAATTCAAAATAAATTTCCTAAGTAATTCTTTCAACCGCCTGCTTGGACCAAAATATTGAATTTTTGACACGAGCTCGTTCGAAAAACCTTTTAAAACAGAATTCAGGCATAAATATGGCGTTTTAAGGGTGTGGACCCTAGATAAAAAAAGGGAATGTATACCGGCAAAATGAGGCAAAATGACGGCCAAAACGAATAAACATCGAAAATTTTGCACATTGACCGTAAACGATCGATTTGTATAGTTCTCCCTTATATTAGTCAGTATTAGCACCCATTTCAGTGACTATTTTGGCTCAAAATATTTACCTGATCTACCCCTTTATCCAATTTACGCCTTATTGTTTGGAATTCGTATATTATTTTCTTTGAAATTGTTCAGCATTCTTCATCAAATAAAAACCGATAAAAAATAATCAATTATTTTCTGTGAATTTGTATAAATAAAGGTTACCTCAATTTAGAACGTTCATTTTGGCTTCCTCTGCCTTCAGCAAGCTATATTGAGCGGTAGACAATGCTAAACCACGTATGCCATCGCCCCATTCTTTCTTCGCCCTATTCATTTTAATTCAAAAACATTAATATCATCAGGCTCCGATGCCTAATACTTTCAAAAATTAAATCTAGACATAAGACGAATTCGAAGTGTAAAATTGTCTAAAATTTCAAAATTTTTCAAAACTATGTTGCGTCAAAAGTGATTTTAAATAAAATTAGACAGTGTAAAACGATAAAAACGCCATTTCGCACGTGATGGGCGAATTTGAAACCTATTTTAGGCTGCTTTTTGAAAAGTTAGGGTATTGCTCCCAGCCCCCATTAGATCCGCCACTAGACACAAATAAATAAAACTACTTGCCCTGTATTTATTTTCAGGCACAAATAAAAAGAAGTGCTTACCCCTTGTACTCGATGTATTTATAAATGGCCCCCGTCAGCAGCAGTACCATAATCGAATAGTACCAATTGCTGCCGAACATGAAAAATAGGCAAAGCAAGGCGCCCAGCAGGGATAAGCTCCAGTGGTAGATTTTGAACCGGGGCCGCCAATTGGGCGCCTTCAGCAGGGTGTGCAAACCGCAAACGATGTTGACAGCACCGTAGCACATTAAAAAGAAGCAATTGCACACCGGGGCGATGTAATCGATGCCGCCGATCAGGATGACGGCTTCGGTTAGGAGCGCCGTCAGAATCAGGGCGCGCAACGGCTCCTTGCTCCGCTGGGTTACTTTTTGAAAAATGCCCAAAAATGGGAGGACGTCGTCTTTGGCGATCGCCTGCAAAATCTTTGGGGCACCTAAATACGCGATAAATATGACTTAATTTGACATGAGAGTGGTCGTATGGTGTTTTAAGCAAAAATGCACAGCATGGTCGATCTGGAGAGGGGGAGTCGGTCGGTCTCAGACGAGGTCAAGAATTGAGCTTTTTGGGGCCAAAATGACCTCAAAAACTAGTATGCGCGATAAATAGCTTTAAGACTATGTTATTGCTCAGTTTTTGGTTTTTTGGTCGATTTAAAACACGTTTGAAGAAAAATTCAATTTTCATACATTTGAAACTTCATTCTGCCTCATTTTTCTTAAAAAAAATTCCCATTTTCCCATTCTGGGGTCCAGATTTCCCAACCCCTCCCCTCAAGTGCATGTCTGGTTCAAATCATCCAAACATTCTAACAACTCCCCATGACCATTGATAATCAGCCAGACCCTAATTCTTCGGTATGCTGGTGGGTCAACAAATCGTGAATATTGCAAGAATACGTCGATAATTCCATCCTGGGGGTCTGCGGGGCATTTTGAGATCACGCAGTTTTACTATATATAAACGTTGGAGAAGGATCGAGGGTCTAGAGGTCCGGAATGGTATAATGGAAAATTTTCTCGGAAAAATGAGGCAAAATGAAAGGTAAAAACCTATGAAAACGAAAATTTCTCTCAAGTATTGAAATATATGTTTACACCATAAAATAAAAATAATATGACAGCACTTTTCAGGATTTATCTTAAATCGATCAAGCCCCAAATTGTCGATTCGAGAACAACGCACTTTATTTAGCGTTTTTATGACAAAATTTATAAATTAAATGTCAAGTTCCGTTGAATTCGCTGGACCCACTTTCAGATTATATAGGCACTCTTTTACTCCTTTAAATCAAAAAATATCAAAGAAAATTGTCAACCTCATAGAAATAGTACAAAAATAAGATACCTATGTGTAAGAGAAACGTCAAAATAAAAAAAGCATTTCCGGCACCTTCTTAATTTTATTGCATGTCCAAGCAGGTACATACTTGAATTCTTACCCTTCAAACTTTTTAATTCTTGAAGCTCACGTTCATTTTTTTCATTTGAACCGGTAAATTTTTTATCGGCAATTTCGGAATGAATTCAAAGTAAGCGATGTCATGTAGGTTTATGTAAAATTTGAATTACTGTAGAGACACTGAAGAGCGGCTCCAAATGTTGAAGTAAAACAACCAGTCAAAAGGACCCATTCGTGTGGCCAGGCTAACTTCGCCACAATCATTGCGTTATTCATACTACTTCCGTATCTAAAATGAAATGACGATTCTAATAACACGATATACTACTGTACGAGAGCAGGAATAAAATTCTTGGGGAGGGTCCGATAGGGCCAAATTGCCAAAGATGCACCAAAAATTCAATTCTGGGGCTCTATCGATTGGGGGGGGGGGTCTTTCGGATTCTAGAAAAGGGAGTCCAGACCCCCACACCTACTTCGCTCATTTGCGTATACTACTGCATAAATATTTCGACAACTCAGCTGATGCCTGAAATCGCCTAAAATGAAATTGCACAAATTTACCAAAAAATAGCCGAAATGCCATAATTCTAAATTTAGAAATCAAAACTGCAAATTCAACTCCTTCGTGCTCGCCTTTCAATCATTGTAACCGGCTTTTTATGCAGCGCTTATTTTTTAAACATTCTCACAGTATTGAATTAGGATGAATAAATTTTTGCAATAGCCACGCTGCCATATAAATTCCACTAAAGCTGCTTTGCTTTTGCTGAGTAAAATAATAAAAATGAATAAAATAAATTGAGTAAAAAATAAAAAGCATGAATATAGTATGAAAATGAATGAAATAAAAGATAGTGAATGTAAATAAGAAACTCAAAATAACAAAAAGTATGTTTGATCTAAAAACAAATGATAAAATTTCATTACTTGTCTCTCAAAACTTCGCCAATAACGCAACCGCCATAAATTAGAACGAATGCCATATAGACAATGGACGTTGAAACTTGAGCTGATACAATCCCGATCGCCAACGAATTTTGTGGATCTTTCAGATCACCTGTACGAAAGAATTTGAATATTTTGGATATTTAGATCTTTTTTTAAAATATAGACATTTTGTTTAGGCTCAGATTTTAGGTTTTCCAGCCAGTTGAAATAACACTTACGAGAGAAACTTTTTAGAATATTGACGACAGTTTAAAAACAGAGAAAAGCAGAAAGAGGAAACTAAAGAAAAATACGGTATTTGTTTATTCCGCCTCATCGTGATAAAGATGCACAAATGGCCGATCTGGGAGTCAGCCGATCTAAGGGAGTCAAAAATTAAGTTTTTTTGGACTAAAATGACTTCAAAAACTGGTATAAATGATAAAAAAGCGTTTAAACTACGTTTTCACAGTTTCTGGTCAATTTCGGGTACTTTTAACGAAAATTTTCAATTTGTATTTATTTTTGAACTTGATTTTGCCTCATTTTCCTAAAAAAATTTCCCATTATTTTCTTTTTCATTCTGGAAGTCTAGACCCCCAAACATTCCTTACGTGCATGTCTGATCGTGACCACACACCGGAGTTGAGGGTCAGGAGGATTGAGACCCATGAAATCCGAAAAATTCCTCAGCTCAGTAGATTTTTGTTATTTTTCAGCGATTTTTGCGATTTTTTTCCTTATGTGCTTTTAGGAAGCATAAATTTATTATATCGCGCAGTAGCGGAATAATTCTTTCAAAAGACATTGTTTCCGAAAAGTTTTTCTTTGAATGAATGATATAAAAGTCTATTTAATAATCAATACAAACATGTTTTTCCTGTTTGTTTAATTTGCTTAAAATTATTTATTTCCCGTCCTCAATTTTAAAGTTATTTCGATTTAATCGATCTAAATGTATTTTGCTTATCAGTTTTTATTAAAATATTATTATCATCTCCATGATATTTCTGCTTTCCTCCATAATAAAAGTTGTTTTAATAAATTTTTGTAAATCGTTTCTTGTCTTCCAGATGTCAAATAATTACCGGATAAATTAGCGCCGCAAATAATGTCGGTAAAAGTCGGGAATAGAATAGCTAATAGAACGAAAAACGAAGTGCTTATATCTTGAACCACTTCAATCGACGGTTTTCCTTTCAAATCCGGCGCAGCATCGCCATATTCCATGTAGCACGAAGGCAAATTTTCTGACAGCAAAATAAAAATAAAAGTTCGAAAATTTGTATTAGGAAAGCTGGCT
Source organism: Mermis nigrescens (assembly GCA_036768485.1). Taxonomy (NCBI): domain Eukaryota; kingdom Metazoa; phylum Nematoda; class Enoplea; order Mermithida; family Mermithidae; genus Mermis; species Mermis nigrescens. The sequence continues at coordinate 13,660,230 of JAVLUZ010000154.1, forward strand.
GTAATCGCGCATTTAGTGCATAAAAATACTGAGGGATCGGCCCGAAAAATTTTATAAATTGCCTTTTCAGGCTAAAAACGATGGGTACACGTCAAAAAAAGCTATTTTTGTAGTTTCTGATCATGTTCGTTCTTTCTAGAACATAGAATATAAAAAGGATGAAAATTGAAATAAAATCTAGTAAATTCAAGAAAATATACATATTTAAACGAAATAAGTATATGACTTTGACACTTTTAAATCAAAAGCTATCTATAAACGCTTGAAGCGCACAATTTCTATGTTTTTTTGAAAATCGACGATTCTGCGGGTTGTAGCCTTTAAGCAGGTTAATTAGCTGTTTTGGTCAAAGAATTAAACCCGTATCTCCCAGAAGCCTTCAGGCTGTGACCATACATAAGCAGCGACCGAAATCTGGGGGTTTGGATGGTGTAAACTGACAAAAATACTAAAACCATGCCAAAAATTTAATTCTAAGGTGTATCGATTTTCGGGGGTCAACCGGGTTCTCGAGGAGGGGGAGTCTAAATATCCAAACTTCCCTGCGCCAAAATGTGGCTGTAACTCAGAATTGCGACTTTTTATTTAGAAATTTTTATCCAAGGTCTTTGAATTTTGTGGCCAAATTTTTATAACTTGTAAAATTTAATTCAAATTTTCGATTTCAGATTTAATTCTTTTAAAATTTACAATTTTAAATTTTTATGCGATCATAGACCAAAACAAGGGATTGAAGAGACTCGCAACGCTATTTCAGACTAACGAATTTAGAAAGCGAGTAGAGCTTTTTGTGAATCATATGAAATCAAAACATGTCGATGTTTCATGTTCACAACCACAAAATTTCCAGCTTCAGATGGTCGAGATTCATTCATAAAAAGTGGCATTATATTTAGCTCTTAGTGGGCAGAATAACGCGCGTTGTGTTCAATGATGCAGAGAATATGATCTGTTAAACTATAATAAATTAATTTTAATAAATTTTGATACCGAAATCAAAATAGGCAGCTCATTTTTTCTGAACGAAAATATTTCATCACATAATAAATGTCCTAATAAAGCGATATTAAGAGTTTGTAACATTCAAACTATTTTAGCGCCATTTAGATCATTTTTAAGATTTAGCGAAGAGTGTGGTAGTTAAAGGCCGTGCACTAGTTTTGAACAAGCTAATTGCGCGTCTGCTAAATTAGTTTTCATCGTTTCTGCAAAATCTTATTTCTTCTTTTGAGAAGATTTTTCACGCGTCTCGGCATATTACATACATATGTTGCAAATAATTTTTCAAATTTAACGGTAGCTTGCAAATCTCACAGAGTTAATATTTGGCTCTAGTGTGAAGCACGAATGAATTAAAACACTCAGCATTTTAGTTCAAATTAGTTATCTCAAATTTAAGAAAAAACTTTATTCTAGTTTTCTTCTATTTTCATATAAAGCCGGATGATGCACCTTATACCCCAAACAATTAATTAATAATTTGGAACATATCATGCAAGGATCGTAGGAAAATTTTAAGTGGATGTTTCGAGGGGTGGCGAGGAAGCTTATTACTAAAATATGCATTTATCTTCGTAAATAAAACAGTGTGGTATTCAGTAAATTGAAAAACGCTGGATTCATTCCATAGGTTTTCAGTTGGGATTTGTTGTAAATATGATTATGCTACTTAGCATGAGAATTAATTAATTATAATTTTAATTAATTTCTTCACCGAACAGTGCTCCGCTAGCAAAACCGGGAATAGCTGGAACGTATCTGACGTCATTGTCCAAAAAATACGGATCGCACACGATTCCCGATCGATTTCGATTGCAAAACAAATTATGCAATAAATGAGTTTCGTTTTTATCGCAGTATACCGTACCATTAATATCCGTGTATGCAGCGGGTCTCAATAATCGTTGGCCCAAAATACAAACTCTGTAAAAAGTGCAATTTAATTAGTTCCGCGAAATGCCCAATTTTTCAGTTTTTCATCAATTTCGCCAATTAATGCTTCGATTTAGTACCGAGATAGTAAAAAATACTACTTATCACTCTAACCTTTTTATTGTAGGAACTAATTTATAGTCTAGGTTAGATTTTGCTGATTTACAACTAGACCGCCAGAATAGATAATATTCTGAGCTGTCCCAAAAGTTTCAAGTAATTGATTATTTTTGCAAAATCGTTGTCCATGAAGACTAAGTTTGAGTAAGTTGGTAAATCTGTCAAAAAAGCATTATTTATTTTCTGTATTGCCATCTTGGCAATACGCTGGAAAAATGCACAATACAAAAAAATTTTTTTCAGAGAATAAAGTTCGGATGGAATTTTGAAGAATGATTTGTGTGACTATCTTAGAAGTTGCATTTTTTGTATATGATTGAAATCGAGCATTTTTATTTCATTACATTAAATTTTTTCAAGCACTTTATAGTGCACGCTGAGAAACATTCAAAAATGTCATTAGTTTTGCCTAATTGTTTGCGGTTTTTGAGATATCGGACTTCAAAGATTTTGTCCATCCAGCTGCTTGCCTGCTTTAAACTGAATTAGTTTAGTTCAAAGACCTTATCTAAGTGGCTAAAAGTCTGAAAAAGGCATGTAAACTGCATTTGAGGTTTTCAAAATAAAAAATATTAAGAATGCTAAAATAATCCATACAGATTATTTGTGCAATAACACGCCGAAAATGGTTTTATAAAGGGCTTTTCTGATCAAGTTGCCAAAGATAAATTTTCAGCGGTAAGTATTATAAGAAATTAAATATTGTTTTAGGCAATGCAAATACACAGAAAAAATCCCAGTCTGGTCATACCGAAGACGTACGCCGGGTGTAAACCTTTTTGAACACTGATAGTCCATTAGTTGGAATATGACTCAATGAATACTTTTCCACTTGAAAAGGTATGCTTAAAAACTGTAGAAATGTCAAAAGTACATATAACTATTTGTAAAACATTTCAGCAATAGTTAATCATAAAATATTTTTATAAAAAGCTCATTATCTTATTTTAACTATTTACAGTTTGCTTTGGCTTATTTTGGCCAGAATAGGTGAAAATAGAGAACGATCAGCAGTTATGTGTTGCATCTAACATTGCAAATTCAGATCAACAATCCCCACTTAATTATACAATTACGTGTGTTTAAGCAAAATTAGACCTGTATTTAAGTATTATAAGAAATTAAATATTGTTTTAGGCAATGCAAATACACAGAAAAAATGGACAAAATAAGTTAATTGTGGCTAAAATTTATGTAAAAGATTCTAGCTTTCTTTTACGACTTTATTTCCATTTTTAATTTTCTGTAAAAATTTCTTATTTCTCGTTTTTGATCAATAATAGTTACATGTAGTAGGGATGTGGTTGGTACCCGAACCCGAACCCGAAAAACCCGTCCTTTTTGGCTAAGCCGATCTTGAAACCGAACCCAAAGATCCCAGAATTTGAAATACGAACCCGTACGCGAACCCTATACTTTTGCTGAAATTTCTCAGGTTCTCCCGGGTTTTAAAAAAATTAGATATTAGGATAATCAAAAAAACTTAAAACAACATTTTTTGTGGATGAAATACTTTTAGCTTTTCAATTAAGTAAAAACCTGTGACTTCTAAAACTAATGCATCTTTTATAATCAAGTTTTGGTATCTTTCTGAATGTAATTAACTTTTAACCCTCCGTTTACCGTGTCCTAGGACTTCGTAGTGAATCACTTCATTGACATTTTTTTCATCTTGAATATCCATGTGTCTAAAAGCTTTGCCACAATATGTGCTTCAAATTTAATTACATAAACATAAGCATATATGCAAAAAGCCTTTCAACTAGATTCAAAAATTGTAAAACTAGGCTATTGCAATCGTCGGTACCGAACTGTGTTTTTCTTCTATGGAAAAGAGAATTGAAGTTGAGAGCATCAGATTTTACACCTCCTACTTTTAAAGATGAAAAACACACAATATTCATATTTCGAGATTTGGCAGCGCGTGTTTAGAATCTTGATAAAATTTAAATATAGAATAAATACAAAAAATAAATAAGTCAATATAACCTTGATCTTGATGAAGATATAATAAAACTATTCCTACGAATTTTATCGACGCAGGCACATAGCTGGCCTTCTAAATTTGGGAGGACGAAACTTTTGAAGTCATATATCTTATCAACTACTAGTTGTGATGTACCAAAATAATGATGTTTTTTAGCTTTTCTCAGCAAGCTCTAAATATTAAAGAAGAAAACTTTTTTAAATTTTTAAAAAAATTAATTTGATCGTATTCCAAAAAACCAAGTAGCATGAACTGTATTTACAAATCATTTGTGAACATTATATCCAAGCATGACCCTGTATTTCACCTGTTTTGTACTTAATAGTACACTGCAAAGAAAAAGAGTGCGGAAATAAATCATTCTGCGTAAGAGAAAACCTTGACATACTGATCATGTCTTACCAATCGTAGACTGTTCAGAATACAAAATTTGTTCAAAAACCGTAAATCCGGCGCAAAGCACCAAAAATTTTGGGATTATTAGCTCATAAGTTTGCTAAAATCTATTCTGGCAATATTCAAATGCACTTAAGAACTTTCAACTTTTACATTGGGGGACGCTCGCAAAAAATACTCGCACTTTGAAAATTCTTGGGAGACTAGCCCCCTATCCCTCGCAGCTACGTGCCTGTATCGACGGATGTATGTTGCCCTGCTTTACGCCAATGCTTGCTACTTTTACCTTAAAAAACGCTAATATTCCGCCTGCGATATAAAATAAATTATATAATCCAAAAATATGCACTTAGGTACATGTGTTCGTGCGTTAAATCATGATTGAGATTAAAGTCAGTAAATAATCCTACTACTACTCGTATATGGAGCACATGGGTATGCAGCTTGGTCAATGAATGTAAGTCAGCAAATGAATATGAATTGACACTCCGTTTACCATCATATTTTTGCAGTCGAAGGGTACCATCATAGGAAAACTTCTAGTCTATTTTAAGCTACACCTTCTTTCATACTCTAACAGTTATAACTTTTATTTAATTCAATTTTTACGCATGTTACTTTTGACGAAAATAATTTTTACGCATGTTACTTTTGACGAAAATAATTTTTTGGTAGAGATACAACTAAAAAATTATTCCAATGTATAAGAATAGGCACCTGGTGGACATCCATGCAAAAGCAAGAAAAAGTACATTTCAGATGTGTTAAACACAACCATAGGGGATGCATTTGAAAAGCTAAAAAGGAATACCTAAACCACTAAATTATTTACTAGGAAACCTTATTTTCCCATATTAAGTTTTTGTGATATTACAATAAATAGGTCAAAAAATGTTCATTTCTTACTGCTCTCTAACTTCTCATCGAGCCAAGCCAATTAGAGGCTAGAGCAACAAGAAGAAAGATGGCTATTAATGTCAAAACATAAAAAAGCCATACCCGAACCCGATGTTTCTTAAATTCGAAAACTCGAACCCGGACTCGAGCCCGAAGATACAAATATTTAAAACCCGAACCCGGGAAAAGTTCAAAAAGTCGCATCCCTAACATTTGGTATTTTTGGAATGAATTTATTAAATTTCCTTCTTTGGTCTCTATTGCGTGGAGCTTTTATTTCTTCTTAGTTTTTAATGTACTGTTCTGATGGAAAAATTCGAGTAAAAATTTCATTTATCTTTTCTTCTGGGCGTTTAATTAATCGATCGAAATCGGCATAAAATACAAAGTCTGTGACAGACGGATTTTAAACTATTTGCTCTAAGTCTTAATTTAAGTCAAGTGTTACATTTTCTTTTACATTAAAAATTTTTTTAAAGCTTTTGAAAGAATGTAAAATTCTTTATACTTCTGGCTCCTTTCTTCATTCGATGCGATGCCTCCGGCAAAAACGGACAAAATAGCGAATACTACGCACGCCAACGATAGAGGGCCAACGATTTGAACCAATTTGATTCCAACAACGCAAATCGCAAATTCTACGATAACGAAAATCGTACCGTATACCCGAAAATTATTAAACATATCCGCTTCGTTGAATTCTTTGGGATCTCCAAATTGCGGCAAAAATGGCGCCATGTAAATCTTAAATTTTAAGATCACAATAAAAATAATAATGACAAATAATAGCAACAAACTTAAACTAATGAATCAACCAGCGACAAAAATAAATAGCAAAATAAAAACTTAACAAATAAATAAATCATTTACATTGAACATTAATACGAACAAATAAAAATCGATAATGATGTAAATGGACAGTCAAACGTAAGTATAATCAAATACATGCATATAATGTAGAAACCAGATAAATAATTCGTCAATCAATACAAGTGCAGCAAAATTCAAAAGAGTACTTGTAAAAAATTTGGCAAGTTGCCAATAATAGAATTATTGATTGAACCTCACCAAGAGCAATTCGACGCCACCGGCCAAGTACATGCCAGCGGCGCAAGCGTTGGCCAAATAATACAGAATGCCAATAGCCCCGCCGAATTCTGGCCCCAAACTTCGCGATATCATAAAATATGGACCGCCTCCTTCACGGATTTACAAAAAAGTTAGAAAAGTATCAGAAGTAATTTAGGTATTCTAAGTTTTACCTTCAACAACTCCGTTCGTTGCAATTGCAGCTATCGATATACTGGTTAAAAATGTCTTAAAAACGGGTTGCATTAGCAAAAGGGCAAAACACTGAGCTGAGACAAAGAAGGAAAGATGAATAAAAACTCATTAGCTTAATTCAAATTGTGATTGATATGTGTCCGCTTTGCCATTTTCTCGCTTGTAATTCGTAGTTGGATTCAGAATTTTTGCGGCATTACCATAACTTTCACTAATAGTCTAAAAAATATTCCCCTAAAAAAGCTAGTTTTCCCGTGCAGAAAACTTATTTTTTGGAGTGATTGGTTACATGACTTTCAATTTTATTCGTAATAATTTCTGAAGCGGCAATTATTCCGCAAAATTACGAAACTTTTGAGAGTTTTATACGTAAAAAGCACTCTTTCTGTCAAATTCAATTAAATATCATTTTTGAGCCTAGATTTAAAAAATTTAGAAAAATAATAGAATTCTAGAATTATAAATACAATAGAGAAATACAATAGAGAGTTAAGCAAACAATATGGAGTGCCTGCAAATTTTTGAGAATTTTGGCAAAAAACTGCTAAATTCAGTACTTGGGGTTTGCCTGGTCCAACATTTTTTTATTTTATGGCGGTAAGCAATCAGTCTAAGCAGCCTCTTGGTAAATGAGCTGAGTGCCGATAGATTAGGTACTTACCCGCCGCAATTAATTCAATGCATTATAAATCCAAATATGTATATCTAGGAATTTACAAAAATTTAGATGAATGCATTTAAATAAAATAGAAAGTCTCAGTGAATGGAAAAACTATTTTTCCTGAGCTGTGCAGTGCTTCGATATATTTTGAGCCAAGTTTACTAATGACTGTACACGTCAATTATTATTTTTTAATTTATTTTTTAACGGATGAAAATTGAGTGCTTAAAAAAAGTTTCATTGACTTCTAATCTATTCTATCAATAAATTTTAAAAAACGCTGAAGAAAAATTGCGATATTTTTACTCAAAGTGATGAATGTCGATTAAACATTTGTCATCGTTTCTAAAGAAGTGGTCCGATTTTTTCTTTATTCTTGCCCGCGGCTTAACATGTGAATGAGCTATTGTATGAGAAAATTTGTGTAAATAATGGATTTTGTATTTAAAATAGTGCGATTTTAAACTTTAGAGCTTTGTCACTCCAGCAAAAAAGTAAGCCGATCAAAATAGGTATTTTTCGAACAAGCAAAATGTCTCTTGTCATAAAAAAGATCACTGGAAAATACTGATTCTTCGTAGAGTTATGATCATAAATGCAATGTCAATAAAATTTCGGAAAATGGGTCAATTTTTAAACTTTGAGATTGATGTTTCAATTGGAAATTATGTTTTGCGCGAAACAGTTTACACTGTGATAATCAGCATATATGTCGAATTGAGAGGGTGTGTAATTCCGACTTGTCTTACTCACTACAGCAGTGAAGCGTTTTTTAAGACATTGATACTTAAAATATGTGGACGGCTGATTTTACTTATTTTTTTGAAATCACTCAATATGTCTTTGTGAACTTTTAAATCACGCTGAGTCAACGGAAACAGATTTTTTCAAAGATTCAATCACGGAATAAACGCTGTGGTAAGCGAATACATAAGAAAGAGAAAAAATAATGTGACAAATAACTCAGTTAATTTAAAAATACGTGTGATTTTACAAAATTTAAATAAACGAATCAATCTGACGTGAACAATCGTAAATTGACCGGGAAGCAGAATTCATCAATAAATCTAAGTGACCTAATGCGACCGAAATGCATACGTAGTCCAATCATCTCTTTTATCGATATCTCATTACCAACATTTTTTCTGATCAATTCTACTTTTATCAATCCTTTTCTACCATTCTAACATTTATATTTTGAAATATTTTTTCGAATTTTGAATATTCGGCGCGAATTGTATCAGAAAAAGTTTCTGAATACTTGGCAGGTACGTGTTAAAAAATTCATATCCACTCACGCAAAGGCAACAAACGGCGACCATGGTGAACGACTGGAATACTCCTGCGATACCCACTATCCACAACAGACGCAAGAACATCTGTATACCGAGTACATTTTGAATGCTGGGTATGTAAACGCCTAGTATTGTTCCAAGTTTTTCATCCTGGAAGACAAAAATTTCTCATTAAACCGCTTGTAGAAGAATTGAAATAACAAAAAAATTAAATTTTAGTATTGTCTTTAAAATGAGACAATACTAAAATTTAAATTTAGGTCAAAAATAGTCAAAAATGGTCTTAAAAATAATGGTATGGCAAAAAACACCATTGTTCAACGTTTCTCATCAAGCACTGTCCATTGGCATCAAAGATTGCGAAAACAGACAAAAAAATCAAAAATTGAAGTCTGGGGGTATCTTGGTTCTGGGAGGAGAATATTCGGCCTTCTGGGGGTGCCTGGTCCCCTTCTCCCCAACGCCCACATGTGCTGATAAGGTGGGTCAACTGAGTCATTGAAGCAGCTGTAGAGTGTAAATTGACTTAGATTGCCCCTTGACGTCTGAATCCGTTAAATCGTGCATATGGTAATAACGCATACTTATGGCTTATTTTCGATAACGTCGTGAAATCTACCGAATCCTTTAAATTCTTTATAAAGTGGTATCAATCATACGTGGGCAGCAAGAAAATTCTGGGGGGGTGCAAGATTTTTTTGAAGGTCGAAAAATGGCCTTAAAAATGGTGGTATGGCGATAAAAACACCATTTTTCGACGTTTCTCATCAAGCACTATCCATTGGCATCAAAAAATTGCGAAAAAAACGAAAAAAATTTCAAAAATTGAATTCTGGGGGTATTTTGATTTCTGGGGGGGTATTTTGTTTCTGGGGGTGCATACCCCCAAAACCCCCCACGCCCAGGTGTGGTATCAATAACAAAAGAGCACTTAACAACGTATAATTCATCGTCGTGTCCAAAACGTGCAGGCCGTCAAAGACTTTACAACGAGTTTTTCATATTTTTTTGTACTTTTAGGACTTCATTATACATTTTTCTAAATGCCACTATATCTTCGAATTTTTACTCTCTTTCTGCTAATAAATTGTCAACTGATCTTTTGTATAAACAAATGAGCTGAATAGAAATTCGAAAACCTACTTGACTCTTTTCCAATCCGCTTCTTTCTTCCGTTTCTGCGGAGGAAGCCAATCCCTTCAACGATTTTAAATAATTGCTCAATGAAAAATGATTCGATGAATCATCTTCGTACAACTGAAACAGAGTGTGTTTGCGCGAGACGCTCATTTTGGACTTTTTCTGCGGCGCGCCCGCGGCGGCGCGGTCGTCGGCGACTGATCGACGGCGACGCCGCCGCCGACGTCGCCGCGGGCGTCGCCGTTACCGCCGGCGAATTCATCGGCGTCGTCGCGCATCGACAGCCGGACCCGTTTGGCGCCCTTGTCGTACGACGCTTTACGCGGCGCCCCCGCTCTATCGCCGTCCATGGGCGCTTCATCGATTTGGATCGAATCTGGCTTCTATATTAATTTTACTGTAGGCTAATGGTTCTGAGGAGACGTGCACGTGGGCTGAGGGGAGTTTGGACGTCCAGAACAAGAAATGAAAAAGTTGTGTGCGGAAAATGAGGCAAAGTGAAGGAGAAAATGGATGAAAATAAAAAAAATTTTTTAAATTGCTTTTTTAAATTGACCAGAAATTATGTTATATTGTTGTTTTAATACTATTTTAGCGCTTATACCAGTTTTAGGGTCATTTTGGCCTACGAGAGCTCAATTTTTGATCCCCTCATGCATATATGATGCTGATCATATTTGCACAACATGGCCCGTCTCGGTAAGTCAGCCGGTCTGAAAATCAAGTTATTTAGGTTTTTTTGTCAAAATGACATTAAAAACTAGTATAAATGCTAAAAACTATGTTAATTCATACTGTCTTCTCAATTTCAAGCACTTTTGATAAAAATGTTTACTTTTCAAATATTTTCAGCATTCATTCTGTCTCGTTTTGTTCGCAAAATTTTTCATTTTTTCACTTTGATGTGTCTAGCTAGACTCCTAACCCCTCTTCATTCACGCGCAAGTTAGGTTCTTGATACAAGTGCTCGTATTTCCGTATTTTAGGGAAAGAAAACTTAGGATCCAGAATGACTCAAATCGATGAAAGACAAAGTTCTTCGGAGAGACTGAGAGGCAAAATTGATGACTAAACTGAAGGTGAGTAGATAATGGAGGCGCTTTTACTGTTGTTTTAACGTTGGCGCCTAGGTTTAGTTGTAGCTGACAAAGGCTCTCTGGTTGATTTCTGCTATATGATGTAATATCGTATGATATAGAATATGACATCAATATGATATCAGATATACTGCGCTGTGCTTTAGTCTGGATCCGATATAAAAAACCTAAAAATTTTTGGCTTTCGAGTCAAAAATTTTTGTTTTTTCCTTTCATCGTCTAAGCCACGAAAATTCTCATATGCAAATCTGATACTGAAACGAAAAGGGAAGTAAGCGTTTTTTCAAGCGGTGCTCATTGTTTCATGGATAAACGTCATTAATTGCTGGTTTATTTAGCAAAATAGTTCTTTCACCAAAGAATCTCGTATCTCGCGATTCAATGTTGCCGAAATTAGCAAAATTTTATTCGTATTTTAATAGTTTTTGTCTTAATTCTAATAGTTTTTGGTTTAGTTTTATATTTTTTGTTTTTTGCTCTTTTGGCTTAGCTGAAATCTTGTAATAGAAGTCAATGCATGACTTTCCGTGCGTGGCCTGTTGTTTGTAGATAAAAATTTGGCAGGAAACCAAATTACAGCCCCAACCAAGAGGAGAGTCTTCTTAAGAAACTATCAAAAAGTCAGCATGTTATATTCTTCAAAAGCAAATAAAATTTTGGGATAATTACGAAATTTCCATTTTTGCATGTTGACAATAATATACATGATTTCATACAAATCAGACACTCATGTATAACGATAAAATATAAAAAATAGATTATTTTTGAAGCCATCGAAAAATATCTCTCCTCAAAATTTTCATTACTTAGTCAACAATTTCAATTGTTATACACTCTGACTGAAATTTATTTCAATTAATTTCAGACTAAAATACAATCTATTCATTTGTCAATATAGTGTTTCAATTTAAAAAATAAAACAATGTTAAACGCAAACATATCTCTAAGCTTACTGTAGCTTGATAGTGATTCTTCCGGCTAAGCGAACTCTTTTTATCTTCCCTGATTATTTCCTCCATAGTGGAATAAATACACAATGTAATTTTAGTGTGACAAAACAATGGATGAGGTTAATCGCGAGCTAATCCCAGATTAGATCACAGTTTGATTGTTTGCATGAGCTAATTTAGTAGCTGCGGTACGATTTATATAAAATTTTCAAACAAAGGAGCTATTGAACGTCTTAAGAAGTCAATAACTGGTTTTTAGCTGAAATTTTCGGTTGTTGAAAACTGGTCAGCAAGAATATTATTTCTTCTCGGTAACATGAGCTATATAGTACAGTCGGATGCATAAAAAGAAGTTAAATATGATAAAGAGGTTCAAATTGTCTTTGAGTTTTAGTCAAAGAGATGGCTGAAAAGCAACTTATATTTGATAAGCGGATCATGAGCACAAAAATTAAAAGAACCGGTCGTTTGGCCCAAAGGGAGCTTAAGTCAATATTAGTCGATAACGTTATGAGATAAATATTTTTGACTAATATTTACCAACGATTGCTTGATTTATTTTTGCACGCGAAGTCGGGCAAAAAATTAAATTTCAAGCTTCAGCCGGAAGACTGGACGGCCAGAGTTTCCGTTTGTTCGCAATTTACTGATAAAGAACTTGTCGTATTCGCAGATGCACAGCGTGATCGGCCCGGGGGTAGCCGATCTGACGGGGGTGGTAACCACACATGGGCGTAGGGGGGTTTAGGGGTGTATGCAACCCTCGAGAAACCAGAATACCCCCAGAAATCGAAATACCCCCTCCCAGAATTCAATTTTTGAAAACTTTTTTTCGTTTTTTTCGCAATTTTTTGATGACAATGGATAGTGCTTGATGAGAAACGTCGAAAAACGGTCATTTACGCCATACCACCATTTTTAAGGCCATGTTTTGACCTTTGAAAAATCTTGCAGCCCCCCCAGAATTTTCTTGCAGTCCACGTATAGTGGTAACCAGAGGGCTTTTCTGAGCCGACACGGCCTCAAAACCGGAAAGTACCAAAATAAGTTTTTATGGGAAAACAAATCTAGAAGTAATTCAGAACTTCCAGCACTTTTTACGCCATGTTTAAAATGCTATTGCCAGGTACTATCTGTTAGCTACCGGAACAAAAGAATTGACGATTGTTTTCAGGGCGCAATCAGTGAGCTCAGGCTAAATTCAGTCTTAAACCCGGCTACAGTATATAAAGATCGAGGTTAGGCTAAAAATATGGCTTAAGCCGGCTCCACTGTAAGCTAGTTCAAATCGAGATTAAGTTTTGCGCATTTTTTTTCTACTCGTGGATAAAAATATCTTAATGGTTTTCCTGCAGAAATCAATTCATTTGCTGAACAATAAGCTGTGATGTAGGTTTCTCAAACTATTAAATATGAGTTCTGTCTTCGTATCGAAAATGATTTCGGGCATGTCATTCGCAAAGAGATTAGTACGATGATTAATATATTGCACAGTGAAACAGCCATGGTTTATTATTAATGTTTTGATTTATATTGATTCAGTCTTTTTTAGTGATTCACTAAAGTTCATAAAAACAAACTGATTCCATTTTTCTCATTCACGCTCTCTTGTCTTTTTTTAAAATGTCCCCAAGGATTATTTTTGCCAATTAAGCCCATATAGCTATTTGATACTCGACGTAAAATTGTGAGGTGCTAAAGTAGTGCTAGTTTCAAAGCGTTCAGTTTACGGCGTCTAACCTAAGTATATTTAACACAAAAGCAAATTTTAATTGAACACAAGTGAAAATTTGTTTTCCATCTAAAAACTTGGTTTGACGAACTAGTCATGCACATTGAGGTCAGGCTTTAGACGCCGAAAAAGAAGGAAATGAGACATTTTTGGAAGATGTAAGACAAAATTAGGATGCGAATTAGATTAACAAAATCTATCTTTTTGTACGGGTGAAAAACCTTTTGAAGGATGTAAAATCATAGGTAGCGCCTTAACGCGTACCTATAATATACTTAGGTACGCCTAACACCTGTGCACCCCCTACAGCTATAACGGGACACATTTGGAAGCTGCGGTTTTTTTAAGATGGAATATTAAAAATCCGTATACAGACTTCTTCTTTTTTGTTTACACTCAATACCGACTTTGTAATGAGCGTGTATAGTTTTGGCGTCACGTTATAACATATAGCGAGTCCTGGTGGTTTTTCTCTGCAGCGTGTACGCAACTCCCGGTAAATGCTTCATACAATTTAATAGTATAAAAGTGTAGAAGATAGAATTCTCTAGGGGATAATTTTTTTTTCTTGAATTTCGCATTAGTTCTCGAATGAGAGCGTAAAGAGTGTGAAAATCAGAGCGTCAAAAACAAATTTTGGTAGATTTTTAGACTTGCTTATGTCTGTGAACAACTCTGGTTATAAGTCTCAAGAAATTTTTTCTGATAGAAATGCACTACGGCTTAAGGGCTACTTTCTGCTTATTAGCAAACTTTTGTACACTTAATACGGAGTTAGTGACAGGGGTTTAAATTTTACACTCTAGTAGATGGTGTAAAAACATATTTTGTCTAAGATTGTTCTGCCAACTTTTTCGCTTACAACTTAAGATAAATCGCATAAAATAGAAATAAAGTACTTTTTATGGGCTAGACGTCACAGCAAAGCGCGTCTAAAAAACGCAATATTGAGATATTTATGGGGTGTAAAGTTCGAAATAAGGGATGTAAAATAGGCGAAAAAACGCATTTTTCCCTATTTTGATTGGTGAATATCTCAAACATTTTGCGGAACAGAAGTTTTGAACACACAAAACGTACTACAGTTTAAAGGCTACAAACTGGCACAAACCGAATTTCTTTACACACAATGGAGAGTTAGGTCCAGATTTATAAAGCTTACAATGTGTTGGATGGTGGAAAATACGGTTTTGTCTCTTTTTTATAGGTGTGGGTAAAATCCGTAAATGGAAACGGGAACGGAAACCATGGGTGAAATGTTAAACGGAAACGGAAATGATAGGTAAAATCCGGGAACGGAAACGGAAACGTATATTATTGTGCACACGGTTCCGTCGGGGGTTTCTCCGCTCTGGGGGTTGTCCAAGTTGCCGGAAACGGGGTTCCTCAAGTAGAGCCCATCAGAGGGAACACCCTTAACCCCGTTTTTAGTTAAATTTCTCCCACTGAAAGGGGGTTTAGTGGCTCGGAAACGGCGTACCCAATTATTCATATGTGAAGCTGATACCGGTTCTGTCGGTGGTCTCTCCGCCCTGGGGGTAGTCTAAAGTGCCGGAAACGAGGTTTCCCAAATAGGGCCCATCAAGGTGAACATACCCTAAAGCCGTTTCCGGCAAAATTTCTTCAACTGAAGGGGGTTTACGGGTTCGGAAAGGGGGTACCCCATTATTCATATGTGAAGCTGACCCCGTTTCCGTCGGGGGTTTCTCCGCCCTAGGGGTTGTCCAAAGCGCCAAAACCTGCTTCCCCAAGTAGTTCCCATCAGGATGAAAACCCCTAACCCCGTGTTTTGGAAAAATTCCTCAAGCTGAAGGGGGTTTAGGCGCTCGGAAACGGGGTACCTCATTATTCATATGTGAAGCTGACTTCGTTTCCCAGTCTCTAAACCCCTTCAGTTGGAGAAATTTTGCCGGAAACAGGGTTGGAGTGTTTACCCTGATGAGCCTACTAGGAGAACATGTTTCTGGCTTTTTGGACTATCCCTCAGGGCGGAGAAACCTCCGATGGAAACGGGGTCAGCTCCACATATGAATAATGGAGTATCCCGTTTCCGTGCACCTAAAGCCCGCATCAGTTGGAGAAATTTTGCGGGAAACGGGGTCGAGGGTCTTCACCCTGATGGGCCCTACTTTAGGTTCCGACACTTTGGACTACCCCCAAGGCGGAGAAACCCCCGACGGAAACGGGGTCAGCTTCACATATGAATAATGGGGTACCCCGTTTCCGCGCCCTTAAACCCCCTTCAGTAGGAGAAATTTTGCCAAAAATGGAATGGAGTGTGTTCACCCTGATGTGCACTTCTGGAAAACAATCGGGGTCAGCTTTACCTATGGATAATGAGGTACCAAGCCCCTAAACCCCCTTCAGTGGGAGAAATTCAGCCGGAAACGCGGTTTTGGGTGTCCTCCCTGATGGACCCTACATGGGAAACCCCGTTCTCAGCACTTTGGACTACCCTAAGGGCGGACTACCTCAGGGCGGAGGAACCCGCGACGGAAACGAGGTCAGCTTCACAAATGAATAATAAGATAAACCGTTCCCGCGCCGTTAACCCCCTCCGTTCAGTGAGGGAAATTTAGCCGAAAACGGGGTAGAGTGTGTAAACCCTGATGGGCCCTATTTAGGAAACCCCATTTCCGGCACTTTGGACTACCTCCAGGATGGTGAAACCCCCGACGGAACCGTGTGCACAATAATACACGTTTCCGTTTCCGCATTTCACCCATCGTTTCCGTTTCCGTTTCCGGATTTTAGTTTTTCCTTTTTTTTATCCCACTTTCTCCGTTTAGAAATTGGGATAGGTCGAATAGAATAAAAATAAAGTAGGTACTTTCTAAAGGGACACGTCGCAACAAATCGCGTTTATTTACATCAATATTTAGCTTAGATATAAAGTCAAAAATTGGGTGTCTTTACGTGTTTCTGTCTCGTTTTTTTGTCAACTTGCCGATTATGAGTCCGGGCATGAGCTCAAGTCTAAAAATGTAGCTGGAATACAACGTGATTCGTCAGTTGGGCGCGTTTGTTTACACTCAACAGTGGTCTGAAGTGGTTTAAATGTAATATTTATTTGTCTTCCGTTAGCAGATTAGTTTATGATCCGCAAGCATGAATAAAAATCAACTACGACGAAGGTGAGCTAATCCTTTAATATTATTCTGATGGGAAAGATTTTGATTTCTTGCTCCAAAAATATTACAAAATTGGTTATATTTTCAAGATTACTGTTTTAACTAGAGCTCTAGGTTGCTTTGGATTCATGTTCTTGTGCTCTTAGGAGCCGAAGATCTTTCTGAAACGCGTTAGTCAGAAAACAAGTTAACAACAATTCAATTTGGTACTTCTGTAGTTTATTGGGTGAGGATTTGATCGGAGGTCTGAATAATGGGAATAATATTGATGCCAATGTGTATAGCTCGATGAAAAAAGCCGGGGATGATGTGTTTAGTCCCTTCAATCAATTTTTACGGCACTGTTTTGATGTTAAAAATTGCATCTCTGTCACTCGGCCTCCAAATATTTATTTATAGCAAGTATAAAATAATTTTTATTGCATTATGTCATAATATTTGATCGCACATTAGAGTAATCTCTTCGAGAATTTTTCAGCACCATTTTCGTAATTCTACGATTATAATCTTTTCATGTAAATATTATATTTATTCGCATCTTTCGGGCTTTGCTTAGCCCATTACTTGTGCAATTTACCGTCTTATGCTAACAAATATGTATCTATGTTATTTGTTTAATCATAATGCATGCAAATATATCGGTACAGAACGCGCCTGCTCAAGAGCTTAGCAATACCGATTTAATTTTCTTCTAGCAATCGGCATTTCGAGCTGCAGAAAGATAATAATTAATAAAGATAAAATTGAATAAAATTGAATAATTGAAAATTAAAATTGTTAGAAGTAAAATGCGATACGAACTTACTTACATTACTTTTTATTTTCATCATTCTGTTCGCTAGAATTATTATATCACCTCCACTTTTTCTCATTGCGAAAAATCGACAAAAAATAACAACATGCATCGAAGTTAGTCCTAATGACTTCAGTCCGCAATAGTAATTTATTTCCTTTTCTCATATCAATATTATATTTGTCTGTGACAATATCGACGAACAGTGCATTCAAACATGTTAAAACCTGAATGTTCTAATTTGCAATCTATTAAAGCCCATTGTGACCATCGATGCGCAGCATGGCCTATCTGGGGTGGCCAGCCGACTTGGAGGGGTCAAAAATTTAAACGTTCCTGGCCAAGATGACTTCAAAAATTGATATAAATGCTAAAATAGCGTTAAGACTACGGTATTTCGCAGTTTCTGGTCAATTCCAAGCATTTTTGTAATGAAAATTTCCAATTTTTCTGCGTCTTTGGCATTGACCCTCCAAACCCTCATCCCCCTGTGCATGTCTGATTGGGACCATTCGTGTATAAGGAGATGCATCAAATCATAAAAGCAAAGTCAGAAATGATAAATAAAGCAGTAATAAATAAAAATGTCCAAAAGAGGTCTCGGGTGAACAAGTCTTCATTTCAGAACTTGTCAGCGCGCTTTACACCATATTTAAAATGCTTTTGTAAGGTATTTTAAATGTATAACTGACAGAACAAAGGAAATGACGATTTTTATCTGGGCACAGGTTTAATTCTACAAATTCAATTGAAAAGATTTTTGAGCTGATATTCAGTTGAAAGAAAGGCGTTAAAGTAATCTGATTAGAATTTACTCAGTATTCGTGGAGGTACAAGAGTTTTAACCTGAAATTCTTTAATGGTAAAGTATGAATAGGCAGTTATTACTTCGACCCGCAATTCTCGTTCTTAATCTTATTTATCGCAGGCTTAGTCTCAGTTTAATTGGTATAATAAGCATAAAAAATGCCTAATCCTCGCATTTCAAGCGATTTTTCATATTACACATTATACGTCTCTGAAACTTCATCCAGCCTCATTTAAACCTCAGATACGTCTTTTTTATGTTGAAGCCAAGTTTGAAGTGACCCACATTAGCATATTTCTGGGACTGATGAAAAAATGATAAGACGAAGAAAAAAATATGTTGGTTGTTGATTTGTGCATATTTGGCGGCCTATCATCTTATGATTACTGACTAGGACCCAACAAATTATATATTAATTAACTGCGATCTATTTTGTGCATTTGTTTATGCATATCTATTTCATTCCAATGCTTAAGTACAGTAACAATTTTTTCATTATAAGTTCTTACAAAATTATTTCAGAGAAAAATAATGATGTATTCGGAAATTGCATAAAAAACTGCACAAAATGATACTAATGTTTGATATGCTAAATAGGACTAATTACATTTTAACCAGGCTAGAACGGCGTCCTAGTACGGGAACCTTTGACTTTGAAAAATACGTTAACGCGAGGGTTAAGTCGACAGATTCCTGCTTTAGGTCGACATAAAGCTGAGTACGTAGATCGACTTCCGTATGTTTGGTATAAAATTTGCATAAATTAGCATATGTCGAGCTTAGCAGGTCCGATAGGCCCAAAAAAGTTAAGTATCAGCAGAGAAGCATTCTCAGGTATTTCTTCGCCTGCTATTGACAAAAATGATAAAAATGGGCGAATCTTGAATATTTATTAATTTAAAATATATTCGATAAGAGCAAGAAAATTTCGTGGAATAATTGGATGATTTTCAACAAAACTTTTCCCGCGCTTTTAAGGCGATCTGTCTGAGAACTTTGCTCTCAAGTTATTTTCTACGATTTTATGATGTTTTACCTTGTACCGTATTCTAAAATTACCTTTGCAGTATTTTTCGATATATTATTTCCACGATGGCAAAGTTCTTTACATGTACTTATTCTGAATAAGCTTATAGTTCGCTTAAGCATAAAGGACCTAAATCTTTTGGGTCATAGATTCACGTTTCCGATTGTTTAGCTATTAAGGCCACTAACACATTTTTTTGTCCGCATTCTCTGAAATTTTTTAGTTGCCCTCAGTTTTAGCGGTTTTGAGCAACAACTACACATGTACACCAGCCGGAATCTGATGGGTTGGGAAGGGTGGTGTAAAACTAGCCAACGTACCAAAAAACATGCTAAAATTCAATTCTGACTCTCACGCCTACTTGAGACGACCGACGACCACCCGGTTCACCCCCCTGCGGCACGGCTAAGACGCTGAAGATGGTGGGGTAAACATAATCATCTTTATTTCTGACCCCATCTGTGTGAAAATAAAGTTATCATGAATAGTATTTTATTCATATAACTTACATGTATAAATGTTCGAAATTTTCGTCAGATGACTCCTCCATACACGTATGTATGTGCATACGTACAAGCTGCGTGCATTAATGCACCCAGCAGGCCTGTCAAGCAGGATGATAAGCTAAAGCTCGGCTCGAGCAAGATATAGTTTACTGTTTGACGTGACCCATGAACATCATCAGTGAACTAAAGATAGCTCTTTTCGATATCATAAAATTGTATTTACTTTTCATACCTTTTCGTGCGCATGATCAGCTTTGAGAGAGCGGTACAGTTTAGCTTTCAAAACAAGCCAATCATTTTATGCATCACTTACAGCTTATACTAGTCGCTTTGCTCTCGAAACAACCTTTTCGAAATTTTCTTTTGAAATTCCACACTGTATTAAACGAATTGAAGGAGCCTACGTGAAAAGCCGTAAGAAATGCGTTTTCGGCGGATTCTCCAATTATTAGTCGTATTTGCATTAGCGAGGCTAGCTCAATCAAGTATGTACAAATGCATTTTATAATCTGTTGCACACAAATTTGGGCATACATTTTAAAATTATGTCCGACGATAAGCTGACAGAGTGCGATTATAGTATTGATTTGATAAACATTTATCGTAATCCGTAGGCTTATTGTCGAAAAAATTCTTTGAATTTATGCCCAAACTAATGTGAAACAGACTATAGGATAGTAAGTCGAGTTTTGCATTCTTTTTTAACCGATTTTTCACCCCTCTCCCATCCGCCTGAAATTTTCGATTTTGAAAAAATCTCAGAAAAATTTACTGTAAAACGTTTTAGATTTATTAAAAAATACCACACTTTTTGGCGGAGTGTCAATTTCGATCGGCTTTATTTTGTTCAATTTCATTAAATTTTTCCTAAAGCTCTCTCGTGCTTATTTGTCTAGAAATGGGGCATTGTCATAAAGATAAAAAATGAAGTTTTCGACGCTTAGTTATTTATTCTTTTCCAGTCCAAAAGGATCTTATGAAGAAATGTAGCTTAAACTCCCCTTCCCCTTCAGCACCTAATTCCCCATGCTCTACATGTAAAGTTATATCAATAACAGGCATTTGAGTTCCGCTGATTAAAAGTATGACAACAAGCCTTTCACAATGTAAAAAACTTCGTAAATTCGGGGACGTTGGGTTCATCAAAGATATAAAAGTGCGGAAAGTTTACCTTATTGTGCAGAAATTTTTCGACTTTTTTCATGTGCTGCCAGTCGGCATAAATTGCAAAAAGACTGGAAAAAATTCAAGACAAAAATTCCAAGACTCGATCTTCTTCGGGCAATCACTCTGTTTTTGTTTAGACAACGACCCTAAAGCAACTTTCGTGCAGCCTCCGATTAATCCGAAATTTCATCATGTGTAAAATAAAAAAATAAACGCGAGAGGGATTCGAATCGAAATTTTGTAGAAACGCTCTCGAATTTGCAAATTTTGATTCAATGCGTCCTAAACACCTTTTTCCTGATAATATATACAGTACGGCCCTAGCTAAACCTTCTTAGGCGTATTGTAACTTCAGCTGATATACTGTTGCATAAATGAAAATGAAATGTCATCTTAAATAATAATTTTGAGTTGTTTGTGTGTGCGTTTGTATATATATATACTAGCAAAGAAAAATGCTCCGATGGAACAAAAAAGATGAATATACTTGGAATTGTGGATTATTATGGATGTAAAAGGAGGGGACTAGGAAAAATCTACCTAAAGTCGGAAACTCTGCTAAAAATCACACTTTCTCTAAGCAACGCAAAAAATCGATGTATATTCTGCGGCCAACAGATTAAAATAAATATTCAACCATAACAATGATTGAAACAGCAGCACATTAGCTATGCAGTAGCTATGGGAAATGATATTAAGTAAACTAACAGTCTTCCAAGCCAATTGAATGAAATAGCAAACATCGAAGACAATTGAAGACATGGTTGGTTAAAAACAGTAGGAAACACGTAAGTTGACTTGAAACAGACTTAATGTAGATACACTAGCATGCCCGAAACGATTGTGTGCACTAATCAATCGGCTCCTGCTTTGCTTGCTATAATGCTCATAAAACAAAACAACTTTAAATACAATACCTCTTAGTTTTCTATCAATCAGGTGCCAGCAATTTAAAAAAAGTAACCTTGATAGATTTCGTTTATACACTCTTATCTGAAATTTCGAACATTATTTAAAAAAGACACTTTTTTAGAGGCCGCAGAATATACATCGATTTTTTGCGTTGCTTAGAGAAAGTGTGATTTTTAGCAGAGTTTCCGACTTTAGGTAGATTTTCCTAGTCCCTCCTTTTACATCCATAATAATCCACAATTCCAAGTATATTCATCTTTTTTGTTCCATCGGAGCATTTTTCTTTGCTAGTACACTACTTTTAATTAGCGTGATTTCAGTACATCAGTCAGTAAAGACAATCAGTAACATGCCACAATAATGACAACAGTCCAAGAACGCGGAAAACAATATTGTTCTTAACATCAGCATTATCCTTTTTAAACAAGACAACCTTATTGACACCATCCATTTTCAAATTAAAACTGCATTAAGTTATTTCTTCTTAATGTGCAGTTCACTTATAATCAAGCACAAAAATTTAACCAACGAATTCACATTGCAAATCCTCACTCAATCAATACACAAGCACAATGTGTTGTGACTTTTGAAATTGAAAACACCTAATTTTCAATTTTCAAATTGAAAATTGGATCAATTTTCAAATTGAAAATTGGGTCAATTTTCAAATTGAAAATTGGGTGTTTGAATTTGCGATGAAGAAAATAATCAAAAGATAGTCACTTGGTTTATTTAAGCCGAGTAATAAAATAACGACCGTCCACCAATTCCAAACTAAACGCAACTAATCTGATCACTATGAAAAAGTTTTGAAAAAATGAGCTTGCTAAGCGAGAGTTGTAAACCAAGAGAAACTTAAAGTTAAAACCTACCATTAAATTATGAGAGAATTATAAAAGATTTTAAACTTCAAGAAAATGGAAAAGGCGGGATGTTGGTAAATTAGAAGGCAAAGATTTTCGGCAAAAATTCAAAAACTTCACGCAAATATCAAATGTAAGGAACACTAACGCTTTGATTTGGTAGTAAAATAAATTTGTAGTATAGACTACATATTAACAACAAATGAATAGTGCAAACTTTACACAACTACTAGGTGTAGAGAATACTAACAGTTTACGGCTTATTAATGTACATGATTACAATAAAGCTGCATATCTTTGTCGACTTCTGTGCACAGTAGTGTGATTGCTGGTTCATTTTAAACCACTTTTGCAGGCAATTTACATCAATTAAACGATAGCTCTCCATGTGCAAGATTTTGTGAAACATATTATAAACACGGCTAAGAAAGATTTAACTTTAATGCAACCCATTTAAGACAAAATTACATCTCTTCAATGATCTAAGGACACTTGAACATAATTTTTAAATCACTTTAGATTACTTTTGAGGGTAAAACAAACTCACTTAATTGATGTCTCACATATGAATCCTTGAAAATTTCTTGACTTCAGTTACAAAGTCTCTGCAAGTCTATCGAATTAGGGTTAACACGTAACGTAAACTTTACACAAACACATAGCGTAAAGAATATTTTAGTCGGATTCGTAATTTTGATATTGCTCCGATATTTCTTTCAACATTTATGGAAAAATAAGTCTCCATAATGTTTTAAAGACAATAAACATTAGGTTTAAACCACTTTGCAATACTGCTGAGTGTAAGCAAGCGCGCCCAATTGACGTATATATTTCATTCCCTGTAAATTTTTATATCTCAGGAAAAAATTTCGATTTTTGCAATGCTCTAGAACAAAGGCTAACATGCAGTGTAAAAAATTACTCGGATATTATGATCAACATTCATGAAAAAATTATGTCTCTACAATGGTCTGAGGACATATAAACAATGAATGTAAACTACTTTACATCACTGTTGGATGTAAACAAACGCGCCTACGTGACGTCTCACATTTGATCCTTTGAAAATCTTCTAGGCTCCAAGAAAAAATTAGAGTTTCAGGAATGCTCAAAACGAAGATAATATATATATGTAGTGTAAACTTCATGTAAACACCTAGTGTAAAGAAGATTTTAGTCAGATTCGTAATTTTGATATTGTTCCGATATTACGATTAATATTTATGAAAAAATTAAGTCTACATAATGTTCTATGGGCAAACTAACAATTGGTGTAAACTACTTTACAACACCGTAGAGTGTAAACATATGCGCCAGACTGGCATATCAAATTTGATTCCTGGTCCATTTCTAGACTTGATAAACGTGTCTCTGACTCGTAACCGGAGAAGCAGGCAGAAAAAACAAGACAGAAACGCATTTAAAACTCCAAATTTTTGACTTTACACTCGCTAAATATTAATGTATAGACAATTTGCTTTGACATGCACCCGATATAAAGCACTTTATTTTATTCTATTAGACTTATCCCGACTTCTGGACGGAGAAAGTGGCGAACAAAAAAGGCAACAAAAACGTATTTTCCATCATTTAGAACACTGTAAACTTTAAAATTCCGTACCGAACTCCCCATTGAGTTTAAAGAAATTCGGTTTGGTACAATTTGTAGCTTTTAAATCGTAGTACATTCCTGTGTGCCAAAATTCTGTTGCAAAAATTATTTGGCATGATTTATCAATCAAACTTCCGGAAAAAACGTGTTTTTTAGCCCATTTTTTACCTCTGATTTCGAACTTTACACCCCCATAAATAACTCAATATTGCGTTTTTAAATGCGGTTTGCTGCGATGTTTAGCCCCTGTGAGGCACTTTATTAATGCTGTCTTTGATTTACACTGACTCATAAGCGGAAAAATTTGGCAGAGAAATCTTAGTTTAAATCCGTTTTTTTACACCATCCACTAGAGTGTAAACTTTAAACCCCAGGATCTAACTCACCATAGAGCATAGAAGACTTTGCTTATATGCAGAATGTAGCCCTTGATCCGCTCTACATTTCTGTCAGAAAACATTTTAAAAACCTCATAACCGGAGTTAGTATCGGACATAGGAAGGTTGAAAACTCGACCAAAAAGTGCTTTTTCACCCCCAGATTTTCGCACTCTTTACACTGCCGTTCGATAAATAATGCGAATTTCAAAAAACAAAAAAAGTGTCATCTGTAGAATTCATCTCTCTATTATCCTATTCTGTTCAATCCTTCGAGTCATCAATACTCAGTTGTCCACATGCCGCAGTAAAAAGGTCCCAAAATTTGTCCTATGTTATAACGTTACACAAAAACTTTACACCTTCTTTACACAGTCAATTTTGAGTTTCAAGAAAAACAAAAAAACACGGGCAGCGAATTTTTTTATTATCTTTCTTTTAAAAAAACCGCACCTTCCAGAAGTGTCCCCGTTATAGCTGTAGGGGGGTGCCCAGGTGTTGGGGGTACCCAAGAATGTACTTAAATTTTTTCTTTTTCTATATATATATATATATATATATATATATATATATATATATATATATATATATATATATATATATATATATATATATATATATATATATATATATATATATATATATATATATATATATATATATATATATATATATATATATATATACTATGAAAAATACTGCTGCGATGGAACAAAAAGGGAATATACTTGGGATTGTGAATTGTCGAGGATGTAAAAGGAGGACTGGGAAAATCTCCCTATGTTACTATGCCAAAAATCACTAGAATATATTAAAATCAGACTTTCTCTAAACAATGCAAAAAATCGAAGTATATTCTGCGGTCTCTGAAAAAACGTATTATTTTAAAATAATTTTCTCTGATTGACATAATATCTTAAGAGCATATTACGTAATGTAACTTTTTGCAAACTTCATTCAACTTTGAGTTGCTTAATAATGTGACTGAAAGTGAAATGCTGTTAACAAATCATAATTAAGTTGTTCGTATTTCATTATTACTAAGCATGTCACTTAGCAGATACAGCCATTCTAAGTGTCAAAGTGCAAGCAATATTCAAATTACCAAAAAAATTGATTGGAAAAAGCAGCGAATTAGCAATGCAGTAGCTAAGCGAATTGAATGAAATAGTACATATCGATGCATTCAAGACAATCGATGATATTGTTGGTTCAAAGCAGTAGGAAACACGGAAGCTGACGTGCAACAGACCTTATGTAGATACTCTTACACATGTCTACAACAATTGTTTACTGAACTTTTACATTTTCAAAGGCCGCAGAATATACTTCGATTTTTTGCATTGTTTAGAGAAAGTCTGATTTTTAACATATTTTTGCGATTTTTGGCATATAACATAGGGAGATTTTTCCTAGTCCCCTCCTTTTACATCCTCGATAATTCACAATCCCAAGTATATTCCCTTTTTTGTTCCATCGGAGCATTTTTCTTTGCTAGTACCCTACTTTTAATTAGCAAGATTTGGAAATACAATACTAGATTTCATTTACTGTGCGGTTCTTCTAATAATTGAATGGTTTAAACTTTACAAAGCTACTAGTTGTAGAAGAAACAAACATTCTGATTAGTAATTCTTATGTTACGTAGAACATCCTGTAAAGAAATATGCTTCCAAAACTTTCTAGAGCTAAACTTAATTTACATTTTAAACTTTACACAAGAGTGTAAAGAATTTTAGTGGGATTAATAATTTCGATATTGCTCTGATATAACGATCAGCATTTATTAAGAAATGAAACCTCTATAATGTTCTAAGAACAAATTAACATTAGGTGTTAATCACTTTACACTACTCTTCATGCGCCCCTAACAGACGTATCACATCTGTTTCCATATATATTTTACGACTTTAGGGAAAAATAAGTTACTGTGAGGCTCTAGAATGAAGCTTATTATATAGTGTAAACTTTACACTAGCAACGAGTGTAAAGAAGATTTTAGTCGGATTTGTAAATTCGATATTACTCGGATATTACGATCAACATTCATGAAAAAATTACGTCTCCATAACGGTTTAATGACAAATAGACACAGATGTAAACCACTTTACATCACTGTTGAGTGTGAACAAGCGCGCCCAGCTGACGTCCCTTATTTAATTCCATGTAAATTTTTCAGATTTCGGCAAAAAATTTAGGTTTTTGCAAAGCTCTAGAACGCAGATAAACCACTTTACATCACTGTTGAGTGTAAACAAACGCGCCCAGCTGACGTCCCTTATTTGATTCCATGTAAATTTTCAGATTTCGGCAAAAAAATTCAGGTTTTCGCAAAGCTCTAGAACGAAGATTAATTAGCAGTGTAAACTTTACACAACCGCCTAGTGTAAAGAGAATTTTATTCCGATTTGTAAATCTGATATTACTCGGATATTATTATCAACATTTATGAAAAAATTGCATGTCTACGATGGTCTGAAGACAAGTAAACAATGAGTGTAAACTACTTTACATCACTGTTGGATGTAAACAAACGCGCCTACGTGACGTCTCACATTTGATTCTTTGAAAATTTCTAGACTCCAGGAAAAAATTAGGTTTCTGGAATGCTCAAAAACGAAGATAAATACATATGTAGTGTAAACTTCATGTAAACACCTAGTGTGAAGAAGATTTTGGTCAGATTCGTAATTTTGATATTGTTCCGATATTACGATTAATATTTATGAAAAAAATTAAGTCTCCATAATGTTTTATGGGCAAACTAACAATAGGTGTAAACCACTTTACAACACTGTAGAGTGTAAACATATGCGCCAGACTGGCATATCAAATTTGGTTCCTGGTCCATTTCTAGACTTGATAATCGTGTCCCTGACTCATAACCGGAGAAGCAGGCAGAAAAAACAAGACAGAAACGCATTTTAAACACCAAATTTTTGACTTTACACTCGCTAAATATTAATGTATAGACAATTTGCTTTGACATGCACCCGATATAAAGCACTTTATTTTTATACTATTGGACTTATCCCGACTTCTGGACGGAGAAAGTGGCGAACAAAAAACGCAACAAAAACGTATTTTCCATCATTTAGAACACTGGAAACTTTAAAATTCCGTACCGAACTCCCCATTGAGTTTAAAGAAATTCGGTTTGATACAATTTGTAGCTTTTAAATCGTAGTACATTCCTATGTGCCAAAATTCTCTTGCAAAAATTATTTGGTATGATTTATTGATCAAAATTCGGAAAAAACGTGTTTTTTGCCCATTTTTTACTCTGATTTCGAACTTTACACCCCATAAATAACTCAATATTGCGTTTTTTAAATGCGGTTTGCTGCGATGTGTAGCCCCTGAAAGGCACTTTATTACTGCTGTATTCAATTTACCCTGACGCAAAAGCGGAAAAATTTGGCAGAGAAATCTTACTTAAAATTTGTTTTTTACACCATCAACTAGAGTGTAAACTTTAAACCCCAGGATCTAACTCACCATAGAGCGTAAAAGACTTTGCTTATATGCAGAATGTAGCTCTTGATCCGCTCTACATTTCTGTCAGAAAACATTTTAAAAAACTCATAACCGGAGATAGTATCAGACATAAGCAAGTTGAAAACTCGACCAAAATATGCTTTTTCACACCCAGATTTTCGCACTCTTTACACTCCCATTCGAGAACTAATGCGAATTTCAACAAACAAAAAAAGTCAATTTGAAGCATCCCTTCCTCTACGAATCTGTGCCATTAATTTATTTGAGGAGTCAATACTGAGTTGTCCACATGCCGTCTAAAAAACCTCCCAAAATTCATCCTATGTTATAACGTTACACAAAAACTTTACACCTTCTTTACACAGCCAGTTTTGAGTTTCAAGAAAAACAAAAAACACGGGCAGCGAATTTTTTTATTATCTATCTTTTAAAAAAACCGCACCTTCTAGATGTGTCCTGTTATAGCTGTAGGGGTGCACAGGTGTTAGGGGTACCCAAGTATATTATAGGTACGCGCTAACGCGCTACCTATGATATATATATATATATATATATATATATATATATATATATATATATATATATATATATATAATATATATATATATATATATATATATATATATATATATATATATATATATATATATATATATATATATATATAAATCGCCGCCAAACACACACCACACACACGCACGCACGCACACACGCATATATATATATATATATATATATATATATATATATATATATATATATATATATATATATATATATATGCGTGTGTGCGTGCGTGCGTGTGTGGGTGTGTGTTTGTGCTGTGTGTGTGTGTGTGTGTGTGTGTGTGTGTGTGTGTGTGTGTGTGTGTGTGTGTGTGTGTGTGTGTGTGTGTGTGTGTGTGCATGTGTGTGGAATTACGCAGTGATACTCATATTTTGGCCCAATAGGTACTCCGGGCCCATAATTCTTCTGAAACTCGGAAATGACCGATTACTATGAAAAATTTTGGCGGCTCTTGCTGCTTATGTAATTGCTGCGGGGCAAATTTTTTGCACCATGCTAAGCTAAGTTTTAATGCGCTATTGACTAATGTAAACCACTTTACACCGCAAGTAAAATAGCAAAAACCGTAAGAAAAACGTTTTTTGGAAGTGCATTTTCTCAAATGTTGAAAATCGCATTAGATAAATTTCATTTAAATTTCAACTTTTCATTAATGATGTTACGGCTGACCTTACTGTAGAATTTGATTCACAGATTGGTTTTTGAGATATAGGAGGCCAAACATACTCCATCCATAATTTAAAATTTTAGGGTTTTGTCTTTTTTGCAGAAACCCAACTTGGGTGTTACTTTTTGAAGTTGGTCCCCGGAGTTTATTGGACCTCTGATTCTGAATCAGCTACTCAAAATGCATGATCTGGCGCCGTAAAACTCGTAGAGGACGGGTTGAAATGAATTCACGGAAGATTCAGAAGAGCATGATTCTTCATTGAGGACAAGTTTGCATGTAGAGCAAACTTTCAAGTTATAAATGCTCTCTTGAATGATCTAAACCAACGTGCGTACAATTCGATGTAAACAAACTGGAAGCAGCAAACAGATGGCTTTCGAAAATGCTAATACGATTTTAAATATCTCTGCTTCTCGCCACTAATATAATATGGAACTTTTAGCATTTGTTTGCATATCGGTCAAATTTTGATTCGATTTTCTGCGTAGTTTACAATACCGTCTAATTGTCACACGAGCAGAAAAGGAAGCAAGAAACATGAATAAGAAAGCAAAATAAAATCAGTTGCTGTAAACTGACTAAAGAAATCTGCTTAGCTGGAAGGGTGGACTTATTCCCCACTTTCATTCAACTACTGTATGGATCACATCTTAGAAACAGCCTTCATAGAATCACCACACAGCATGGTTTTGCATCTATCTGGCAGAACATTAACAGACCTAACTTATGCTGATGGTATTGCTGTCCTCACAGAAAGTCACGCCGATTTGCAAAACTTGCTGAATGCCATACAAAATGAAGCTGCATCTATCGGACTAAAAATACACGCTACAAAGACTAAAGTCTGTTTCATTTATCCGAGAGCTTTTTCAGTAAATGTTTTCGGAGGCTACAGTAACCCCTTCTTTCTTATTTACCGTAGTTCGCTAGATCTCACTGTAGTTACGTAGCAGAGAAGGGTTTTTCAATAACATTTTTGCGACATAATTTATTCTCGTCTTTCAGCAGATTAATCAACTTACAGATAAAAATTGCGCATTCAGCTTATCCTAAGTTGACACTTTAAACACAATAGACTAAAATTTTAAGAAACGCTCGCGAACTCCCTCATAGCTCAGTGGTAAAACGTCTGCTTGTCGTGTCGAAGCAACCGGGTTCGATTCCATCCGATAGCTTTTTATTTAGCGCACTTACTGTAGTATGTCCCAGTACTGATTAAAAGCCTAAACTAAATTTATAAAGGCGGATTAGTGCATTAAAGATGGAAGAATTCCAGCCACTCGCCCTCACTGAGCTGATTTGCCGAATTACAGTAATTCGTCTTGTCTCGCTTACGGTAGCCCTTAAAAGAATTGACTAAAAAGCTCTCAAAGAAATGAAACAGACTATAAATATATGACAGCTGGTAACCCTGACCGTGCTTTGAAATTAGATGATGAAAGTTTAGAGTCCGTGATTCCTTCACCTACTTAGGATCCCAAGTGACAACAACAGGTGGGACACCTGAAGAAACAGTAGCCAGAGTCAGGAAAGCCGCAATTGATTTCAGCCTACTACTAAATTTGTGAAAAAGGAAGGATATAAGACATCAAACAAAGATCCGTATTTATTGCGCAACAGTCAGAGCAACTTTGCTCTCTAGGTTCCAAACATGGACACTACGAGTTGAAGACCGAAAAAAATATAAATCTTTGACTACAGATGTCTTAGACGTATTCTTGGAATACATTTTCAAATGTTAATAAAGAATAAGACGATACTACAGCAATCCGAAATCCCATGTTTATCGGAAGCCTTTGAAAGATGACGTTGGCAATGGCTTGGTCGCGTCCTATAAGGATGCCAGAAGAAGGTCTTTCAGCCTCAACGTTCTTAAGTACAATTGACGCAATTTGGAAAAGACCCAAAGGAGGTGTCAAACAAACAATGAAACGTTTACTCCGCAAAGAAGCTGAGGAGATTATACTAAAACCATTTAACCTGAGTCGCACAGGATAACAACGAAAATTGGATCAAACATCTGACCAGACTTGCCTTGGACAGGAAGCAATGGAAGATTATTGTCCAACAATTGTGCCTTCCTCCGTGATGTTCCGGACAGACGTCGCCGTCTTTCAAGCTGGATTGAGCAACTAAGCAAGCAAGCTTAGCTTAAATTGTAACATTTTATGGACCCAATGATTTACAGCTAATTTAATTTGCAGAGCGATGGCATCTTTGAAGAAGTTGATAATTCTTGAGTAGAATTTCTTAACGATATTTTGACATTTATTGTAAGACTGAGGGTGCCAAACAATGAATATCACGAGTGAGAGAATGCAGCGAAATTTGGAAGGACTAAATAATAATAATAATTAGTTAACTTTATAGGACAGTAAAAGATAAGACAAATGAATTTTAAGACAATTTTCGGCATATTGGTCATCAGTTATATCCGTCTTTTTCACAAATGGGGAGCGAAACGGCCCACTTGCAAAAAAGGTTACTCTGGCAAATGAGGCAGCGAAGCGCCTCACTTGCTAGTAGTTGTTTAAAAATGTAAAAAATTCAGCCAGCCGAGACTTTTTTATTTTTTAAATTGGCTTCTTTACACCCCATTTTTATCAAAACGCTTAGGTTTGGTACCAATTTTTGGTATATCTTTAGTCAGAACAGTTTTTAGCATCTTTTTTTAATCCAGGGTAGGAATTTCACCTTCTGCACGTGCAAAAACCGTATGTTATCATCAGCAGCATTTTAGCTATTTGTATATACTCATGAGCTTAGAAGGGGTGACCCCGCAAAATCGATAGACCCTCAGAACTGAATTTTTGGAGCTCTTTTTGCAATTTTATTTTAT
The DNA here is from genome assembly GCA_036768485.1 of Mermis nigrescens. Lineage (NCBI taxonomy): Eukaryota > Metazoa > Nematoda > Enoplea > Mermithida > Mermithidae > Mermis > Mermis nigrescens. The sequence goes on from JAVLUZ010000154.1 coordinate 13,692,491, forward strand.
CGGACCCCCAAGAATTCGGCTGCAGCCCACTTATCTTTGTACAGCGTTTAAACATATCGCCTAAGAGCAAAAGTCATGAGTATGATGGTAGGCTAAATATAATATTATGCTTTTCATTGAAAATATTTCAAAAATAGTTTAAATAATAAATATTTTACATGTAGTTGAGTAATATTGCATGCCGAATTTTTCGACTATTCGCTTTATCCTTACACAACTCTTATGGGCATTGGTACAGCGTTTGGAGTTTTGATACGTGCAGTCGCTAAGAAATTTGTTTATTTCTATTTTATTTCGGCTATCCGAAAATAAATTTTGCAATGTTTTCAGCCCGGCTCCTGAGTCCGCCTACAATTTTTTCTAGTGCGGCTGTGGCAGCCGACGAGAGCAGATGCTCCGAAATAGGTAAAGATTTGCTTTTGCAAGGCGCCAACGCAGTCGAGGCCGCAATAGCGACGGCCGTTTGCGTTGGGGTACTGAATCCTCAATCTGGCGGCCTAGGTGGAGGCCACTTTTTGACCGTCTATTCAAGGTAAATTCAGGGAAGACCATCAAATTAAAATAAGCGTGATATAATTCAAGGGAAAAAAATTCGCAAACGTGTATTAACAAGGCAGTTGACCTAAAAATGAGTGGAATATGGGAATATAAGAGCAAACCCGAAATTCCGGGGTCCGGGGCATACGTGTTACTAGTGAGTTTGAGGTTTGTATTCCCCAGAATAGCTACTGACGCCTGATGACCATACCTGGGCGTGGAAGGAGCTTTAGGGGGTATGCACTCCCAGAAACCGAAATACCCCCCAAATCAATTTTTGAACTTTTTCTTGTTTTTTTCGCAAACTTTTGATGGCAATGGATAGTGCTCGATGAGAAACGTTAAAAAATTGAGTTTTTCCGCCGTACCACCATTTTTAAGGCCATTTTTTGGCCTTTGAAATATCTTGCACCCCAAGAACTCTGGTGCCGCCCACCTATGCTGATGACTGAGACCCCGTCTCTCGTGAATTGGCGATTTTCCGGAAAAAGTCATTGAAAGTGTCGTGTTTTTAGCGCTTATACTTAGTTATCATATGATAACTTCCAAATTTTCCGCCATTCGCGCCATATTTTCATTCTTTGACTATATTTTGTTTAATTAAACCAAATTTTTTCATTAAACTTCTTCGAAATTTTTTACGTTCATGTTTAAGAAAGAACCAGCATTGTTCAAAATTCCTAAAAAGGTGATTATGACGTGTATTCTCGTTGTCAACTTGAAAAAGGCACGTTTTGAAAGTTTTTCTGCGCCGACTCTTGAATTCCCATGCAGTTTATCAAGGTGCAGGGGTGTCAAAATAGGACACAAAATTAATCGTCAGTTGGGCCAAAAACATAATTTTTTACGATCATGTCGATTTTTCTTCTCAGGTTATAGAGTTCATCTTAGATTGATAAAGATCAAAACTTATGTTTTTTTGCCAAAATCAGCGGCAACAAAAAAGTGTAATTGCACGTATCAAGTCAGACGTTATTGGACTCATTAGAAGTCTAATGACTGGGACTGTAAATAAATCGGCTAATGGTATGAGACAAAAATGTATTACAAATTAAATAGAAACAAAAAGGAATTCAAGAATAACGAATATCAAAAAATTTTGTTTTGCTGTCGCTTCGTCTGTTTCACTTATTCGAAAGCTTTTTGTTTAAGTTAAGAGTGACTATAAACTTGTTGCGAAATGATACGACATGCTGAATTATTTTCTTCTATATATCGAGTTACAGAATGGTATCTAATTCCCTCTTGCAGCTTTCGAGTACTTCAACTAAATTGGATTTAGTGAAAAAACTCAGATAAATAAAACAGGTTATGATTTAGCGTTGCAATAAATTATAAAAACCGATGATTTGCAGAATAAAGTGGAGATTTAATTCACAATTTGAGACGATTCCTTCGACGATCTTCACGAGAATTTTCTATTCAATCTAATATAGGCAGCGACCTTATTGCGAGGGTCTGCTGGTTTCCAAAAAATTTTTGCTGTCAAAAAATGCGGGAAAATTGATATTATGAGCGAAAAACAAAATTTACCGACTTTTATTACCGAGCTTTTACCAATCGCTTAAAAAATTGCGCAAAAAGTAAGAAAATTATCGAAAAATTTATTTCTTTTCCTCTACCGAATTTTCGTAAGTCCAGATCCCCCACAGGCCGACGCTAAGGTATGCTTTCACTTACATTGATTTATTTTATTCATATTACAATCTGGCAAATAATTACACTGCTATAATACTGTCAATGTAGGGCGAACCAATCGTGTTTTATTGTGGACGCCAGAGAAGAAGCCCCAGGTCTGGTCAATGAAACTGAATACCGCGATGCAATTAAACCTTTCATATGCCGGTAAAATATACTGAAAAATTACTTAAAACTAGTAGACGATGCAAATTTCGAATTTTATAAATCAAAAACGAAAAACAAACAGAAAAACTATTAGGATAAAAAGTCGGACAAGGTAAGAATGTCGAACTTCCGTTATCCAAAATTTTGTCTACGTTAAATGATTTTCAAATGTTTAATCGTTCAATTTTATCGGATGCTATTATCCCGTGTGCATTTTCTCGATTTTCATCTCGTCAATTTTTCCAAATCGTTCTTTTTCAATTTTCCTGGAAAAAATTTCAGACTGATAAAACATAAGCACTCATCTATATTTAAAAATACATTTTGCATATGGGCGATCTGCCAGCTCTCTGACCTTCTCGATATCTAGAATTATATACGTAAAATTAAATCGCAACAATATTGTTCGTGTATAGCAGACTGTCATACTGTATGAAAAGAACTACAAAACTATGAATTCAGCACGGGAAACCTATCATATGTACGACTATACTATATCTTCAAAAGTATAACAATGCAAATCAACAATTTTGTTTGTATTGATCATGAAAGGCGAGCACAATTCATTCTAGGTAACCCGAGAACTGTCCTCGAATAGAAAAGATACAAATATTCTTGGGGATGGCACAAATAAAAAGTAAAAAATATGAATTTAAAAATTTTAAAATTGTGACAAGTAAAATGCGTCATATCATATTATTTGCTACCTATTTGTGGCTTGCTTTATCTCCAATAAATCTGTGACGAGCAGAGAGGAAGAAGGGCAAGAGGCGTTTGGGGTCTAGAAAGCAAAAATGCACATACGGGGACAATTTTGGCGTGTAAATTCCACAAAATAGAAAAATACGCACTTTTTAAGGAAAAAATAACACAAAAATAAATGCGGATGAAAAACGAACATTTTCTTTACAAGTGCTTAAAATCGAATCAGAAACTGTATACAAAAACAGTTTTGACGCTGTTTTTAGCATTTATATAAATATTCGAGGTCATTTTGCTATAAAACTCACTAAGTGACTCCCCTAGACCATCCATGCGCTTAGGGGTGTCGTTTTGAAGTCTAGCCCCAAAATGCAGGAAAAGGATTTTTTGGAAAAAATTAGGGTAAAATCAATGCCTGAAACGGAAAATCTAAGATTTTCTGCAAAAATCCTTGAAATTGATAAGAAAGTGCTAATTTAAATTTTTTAATTCGCTTTTTAAGTATTTTGAAGATCAATCTGACTCAAAATAGCTCGTGTTTGACCTCTCACAGACGAGGCTATTATATGTAAGTAGCGCCTCAGCGCGTATCTACACTATAATTGGGTACCCCAACATACGAGCCTCTCTACAGCTACAACGGGACTTATCTAGGAGGTGCCGTTTAAAAAAAAGATGATAGAATAATTCGGTGCGGGTGTTTTTTGTTTTTTACACTCAATATTAAGGTTGTAATGAGCGTGTAAAGTTTTTGCGTAATGTTACAACAAATAGAAATATTTGATGGTTTTTAAGCAATATTGTACAAAAGTCACTGTAAATACCTCATATCATTTGATGCTACAGACTTGTAGAGAATCAAATTATCTAAAACTCTTTTTTTGTTTTTTTTTAAATTCGCAATAGTTCTCGAGGTGAAGTGGAAAGAGTGCGAAAAATGCGAGTGTGAAGACAGATTTTGGTCACGTTTTTTTTCGGTCTGCCAACAACTTTGGCTATAAGTCCCGAAAATTTTTTTGTCATAGAAATGTACTGGGACCCCAAAGCTACCTTGGCTTAACTGCAAACTTTTTTACACCAAATACGGATTTAAAACTGGGGTTTATAGGTTAGACTCTTGTGGATTACGTAAAACACGTATTTTGTCTCAGTTTTCCGCCAACTTCTTCGCTTGTAAGTCAGGACAAACTGAATAAAATTAAAATAAAGCACATTTAATGGGCTACTCGTCGCAGCAAAGCGCGTTTAAAAACTCAATATTGACTTATTTGTGGAGGAGTAAAGTTCGATATTAGGGTGTAGCATTGAACGAAAAAAAACCCGTTTTTCCCCTTTTTTGATTGGTCAATATCTCAAATCGGATGTGGAACAAAAGTTTTTCACATAGAAACGTACTACAATTCAAATGCTGCAAAGAGGCCCAAACCGAATTTATTTACACTCAATGGAGACTTAAGTTCAGATTTTTAAAGTTTATTATGTGATGGATAGTAGAAAAAATACATTTTCGTCCCTTTTTTGGTTTTGGCTTTCTCTCTGTTTGGAAGCCGGAATAAGTCGAATAGATTAAAAACCAGCAGAGAAAAACGCTCCGAAGGAACAAAAAAGACGAATTGACTTGGAATTGTGGATTATTAAGGTTGTAAAAGAAGGGGACTAGGAAAAAGTTGCCTGTGTATATGCCTAAATTCGCAAACTCAGCTAAGATTGAAATAAACTATTGAAACAAAAAACGATGGAAAAAGCTGCAACTAAGCTGTACAGTAGCTATGGGAAATTAGATGGAGTAAACTAGGAGCAACTTTGCAAGCCAATTGAATGAAACAGCAAACATCGATGAATTCAAGACAATCAAAGAAATTGCTGGTTTAAAGCAGTAGAAAACGCGTCAACTTACGTCAACCGAACTACATGTGGTCACAACGATTGTTTGCACTAATCAATTGACGCCATGCTGAAGCTAACAAAATAAAACACCTTTAAATACAATTGCAGTTAGTTTTCTATCAATCTCGATACGGAGCAAGCCAGCATTGCAACTTGCAAGCAATTTGCAAAAAGTATACATTTTAGATTACGTTTGTACACTCTTATGTGAAGCATTGAAAATTTTTCAAAGAAGGTTACTCTTTTTCAGAGGCCACTGAACATACTTCGATTTTTAGCGTTGCTTTGAGAAAGTCTGATTTTTAGCAGATTTTGATATTTTAGGCATATACATAGGTAGCTTTTTCCTAGTCCCCTCCGTTTACATCCTTAATAATTCACAATCCCAAGTATATTCGTCTTTTTTGTTCCTTCATAGCATTTTTCTTTGCTAGTATCCTACTTTTAATTAGCCTGATTTGAGTAAATCAGTCAGTAAACACATACAGTAACATGCCACAATTATGACAGCAGTCCAAGACACGCGGAAGAAAATATTGTTCAGAACATCGGCATTATTTTTTAAATAAGACAACCTTATTGTATTTAATCAGATCAAAGGTTTTCAGCATAAACTTTACCCAATTATTGGGTGTAAAGAAGACTGACGCACAGATATTAAATCTTGACGTTACATGAAACACTTTGAAAAAAATTAAGTTTCTTTTCAGTGTAAATTCCACAACTACTAGATGTAAAGAATATTTTTAATATTTTTCTAACATACAGTTAGGAAAATATCAACATTTGTAACGCTCTGGAAGTAAAATGAATTTGTAGTGTAAACTAGGCTCTACAATTAATCAATAGCGCGAAGTTTATGCAACTACTGGATGTATAGGAAACTAACAGTCAGATTCATAATCTTGACGTTACGCAGTTTAGACTTAACACAACACAGAGTGTAAAGAAGATTTTAATCGGATTCATAATTCTAATACTACTCTGACATTACGATCAACATTTACAAAAAAATTTAGTCTCCACAATGGTCTAGTGATAAATAAATATTAGATGTTAACCACTTTACACCACTGTTGAATGTAAACAAGAGAGCCCAAATAGAGTATCACTTTCGATTCCGGATACGTTTTTAGACTTGAGGTCATCTGTAGACTCATTAACCGGATAAGTTGGCAGAAAAAAACAACACATAAAGACGTTTAACACACCCAATTTCGGACTTTACACCTCCCAAAAAAGCTCAATATTGATGTAAATAAACGCACATTGCTATTACGTGTACTTCTTAACAATGACTGAATTTTGATTCTATCCGACTTGTCACGCCCTCTAAACGGAGAAAGTGGCGAACGAAAAAAGTTACAAAAACGTATTTCCCAATCGTCGAACATATTGTAAACTTTAAAAACCTAAACCTAATTCCCTGTTGAGTGTAAAGAAATTCGGTTTAGGCTAGTTTGTGACCTTTTAATCGTAGTTGGGCAAAACTTCTGTTCCGCGAAATATTTGAGATATTTACCAATCAAAATAGGGCGAAAGAAGTATTTTTTGCCTATTTTACACCCCTGATTTCGGACATTATTCATCCTTAAATAACTCAATATTGAGTTGTTTAAATGCAATTCGCTGCAACGTTCAGCCGTTAAATCGAGCTTTATTTTTGTTCTACTCAATTTGTCCCGGTTTATAAGCGGAAAAGGTGGCAGAGAAATCTCAGACAAAATCCGGTTTTTACACAATCCGCTAGAATTTAAAATTTGAACTCCAAGATTTAACTTGTATTGAGTGTAAAAAAGTTTGCTTGTAAGCTGGATGTAGCCAGAAAATCTTGAAATATTTCTGCTGGAATAAATTTTTTAGACCTCATAAACGGAATTGTTGGTAGACAAAAAAAATGCAAAAATGTGTTTTTTCACCCTCAAATTCTTTACACTGTTTACACTATCACTCTGGAAATGAGTCACTCTTCAAAAAAAAAAATATTGTATCGAGCTAACACATTTGGTTACAATCTAAAAAAACCGGACGCAACAGAATGCAAAACTGAGTTAGAAAAGCCGTGTGACCGACCAACATTTTAAAAAGCTATATGCTATAAGGTTACAGTAAAAATCTACACGGTCTTTACATACCGAGTATTGGTTTAATAAAAAAGCAGAAAACACGGGCAGCGAATTTTTTACTATCAAAAAAAAACCGCACAATACAAAAGTGTTCAGTTATAGCTGTAGGGGGCCGCATATGTTGGGGGTACTTACGTATACTATAGGTACGCGCTAACGCGGTAGCTATGATAAAGAACTTTCTAAGAAGTACGTGTCACAGCAAACTGTGTTTATTTTCATCAATATTAAGCTTTTTCGGGAGGTGTAAAGTCCCAAATCAGATGTGTCGAACGAGTCTCTGTCTTGTTTTTTTAACCAACTTCTCCGCTTTTGAGTGTGGATATGATCACAAGTTCAAAAGTGTACCACGGATTGAACGAAATGCATTAGTTAAGCACGTTTGTTAACATTCAAGAGTGGTATAAAGTGATTTACATCTAATATTTATTCGTTCTAAAGAGTTAATTTTTTCAAAAATATTGATAGTATTATCAGAGTAATATCAGAATTACGAATCCGACTCAAATCTTCTTTACACTCGGTGATCGTGTGTAGTTAGCACTGAAAATTTACTTTAGTTATAGAGCGTTGCAAAAGCTTAACTTTTTTAATGTTCTATGCAATGTCAGAATAACAAATCTGACTGTCATTTTCTCCGCACCCTGCAGTTATGTACAGTTTATACTATTCAATCATTTGTGATGTGTTATGTTTACACTACAAACATATTTTACTTTCAGAGCATTGCAAAACGTAAAGTTTGCTTCAAAATTTTTTCCATAAGGCCAGGATCAAGAATCTGACTGCATGCTTTCGTTACACCCTGCAGTTATGCTAAGTTTACAATGAAAATTAATTAGTTCTAAAGCGTTGAAAAAGCTAAATTTTTCAAAATGTTCCATGTAAGGCCATTGTTACGAATCTGACAGTAAGTGTTCTTTACACCTAGTAGTTGCGTGAAGTTTACGGTGAAAACATTTGATCTGTTTCAATAAGGTAAAAGGCGATCATGTTTAAAAATATAAAGCTGACGTTTTGAACAATATTGTTCTACGCGTTCTTACCCTGCTGTCATTATTGTGGCATGTTAACGTATGTGTTTACTGACTGATTAACTCAAATCATGTTAATTAATGGTAGTATACTAGCAAAGGAAAATGCACTGATGGAACAAAAAGGACGAATACTTGGAATTGCGGATTATTAGAGACATGAAAGAAGGGGACTAGGAAAAAGTCATCTATGCGCTCAAAAACTCATAAGAATCTGCTAAAAATTAGATTTCTCTAAGCAATACAAAAATCGTAGTAACACTTTTCACTGGTGTTTGGTGAAGAGCTCGTAGTGTAATCTGGCTGATTTAGCTTGAGATATTATCATATTTTCTGGACAATATTTAATCAAGATTCAGTTAAAAGGCTCAATAGTTGAATTATAACATTCGTGTCATGCTGCTTATTATGGCTCTGCAGATGTAGGTAGGTTCACTTTCTCCTACTTCGGCATTTGACATTAATGAGCTATTAAAATTTCCGCTCTATTTTTACGCGCTATTGCATTTATTTGCACGTTTGTCCTAAATTCTTTGGTGCTAACCCGTTTGCGCATGTTTAGTGCCTTAAACACTTCAATTCATTTGCAGCAGCGATCATTTGGACTTGTATTCAGTTAAGGTTAGTAAACAGAATGATTTGTCGTTTTCTTTAATAAGATTGATTAGTTTGATGTTTAAAGAATAAAGTATTGTGTTATTTATTCCTAGAATTGAGGCCACAATCGTATATGGGCGACAAGAAAATTCTGGGGGAGGCCTGGTTGGGTGAAATTGCCAAAAATAATACAAAAAATAGAATTCTGGGGCCTATAGTAATGTGTGGGCGTTTTTCATCTTTTGCGGATGCAACCCTCCTGAAACCCCTTACGCCAAGTTGTGGCCACAACTACCTTCTGTAGGCCGCAGAATATACTTCGATTTTTGTGTTGCTTAGAGAAATCTGATTTTAGCAGATTGTTATGAGTTTTTGAGCGCATAGGTGACTTTGTCCTAGTCCTCTCCTTTTATACCTATAATAATCTATAATTCAAAGTATATTTGTCCGTTTTGTTTCATCGGGCTATTTTTCTTTGCTGGTGTGTATTTGAGTACGATGTTTGCAGGATGGAAATCGATCGGAGTTCCGGGTCAAATTCATGGTTTTTGGACGGCTTATCGACAATTTGGCGGTAATGTGCCGTGGAAAGACCTGTGGCAACCTAGTATCGAATTTTGTCGAAACGGCTTCAAAATATCCGAAGCACTGAGTTCGTTGTTTAAGATTTACGGTCAATATTACAACAATTCAAATTTCAGGTGAATTTAAAAAACAAAATTTTTGCAAAATCGAAAATACCAAGTCTTTCAATAAAGGCTCAGTCCAGTGCTAGTGATTTGCTCAATTTTTTAAAGCAGAAGCTACGATCAATCTGGTCAATTGAGCCCTTTTTGCATACATCTGCGTTTAGTGTTTGCGGGAGACATTATCTTAGAAATGAATTCAGAATTTTTTACTTAAGAAAGCAATATTTTATTTTCTGCTTTAAAATTTATCAACTCTCATTCAAAAAAGCCATTTAATGTTTCCTTTATACATGAATTTTTAAATGTACGCGTAAATTAGGGTAACGATGTTCTTTGGGGGTAGTCAGGGGTTCAAGGCATACATGAGCAGCGCCGAAATTCTGAGGAGTTCAAAAAATATAAAGGTATATGAATTAGTAAAATATTTATGGCAAGGTTAAAAACACGAGTTTTTAACGTTTTAAATCGATTGATTACATTAAAAAATCGCCGACAAAACAAGAAACGATTTCTTTCAAATTTATTCGAGGGTCTTTCAAGTTCCGTGGAAGGGATTATTTAGATTTTAAAGCTCAGACTAGGCTGGCACTTGGGGTCTAGCCGAGACATGCAGTGAGAAGTAGGTGCTTTTAGACCCCGAATTACAGAAATGAGAAATTCTCCAGCGAAAACATGAGGCAAAATGACGGCCAGAAAATGAAAAATTTTCTGAACAAGTGCTTACAATTGACTAGGAACTGCAGGTTAACATAGGTTTTATGCTAATTTAGCTTTTATGCCACTTTTAACTTTATTTCAACATACTCCCGAATGAAAAAAATGAAAAATTTCCTGAGAAGGATAAGACGAAGTGGTGGTAAAGAATTCATTAACATCATAAATGCTTCTTAAAAGTGTTTGAAAATTATCAGAAATTGTGGACTGAATAGTTTTAATGTTATTTTAGCATTTTTAATGTTATTTTAGCATTCCGTACTGTAACGTTCACATTTTCGAAACTAATTAACATGTTGGTTTTGCCATTTTTATTTAAATTTAATGATTCCTTATAAATGTTTTAGTCTTGCAATAAATATTGTTCTGTGCCAGGCTCTGCGCCTATTCATTTCTCAAAGTACACATTCATATGAAATTTTCGAGAATTTTTCGATCTTTAAGGGGCACATTTGAAAAACTTAGTTGCAAATGCTCCAGGGGCTTCTGATGGTATTCGATCAATGTGCTAATTAAGTGCTTACATAACTTATCTACGCAATATTGATTCATATTATTATTTATCTATTGATTAACGCTATTCTTATCATCCTTATTCTTATTATTATTATTAATATTGTTACTACTATTATCATTATTATCACTATTATAATCAATATTATTAATAATATTATTGTTATTGTTATTGTTATTATTATTATTATTATTATTATTATTATTATTATTATTATTATTATTATTATTATTATTATTATTATTATTATTATTATTATTATTTATTATTATTGATATTATTATTATTATTATCATTATTATTATTATTATTATTATTATTATTATTATTATTATTATTATTATTATTATTATTATTATTATTATTATTATTATTAATATTATTATTATTATTATTATTATTATTATTATCATTATTATTATTATTATTGCTTTTATTAATGTTATTATTATTTCCTTATTATTATTATTATTATTATTATTATTATTATTATTATTATTATTATTATTATTATTATTATTATTATTATTAATATTATTATTATTATTATTATTATGATGATTATTATTATTATTTTTATTATTATTATTAATGTTATTATTAATAATATTAATATTATTATTACTATTATTATTTTTATTATTATTATTGCTATTATTATTATAATAATTATTATAAATGATTATTATTATTATTATTATTATTATTATTATTATTATTATTATTATTATTATTATTATTATTATTATTATTATTATTATTATTATTATTATTATTATTATTATTATTGCTATTATTATTGTTATTATTATTTCCATTATTATTATTATTATTATTATTATTATTATTATTATTATTATTATTATTATTATTATTATTATTATTATTATTATTATTATTGCTATTATTAATGTTATTATTATTTCCTTATTATTATTATTATTATTATTATTATTATTATTATTATTATTATTATTATTATTATTATTATTATTATTATTATTATTATTATTATTATTATTATTACTATTAATAATAAAAAATGATAATAATGATAATAATAATTATGATTATTATTATTACTATTTTATTATTATTTTGTTATTATTTTTATTATTATTATTATTACTTTAATTACTTTTATTATTGTTATAATAATAATAATAATAATAATAATAATAATAATAATAATAATGTTAATAATAATAATAATAAGTATTATTATTATTATTATTATCACTATTTTTATTATTATTATTATTATTATTATTATTATTATTATTATTATTATTATTATATTATTATTAGTATTATTATTATTATTATTATTGTTGTTTTCGTTGTTGTTGTTATGTTGCTATTATTATCATTATTATCTTACCAATTACTTATTTCATACACGTGCTTGCTACTTATTTTCGTTCATTATTTACCACATCTGACACTTACATTTTCTAGCGACTTCATTAATCCGACCAACGGAAATTTCGTAACTTCAAATGACACCATAAAGCTGCCGTTATTAGCCACTACCATGGAACAAATCGCAAATAGTTCCGATCCTGTTAAATTGTTTTATGACAGCGATTTAAGCGATCAAATCGTTCAGGAATTTCAGACAAATGGTAAAGGCAAATTTAATACAGATTTAGGCTATCTGATAGAAAAAATCCTTCGTGCGCCGTTTAAGCCTTTGTTTTCTTCCTCTTTTAGCGGACGACAAAGCTTGAATGGCTCGTACCAAGATTCTGAAGCGCTAAAAAACTGAAAATGTGTTTATCTTTTTTCAGATATAAAATATTGAACACGTTTGGGCAAAAGAAGCAATAAAACACTCGAATACCTCCTTATTTTTAACAAATTCACACCTCTGAGTGGGTAGAAGATGGACAAGGAGGAAGAAAATTCCCCCGGTAACTATTTTTCCAGAAAAACTAATTTTAAACCAATTTTCCAGGGAAACTTATTTCACGGATTCTTTTTTGAGGTAATTTGCCCGGAATGACGATCTTCCCGAACTGATTTTCCCAGGGAAACATTGGAAACTTGGTTAGGGAAACTTGCTTTCCCGGGAAACTTATATTTCCCGGAGAAGCTTATTTTCCTGAGAATATTATTTTACCGGGAAACTTATTTTCCCGGGAAAATTATTTTCCTGGGAAACTTATTTTCGCGGGAAACTTATTTTCGCGGGAAACTTATTTTCGCGGGAAACTTATTTCCCCGGGAAACTTATTTTCCCGGAAAATTCATTTTCTCGGAAACTTATTTACGATTGATGATTTTATTTATTTTTAGTGCGTATTGGCGTAATTCATGAAGCAGATGTCAGGCTGAGGTGAAATTTTGAGGACTTGATATATACATGCCAAGCAAAACAGCATAATATTCTTTCCCTTTTTGTGACTGCAAAACTTGATATTTTCACTTTTAATTAAGGTTTTCATTTTTGTTTGTATGGTGTCTTTTGAAAGATATGGAGTGCTTGGAGCGTCAGCATTGCTTATTATTACTTATACTTGCAAAGAAAAATGCTCCGATGGAACAAAAAAGATGAATATACTTGGAATGTGGATTATTAAGAATGTAAAAGGAGGGGACTAGGAAAAATCTACCTAAAGTCGCAAAATTTGCTAAAAATCATACTTTCTCTGAGCAACGGAAAAAATCGAAGTATATTCTGCGGCCATCAGATTAAAATGAATATTTAACTATTAAATGATTGAAAAAGCAGCACATTAGCTACGCAGTAGCTATAGGAAATGATGTTTAGTAAACAAACAGTCTTTCTAAGCCAATTGAATGCATGGTTCAAAACATAGGAAACACTTAACTTCACTTGAAACACACTAAATGTAGGTACACTAGCATGCCCTTAAGGATTGTCTGCACTAATCAATCGGCCCCTGCCTTGCTTACTTCAAAGCTCAAAACAAAATAAAACAACTTTAAATACAATACCACAGTCAGCGTTGCTACTTGCCAGCAATTAAAAAAATAAACGTTACAGATTTCGTATATGCACCACACCTGGGCGTGGGGGTTTTCGGGGGGGGTATGCACCCCCCCCAGAAACCAAAATACCCCCCCAGAAATCAAAATACCCCCCCAGAATTCAATTCTTCAAAAATTTTTTTCGTTTTTTTCGCAATTTTTCGATGCCAATGGATAGTGCTTGATGAGAAACGTCGAAAAATGGTGTTTTTATCGCCATACCACCATTTTTAAGGCCATTTTTCGACCTTCAAAAAAATCTTGCACCCCGCCCCCAGAATTTTCTTGCTGCCCACGTATGATATGCAATCTTAACTGAAACTTTGAACATTATTTAAAAAACTCACTTTGTTCGAAGCCGCAGGATATACTTCGATTTTTTCCGTTCCAGTATGATTTTTAGCAGATTTTGCGACTTTAGTTAGATTTTTCCTAGTCCCCTCCTTTTACATTCTTAATAATCCACATTCCAAGTATATTCATCTTTTTCGTTCCATCGGAGCATTTTTCTTTGCTAGTACCCTACTTTTAATTAGCATGATTTGAGTACATCAATCAGTAAACACATACAGTGGCATACCACAATAATGACAGCAGTCCAAGAACGCGGAAAACAATATTGTTCCTAACATCAGCTTTATCCTTTTTAATCAAAACAACCTTACATTCTTTGAACGGATCAAAGTTTTTCAGCATAAACTTTACGCAAATATCAAGTGTAAGGAACACTAACGCTGAGATTTGGAAGTAAAATAAAGTTGTAGTATAAACTACATATTAACAATAAATGGAATGGTGCAAACTTTACATAACTACTAGGTGTGGATAAAAGTAACAGTCAGATTCCCAATTCTGATTTTACGTAGAACATTTTAAAAAAATTAAACATCCGCAAGGCTCTAGAACTAAAGCTAATATACAGTGTCAACTTTACACAACCACAGAGTGTAAAGAAAATTTGAGTCGGATTCGTAATTCTGATATTACTGTGATATTACGATCGTCATTTATGAAAAAATTAAGCTAACACAATGGACCGAGAACAAATAAATACCAGATGTTAACCAGTTTACACCACTGTTGAGTGCAAACAGACTGGCGTATCACATTTGGTTTCTGGTTATTTTTTGGACTTAAGATTATGCCCAGACTCATAACCCAGAAGTTGGCAGAAAAACAATGCAGAAACACGTTAAACCCCCCATTTTTTGTCTTTACATTTACCGAAAAAGCTAAATATAGATGCAAACAAACGCAATTCGCTGTGACACGTACCCCTTAGAAAGTACTTTATTTTTATCCTATTCGACCTCGCCCGACTTCTGAACAGAGAAAGTGGCAAACAAAAAAATGGACAAACCTGTATTTTCCATTGTCCACCACATTGTAAACTATAAAAATCTGAACCTAACGCCCAATTGAGTGTAAATAAATTCGGTTCAGGCCAGTTTGTAGCCCTTTGATTGTAGTACGTTTGTATGTGCCAAACTTATGTTCCGCAAAATATTTCATATGATTTACCAATCAAAATACGAAACAAACCTGTTTTTCGCCCATATTACACCTTAGATTTTGAACTTTACACCTCCCCCATAAATAACACAATATTACGTTTTCTTGAACGCGGCTTACTTCGATGTGTAGCCCTCAGAAGTTACCTTATTTCTATTTTATTCAATTCGTACAAACTCATAACCGAAAATGTTAGCAGAGAAATCTCGGACAAAATCTTTTTTTTACTCATCCACTAGAGTGTAAAGTTTAAATCCCTGGTACTAATTGCGTATTGATTGTAGAAAAGTTTGCTAGCAAGCACAGGATAGCCCTTGATCCGTAGTACATTTCTGTCAAAAAAATGTCCTAAATCTCATAAGCGGAGTTGTTGGCAGGCATAAACAAGTCGAAAACTCGACTAGAATGTGTCTTTTTACCCCCAGATTTTCGCACTCTTTACACTCCCATTCGAGAACTGACGCGAAACTCAAAAAACAAAAAGTGTCAGCTGCAGAACAGAAATAGATGAATAAGTCAAATGAAGTGCATGGTTTTGCCAGAAGAATTAAAAAAATGAAAAAAAGTAGGCATTTAAAAGATTCGAACCCATTAGCCTTTTTCTGAATCTGAACGGATGCGTAACCAACTGCGCCAACTCGACATATCGCCGGATTTTAATACTTAGTTAATTATTGAAAAATATTCATCTTTCTACTAAAGTTTAAGAATAGTGCATTTATGAGAATAAAAATAATTATTTATTAAAGACGAGTCAAAAACCTCTGAAATAAGAAAAATCTGATCAAACAATATGCAATACGAAGTTATCTATCGGCATTAGAAAATAGATGTAGGTAATATTCAAAGTTCACCTCTTCATATCTCAACAAACACTGGCTGTAGAAAAGTTTAAAGGTCAGATTCGTTATTCTTACCTTACGGAGAACATTTTAAAAAAATTCATCATCCACGATGCTCTGGACGGAAAAAATTTTTTCAGTGTAAGGTTTACACCTGCACTAATAACGCAATATTGATTGTAAAGAAACAAAATAAATTTTGCCGTGTAGCGCTTAGGACGAGGCACATTTTGAAGATAATTACCACGTTCTGTCCACTAAGTGGAGAATATGGCAGGAAAAAAACATTCTTTTGTCCCAGACTCTTTACAATAAACCGCCTCTAAATTTGAAAATATTACTTTTTCGAAAAAAATTTAAAATACTTCATTAGATTTTATAACTGTCTACCTTTTAAAACCAATCAGACTGCATAGAATATTAAAATTAGATGGATATGCTTCTGCACATGAAAACAGTAAAAAACCGTCTACTCTACACAATATTGCGTTAAAAGAGGAAAAAATTGTTGTTCGAGATTTTGTGACCCTCTACATTATAAAACCAATTCGACTGCACAAAAACCAAAATTAAGTTAGATAAGCTAAAAACAAGCAAAGAGTAAAAAACCCGTATACTTTACATTCTTATGCAACAACCTTTGAGTGTAAAGAAATTTTAAGGTCAGATTCGTAATCTACAGCTCGGAGGCAAGATTTAAAAAAAAATTGGCCCTCCGCAAATTACTTGATTTTTCGCTTTACACTTTACACACTCATTGCTAACTCGGTATTGAGTGTAAACAAAAAAAAGACCAGCATCGAATTTTTTAATTATCCATCGATTAAAAAAAACCGCACCTCCCAGATGTGTGCCGTTATAGCTGTGAGGGGGGACACAAATTTCGCACTCGCTGTGAAAAACATATGAGAAAAAAGGATGGCCAAGTATATTATAGGTAACGCTATCGCACTACCTTTGATAGCGTGCTGTTGCGCTAGTTAATGGGGTTATACTTTTTATTAATGCGGTTATGAATATGAGCAAGCCTAAGAATTGTGATCAGATCTGGCTGCCAGCAATACACGAACGTAGAAATTCACAGCCAGTAAAAACGTCAAATTATTACTACGAAAAATAAAGTAAAATCTTGGTTATATTCGAGTCGTTGGGGTCGCAAAAGATGATTCTCGAGAATGCGTTCTTACATGGGCTTTCATCACATGTCATGCGGAATATTTTATGGATGCGTTTTTTGCTAATATGAGAATTTTAAGCTAAGAACGTAGTCTGAATTTTGCAAGGTCTAATTGCGTTTCGAATGTCGTTTTTTCTTCGAATTAAAAAAAAGCTTAAAGCAAGAATTGAATCAGAATTTATCGGAATCCCGTGTCACGTTCGGCGAAATCACAAGTCGCAAAGAAACTTAGCATATTACAAAAAAATTTCCATTACATTCTTCCCTCATTAAGAGAAGGCCGGTGGGGTTGCAGGGGGTAAGCACTCCCAGATGTTCGAAAACCCCGCCAGAAACCAAAATACTCCACTCAGGCACGTATCTCTGGGGGAAGGGTTCGGACCCCGAAATTCAGAAAAATCGTAAAAAAATGACTATTTTAAAAGTTATTTTGTGCTATTTTGGCCTTTTTGGGCTTAGTTCCACCAAAATTTCTGTTGGTCCCCTTAAAATAGGAGGGCCAGCTACGTGCCTGACTCCATCCCTCCAGAATTCAATTTTTGAATTTTTTTCGCTATTTTTGATGCCAATGGATATTGCTTGATGAGAAACTTTGAAAAATGGTGTTGTTCTCGCCATACTACCATTTTTAAGACCCTTTCTTGACCTTTAAAAGATCTTGAACCCCCCAAATTTTGGTGCTGCCCACCTATGGCTGCAAATGAATTACATGGGATGTATAACGTATTTCGTGGGGTGGTCATAGGCATAGGTGGGTGGACAAAAGTTTTGCGGAGAGGAAGATTTTTTCAAAGGTCAAAAAATGGCCTTAAAAATGGTGGTATGGCGAAAAAACACATTGGCAGAAAACAAATTGCGAAAAAAACAAAAAAATATTTTCAAAAATTAAATTCTGGTGTTAGTTCTGGTTTCTGGGAGTGCATACTACACCTGGGCGTGGAAAGAAGTTGGGGGTATGCAACCCCCTCCCCCGAGACATCAAAATACCCCCCCCTCCCACATAAACCAAAATACCACCCAGAATTCAATTTTTGAAATTGTTTTTGTTTTTTTTCCAATTTTTTGATGCCGATGGATAGTGCATAATGAGAAACGTTAGAAAATGGTGTTTTTTCGCCATACCACCATTTGTAAGGCCATTTTTTGACCTTTGAAAAATTATGCACCACCCTTCCCCAGAATTTTGGTGCTGCCCACGTATGGTGCATACCCCCTAAACCGCCTACGCCCAGGTATGCTCATAAGTAACGCGTTAACGCGTATCTATTATATACTAGGGTACCCTAACACCTGTACATCCCCTACATCTATAACGGGCAAACCTGAGAGGTGCGGTTTTTCAAAGATAGATAATAAAAAAACTCGATAGAGCTTTTTTTGTTTCCACTTACTACCGAGTTTATAATGAGCGAGTAAGGTTTTGGCGTAAGGTTATAACATATATCGAATTTTGGTGTTTTTACGCGGCTTGTAAACAACTCAGTATTACTGTCTCAAACAATTCAATGGGTTTGAATTCTAGAGATAGGAATGCTCCAGATGGCGCTCTTCTATTTTTTGAATTTTGCATTAGTCCTTGAATAAGAGTGTAAAGAGTGTTAAAATCTGGAGATGAAAAAACACATTTTGATCGAGTTTTTGACTTGTTAATGTCTGCCAGCAACTGCGATTATGGGTCCCAAGAAATATTTTCTAATAGAAATGTACTACGGCGTATGGTCTACTTTCTGCTTACCAGCAGATTTTTGTAGAATTAATACGGATTTCGATCTAGGGGTTTAAACTTTACACTCTAGTGGATGGTGTAAAAATCAGATTTTGTTTAAGATTTCTCTGCTATTTTTTCCGCGTATAAGTGGGGATAAATTGAATTGAACAGATGGAAAGTACCCTTTGACGGTAACGCGTTCGACAAACCACGTTTAAAAATGCAGTATTGAGTTATTTATGGGGCTGTAAAGCTCAGAATCAGGGAGTGTAAAATTGGTGAGAAAACATGGATTATCCCTAATTTGATTGGTAAATATCTCAAATATTTTGCGGCACAGAAATTTCCCACTCACAAACGTACTACAATTTAAAGGCTACAAGCTGGCCTAAACCAAATTTCTTCAAGCGCAATGTGACGTTACTTAAGATGTTTAAAGTTTACAGTGTGATGGATGGTGAAAACTTCGTTTTTGTCCGTTTCTTCTTCGCCACTTTCTCCCTTTAGAAGTCGAGATAGGTCTAATAGAATAAAAATAAAGTAATTTTTAGGGTTTTTCGGGAAGTGTATAGTCAAAAATTTGGTGTATTATACCTGTTTCTATCTTGTTTTTTTGCCAACTTCTCCGATTATGGGTCTGGACATGTCCTCAATCCTAAAAATGTATTACAAATCAAACGTGATACGCTATTCGGGCGCATTTGTTTACACTCAATAGTGGTGTAAAGTGGTTTACATATAATGTTTATTTGTCCACAGGCCATTGTGGAGACTTAATGTTTTCAAATAAATGTTGATCATAATGGCATCATAATATCAGAATTACGAATCCGACTAAAATCTTTGCACTCTGTGGGTGTGTAAGGTGTACGCTGCAAATTAACTTTGTTTCTAGAGACTTGCGGAAGCTTAATTTTTTTTAATTGTTCCACATAAAGTCAAAATTACGAATCTGACTGTTAGTTCTCTCTACACCCATGTAGTTGTGCAAATTTTGCACTATTCATTTGTTGTTAATGTGTAGCTTACACTACAAATTTATTTTACTTCCAGAGCGTTGCAAAACGCGAATAGTTTTTCAAAATATGTTCCGTAAGGTCAAGATTACGAATCTGACTGTATGTCTTCTTTACACCCAGTACTTATGTAAAGTTTACATTGAAAATGAAATTTAGTTTAAGTGCGCTGCAGAAGTTTAATTTTTTTAATGTTTCATTTGACGTCAGGATTACGAATCTGTGCGTAAGAGTCCTTTACACCCAATATTTGCGTAAAGTTTATGCTGAATACCTTTGATCCCTTGAAATAAGATAAGGTTATCTTGTTTAAAAAAGATAGACCTGATGTACAGAAAAATATTGTTTTCTGCGTTCTTGGACTGCTCTCATTATTGTGGCATGCTACTGTATGTGTTTACTGACTGATTTACTCGAATTATGCAAATTAAAACTAGGGCACTAACAAAGAAAAATGCTCCGATTGAACAAAAAAGACGAATATGCTTGAGTTTGTGGATTATTAAGGATGTAAAAGGAGGGGACTTGGAAAAAGCTACCTATGTATATGCCTAAAATCGAAAAATCTGCTAGAAATCAGACTTTCTCTGATCAACGCAAAAAATTGAAGTGTATCCTGCGGCCTCTGAAAAAGTGTAACCTTCTCAAAGTAATTTTAAATGCTTCAAATAAGAGTGTATAAATATAATCTAAAATGTATACTTTTTGTAAATTGCTTGCAAAGTTGCTCCTGGCTTACTCCATCTAATATCCCGAAGGTAGCTTTTTCCTAGTCCCCTCCTTTTTGCATCCTGAATAATCCATAATCCTAAGTAGATCCGTCTTTTTTGTTCCATCGGAGCATTTTTTTGCTAGTAGCACAATATTTAACTAATTGGCTTTAAAAATTCAGACTTCAGAATATGTTAAATTCCGTTGACTATCAAAATTGGGATGCAGTATAAAAAAAGATTGTCGAAAAATTTTGTGGTCTGTTTTCTTCCCTCGTTAGAGTATGGCCTTAGGGAACATAAAAAATAATAAAATTAAGGCAATTATCAAAAATTATAAGAAAATAAAGATAACTAGAAAGCAAAATTTGATTGGCAAATTTTTTCTAAAAAGACGAATAACATGATTACATATAAAAACAAGAATGCGGTCCTTTTAAAACCCTAACAAAAATTCTCAAACTAAAAAATCATCCTCAGTCGCTGTATTTGAACCGTCCGACATGATGCGTAGCATTAGGGCATGACCATAGGTGGGCAGCGCCAAGGGGTGCAGAATTTTTCTAAGGTCTAAAAATGGTCTCAACAATGGTGGTATGGCTAAAAAACACCATTTTTCATCGTTTCTCATCGATCACTATCTGTTGGCCACAAAAATTTGCGAAAAAACAACAACAAAAATTTTTAAAAATAGAATTCTGATGGGGGTATTTTGATTTCTGGGATGGGGGGGGCATACGTGGGCAGCAAGAAAATTCTGGGGGGGGGTGCAAGATTTTTTGAAGGACGAAATATGGCCTTAAAAATGGTGGTATGGCGATAAAAACACCATTTTTCGACGTTTCTCATCAAGCACTATCCATTGGCATCAAAAAATTGCGAAAAAAACGAAAAAAATTTTCAAAAATTGAATTCTGGGGGGGGTATTTTGATTTCTGGGGGGGTATTTTGGTTTCTGGGGGGTGCATACCCCCCAAACCCCCCACGCCCAGGTGTTGGGGGGGTATTTGGCCTTCTGGGGGGTGCATACCACCCAACCTCCCCACGTCTACCTGTGATCATGACGCATTCTTTCTTCCTATTTCCGAATACCCTCCGGACGATTGGGGGACGCGGAAACCGCTAACGCCGCTGTTGCGCCAGTTCAAGGGGTTATAGTTTTCGATAATGTGGTTAAGATATAAGCAAGCTTAAGAAATGTGATCGGTTCGGGCTACCCGCACCGCTATACACGAATGTAGAAATACAAAGCAAGCAAAAATGTCAAATTATTACTAAGAAAAATAAAGTAAAAACTTGGATATATACAGGCCGTTGGGGTCGCAAAAGATGATTCTCGAAAATGCGTTTTTATGTGGGCTTTCATCACATGTCATGCAAAATATTTTATGGGTGCGTGCTTTGCTAATATGGGAACTTAGAGATAAGAACGTAATTGGAATTACGCGTGGTCTGATTGCGTTTCGGAAGTCGTTTTTCTCCGAATTTATAAAAAGCTTAAAGCAAGGATTGATAAGAATTTATCGGAATTCTGTGTAACATCCAGCGAAATAACAAGTCGCAAAGAAACTAAGCATATTCTAAAAAATCTTCCTTACACTTAAATGCAAATTGGCTTAACAGTGGTATGTGGCTGTGTGATATTCAACGATTTGCTAAAATTGATACTAAAGACTGTTAAAAAAATTTTTTACACCTCTTCTGAACATTTGGCCAAAAAAGTGGCTAAAATTGAACTAAATTTCTCATAAATTCTACTTAAATGCGTTATGTAAGGAACCGTTAATTTTTGAAAATTTAATGAATTAATAGGCGGAGTGATAACGCGTGAAGATATGCGAAATTACAAATCCAAAACGACGATCGCCGGAGAAAGACCGGCTATCTATGCGAAGCTAAGGAATAACATGACGTTGTGTTCTGCGCCACCTCCATCGTCAGGAGGCGTGACATTGTCGATTTTGAATATATTGAATGGTATAAAATATTATAAATTAATACATATTATAAAATAATATTATAAATCTAAAAGGTACATGCAACAGCTAGAAAGTTTGGGTGAGCGTTAAAGAATCTCTTTTGTCAGTCAAAATGGCAAAAAACACCTAAACATCGCCTTAAAAGGCACGTATTTGTTCACAAGTCAGGGTGTGTGACAAATTATACCTTTTAAGTGATAACGGGCGGTCAGCTAAGATGATGACCCCTATTTACCATCCCTCTTACACGTTTTGTGCAAATATTATAAATTATTAAGCCTGGGGCGAGATCGAAAAGAATATCAGTGCCTGAGTTTAGGCACTATTATATCGAAAGAAAAATATTGATGAGAAATAATATGACGAAATTGAGAATAAGAAGCATGAGAAATAAAATTTTTCGATAAGACACGAACGCAATCGCCAAAATTATCTATCAAAATTAATACCCTCGAAATTCTGTAAAAAACGTAAAGGACCATTTCAATTTTATTTTATACTGTATCATCATAAAAGCTTCGAAATAATTCTTTAACTTATAAAATAATCACGTTAAAGCATTTTGTTAGTTAGGTACCGTATCCTGATAAAGATTTGAAGGTTCATTCGTGAGGAAAAAATGTTTGTTTATTTATAAATATAAATTGTAAGAAACATTTTTAGTAGTATTATATTTTAGATCTTTCTTGAAGCTTACCAGGCTTAAATGAGCTTGACGTTATGCTAACTACAATTTGCAGCTTTTTGATAATTTCATGCTTCCACAAAAAATTCAGTCCTCTATTCAGTTTTGACCCAGTTTGCACATGTTAGAGATAAAACGTCATTATAGCTTTCACTCAATTCAAAGAAAATAGGAAAAAACCTCACTCATAAATTTCGTCTCAGAGCAAAGTCTATATTAATCCACGGTTTCCGATTAATTTTGTGCACTTTGGCAGAATATTTTTGATTGTCCTCCATTTATAGTCTAAATCTTATCTTCTTCCCTCCTAAAATTTTCCTCCTTTCCTTCTGTAGTATCTACACCCACGTGCTCGTGCTCCAGTTCTTTTCTTGTTGACTTTTAGCGTTTAACGTATCAAAGGACACAATCAACGATACCGATGACCTTTCTCGGCTGTTTCACCGGTTTTTGGAGGCGAGCAAGTTTTCGCACGGAATTCGCGGTCAATTGGCCGACATGGATTTCGACCCGAGGTCATTGCTTGAAGTTCAAAGGATCAACGAGCCGTCCTACGCCACAGAAACGCGTGATAAAATTGAGAACGTGGCCCGCCCAAATTCCAGTTTTTACGGTACAGGGCCGGGTAAAGTGGACCATGGAACGTCGCACATATCTGTTGTTGATCAGAACGGCAACGCCGCTTCGTTGACCATCTCACTTAATGCACTGTAATCATACATTTGACAGAGGCATGCATGGACAGCAGTCGAATTCCGGCTGGGAGAGGGTCTGAATGGGGCAAACCTTTCCAAATTGGGAAAAACGTGCCAATAATATAATTCTAGAGTCTACCGGAATATGGGGGAAATTTTAGATTCTTAAAGCCTACACCCCCATATTTCACACACCTCGTGGCAACAAAGAGCGTGAAGAATATTCCCATGCAAAGTCGGTTGTCCCTGTCGTCCCGAACGTTAGAACTCCATATGTCCCGATCCCGACTTCTATAACTTCTATACAAAAACTTGCTCTTAGGTATGATTTTTCATTATTTTAGATCAAAAATAGAAGTCATAAACGTTCCCACATGGCCGACTGAATCCTACCTAAAATTTAAAATTTTTAACCTTTACATGTATATACCTATGTCTATAATACTTTAGTATTAAAAATCTCAAAGATGTCGCAGCGACAAAATTCTTGGCAGCAACAAAATGCATGGGCAGGAACAAAATTCTGGGGGTCAGATGGGCGCGTCCAGACCATACATGGGCGTAGGGGAGTCTGCGTTGAATATACAACCCCCCACTCAAAGAAGTCGGAAAACTCCCGCAGATTATTGTAGACACCCAGAAATCTATATATATTATCCATAAATGGGCAGCGAGAAAAAAATCAGAATATTCTTGCTGCCCATTTATGGTTTATAGCCCTGACCCACTTACGCCGGTGACAGCGTGGTGTTTTAACGACATTCGATAGAACATGGCAGATTCTGGCCAAAATTGTTACGCACTCTAAGATTTCATTTTCTTTTTCAAGTTTATGCTGATAAATAGACGTTCTGAATAATTTGAAAGCTGAGATAATACGTTTTTATATTCGGTGCTGCCAGGTGCTTTCTATAGTCTGTTTCTCACAAGTTTGGGCATAAATTTTAAAAACTATGTCCGACAGTAAGCCGACAGATTGCGATTATAGCATTGATCTACTACGTATTTGTGGAAATTTGTTTGTATGTTCAGGGTTGGCTCCGGCCCCAAAACACTTGGTGGGCTGACGTTTTGGCCCGAGCTCAGCCTACCGGCTGGGAGTGTAGTAGCGACATTTAAATTTCACCAACCCCTCCCATGCACCCTGCACAGGGGTGAAGCGGGAGGCGTCCCGATGCTTAAGCATGGCCGATTTTGGGATATAGCCGATAACATGTGCCAAAACATGCAATGATATAAGATAGGAGATACCCTCTGCTATAACATATGAGTGATATAAGATATCACGTGATATATGACACCCTTTGCTACAATAAAAGAAAATTTTTAAATTATCAAAAATATGGTTTGACCAAAAAATTTTCCAAAACATCCCAAAACATCAAAAATATGGGTTTGACCAAAAAAAATTCCGGAACATCCCAAAACAACAAAAACGTGGTTTTGGCTAAAGAATTTTAAAAACCATTCTGTAACGTCAAAAAATATGGATTCGATCAAAAAAATAGTTGACAAAAAACATTTTAAAAAATTCAAAAAATAAAATGGGTTTTACCAACAATTTTTTCAGAAATTTCCCAAAAGCATCAAAAGTCCCGAAAAATAAAAGATACAAATAGCTATCAGGCCTAAGTTCAGCAAGGGCAACGCCAGGTAGCTCAGTCATTTTGTATATAATTATCGTAATCCGTCGGCTTACTTTCGAAAGAATTCTTAAAATTTATGCTCAAACTTATGTGAAACAGACTTTAATTTAACTTCGATAACTCATTTGAAGGTGTTTTATTCCAGGAAAGCGTCTTATGATTAGCTTTATTACTTCTAAATTGTTGTATAGCTTTCTTGAATATCGAACGCTGCCTGTTTTTGACCTTTGTAATTTTAAATCAAGTGTACTTCCGTCATTATAAACAACTTAAATTTATTAAAATTCAAGTTATTTAAGAAAAAGGTCAACAACGAGATCAGTACTTATGGGCATGAGAGTCTGGGATATGGCTTACCCCTAGAGTCCGGAAGGCCCCCAGGATCTGGTAGACCCCTGAATTGCATATTTAGTATTTTTATATTTTTAGAGTTTTAGATACTGCCCGAAATGGCCGGTCCGTCGGGGTCAGCCGAAAAACAAAAAAGATAGAAATATGTCGACGATGTATATACAATGACCTTAAGAACGGCTTATGCCTTAAAATATGAACGAGCTCAGATGATTTTAAACGAATTTGTTAAGGGATTTCCATTTGTCGTTTATCTATACACTAAATTTCTCATTTCCTCTAGATTTCGTTTTTCCCTCAAGGCAGGCAAAACCTTATTCACAGCTAGCTCACATTTTTTCCCTTTTATTTTCTGCAATAATGTAAACTCTTAAAACAGATTCGGAAGTAGAATTCGATCCGAAGTCACCGGAATATTCTACAACAACGTTATGAGCGACTTCGAAATTGAAACGGCATCGGGAGATCGCGTTTATGCGGTTTACCCGACTCCCACCAATCGTATAGAGCCCCACAAGCGCCCATTGTCCTCCATGTCCCCATTGGTGGCCTTTGACCCACAAACTGATCATGTGAATTTCGTGCTAGGGGGCGCTGGCGGTATCAACATAATAGGCGCCGTAGCCCAAGTAGCGATGCATCTTCTTTACACTGGTTACTCGATTGAACAGGCCATTCCTATCGCCAGAATACATCATAGACTTGTGCCCTACAAGGCACTCCACGAGGATGGATTCCAGTGTGGATCAGTCGGTCAAGTAAGATAAGCCGTGAACTGCAGTTCAAAATGATATTCACGTTGGCTTGAAAGATCTGTGCACATTGGGCCAACAGAATTGGAAATTCTTAGAAGAAAATAAACAAAATTGAGGTCGAAACGACAAAACTGCACAAATTTTTTAGCAATCATTCTTGGAATTGAGCATCTTTTGCCAATTAAGGCAATTTGTGTGCTGTTTTACCCTTTGTAGCAATTTTAGAACTATTTTAAGTAAAAAAGCTCGCGGATAGACCGGTCTCACTCCCCCGGCCGGTCATGCTGCGCATATGTGGTCTAGATACCAAAGAATAAAAGGAAGTCTCTCAGAGAAATTAAACCAAAATAAATATTAAAAGGGACCAAAATCAAAACTTATTTTGCTGAAATCGGGATTGAAAATGCTTGAAATCGACCGGGAATTATTAAGATAGTTCTTATACCTAAGCTGTTTTAAATTTTGCAACATGCATGTAATTTGCAAATGAGGAATCCCCACTCACTCCAAAGACGTACATTATTTACTAATCTGTGTCTTTTTGGCAGAAATTTGCGCTTTTCGATCATTTTTAAATACGTATGTTTCGTGATTTTCTCTGCTAAAAATACCAGTCATCTCAGCCTTACCCATAATTTTTGAACCGGTATATAGGTACATGAAATCATAAGTAGCGTCTCAGCGCGTACCTATAATATATGTACTTGGATACCCCTAACACCATGGCACCATACCTGGGCGTGGGGGGTTTGGGGGTATGCACCCTCTAGAAACCAAAATACCCCTTCAGAAACCTGAATACCCCCCCCCAGAATTCAATTTTTGAAATTTTTTATCGTTTTTTTTCGCAATTTGTGGATCCCAATGGATAGTGCTCGATGAGAAACGTTGAAGAAATGGTGTTATTTTCGCCATACATCTATTTTTAAGGTCATTTGGTTACCTTTAAATAATCTTGCTTCCTCTAGAACTTTGTAGCCGCCCACCTATCCATGGCAACACCTACAGCAACAATGGGACACTTATCTATTGTGCAGTTTTTTAAAATAAAGATAATGAAAAAATTTGATGCCACAATTTTTTTTACACTCTTACCTAGTGTGTAAAGAATGTCTAAAGTTTTTTACTGTAGCGTTATAAAATATACTTTCTTAAATTTTGGTCAGGTACACGATTTTTCTAACTCAGTTTTGTATTCTGTTTAGTCTGGCTTTAAGCAATAATTTTAACGTGACTTATTTCCATAGTGGCAGTGTAAACAGTGTAACGAATCTGAGCGTAAAAACACATTTTGGACTATTTTTTGTCTGCCAAACAACCCCACTTACAAGTACTGAAAAATTTTCCTGATAGAAATGTACTACGACCAGAGGGCTACTTTTGGCTTACCAGCAAATTTTTCAACACTCAAGGCGAAGTCAGATATCTGGGTTTAAACTTTACACTATTGTGGACGATGTAAAAAGCAGGTTTTGTCCCAGAGATCTCTTCCAACTTCTCCGGCAATATGTCGCGATATGTCGAATAAAATAGAGAGGAAGTGCGTTTTAAGGGCTACACGTCGCAGCAAGCCGCGCTTGAAAAATTGACATTGAGTTACTCCTGGAGGTGCAAAGTTCGAAATCAGGGGTGCAACATTAAGCGTAAGAAACACGTTTTCTCCCTTTTTTGATTGGTCAATACCTCTAACAGGATGCGGAACTGAAGTTTTTTACACACAAACGTACTACAATTCAAAGGCTACAAAGTGACTTAAACCGAATTTCATTACACCCAGCGGGGAGTTGGTTCTGATTTTTAACGTTTACAATGTGGTGGATGGCAGAAAAATACTTTTATGTCCCTTTTTTCTTCGCCAATTTGTTCGTTTAAAAATCGGGATAAGTCTGATAGAATAAAAATTAAGTGCCTTCTAGAGGTACACGTCACAGCAAATTATGTTTATTTACATTAATATTTTACTTTTTCGGGAGGTGTAAAGTCAAAAATCGGAGGTTTTAAACGTGTTTTTGTCCTAGTTTTTTCGAACAACTTCTCTGATTATGAGTCTGGACATGATCACGAGTCTTAAAATGTACCAGGGGTCAAACGTGATACGTCAATCGAGCGTATTCGTTTGTAATATCAGAATAACCAATCCAACTAAAAACTTTATAACACCCGAAGGTTTCGTGAAGTTTACGCTGAAGATTAACTTTAGTTCTAGAGCGTAACGGGAGCTTAATTTTTCTTAAAGTCTTCTTTGTAACATTAGAATTGCGATTTTAACTGCTAGTTTTTCTTTACTCAGTAGTTGTGTAAAGTTTACACTATTCATTTATTGTTGATGTGTAAAGCTTACACTACGAATATATTTTACTTGCTGAGCGTAAGAAAACTTGAATGTTTTTAAAGATGTGTTGAAGGCCAGAATTACGAATCTAACTGCATGTTTTCCCTACACCCACCAGTTGTGTGTTGTGTACACTAAAAATTGACTCTAAATTAAGAGCGTTGCAGAGTTCCATGCAAGGTCAGGATTACGAATCTGAGTGTAAGTGTCTTTAACACCCAGTAGTTGCGCATAGTTTCCGCTGAAAACATTTGATCTGATTAAATAAGGAAAGGTTGTCTTGTTTAAAAAAGATAATGATGATGTACATAACAGTATTGTATTCCGCGTTCTTGGACTGCTGTCATTATTGTGTCATGTTACCGTATGTGTTTATTGACTGATTTATTCAAATCATGCTAATGAAAAGTAGGGTGCTTGCAAAGAGAAATGCTCTGATGGAATAAAAAGGACGGATGTACTTAGGATTACAGATTATTAAGGTTGTAAATGGAGGGCTCTTGGAAAAAGCTACATACCTATTTATCTGCCTACACTCGCAAAATCTGTTAAAAATCAGGCTATCTCTAAGCAACGCAACAAATCAGAGTATATTCTGCTATCTCTGAAAAAATGTAACCTGCTATAAATAATTTTCAATGCTTCACACAAGAGTGTATATACATAATCTAAAATTTTTTACTTTTTGTAAATTGTTTGCAAGTTGCAACACTGACTTGCTTTAGCTACTGCATAATTAACTTGTTGCTTTTTCAATTCGTTTTTTTAGCTCAATAGTTTATTTCAATTTGCAGGCCGCAGAATATACTTAGATTTTTTGCGTTGCTTAGACAAAGTCTGATTTTCAATAGGTTTTGTGACTCTAGGCATATACATAGGTATCTTTTTCCAGGTTCGCTTCTTTTACATCCTTAACAATCTGCAATCCTAAGTATATTCGTCCTTTTTGTTCCATCGAAGCATTTGTCTTTGCTAGTATATGCTAATATTCAGAGCCAATTAATATTGCTGGGTAATACTGTGCCTCGCTAACCCTGGACTGGGCATCGCTGTGCATTTGTTAATCGCTCTGGCGGATCAGGCATTATTTTTCTCTTTCCTAAAGCACTTGCTTGAAGACTTGGTTACAAAAATGATAATTTTTTTGCAAGATGGCATTAAAAATCATAAACTCCATCAAGAATTAAAGAGTTTCTACGTTATTTTAATGTTTCAATCCATTTTAAGAACATTATATATCTTATTTCTCCAGCTGACCCCCACCTAACTGGCCTGCTCTCATAACGTATAGGCAAAATTTGGAATCCGGACAATTGGTAGGAAAACAATTCGTAGGAGGACAACTGGTAGGATGACAATTCGTAGGAAGACAATTTGTCGTATAGGTCAATTGGTAGGATACCAACTAGTAGGTATCGCATGCACATAATCGTAGGTGGCAAAAAGTGCAGTAAAGTAAACAAGAGGTAAAAAATATGTTAATTTCGGTCAAAATGTCACAGTGGTCAAAATCATTTACGATTAAATGTCACGAGAGTTGCGGTCGCTATTTTTCATGATTTCGTTGACTTGTTGCTAAATGACCGAATTTTACTTGACTGAGCGTGGAAAAAGAAAGCTATGTTTTGACGGATATGCTTACAATCGAGAAGCTGATAGCAATGATAAAACTTACTGGACTTGTGAAAAACGTACGACATGCAAAGCTAGGGCACATACTGACTTTGATGCCGAGCATGGCGACACTAGTAACAATCCAGCGGAATCATTCCCATGCGTAGCAATTTTTTTGAGTAGCGAAAGCTTGGACTACTTTGAAATCAATTGACCATACATGTAACCGGGGGATGGGGCATCGCCTCACCTAAGATGGGTCCGTGTCCCCCACTCCCAACCGTCCGGACCACACCTGGGCGTGGGTTTTTAGGGGGTATGCACCCTCCGAAAAACAAAAATACCCCCCCAGAATTCAATTTTAAGATTTTTTTTCGTTCTTTTCGCAATTTTTTATGCCTATGGATAATGCTCGATGAGAAACGTCGAAAAATGGTGTTTTTCGCCATACCACCATTATTTTTAAGGCAATTTTTTGACCTTTGGAAAATCTTGTACCCCCAGAATTTTCTTGCTGCCCATGTATGGTCCGGGCTCGAGAAAAAAACTTGAAATTTTTAGCGATTTTTCGCAATTTTTGGGCCAAAATCGCACAATAATAAAAAATATCCCCCAGAAGTCCATTGCTCTGGTCGCATTGACCCTCTCCTTCATCTGAGCATGATTTTTGTGCGGTTCGTGTGTGATTAGGCTTCATATAATTTGATTTCATTTACCGTGGTACTGCATCCAACGAATTGTCCTCCGACCAATTGTCCTATCCTACAAATTGTCATCCTACCAATTGGCCTCCAACCAGTTGTCGTTCTACGAATTGTCTTCCTACAAATTGTCCTAGACCCGCAAAATTTACGTCGGTACTTAGTTAATCAATAAATTAATTAATCAAAAATGAATAAATTTACTTTTTTATTTAATTTTAATGTATTAATTAATCCTGAGACAACCGTTTTAGGTTAGATTTTTAAAGTTCCTAAGATGACCGCTTGCTGACCCTCCCACCGCGCAAAATGCTACTGTCTTTGCAGAATCATCAATTTAAAAAAAAAGGAAAAAAGGTTTTTTCGCTTTTTAGTGGTTTTTCTTATCTGAAAAATTATATATTTTCGACGCAATTAGCCATTTTCGACCGTCATTTAATTTCATGAAATTTTTCCTAAATTTTGCTTTATTTTCTGAAAAAAGTGTGTTTCTTGGCGCGTGACCATCGTTTTTCAGTCCTAAAACAAGCACAGAGAAATTGTGGAGGCGGAGTCCCCGGAATCGCAGTTGCATACCGCGACTTGTTCAGATTTCGTTCCAAAGCAGGAATGACGCGTGCACACTTTCCTCAATGTACATATATTTGTACCTACCTCATTTTTTAAGAATATTACTCAGTCTTTGAACGTTACGTATGGTCACATAATTAAAATGTCCAATTCGATTTCTACTCAAGTCCAAGGCATTCAGAGACTTGAAGATGGGTTTTTGGTAGCGATTACTGATCCCAGAAAACTTGGTGGTGGCCCGGCTGGATTTTAGACGTGATTTTCTGTTGGTTGTTCTATTTTTCATTATGAATGGCAATTTTACGTATCGAACGACAACAAATGAATAAAAAATTTTTTTGCAGGTATAGGCTACCGATATTTTTCGTATATGCCCTACATAGAAAATGGGTATGTCAGTAGCTCGTAACTACGCATTTGCATAACGGCTGAGTAGAAGTTACGTTTTCTTGGCGGATAGCTGTGCATTCAGCTAAAAATGCACGCTGGTTTTACACTTGCTAGATTCAGCATTCAATGAGCTTTCAGATGATACTTTTTTCATATTAACATAGAAAGCTATTCGATCTACAGGCATAAAACTGGGGAGAATTTGTACGAAGTCAGAAACCATTGAAGATTTCCGATTTAAATTTAAGTTTTCTTTAGATTGCAGGAAGAAACATTGACTCTGCTGAATAAAATTCACGTTTACTGAACAAGACTTTTTGAAAAGCAACTATTTTGCTAGTTTTTCATCGCGTGTCATATAAATTCGGAAAGATAGTAGAGTTTAAAAACCCAATATGGCATATTTTTATGTGTTTACTGTAGAATTATGTTTGTTTGGACATAACTTTCCACAGATTTAAGTAAATTAATTATTATAGCTAACAGCGCAAACCGATTGCAAAACGGTTTAAACAGAAGGGAAAACCTCGATACTGTGCATACCGAATAATATGCAAACTAGCAAAGAAAATGCTCCGATGGAACAAAAAAGATGAATATACTTGGAATTGTGGATTATTAAGGATGTAAAAGGAGGGGACTAGGGAGAATCTACCTAAAGTCGCAAAATCTGCTAAAAATCACACTTTCTCTAAGCAACGCAAAAAATCGAAGTATATTCTGCGGTCAACACATTAGAATAAATATTTAACCATAAAAATGATTGAAAAAGCAGCACGTTAGCTATACAGCAGCTATGGGAAATGATATCGGGTAACAGTCTTTCTAAGCCAATTGAATGAAATGCATCCAAAACAATTGCAAGAATTGTTGGTTCAAAACAATAGGAAACGCGTGAGTTGACTTGAAACAGACTAAATGTAGGTACACTAGCATGCCCGTAACGATTTGTGCACTAATCAATCGGCCCCTGCTTTGCTTGCTATAATGCTCATAGCAAAATAAAACAACTTTAAATACAATACCACTTAGTTTTCTTTCAATCAGGATACGAAGCTTGTTAGTGTTGCTACTTGCCAGCAATTTAAAAAAGGAAACATTATAGATTTCGTTTATTATCTGAAATTTTGAAAATTATTTAAAAAAGACACTTGTTAGAGGCCGCAGAATATACTTCGATTTTTTGCGTTGCTTAGAGAAAGTGTGATTTTTAGCAGATTTTGCGACTTTAGGTTGCATCCTTAATAATCCACAATTCCAAGTATATTCATCTTTTTTGTTCCATCGGAGCATTTTTCTTTGCTAGTACCCTACTTTTAATTAGCATATTTTCAGTGCATCAGTCAGCAAACACATACAGTAACATACCACAATAATGAAAGTAGTCCAAGAACGCGGAAAACATTATTGTTCTTAACATAAATTAATTGCCTCTAAATTTGAAAAATATTTTTTTATAAAAAAAGACTCCCTAGATTTTATTACCGTCTACCTCTTGAAATCAATTAGACTGCATAGAATTTAAAACTGAGTTAGATATGCTCTTGATTGTCGGAAGTATATAGTTTACTATTTTTTCATTAGCTAT
>JAVLUZ010000154.1:13726500-13923639 GCA_036768485.1 Mermis nigrescens
TAGAGCTGTGCCGGGGCCGCCTTTTTTGCCGGGGCCAGGGCCGGGGGCTGGCGGGGTATGCGCGTGCTTTACCATGCTCATAGTACAACCCTGCCCACACACATATGTACCTATGCATATATTCATATGCATCAGCGTTAATATTTGTTGGGATTACAAGATATAACAGCACATGGGCATTGGGGGATCTGAACCCCCAGAATTTACATTCGCCCCCCAAAAAAAATCCGCTAGACACCCCGAAATTGAATTTCAGAATTTTCTGTTTTTCTCGCAGTTTTTTGATGCTAATGGATAGCTTTCATTGAAACGCGAGAAAACGGTGTTTTTCGCTCTACCATATATTACATCAGGCACTTTTTGACTTTGAAAAATTTTGGAGCGCCTAGAATTTTTGAACTGCCCATG
This sequence comes from Mermis nigrescens, assembly GCA_036768485.1. Taxonomy (NCBI): domain Eukaryota; kingdom Metazoa; phylum Nematoda; class Enoplea; order Mermithida; family Mermithidae; genus Mermis; species Mermis nigrescens. Next base: position 13,726,909 of record JAVLUZ010000154.1, read on the forward strand.
TATGGATTTAACTCCTCTGACTTAGGCGTTTTTCAACGTGCTTTTGCTACTTTTGGGCTTATTATTCTATTTGTTCTGATAGGCGTAGCTGTCTGCTGCCAAGCAAGCTGAAGCAGCTCAATAATACATAGATGCAATTTGAAATATGTCAATTTTGATTATTAACTAGAAATTTACCAATCTGACATAGTGAAACAAAAGATTTGAATCAGCAAAGTCTGTGGTTTGCTTGAAATTGAGTTTGAAGGTAAATGCAAAACATTGTCATTATCTACATTATAATCAACTCTTACATTGGCTGACCCCGGTGCAGTAGCCTAACCCAGCCACAGACCAGAACTGTTTCTCAGCGCGGGGCCCTGGCCCCCAACACCTTCAGTGTAGTTAACAAAACATTTACTATACATGATGGCAGGTTATCTGGAAAGCCAGCTTAGCAATATAAATTATTCTGCGGCGCAAGATTTGACCATAGTAAGCACACCATTCTCCTGATATACTAGGTGGAATGCATAATTTTTACGTTTGTTGTGATATAGTCGAGCCTCAAATTGTTGGGCTCTTTTGCGCCACTCTCTGCAAGTTGTAAATATCGAAGGAAAGTATATGGACTTGTCATTAATCATTCATATATTAGTCCACGTTACATACCTGTACTTTCAAAAAAGCATTTCAACACTGGTGCGATAAAATATTAAAAGCATCCAAGATCAACCTGTACCCTTTGAGTTCGGCAAAACTATCGTAAAATTGCATTTTAGACGGCAAAATTAAAAACAAGAGCCCTAAATGGGAGTCTAGGAAAGGCGATAAAAGCCGTTGCACGCTACAAAGCAGCTAGCTTTAGACTTAATGCACAAAGCTGATCTTAACACTTTGATAAAGAAAAATACGGTCTTGGCTGTTGAAAAAATTCAAAAACGTTCTGGTACCTGACTACCAAATTAAAGTTTACCCGGACAATATTTTCTTTTATGAAGGGCCAAAGGCCATTAGAAATAATTAATTTCGCATGATAATAATCGCCTAGATCTGATGACAAAATAGCTAACTATAAAGGCTATAGTGAACGCAGTAACGCTGTGGACCTTGGTGGCGCTTGTGGAGGTGGCGCTTGTGGACTCCCGAGGGCTGGTACCCCCAACACACACACACACACACACACACACACACACACACACTGACAATGTTGTTTCGGAACAAGTTGTTTGGGGCCAGCTGTTACTGTAAGAAAAAATGAAGCTGATGCATTAACATTCTAAAAATTAGGCAAAAAGCTTTTTCCCCAGGCTTGCTTTACACTACTTTACACTTTACACTACTTTACACTTTACACTAGTCCCCCAACAAAATACAACAATAACTCCCTAGGACTGGGCAACTTATATTGCCTTTGTTTTGGAACAAGTTGATACGGAACCAACTGTTACTGTAAAAAAAATCGATAGAATGCGAACCTCTTCTCAGGACCCCCTAGCCTGCACTAGTGGTCCCCAGGCACTCCTCATAGGCTTACGGGCAGGTCCCCCAACCCATTTGCTCCCCTGGCGCAACCTCAATTTTGGGCCAGGGAGCAGCTTCCGCCTATGTTATAACACTGTATATGTTGCAACGTTGCCCCCCTAGGGAAGCACAGTACTTACTACTTGTAGTGCTGGCCTCTAAAAAAACCAGTCAATTTGTAACCTGAAAAAAAACCACCCCTTTTTCTCCACAAACTCAAAAGGACATGACTGATGATGTTATACGGGCGAGACAAGCTACGCCATGGGGGTTACAACCGACCCCCTGATCTCTCTCCGGATCATTCAGAAACTTGGAGATGTACATTTGTCAGAAAAGTTCCTAAAAATTGTCGTTTTTATGATTTTTTTTAAGCTTTTTTGAGGGTCAGTATTTCTACCCGTATTCATATTTGCTGGAATCTTTTATGTTTTCACGTTAGGCTCCCTTGCAGACTAATATCAGAAAAAAAATTCAGTTCCCCATGTCATCCACATAGCTACAGTATACCTTCAAGGTCAAACCTAAAAAGACCATTTAGCAACACTAAAAAAACCAGCGCCAATTTTTACAAAACTTAGCAGGAATGTCCCTCATAGCAACTTTTACATGATGCCTGATATTTACTTTTCGGCAAAAAATGGTAATTTACCCCAAAAACTGCCAAAAAAGTTCGACTGTAACCTAAAAAAACCACTGTAACCTAAAAAAAACCAATGCTAAGTATACGTTGCCATAGCAACGAAATTACTTTTCATCAAGTTGTATATTTTTGCACTGAATCCTTTGCAAAGACGATTGTAGAATTGACTTACACTAGGGTTGTTTTTATACGCTTGAAGACTTTATTTGTTCAATTTATAGAACTTTTAATGAAATTCAGGAAAAATTATTGATTTTTTTTTTAATGTGATAAAATGAACGGAAATATCGTAAAAAATGAATTTTTTTCAAAAAAATATGTGATCATTTAATGTCAACTATCTATTTTACGCTGCAAACCGCGCACTTCGCATAACATTTTGGGGGTGGTTTTTTATTTCCCATGGTTTTTTTTACTTACCAAATGGAATTTGCTGGTTTTTTTAGTTTTGACTTTGATCAATTTTTTCCTCCATGACTAAAGGGATCTATGAAATCAATTAAGTGTTGTAAATGCTCTTGAGACGACATTCAGTAACCATGAGAGGACGCACCATGTCACCCTCGAGAATACCGAATGGTGCGCCGCGAGCCAGCGTTGCACGTCATCAATGCTGACATCATCTCTTCTCTGTTGGCGCCATTAACCTCCATCATCGAATGCATGTGGACGGGCAATTTAGCTATTAATAGCGCCAACAAGGAAGCGTACGTAATGCTGGCGCGTCTTTCTTGTTGGCTTGTAGCCACACGTGCCGTGCGTCGAGAACATGATGGAACTTCGGCGCTTAATAGAAAAAGAGATGATGGCGCATGATGGACGTAACGCTTGGCGCTCGCGACGCACCATCCATTATAATTCTGAGGGTGATGGCGCGTCATCTTTCATGGCGACTCACTGTATATAAGTTTCTAGACTGGGGTGCATGCACAATGAATATATGCAAAAAACATGAAACGTGGTTTTTTTTAGAGGCCATGACTATAATATTATTCACAATAATCTCTTACCTTCTGAAGATTTTTATAAGTTTTATGGTCATTCGCGTACTAGGAATGCATTTGCAAATCAGATCTATTTAGGAAAATTCTGTCTTGATTGTAAAAAGTATTGTTTTGCTACTAGATCAGCTAGAATTTGGAACGATCTTCCACAATATTTCCGAAGTTATCCAAATGTTGAGATATTTAAGAGAAATTTGAAAAAGGTTGATTTTGGGAATTTTTTGATGGGGCACACGTAAGAACAATCTATTTGCCTGTGTGTCCAGGACATTTCGCATTGCACTATGCTATTTTATTTTCCTTGCGACTTTGTTTTGCCCTTGTGTTTTTTCCGAATAAAGTATTAGTATTAGTATTAGTAAATTGGGTATCTACATGTGATTCTGCATTCCACTGTTTAAATCTTCAAATATAAGTCAAAATCTTAAACTCAACTGAAGAAAAATATAACAAAAAATTGAAAAAATTGTCTGGACTTTACTTTCTGGTGTGAATGGAAAACTTGCAGATGTATGTGAAAAGGAACGACATTGGTTGGAATGAGGAGGACATGCAAAAAGAAAGTGCGGAAAAAAATTTTCAATGAAAACGGACCGATATTGGTGAAGATAGAGTTACGGTACTTTACTTTGTCATAAATATATTCAGATGGCAGGCAATGTAAGCGAGAATATAAATGTGAATCTAAGTTGTTTCAAAAAGTAGGGCATCAGGAAAAGTCTGTGGGGATGTGAGCAAAAACGATTGAACAAGTTACTCCGACTATAGCTACATTAAAGTGGGATATTTTACAGTTTACCAAAAATGTTCCAAATTGGGGCTAAAAACAAATGTAACTAACATTTTCAAGGTCGCTGATTACGAGAAAATGACTTTTATTGCGCGGAAAAAAATTTTTGTTTCAAAATTTTTAAATTTGAAAAACAATTTTTTGCATGATTTTTCTGTCATTTTACTTGATAAGATATGTAAAAATTCAAGTTTCGGCTTAAATGACGCTTATGTTTAGGCTTAGTGTATCTGAGAAGGTGATTTCGGCTGCTTAGGTCGAGGTTGCTCCCGCTTAGATCGAGATATAGATGCTTAGATCGATGTATATATAGATGCTTAGGTTGATGTGTAGATGCTTAGGTCGACCTGAATTGGGTACATGTTATTCTGCATTCCACTGTTTGAATCTTCAAACGGATGGAAGTTTGAGATAATCCAGAAATCCTGTTTGAATCGTATTCAAATAGAAATCTGTAACTGGATGTGAACAATACTAAAAATAGTAAAATTTAAAGAAAGTTTCTTGAGCGTTTGTGCAAAAAAATTACAAAAATTTTTTCTTCAATCTTGGTTTCCGCGCAGTATAACTTGATTTTTTGTAATCTGCGACCTTGGGAATGGTAGAAAAATATGTTTTGTAATAAAAGTTGGAAACTTTTGATAAATACAATATACAATACAAATATTTTATTTTCATCGCACAAAAAAGAACACAATAAGAAAAGAAACATTAATATACAATGAAATACAATTATAAATAAACATTTGACATGAATCATCATACAAAATCACATATTCTAAAAGCAAGAAATTATTAATTAAAGTACATTTATATGAGATTAGTGCAAAAGACGAAGGTAGGCGCGCAGGCTAAATAAATTATGCACTTAGAACACGCCCCTAGCAAATTCCCCGTTAGATCAACTTTTTCAACTTTTCACGGAGGGAAGCAACACTAGATCTTACAACAGCTTCAGGGAGAGAATTCCATACGTGAATCCACCTATTGGATAAATCATACCCACGAACATCAAGCCGAAAAGTAGTGAATTCACATTTCATTGAATTTTGAGCACGCGTGCTGTTTTCACAAAAAGTAAAAAAGTCGGCTTGCTGCAAAACGCATCTACCAATCAATATCTGATACATCATACACAGATCACTACGCAATCTGCAAATCTCCAGGCTATCCAATTCTAAGGAACTGAGTCTTTCAGCATAAGAAAGTCCCCAAAATCCAATAATTTTACGTGTATATAAATTTCCTTTGAACATTTTCGATCATTGAAACATGGGTCTTACGGTATGGATTCCAAACAGTGCTACAATACTCAAGAAGCGGTCTGACGTAAACAGTAAAAGCCCTAGACATATTTAGTTTATTTTTAGAAGCAAAGGATTTCGATATTAGCATAGCCCTAGCATAAGCTCTACGCGTTATATCATTATAGTGGAAATTAAAATCAAGTTTACTTGATACGTAAACACCCAAATCCTTTACAGAATTTACACTCTGTTCTACAGTCAGGTCAGAAATTCTATCAGAATGCTTGGGATTTCCAAAACCTAGATATAACGCATAGCATTTTTCAGTAGCAATTTTTAACTGCCAATCCTTGGACCAGACTACGAGTTTAGCGATATCATCTTGAAGTTGGGTGTGATTGCTAGATAAATTATAAAGCTTGACGTCATCGGCAAAAAAGGCAAACTTTGCTATTTAAGCGGTCGCTAATGTCATTTATGAATAAAACAAAAGAATCGGGCCAAGTATACTGCCCTGAGGAACACCGCTAGTGACAGATTTTTTGCTCGAAAACTGACCGTTAATAACAACCCTTTGAGTCCTATCGCTCAAAAAACAAGTTAACCAACTCAATAAATCTCCAGAAAATCCAAAAGTTTCCAGTTTATAAATTAATTTGCGGTGAACTACAGTGTTGAAAGCTTTAGAAAAATCAATGTAGATAACATCAACAGTGTTTTTTCATCAATTAATTTAGTCCATTCATTTTTGCACTTTAGTAATTGCAATTCACACAATTTACCCTTTTGGAAACCAAACTGACCGGAGGAGATCAAATTATTCTCACGTAAATGTGCTTGCATCGTACTGTTAATTATCGATTCCATGATCTTACACGTAACACAACATAACGATATCGGCCTGTAATTTTTAGCATCACTCCGGTCGCCCTTTTTATACACAGGAACAACATTAGCGGTGCGCCACAGTGCAGGAATACAATAGGTTTCGAAAGATATTTCAAAAATAGTGGTTAAGGGCTGGGTAAGTACAAAAGCAAGTTTTTCACAAAAAATGCGCAAAGTCTGTCAGGGCCAATCGATAATGATGGTTTAATTTTCCGTATAGCAGAAAAAATGACATCATCAGAAAGACGAATGTTTGATAACTTTGGCTGTGCACAAGCATTAATAAGACCAAAATTCGTTTGCGTAGGAACACTAAAGACTGAAGCAAAAAGTGTGCTAAAAACGTTTGCCTTATCTTTGTCAGTAGAAGCAATAACACGATTGCCATCAGTTAAGATTGGAATAGTTCTTTCACCACTAATACGAGAATTACACAAAATTATAAAAGAATTCAAATTTCCCTCTTTGGAAGAGTGAAATTTATAGATTTCGGCCTTTAATAACTTTGCACAATTATTATAAACAGCTTTAGATTCAGGCGTTTTTCTCTGTTTATAAACAAGCCACAGCCTCAGTTTTTTAGCAACCAGCTTCCTTATGTTCATTGGGTATTTTTTCACAGTTGCAGGTTTAGCTTCAATTTTTGGAACATGCTGAGAAATTAAAGGATTTATAACAGACAAAAATTTGTTGTAGAAATCATCACAAGTAACGCAATCCGAAAAAATGTCAGGCCACAAAATTGCGGACAAAAATAATTCAATCTGATCATAATTTGCTCTGCGAAAATTAAGTTTAGCTGAACTTTTTCTTCCAAGATAGAACATTTAAGAGAAAAAGTAACAACCGAGTGATCACTAGTAGAAAAAGGTGGGTTGAATTCAACGTTTTTGATAGAATGGGCATCAAAAATAACATCTAAAATATGCATACCGTGTGTTGGTTCAGAAACTTTTTGACTAAAAGACAGAGAAAGCATGCACTCGCAAAAGATCGGTTAATAGGACTTGAAGGTAAAATAAAACTAGACCAGTCTACATTAGGAAAATTTAAATCACCTAATATGACAAAAGGATACTGTATCTGAGAGGCCCATTCTATAACACGGCAAAGCATTCTCATGTGGAGAAATCATAATCCGGCGCCCTGTAAAAAAGTAGCACACGAATCTTGGAGCTTACGCCAATGAAATCAACAATAACTATTTCTTCACTGAAAAGATTTTCCAGTACTTTCGGCAAGTAGGATTTTTAAAGTACTTTTTGAAAGAATAAAAACACCTCCACCTTTTCGATTGATCCTATCGGAACGATACACATTAAAACGGTTTAAATTGCAAAGTAAGCCATTAGATACACTAGGAGTTAACCAGGATTCACACACACACACGATATCAAAATCATTTGCTGTTAAAAATGCATCAAACTCATTTAGTTTATTTAGTATACTACATGCATTAAATAAACAACAACGCAAAACTGACTGCCGTCCGCCAGAGGCCGCATCCTCAAATTATGCGCGAATTATTCCTCCACGACAATCGACACTCGTTAGCATCAGCGCCGGACGTTTGACGCAACTGACGCTCCTCGTAAGCGTCCTGACGCTCCTGATTGGACAAATTGCGTCAAAACCAGATTCACGTAGGATCCCGTCTGTCGCCCGCCGCAGGTTTAGGCGACTGGAAAGCTCGCAACCACAAGTTGCGGGTGTGTGCTGAGGAAAATTGTATTTTGAGCAAGCGTTCGTATTTTCGATTGGGTATATCGCCCCGTCCCAAATGATAGCAATCGGTTATGTCATTGGGATCAAAAGCATGGTCATCTGCCAAGCAACAAACTTCGGCTAGATCAAACTTTTTTTGATCAGAAGCGGTGCCGGTTTTTAGTTCATTGATGTTAAAACCAACAGCCCTGGTAGAACGTTCTTGAAGGTCAACGGCTATACGAACCGAGTCCAACACCGATGGGCCACAAACAGGCCTGCCGCAAAAAGGAGGTCCACCTGCAAACGTAGGGCGATGAGGGGCGGCTGCAGAAATGTTTGATTGAGCAAAATCCACAGGCTCAGCGGGCAAAGGGGCAAAGTTCGGCTTCTGCAGCAATCGATAGGAGTTTAAAGCGAGTGTAGGAACGCTGCGAACGTAGCATTGCGTGCAAGAATAAATGAATAGTTTAGAGGCATCAGATGACAAGGCGGCAAATTTGTTATGAAAGTTGTCCGAGATGGAAGCACACGCGGCGTGCTCCCACAAACCACAATAACCGCACTGAAAAGCCAAGTTGCCGTCGCCGACATTCGAACAACAACAAATGCAGGGTGCCGTAATGAGTTGACTCTTGTCAATGTCTTTTGACTGCGAACTAGTCGAATCTCTTGTCTGACGTTTAGGACCAGGGTTTGTTTCGACGTCGCCACTTAACAATAATAAATGAAAGTTCAAAAAGACCATAATTTTTGCAACCATACGCGAAAAAATTCGTTGGGGCTAGAGTCGTTTCGCATCAAACATCTTCCGCAATGGACGCTGTATAAACGGCAAAATTTTGAGCACAGTTCGTCTGGTAGTATGACGTCAACTCGCATTGATCCAATTAGTAATACGAAGACGATCAATTGCATGCCGCCGAACATCAGCATTTTCGTCGTTGACTGCCAAATTATACGAAGAACCGCAAAAATTATAAATCTTCTGAACCACTTCAACGGTTTCGTCGTATTAAAAAAGGCTCAAAATGGTGAATATCGAAGTATGATGTTTGGGAGTAAGTTAAGAATATCGTACTTTCATGACACTATGAAATAAACTTCAGAAGAGCGGATTTTTCAGCTCAGTACTTAGAAGATGTTGAAAGAAAGCGAGGAAGAAAATATTCATCCGTCTATGATCAATATTACAAAAGCTATGGGTTTCGTTAATTAGCCTCTTCTCGACCTACGCAAGCATCTACTCGACCTAAGTATTTGAAGATTCAAATTGCTGAATGCAGAATCACATGTACCAATTTACGTGGATATAAGCATCTGTACATCGACCTAAGCATCTATACATCTACCTAAGCAACTATACATCGACCTAAGCATCTATACATCGACTTAAGCATTTATACATCGACCTAAGCATCTATACATTTACCTGAGCGGGAGCGACCTCGACCTAAGCCGCTTAAACACCTTATCAGGTATACTTAGCCTAAGCCTAAGTATATTAGAAGCAAAGTTCTAAAATTTCAAACAGCTTGCTTTCCACGCCTTTTTTCTTTTTTCTCCTTCATTGCTATGCTTCCTTCCATAATTTCAGCCCATATTATTTATTTCTGACAAATGTGTAAGTCCTTGGATCGTGCCTTTTAATCGTCCCACCCAACACTCAAATCGGTACCTCTGCCTGCAACTTTGCAAGTATGGCTCAGATTTTCACCACATTTTTCCGCGCTTCAATTTATCATGTTCTACCAGTTTGGCACAAAAATTTTGGCATTCCATATTTGTTTTGCTACTTTTCTAAAAGTACCATATTCTTAACTTTAGTCGATGTTTGAAGTACCGTAACTCTGTGAATTTTGTATGGATTTGTTTTATTAATTTTTTCCGCGTCTTTTAGTGACACAAAGTATCGTTTTTGCGCTATTGTACGGCAATTCTGCCGGAGTGGCGCAAAATCAGTTCACACCATATTCTTTAAAGACTCCAAAAAATTTTTTCAGTCTTGAAAAATCTTAAACATGTTTTTCGCGCTTGTTTTTCAGCGGCACTGGATCGGTGCTCGGCCGTGTGTGGCTATGTACTTAACAAAGCTTCGGTGCACAATATACAGTAAAATGTTTGTGGTTTTAATTGTACGAAGATATACACCTGCTGTTCTGCTTACTTATCTTTACTCAACTAAAATATATTCCATCACTCGGTTACGCTTTTTATTGTGTTGTGCGTTATTATTATCAATTCGTCTGCAAATCAGTGATTGATGTCACCTTAAATTGTCTATGTATTCCTATCGTTCTGTTACAATTTTGATTGTGCTTAATTGTTTTCTATTTGTCCGCAAAATGTTTGTTACGATCATTCTTAATGTTTTTTTCAATTCCGGAAAACTGATTTACTTATTACTGTAGCGATAGGATTTTCCACTTGCTCACCGGAGTAGCAACGAATTTTGAATATGTAGTATGCCGGGGGTGCAAAAAAGAAATCGAATGCTACAGTAATAAGAAAATCCTTTGTCGTGCGAATTCCATGCGCTATGAAAAATGGATTAAATGAGAACCCATACATACATACATTAGGTAGGTAGGTAGGTAGGTATGTGTTTTGTACATATCGATAGGTACTTATTTACATATGTAGGTAGATATACCTATAATCCGTTTCATTTAGCTTTAAGGCTTTTGAAAAAATTTAAGAGACCTACAAAGGTGGTTTAACCTAGCACCGTAGTTGTGATATTCTAAATTATATCGATTACATCAGAGCATCCCCCACGTATGTAGGTTATTGTAATCGCAGTCATTCATAAAGTATATAGGTGACTTTAGAAATACTTTCTAGGTAACCTACATATCTTACCTATACATTCATACATGTAGTAGGTACCTATCATGACCGGTCTGGAGGGTCAAGAATTGAGTTATCTTGGCCCGAGTGACGTCAAAATTGGCACAAGCGCTAGAATGACGTTAAAACTGCATTATTACGCAGTTTCTGGTCAATTTTAAGTACCTACATTTAAGAAAAAATAATTATCATCCGTTTCTTGTTTTCATTTTGCCTCATTCTCTCAAGAAAATCCAGCCCTCCAAACCCTCCCCCACGTGTATGTCATACATGCATGTATGTACATAGACCTAAGCAATGTAATATAATTAAGAAAGCAGTATGCAAAGTGACCAGGCAGTATGGATAGCGACTACATTCTGGGGGTGTGAATTGGGCAGAAATAAAAAAAATCGCATTTCAATTTATGGGTCTGTAGAATGCTAGGCTTCTAGCCGATACTGAGGTAAACACAAACAAGGGCGTGTAGGGTGGGTTTGTACCAACCCCAGAAAATGAATTACCCCCCCCTCCGCGGATTACTGTAGACCCCCTGAATTCTATTTTTAGTAACATTTCTAATGATTTTCTCTATTCTGACCCCCAGAATTTTGGTGCTGCCCATGTATGGGTATACATGTATAAGTTTACGTCGATGATTTTGTCTATTTCACGAAATGATGTAGTCTATTTCACGAAACCTTGTGCATGGAATTCAATTTTTAGCGAACCAGCGAGCAGCTACAAAAGTGGTTTCTAGGCATTTTACTGTAATGCAATTTTGCATAGTAAAACTTTATATGCTTATCAAGTATTATACACAGTATCATGATTGCTGTTCAGTTTAAACCGCTTTTGTAATCGATTTGCATTAATTCAAGAATTGCGATCCATCCACAACGTTTCGTGAAATAGACTATGAGGTCATACCTATCTAATATAGGTATGCCACAACTGTCCTCCTACTTAAAACAAAATATGTGAACGCATCACTGACATTTATGTACAACATCAGCAAAAATCATGGACACAACTTTTGAACTTGGCACCTACCAGTTTCACTCAACTTTGGTCTGAAAATTTAATGAATTTTTATCGACAGATGTCAGCAGACCATAATTTTATTAGTTTCAGATCAAACAATCGCAATCGGTCTGCTTATTGTCTTGTAGTATTTCATGAAACGGGATAGTGGGACTAGTCCCCAAAAGAAGTTGGAAGTACGAGAAATTCTAGCAAGGATTCCCCAAAAAGTTTTTGAAGCGCATTTGAAAGTATTTGTCACAACTTTCTGTAGCTCTTTTGCGCAAAATTATCTATTTTTAATGTTGTTTTTCTGTGCAATGGCTAGATTTGATTACTTAAGTTGACCTATATACTTTCTCTTTATCGAAAGGCCGATTCACAGCTTAAAACCGGAAAAAACTGAATTACCTGACAACCCACGAATGACTTATGAGTTTTTATTAAACAAGATAAATCCAACTGATTATGATTTAAACAAATCGAATTAATTAACAAATTATCAAACTCGTCTTTACTTTATGAAAATAAAAACGGTTGTTAATCCGCTTTTCTTACTTAATTATAATTTTGGCGTATTTGACCATTAATTCGTTTAAAAAGGCGATATGATCAATTCTCTGAATATCCAAAACTAGATCAGCGTCTTCATTGACCCCCATTAATATGTCGAGTAATCGTCCAGCGAAAAGCCAGAATCCCTGTATTTTGTTCCGTCCTATACAATAATACATCTTGGTTACATTTTAATGAAAAAACAGCAAATAATAGATCATAAATAATTACTGGAAAAAGGATATTGTTGAAAAATACATTATAAGAAGTTTGTAGTAAAAAATTCCATTATTTAATCTAAATTATTCTGACACAGAATAGTAGAACATAGTTTTATTAAATATAAAATTCTATACTTAACAGTTTATTTACGCTATTTTTGTTGTGACCTTAATAAAATGTAAATAAATAATACTATAACAATTGATAGATACAAAATATCAAGAATTCTTTAAATAAAATTCTGATAGACTCACACTCTCGTTGTTATGCAGGTATACGTTTCATGTTAAATGTTACCTATTGACTAATTAGGGTAAAGTAATGCTACAAATAGACAAGCGAGCACAATATACTTTATATACGTCAAATAAAAGATTTTAAAAGAAGTTTTGCTTATAAATTTCTCTGCTATAAAATTTTAAATGTTTCCTAAAGAATTTAGAAATACGTTAAAAAAACCTTAAAATAATAGCTCAAAACAAATAAATTGCACTATTTTCTAATATGCCTGTTTCCATAGTAGACATATAGTGAAACGCGGTTTTTGCTAAACCAAACGAATAGTAAGTATTCGAAAATCCTTTTTTTGCAATCTACTAAAAGGAGCTTAAACATTAAATAATAATAAGAAGCAATATACAGCATACAGGCGGCATGTTTTATTGAGGAGCAACCATTAGAAAAGATTAAAAATGCGTTAGTAAAATAAATAGCTACTTTTAAAAAATTTTTTCGAGACAACTTAAAGTATAAATAATTCATAAGATAATTGATTTTCCTTCTAATAAAATTCATTAAATTCCAAAGTATTATAAATGAGTAAAGAGTCAACTATCTATACAAGTTATAAATAATAACCTTATACATTACTTTTTTAAAATTTTGTATTCTTGATATTAATGTATATTTAAAGCTCAACTTATCATTAAAAAAACATAAATTCATCAAGTAAAACGTTTGTTAGTATAAAATATAGAAAAAAACATTAAACATACCGCTTTTATTATATAAAAAGTTTTCAACAGAGGCGATATTGCAATATTTTTCTTTAACTTCACCATCCAGTAAGGGCCAGAACATATCGCCCATCTCGCGTTTTAAGTCAGCATTGCACTGACGACCTATAAACAATACTCGTATTACATTAAATGCAAATAAAATTATTTTTTTTATTCAACAAGTAAGAACGAATATTGCAGTCAAAATGTTTATGTTACTTATACGATTGTTTTTATTCTAAAAATTTATGATAAACAAAAAAAACTAAAATAGTTATTATAAAATTAAATTGAAATTTGTGCACATCGAAAAATTTGTTGACACAAGAAATATCAATGCAATATAACTTTCAACTATATCCGTGCCTTTTGTTAAATGTTATCTTTATTCCTCTGATCAAAAAGGTAAAAACGATAAACGATCTTAAAATGCTAACATTCACTATTCATGGTATTAGATAATTACACTCTAGACCTAAACTCCATGCTTCTATTTTGACTATCTTATCTAATCGTCAATGTTGGATATAGGATGAGTTAGGTGTTGAAAACCCTAGAGAAAATTCCTCAAATTATGAAGAATTAAATAACAAACAATAAAGCAATAAGGAATTAGTTAATAAAATTTCTGGACTAAGAAAAACGAAATTTATGGTAAATTTGACCATAGCCATATATATTTCTTACAAAGTTAAAAGTTTTAACGTAATTTTATTTGACCGTTTACTGTTGATTTCCTTCGAATTTACATTTATTGTCTAAATTTATGCGTAAATAAAATACTCTACCTCTAAATAAACTTTTTAAAGCATCCCAATTCATTTTCATGTGAACGTTGAATATTGTGAGATCTCGGCAAATAGTATTTCAAGCAGCGCCGTGTGTTTCGGATATGCAAGTATAGCGCTCAAAACCTCTAGACTATGGCAACGTAAAATATTACAAAAGAAAGAAGCTTCTCGCTGCTTTTAATGAACTTCTAGTTAATTCTCTCCAATCGGACATTGACAAAACTGATTGAATGATTTCGGCGAATGGAGCTTCATTAAAACGCGTTGAGTGAATATATTTTGCCGCAAATTTTTTTGAACCGGATTTTACACTGCGTTTTAGCAGCAAGCGTTTATATATTTACTTAAGCATAAACTTAAGTTTTTAGCTTCATGTAAGACCCACTTCAATCTTTGATCAAAAATGGTAAAACTGTTCCTTTCTGCACAGTTTATTCTTTAACTACTACTTAATTCTTTCACCAAATAAAAGCAGAACCTATTTGAAACGCCATTTTAAGACACATAAAATCCGGATTTAATGCTGCTGTTCAAACGAAAATAACTTAGTTTTTCCATTTACATAAATCAGACGCTCTAGACTTTTAGCTACACTTCAAGTAAAGGAAAATTATTTTGTATTTACTTAAGAGCAAACTTATTGTTCTTTGTACCTTTTAATAATATTATTTTTGAAGTGCCTGAATGCAAATTCCTGAATCAAGTAAAATAGATATTATGATTTTATTTTCACTTCACAGTAGCATTTACTATGATTCCCAATTGCGCGGTCTGGCATTCGATTTCTAACACACGATTTCCTCAGAAACCAGTTTCTTGTTATTTGATAGAGGTTTTCCTTACTATTTTGATGTCAAAATATGTATGAAAACTTTCGTACGCTGCTAAGGTAGGTAATTGGTCTTTGCTTATAATCCGAGTTCTACACGTGCCTGCATTTTCCATTGCGTTTTACTTTAAGCTGGCGCGGTTTCGGATATACTTTATTTAAGTTGATGATTTTATTCTCATTCCACAGTGGCATCATTTGCTATGATTCCCAATTTCGCAGTCTGGAATTCGATTTCTAACACACGATTTCCTCAGAAACCAGTTTCTTGTTATTAGATAGAGCTTTTCCTTACTATTTTATGTCAATATATGTATGAAAACTTTCGTACGCTGCTAAGATAGGTAACCGCGTTTTACTTTTAGCTGGCGCGGTTTCGGATATACTTTATTTGAGTTGATGATTTTATTTTCATTGTACAGTGGCATCATTTGCTATGATTCCCAATTTCGCGGTCTGGAATTCAATTTCTAACATACAATTTTTGGAATATATTATTTCATCAAGACATTTTCGCCAGAAAATTCGCCGCTTTATTTGAACGATATTTTAACTATAGGGGGCTCATCATTTGGCTGCAGAAAAAACCATGAGAAGTGGTTGGTCTTGTTATGACTACGAAAATGAATAAATTGATGCTGAATTCTTAAATGTAAGTCATACAATTAATTTTAATGCATGCACGTTAATTGTTTAATTAAGATCCTACTTTGACTTTTATGTTAAAAATTCTAAATGAAAATAAAAATTCGTTGAATTACCAACAAGCTATTATTTGTAATAGCAAGTTAATGAGGTACATAAGTTTATTTTAAAGTACATGTAAATTCACTAGAGATATAACCAGGTGTAGACCGGTGGGATGGCCGCACCCCCTTAGGTATTTAGGTAATTCTAGGTCCTCCACTTTACACTGATAGGTAGCTTGCTCCCTGAAAATCGATTAAAAAATTGTGTGCATTTCCTCTGTTTTCTTTGATTGATCATTAAATGACCACTTAGAAGACCATTAGGTGACCGGTGGGATGGCCGTACCTCCTTAGGTATTTAGGTAATTCTATATCCTCCACTTTACACGCTTAGGTAGCTTGCTCCCTGAAAATCGATTAAAAAATTCTGTGCATCTCCTCTGTTTTTCTTTGATTGACCAATAAATGACCAGTCAGATGACAAGTAGGTGACCGGCGGGATGGCCGTACATTGTTAATTCTACCACCAATCATATGCCAGTAGCGCGTATGTAGCATTCAGGGGTTGCCGCCCACGCAAATTGCACTCAAGTGCAAATGCGTCGGTGGCACCCCAGAGTGACATACTTTACTACTCAAACATTTAAGGGAAATATTTAATTTAATTCCGTTTTTATTCTTCGTTTCTCATTCCGCAATCCTGTTCTTCCATTAGTCCAGCTGGTAGATCTCAGCTTAATGCCCCTTGTGCATGTCTGATCCCACTTGAATTCAATATTTTCCGCCTTTTCCGTCTGGAACAACCATTTAATTATGAAGTATTCATGTTGGTATAGATACTTCTTTCTCTAGAGTGTTCGGTAATGATTATTGTAATGTTCTTTTGTGGCAACATCCAAAAAACATTTTCATTGGAAAATCCCAACGTACATGAATAAAAGCATGTATGTACATGTACATATCTGTATTACATCGTGCAGCAATGCAGCCTAGGACGGCTTGGATAACACATCAGTCTGACACGATGATATTTTGATCTGGGCAAAACTTACTTGACTGATCAAACTATATTTATCTGTTTGGTGCGCAAAGAAGACAAAAGATCCGCATCTAGCGAATTCGATTCGAGAAAGTTGACATGACCAGACCTACAGTACACCCGTAATTAATGCCCTCATTGCAATCAATAGCAATCAAAAACGGCCTACTTTCTTATTTTCGGCTATTCAATGCCATGCCTTTTTTACTGTGGGACGCACATAAAACGTCTAATGAAACGTACAAGAAAGAACCAGCATAAAAATTATGGACTCGTGCCTAACGTAAGTACCTACTAATATTCAAATTAATATAACAATTGCGTCGCCAGGCCAGAATATGTTTGTCTGTTAATACAGGACTGCTATACATACAGTAGGTAAAAAGGTAGATTACTCCATAGATGATTTGTACGACGTCAATGATGAGTAGAGTGCACACAATTGCTTTTTCAGAGTTCTGCACGTAGCAGTGAACGATAAATACATTTTGAGCATTAGAAATTGATCATTTGCAATGAATTACACGAATCAGATGGAGTTTCGGAGTTGTTTGAGGGCGGGGAATAATAAATTCAAGTGAGATCAGACATGCAGAAGGGGCATTAAGCTGAGATTCACGGGCTGTACAATCAGAACGAAACAATAGGATGGCAGAATAATGAGAAACGAAGAATAAAAACGAAAGAAAATTAAACATCTCCCTCAAATGCTTGAAATTATCCAGTAACCAGTTGTAAGCTATTTTAGCATTTATACCGTTTTTCAACCCATTTTGGCCCTCAAATTGTGCAACATGATCGAGAGGTGTTTTTCGGGAATTCGGGTCCAGAATAGTTACAGACCCCATCAAATTAGCTGTGATTCCCACGGTCGTCGATTTTTCAAAAAATCATAGAAAGTGTGCCTTTTAAACGTTAAAGATAACTAGCAAATGGGGCGCTTCGCTGCCCCATCTGCTAGAGTGTTTATAAACAAATAATATCTTAACCAGTAATTAGTATAAAAATTGAATGATTCTGCAATGGATCGGCGAGCGGTTTTTATATTTTTGTCTGTGACACGAAGCCTTATATATTCTGTTTCATATTATTTTATACGTACATAGATTTTATCATTTTTTCGAATTATAATAGCTGAGCTGAGCTGTCTCGCGTTGCTCGGGCTGAACTTAGGCCTGATACTGTATGGGATTGAGATGTCTCTTGTATTTTTTTATTTTTCGAGACTTTTGATGTTTTTGTATATTTTTTAAAAAAATTGTTGGTAAAAACCATATTGTATTATTTAAATTTTTTAAAACTGTCTTTTATCAACCATTTCTTTCATTAAATCCATATTTTTGACGTTATAGAATGGTTCTGAGAATTCTTTATCCTAAATCATATTTTTGATGTTCTGGGATGTTCTGGAAATTATACCATTAGATGGTTTGGGATGTTTAAAAATTTTGTTTGATCATAACCATATTTTTAACGTTTTGGAATATTAAAAAGCGTTTCTGGTCCAAAACCATACTTTTGATGTTTTTGAAGGTTTAAAATTTTTTTTGGATAAAACCATATTTTTGATGTTTTGGGGTGTTTAAAGATTTTTCTGGTGCACAGCATATTTTTGATGTTTTGGGACACCTATCTTACAGCACAGGATATGTTAAAGCACTTTTACATTATCGACACATCCATGCTTTGAAGCACTTTTGATGTTCTGGGATGTTCTGGAAATTTGTTTAATCAAACCCATATTTTTGATGTTTTGGGATGTTTTGGAAAATTTTTTTCGTCAAAACATATTTTTGATGTTTTAGAATGTTTTGGAAAATTTTTTGGTCAAAACGATTATTTTGATGTTTTGGGATGTTTACAGATTTTTCTGGTGCACACCATATTTTTGGTGTTTTGGGACACCTATCTTACACCACAGGATATGTTAAAGCACTTTTACATTATCGACACATCCATGCTTTAATGCACTTTTGATGATCTGGGATGTTCTGGAAATTTGTTTAATCAAACCCATATTTTTGATTTTTGGGATGTTTTGGAAAATTTTTTCGTCAAAACATATTTTTGATGTTTTAGGATGTTTTGGAAAATTTTTTTGGTCAAAACATATTTTTCATGTTTTAAAAATTTTTTGTTTGTTGTAGCGAAGACTGTCATATATCACGTGATATCTCATATCACTCAGATGTTATAGCTGATGGTATCTCCTATCTTATATCACTGCATGTTATGGCACAGACAGGGTATCTATGTCACACCTGTCTTATAGCATTGCCTATCTCGTAGCACAGGGTATCTTATATCCCATCCTATCTTATAGCATTGCCTATCTTGTAGCACGGGGTATCTTTCATCACGTTCTATCTTATAGCATTGCCTATCTTGTAGCACGAGGTATCTTTCATCACGTTCTATCTTATAGCATTGCCTATCTTGTAGCACGGCGTATCTTATATCACGTCACATCTTATAGAATTGCCTATCCAGTAGCACAGGGTATCTTATATCCCAAGCTATCTTATAGCATTGCCTATCTTGTAGCACGGGGTATCTTGTATCACGTCCTATCTTATAGCATTACCTATCTTGTTGCACGGGTGTCTTTTATCACGTCCTATCTTATAGCATTGCCTATCCTGTAGCACAGGTATCTATCACATCCAATTGTATAGCATTGCTTATCATGTAGCACATGGTATCTTATTTCGTTCTATCTTATAGCCAGGCATGTAGCTGTGGGGGACTGGGGGGTCCGGACCCGCCCGAAATTCAGAAAAAACCATAACCCAAAAATAGTGTAAACCGAGTTTTGCTCCTTTTTTTAAATTTTGCGAAAAATCGGCCATGTCCCAAAAAATGCTATGCTTAAGCATAGGGCTGCCTCCCGCTCCACCCCTGTATAGGGTGACTGGGTGGTGTTGATCAAATTTTAATGTCGCTACGAATCCTTCTTCCGGTAGGCCAACCTCGGGTCAAAACGTCAGCCCACCAAGTATTATGGAGCCGGAGCAACCCCGAACAAACAGACATACAGACAAACAAAATTTCACAATTCACATTTATTGCTCGATTGAATAAAAATTACAGTACATATTGTTTATGGTCATTTGCGAATTGTGCATAGAAGGATCAAGATTTATAGTACCTACCTACATATATAATTCAATTATTACTTTATGTGCATTTTGTGAGTGCTTTCCATTAAGCAACGACTCATTCCATTTTGCTCTGTCTTCTTTTGCCTCGTTCTTCCGTTTATGAGGCAACCCAAGCGGCAAAACCGCGTACAATGTTAAACTTTGCCCTCATTGTAAACAAATGCAAAAAGTTGCATATTAAATTAGCCGCTAGAAGCAAAAACATTTGGATTTGATTTTGAAAGCCGCAGTTTGTCTTGAAAGCCGCATGTTTGCTGCTTTCTTTCGAAAGCCGCATGTTTGCTGCTTTCGATTGCTTCGCATTAAATTTCACGTGTTTTATGATGCTAGATCGTATATTTAAAGTAGCGAATATGGAATCAGCGGTCCCAGAAACCCCAGGGGCCAAATTTTGGAATCAACAGTCAATCTGTGCTTCTGCAAAAAGACAAAAACCTAAATTTTACGCTATGCATAGGGTACCTTTGGGCTCCCGTACCTCAAGAACCAATCCGTGAATTTTCTTCAAATTCTACAGTAAGGTCAGTCATAAGATATTCAATAATTGGTGAAAACTTTTAAAAAATTTATCCGCTCCGATTTGAGATATTTGATAAAATACACTTGTAAATCACGTTTTTCTTTCGGCATCACATCAGTTTACACTGTAGTGTAAAGTGGTTCACACCAGTCAATAGCGCATAAAAAATTGACTAGGGTGGCTTTAAAATTTTACTCTGCCGCAATTGCATAAGCGGCTAGAGGTACCAAAACCTTTTACATAAATCCGTAGTTTGCGGGTTTCAGGAGTCCGATCGAGCCATTTTAATCAAAAAATCGTAATTAGCGCCCGAGAATACCCATTGAGTGAAAAAATGAGTATCACAGAATTATCCAGTAAAAACTTTTTTGCCTCACGCACACACACACACTTACACACAACTCTGAAATTAATATTATAGAAGATTTTTTGACTCAAAAATGTCAAACTTTTGACAGTGTAATCAGATACTTATTCGCTCGCTGTAGTTTGTTCAATTGAATCGAATTATAAGCAGCGACCGAATCCTAGGGGTCCGATGGAGAACACATGGGGGGCTGTTAAAATAATACAAATTGAAATAATCCAGCTTTGCAAAAGCTTACATATATACAGTGTTTCAAAAAAACAAAACCTATATTTGACCTTGTAACTTCCCAACGGCTCGCTCAATTTCAATGCAAATTGTTTTAAACGATAGACAAAAACATTCGTAAGAAACTTGCTAAGTTTCGTATCCGTAGCTTGCTCTGGTCTTGTGCAACGCGCAATTGTGTAAAAGTCGTTTTTTCATTAAATACAATGCGTGTTTAGAAATAAATCATGTGTTTGCAACGTTGTAGCTTTTAATCGAGTAAACATTTTAGAATACGGTCTGCTCTTTTCAAAAGCCTGTTTGTCTAGCTGTTAGCCTGTAGATTTTCGTACTATTTCGCTACTTGGTTCGAGAGTTATTGAGCTTTCGCCGAATGTCATTCCTTAGGTCATTCATAAGCGCAAGCAACTCGCTGCTTATTTTGTCATTGCTGGCTCAATCGCCGAGGGAGTGACATAGCTCTTGAACAACAAACAAAATAAAACTAAAATTTTGAGGCAACTAGCTAGATAAATGAGCTTTCGATTAAAGCAAACCGTATTCTAGAATGTTCATTCGATCTAAAGCTACAACGTCGCAAACACATATTCATTTCTTACGACACATTGCATTTAATGAAAAAAACGACTTTTACCCAAATGCGCGTTGTACAAAGAACAAATAAAGCTGCGAATCATTATAAAGGTTTTTATCTAAAGCAAGTTGCATTCGAATTGAGCGATTCGTTTCGAAGCTACAAGGTCTGATATGGGTTTTGTTTTTTTGAAACACCCTGTATATATAGGTAGGCAGGTACCTACATACACACGTGGGCGTGGGGGGTGGTTTGGGGGGGGGCATGCACCCCCAGAAGTTGAAATACCCCCCCCAGAAATCAAAATACCGCCCCCCCAGAAAATTTTTTTTGCTCTTTCAGCAATTTTTTGATGCCATTGGATAGTGCTTGATGAGAAACGTCGAAAAATGGTGTTCTTTTGCCATATGACCACTTTTAAGACCATTTTTTGACCTTTAAAAATTTTTTCACCCCCCCACCCCCCTAGAAATTTTTTCACCCCTCCCCCACCAGAATTTCGGTGCTGCCCACCTATGCCTACATATGTATATGTAGGTACACACTACGTCCTTACATAAGGTAGACTATCACCTTTAGAATTTGAGTAATGGCGAGCATTGGGATCTGGGTTGTCCCCTGGGATCCAGCATACCCCCAAAATGGATTTTGTTGTGCTAGTTTTGGCGATTTCGCCCCATCAGACCCCCACAGAATTTGAGCAATCAGCAGTGCAATATTATGCCTTTTGCAGCAGCTTACCTATGTACATACCTAACTACACCTATCACAGTAAACATCATTGTTGTTCCAATAAAGTTTATTGCTGTAAGACATTAGCTCTTATTCAATTTACAAAATTGCATTGCACTCATTTACATTGAAGATTTAGTATCACTCATTGTCCGGTTCTTTATCTTCTTGCATTCTGGCTCCTTTCCGACCAGAAATGGATACATAGAGTACATGAAAAAATTTTGCGGGGCGGGGCGGGGCGGGCTTTATCTCTTTCTAGGCGGGGCGGGTCAAAAATTTCGGCCCGCGCAGGGCTCTGGGTAGTACCTATCGAAACAATACCTACTAAAAGTAATAGACTACATTTTATTTTACTAACTTAGTGTATCGATTTTCGATCTATCGATATTGCTTCTTACTGTATGCAGACACATGGTAGAAAATCAGTTTGTTGATACATAGAAAACAACAAACGATTCTACAGTAGGATCAGAATATCATTGGTTTTTCTACGCCACCCGCTTTACACAGATACCCACGCATATGTAGAGATATGTACATTTAAGTAAGCCGATATCTACTAAATTCGAGATACAAATGTACTAGCCTGTTTCATTCATTCGAGAGCTTCTTCAGTAAATTTTTTTGAAGGCTACTGTATGCGTAAGAAGATCGTTTACTGTAATTCGACAGATAAGCTAAGTGAGGGCGAGCGGCTGGTATGCTTCCATTTTTAATACACTAGATAGTCTTTATAAATTCAACTCAGGCATTTAAACAGTGCGGGACATACTACAATTAGTACCTACGCTAAATAAAAATCTAGAGATGGAATCGAATCTGGGTTGCTTCGACTTCAAGCAGACGTTTTACCACTCAGCTATGTGGAAATTCGCTGCGCTTCTTAAAATGTTAGTCTAGTGCATTTGAAGTGTCAATTTAACCCTTAATTTCCTGTGTACTCGATTTTTGGTCGAGTATGCTGGTTTTTCTTGATTTTTTCATTTTAAGTTCATTTTTGTGCCGTGAAACATCATCTATCCTCCTTTTTCCTCGTTTTACACGTTTTCTATGAGTTTCATGAAGTAGAAGGCTTCGGTTATTTAGAAATTCAATATTTTTTGAAATTTTAATGGTAGGCAACCTCTGGGAATGCAGGTTCTTGATAGCGGCTATAAACCTTGTTACTGTATTCTACTGCCCTCAATGCAGCATTATGGTGAGCTACGGAATGCCGACGTATCGATTTTTTCAAATGTGCCCTAGGCTGCCATGTTGGTTTTTTAGTTATAGTTTTTCCTTTTTTCTCAACGGAAAGTGAAAATTGTGAAGGGAAAAATATATTTTTGGAATCAGGAGAACAAGGGCTTTCAAATGTATATACTTTTATCTGATTTTATTTATTCGATCTAAAATCGAGTAGATGGTGAAAATGACTGCTGGAAACACACGGTAAATTAAGGGTTAAGATAAGCTGAATGTGCGACTTTTCTCTGCAAGCAAGCGACTAATCTGTTGGAAGACGAGAATAAATTACACTGCAAAAATTTTATTAAAAAAACCTTCTTTGCCATGCAGCTACAGTGAGCTACAGTAAATAAGCAGGATTTATTGTAGCCTCCAAAAACGTTCACTGTAAAAGCTCGTGGATAAATGAAACAGATTATGCATACATCCATACTTTTGATCTGTTTCATTTATTCGAGAGTTTTTAAGTCCATTTTTTAAAAGGTTTCGGCAGATCAACTCAGTGAGGGAGAGTGGCTAGAATTATTCCATTTTTAATGCACTAATCCACCCATTTAAATTTAATTTAAGCATTTAATCAGTGCTGGGACTTACTACAGTAAGCGCTCTAAATAAAAAGCTATCGGCTGGAATTGAACCCATAGATTGCTTCGACGACAAGCAGACGTTTTACCAGTGAGCTATGCGGGAATTCGTGGCGTTTCTTAACATTTTAGTCTATAATGTTTAAAGGGTCAACTTTGGATAAGCTGAATGCGCGATTATTATCCTTGAGTTGATTGATCTGCTGGAAGACGAGAATAAATTATGTCGCAAAAATGTTATTTAAAACCCCATCTTTACTACGTAGCTACAGTGAGCTCTAGCGACCTACAGTAAATAAGAGAGTAGGGGTTACTGTATAGCATCCGAAAACATGTACTGAAAAAGCTTTCCGGTAAATGAAACAGACTATACATATAAATTTAGATGTCTTTGCATTTTAATAATGTTTTCCGTTGCTACACATGAATCAGTAAAACTTGATTTACTGTACCAAGATATCTAGAGTACATATCGTGGGCGCCATGCCAAAAGGTGATATATCCACTTTTGATCATTTTGGAGATATATGGTGATTTGGCATGCTAGGGGTCTATATTTTGATATGCCAAAAGGCCATATGTCCAAACAAAATATTGCAGTGTTTGTAACCCATGCTATTTTCTGAAGTAAAATTTTTGCCATGCCAAAAGGTGAAACATGGATGTATCATCTTTTTCCATGTTCATTTGTGGTGAATGTTTGCCATTGCATATATTATTGCAAAAGGTTGTATATCCATCTTTTTTTGAATAAAGTTTTGTCTTTAGACTTGGCACTTAATTCTAGCTAATTTATCACCTAAGCCTTACTTATGCAATTTATGATGTTTCCTCACTGAGAGGGCAGGTTTAAAGGGTAGGGAGGGGGCATAAATTGGCACTTACCTGATTCGGAGTCTAATGGAGCAAAATTGCAAAAAAAGCACAAAAAAACTCAATTCTGGAGTCAATCAATTTCTGGGGGTCGGCTAGATTATTGGGGTCCTGAATTCCCACGCCCATGCATGATGGGAGTGGTCAAGTATTCCAACTCTTATTTGATTCCAACAGTTTTGGAGCTGAATAAAGAGTAGATTTTTGAATTTTTCATAATAAAATTCTAGGAGCAAATTTTTAGGCGAGAAATATAAAAAATTATCTGCTTTGCATTCACTATTTTATTTCTAAGAATTTTGGGGTGTTTTGGATAAATAATATTGTTTTTGAGCAAAATCATCCAAAAATATTATTTTTTTAAAATTAAACAATTTTGCTTTGTTCCATAAAATGAGAAAATGCTTTAAAAAGCTATTATTTAAGCAAGGCAGCAATTTCTTGGGGTCATTTGAACATGTTTCAGGAAAGTAATTGATTCTACCGGATTTATCATAATACTTGATCTACAACTATTTAGCCTTATAAGCCATTGCTCAAGTTTTATTAGAAAGTAGATGGCTCGCAAAATTGCTGTTGAACTTATTGATTCCATATCCAGTGATGACGACCTGTTGAGTTCAATTACCATCAAGAGAAAAAAGGTGACCCTCCTTGTTTGCTTCCCTCAGAAGAAGGTGCAAAGGAAAGAATTGAAGCTGATCCAGACTTTGTCCCTTCATCAGCTGAAGAGTCTACAGAATCTCAGACATCAGACAAGGCTGAAGTAAGTGCTCCACTAGCACGCTGGAAGTGTGCAAAGCCAGATAAGTGGAAGATGAACAAACGAAAAGAAAGAAGATCTAAGGGGCTGGACTTTCAGAGTGAAAAAGATGCTAATATACCAGACCGCAAAGTTTTGCCTGCCAGTTGTGCTCATAAAGAAGGCTCAATGTACAAGTGTGGTCTGTTTACTGAACAGGATAGGCAAAGTCGTTTTGAGGCTTACTGGTCAAAGGGAACTGACTACGTTGCAAAGAAGAATTTCTTGTTGCAGTATAGCACGAAAGAAGAAGTGAAGCGTCGAAGAATTGTGGCAGAAAATGCACTGATTCAGAATAGTTTTCTCTAGGGCCTTACCAGCTTGCGAGTCACTCGATTCAGATTTCGATGCAGAGTTTGTTGAGTGACAACCACACATGGGCGTGGGGGTATGCACCCCCAGAAACCAAAATACCCCACCCCCAGAAATCAAAATACCCCCAGAATTCAATTTTTGAAAATTTTTTTCGTTTTTTTCGCAATTTTTTGATGCCAATGGATAGTGCTTGATGAAAAACGTCGAAAAATGGTATTCAAAATACACCCCCTTCAAAAAATCTTGCACCCCCAGAATTTTCTTGCTGCCCACGTATGGTGACAACCACACCTGGGCGTGGGGGGGTTTGGGGGGTATGCACCCCCCAGAAACCAAAATACCCCCAGAAATCAAAATACCCCCCCAGAATTCAATTTTTGAAAATTTTTTTCGTTTTTTTCGCAATTTTTTGATGCCAATGGATAGTGCTTGATGAGAAACGTCGAAAAATGGTATTTTTATCGCCATACCACCATTTTTAAGGCCATTTTTCGACCTTCAAAAAAATCTTGCACCCCCCCCAGAATTTTCTTGCTGCCCACGTATGGTGACAACCTGTGATTACTGCTTTAAAGAGTTAAACCTTGCTCACTTTTAATCTTCTCTGAATAGAGCTTTAAACTTGTAAACTGCTGCAGTGATCATTACTATAATTTGATATTCACCTTATATGTTCCTTTGCAAAAGCATAAAGTTCGCCATTAAACAAGTTAAGCCATTTGCGCAATAGATAAGCACTCAATTGTATACTGTAGATTGTCATGCAAATGGAGCGAAGTGAGGGGACTAGCCGCACCGGCACGGCTGTGCTAATAGCCAATACAAAATTTTTTTAAAATTTTTTTAAATTTTTTAGTTTTTTAAAATTTCAAATAGCTTTCAGCGCCTTTTTCTTCATTGCTACGCTTCCTTCCGTAATTTCAACCCATATTATTCATTTCTGACAAATGTGTGAGTCCTTGAATCGAGCCGTTTAATCGTCCCACCCAACACTCAAATCGAGAGTTGCCTGCAACTTTGCAAGTATGGCTCAGATTTTCACCAAATGTTTTTTGCGCGCTTCAATTTATCATGTTCTACCAGTTTGGCAAACATAGGCGTAGCCAGGATTTTCGCCAGGGGGGATTCAAAAAAAATTTTTTTTCGTCTAAAAAAACGCGTAAAAATGCGCGGGGCCGTTAAATAACGTGTTTTCTGGGCTTTTCACATCATCCTGCACGATTTAAGCTATTAAAAAATTAAATTTTCTCAAAAATTTTTTCATGTTTTTGACGGAAAAAATGCTTTTATGCGCGCGAAGCGCTAATTTTTTGATTTTCCGCCAATAAAATGGTAGAAACTACCAAATAATTGAATAAACCGGCGCGAAGCACTGAATTTTTCGATTTTTCATCGCAAAACAGCATCACGCAACCATATTGCTCACTTTTTGAAAATGTAAAAATTTTCCCCAGGGGGAGGGAATTCCTCCCTTCCCCCCACTGGCTATGCCAGTGTTGGCAAAAACATTTTTGCATTCCTTATTCGTTTTGCTTCTTTTCTAAAAGTACCATAGTCTTAAGTTTATTCAAAGTTCTGAAGTTAAGAAGCATTAAAACACTGTCTTTGGGAAAATTGAGACAAAACCATATTAGAAAAAAATTCCTTTGTCCTTCCGCTCTTATTTTCTTCTTTTCTTTTTCTTTTCGATTCTCCCTCACCAGTGGCGGATCCAGGATTTTCCTAAGGGGGGGGCGGTACCTCTAAGGGAGGGGGGGCGAACCCTGACTTGGGCGGAAAAATTAGCTGTGTAAACCCAAAAATCGCTAAAAGTCACTCAAAAATCCCTAATTTTGCGCACTATTTTGGGCCAAATAGGGGGGGTGGCCGCCCCCCCGCCCCACTAAATCCATCCCTGTCCCTCCACTATATTCAACCAGAATTTTTTTATTCCTTAGTAGTAGAGATCAACCAGGGCCCCGGCCCCGGTCTCTTCTATCCCCAACGATTTTTCAGTATCCCCGGCCCCGGCCGGGGCAAGGTCAAAACATGGTTGGAGCCGGGGAAAAATTTAGTGTAATTTGTATTTTGTACAGAATATGATACCAGTTATTTATCAATGGACAAGGGCTAAAGTTTCTAATATGGTTTGCTCACCGATTCTCCTAAAAATACTTTTTTTCTGATAGATTCGAGGACGCTGAGTTCAGAAAAAACCATTGTGGGGGCTGACAAATATTTGTGGAGATAGAACCGTTTAAACTTTCAAGGAATGTCATTTTCTAAATGTTCTTAGGGCTCTATCTCCACAAATATTCTTTAGCCCCCAGAATGGTTTTTCTGGACTTAGCGTCCTCGAATCTATCGGAGAAAGGTATTTTCTGGAGAATCGGTGGGCAAACCATATTAGACAATTTTGAAAAATTTTTTTTTGGCAAATAGGTACTTGCCTACAACTCACCAAGCTTGCTTATATGAACATCTTAGGCTTAGGCTTAGAAAGTATATTCACATTGGTGCCAGCTGATGGTCTAAACCTGGGACAATTTTTGCCCCAATTGTGACTTAGGCTTAGACCATCTCTGGCACCAATTTGATATGCATGGCAAGTCCGAATCAATAACCACCAGGAATCGTGTACACCCTGCTGAGGCTTAGCTGCATACCCACAAGCATATATGGGCAGCACCGAGATTCTGATGGGGATGTTCACATAATTTTTTTGTATTTTTTTAAGAAAAAAGTTTATTTTGTCATTAATTTTTGATAAAAAAATTTTTATGCAAAAGCCCCCATTTTTAACATATTCCACATAGTTCTCGCCATATCACTATTTGTTATGACCATTTTTGACCTTTGAATAATCTTGCACCCCCAGAATTTTGGTGCTGTAGTCCACCTATGATTACGACTCCCTTGTTTCAACAGATGTACCTAATCCACCAACGAAAACAATATGCATTATTGCACCTCGCAAGAAAATTCCATGAAGCAGAGTTTGCAGATTGAAGCGTACAACTGTCGCATATGAGATAATTGTTTTCTAGCAGCATTTGAGAGATTATGCTCATTTCATAAAGATATAAGGAGAGCACAGATAGGGTCATCAGCGGATGGCTCCTGATACACAGATACCTACGGTTTCTAGTGAAACAAATAACAAATAACAAGATGAGTTGGCTTCTCTAAATACTTCCATCCAATTATGCACAATCCATTTCCACTTCACCTCAGGAAAAAAGCAAAGCGTCACTCCTTTGCTTTAAAAAAATTAAGTTTTAATTTGGAGGGCGGCCCCCGCCCCCCTGGTTACGCCCTTGATCACCATGTTCTCAAACAATTCCTCATTTTCAGTGCAAATATTCAAAATGAAAAATTCTCCATTTTCCGGCTTTTTACTTATTTTTTCCGATTCTAGCGATTTTTCATCCTGAGTAGGAGATAATTTTGACTAAAGACATCAAAATATCCACGATTTTAGATTAATTTTTCGGGATTCTTGAAGACCTTACTCATTTTCCATTTTTGTCAAAAACCCTATTTTTACCGCGTTTTAAGTTGAAATCCTTAATTTGGATGATGAAAAAAGGCGCATAAACATGTTTAAAATTGGCACTCTTGAAGATCTTACACATTCTTTATTTTTGTCAAAACCCTGTTTTTACCCCATTTTAAGTTGAAATCCTTAATTCGGATGATAAAGCAAGGCGCGTAGACATGTTTACAATTTTTAAAAAATATAAACTAAATTTAAAAAAATCCATAAAAGCTTCATTCTTTGAATAATATAACTATTCCAAATAACGTTAGTTCCGCTCATGAACTGGGTGTAGGTATATATTTCTCATAATCTTAATTGTAAGGAACAATTAATTTTACATTTTTTTATTTTCTGATATACATAGCTTTTCTTTTCGTGATAAAGATATTTTAGTTAGGGCCTATACTACTTATGTAAGACCCATGCTTGAGTTTTTGTTTCTGTTTGGAATCCATGTTATGCAAATGATATAAATCGTCTCGAAAATGTTCAGCTAAAATTTTCAAGCGCTTCGCGCCAGATTTATTATTGTTGTATAATTTTGTGTCAAAATTCATTACAAAAAAATTAAACAATTTTTAGCAGGTCAAATGTTAATAAGTCATTTGCATGACCAATAAATACAACATATTTTTTGAAGGTGATTAAGAGCAAGTATAATTTTTTGAATTTTTCTGAAAATTATTTTTCCTCCAATGTCTAGAGCTCGCTGAGAAAAGCTAAAAAACACCGTCATTTTTGCATGTCTACAAGTAGTTGTTAAGATATCTGACTTTACAATTTTAATCCCCATGATTTGGGAAGCCATCCAGCTACTTGCCTGCGCCTAACGTAATGATAGATCATTTAGCTTTTATTTATTAGATGCACTAGGTTTCCATTATTTACCTACTTGTGTTACTATCGTGTATCAATCATGGAAAATGATGGCATTGATGATAGTTATGACGTCATTGTGTACGGAACAGGTAAATTACGATGATTACTCGTTTGGTATCTGTTTATTACATCTGTATCCAGGATTTTATTTTGGGAGGGAAAGAACTTTTAGGGCAAATATTTTGAGAAGCATCAAAAAATAGGCAAAATAAAGGCATGTTTTACCGTATCTCGGCAAGCTCTATATCATGGTTGAGAAATTTTCACAGAAAATTTTGAAAAAGAATCACTTTATTGATGCATACTGAAATAAAATGAAGCTAACGTTTAAATTACCTAACTGATTCCAAATCAGCCAATTTGACAAATAATCTTTTAACTTTTGCCTTTGTGCGCCTAGAAATTTATCACATCCTGCATACATAACCAAATTTGAGCGATTCCGAGCTGACCAGAAGACAGAAACTGTAGATAAACAATTGCCGGAAAAAATAAACATGCTTCGTAAGTTAAACTCAAATTTGAGCAAGCTTGAGCTATTTAGAAGACAAAAGCATATACAGGTTGGCGCTAAAAAAACATCCGAAATATCTGCATCAATAACTTCTGAACTGCTGATGCTACATCTTTACACTTTTTTGCGCTATAGAGAATCGACTGCTCTATAAAAGTGCAAAGTTTAAATTGCTAGGCTTCTATAGCTAGTTCAAAACATGAAGTCTACTGAATCATCTTTTAGCAAAAATCGCCTCAAATTTTACGTATCTGTGAATGTTAGTGAAAGGCACTAAGAACGAATTCTATCATGAAATTAATCTTTCTTATGATTTCTGTTGCTTTTCCTGCGCCTTGCACTGCTGTTTTTGAATCTCAGCGCAAGGATCTCAAGTTCATGAATTTCTTTTATGACCCGATGAAAATTCATGAGGATTTGGCGAATAAATGACTTTCTCTAATGATGTTCCAAGTTCGCTGACTACGCCTTTTTAATGAAACATTGCAAACTTATAGAGAAATAAATTCTCCAGAACACAGTGCTAACATGTAACATTAAGTTTACTGAATGTCATTCTTTTTTGACAAATTTTTAGGATAAGCTGTAAAACAGCAAAACGGAAATCATGGAATGATGATTATATTGCAAAATTAATTTCTATCAATCGATTTTGTTCGCTGTCATGCAGTGGCGGATCTAGGATTTTCCTAAGGGGGGGGGCGGTATCCCAACTTCTCCAGAAACAGTCAAAAATAGGTCCAAAAATTTACCCTTAACGCGCGAAATAGCGTTTTTTTCGGTGTTTTACATTGTATACTTTTACATAAAATCACTTTTGTTGCAATATTTTTTCTTAAAATTCTAAAATTTTCGACAATTTCGTGCAAAAAAATCATTAAATTTCTTTGACTTTAAATCTGGTGCGAAGCGCGAAAAAATTTGTGAAATCAAGGCGGATAGATGTCTAGAAGCATGATTTACTGCTTGATTTCCTTAATTTATAGCATCATCAAAATTCTTAATCGAAAATAGAAGAAAACTATTCAAAAATAGCTGTTTCTGCTGTTAAAATTGTTTTGAAAGCTATATGAACAGACAATGGCTTCCAGGTTGCCTTGAAAGTAAACAAATGTCATTAATAGGTACCATCCAGCGCATAGCGTCGGAAAAATTCGAGAAATAATGGTCACTGACGGCCAAAAATCATTGCAAATTGAATATCCATTCTTTATCTCGCCAATATTTTTGGCCAATGGGGGCCATCCAGTGATCGACCGGTTACCCGGGCCCGGACTGGGCTCGGCCGGTCATAGCAGGCCTGGGCCCAGGCCCGGGTCCGGCTGAAAACCACCGGGCCTCAACCGGGCCTCAAATAATTATCGTGAATATTTTAGACGTTTACTATTTCAGCTGTTGACCATACTTCTTATGAATTTGTTATAGCCTGTGATTCTATTTAAATCCATTTGCCTTACTTCTGCCCACCTGCTCATTATCATATTCTTGTCAACTTTATATGTACATGCATCTTCTATACAACGCTTCAATCAGAGGATTTTGGTTCGGGGGGCATACACAAAAATTTTTTTGTGACTTGACTACTTTTGCTTTGAATGTTGGTAACGTTATGTACCTACTATAAAACTGAGTTTTTCGACCTTTAGTAGTGTAGCCTAGCTAATTTATGGTTTTCTGACAATCAGAAATACAAAAATGTTAATCAGCGCAAAACGCCGAAAATTTTATGAAATTTTTACCGTTTTCATGTCGAATTTACGGTCTTTTAATTGACAAACAGTTCGGAAATCGTAAGTGGTGCAAAGCACCAAGGATTTGAGTAATCTTTTACTGTCCTTTACATTTTGTAGCCTGTGTATACTAATATTCTGTGATTTTTGCCTGATTTAGGCTATTAAACGCAATGCTGAAGCTTTACAAAACAAAAGAACAATAACCAGCAGCGTCATGCACCGGAAAATTTTGACGTTTTAGCTTTAAACACAATTTATACCGCTTAAATCATACAGAACAAACAAATTGATTCCGGCGAACCCTTTTTCCTTTTTGTCCTCCCAAAAATCTCGTTGCACTTGTACAACAAGAGTATACGGCCGGGGGGGGGTCTGCGGTGGCGCGCTCAATTGCTCCCTAGAAAATTTTGTAAAAAAACACTTTAATGTTAAATACTATCGCTAAAATTTTCGCAAAGTCGGCCAAATATCGGTTCTGAATTAAGCCCAAAACACTTAAAATTGTTGAACCTCTACATTGTACAAGATTTCTGAGCTGAAATGCGCTTTTCGACCTCTGCTGAGTATAAAGCGCAGCAAATGGTGCAGCCAATAAGATATAAGAAAGATGTATCAATGACAATTTTGTTCTTATCGTTTTCAGGCCCATTTGTGACCTTCTTATTATAAGATATAATTGAGAAAACAGAAAATGCGCAAAAACACAAGAAAATTTGGTCATTCCTTCCATTTAAAATAGGATTATGTGTCCTGTTCTTGTAAAGAAAGACAAACAAAGCAAAGAATAGACAAACTGGTACACAATCATTTTCACACATTTACTGTTATACTCAACAAGCATGCGCAGTTTCATTCAACGAACAAATAGAGAAATAAATCGCTTAAGTGATGTGAATTGATCGATTATTTTAGCTAATTCAAGCGTTTGAACTCATTGGATCTATATAACAATAAATACAATAAAGACTCGGCACGAGGCGCCGGAAAATTTTGACCTTTTTTGCCTTTTTGAACTCAATTTGCTGTCCTATCCCATACACTACACAATTTCAATTGACGTCAATGTACGCTATAGTTTGAGTTCTAAAATCCAAATAACATATCTTCTATCCCACCATATCATAGTCGCTGTTATGTCTGAATGCATAAATTAAATGCTCAATTTCCTTTAAATATCTACATGAAACCTTGTGCGTTTTCAGACCGTGTTTAGTTGCACGTGCATTTTAATAATGTAATTGTGCGCTATTGTATTAAAAACTTTGTTCTTGCTTGAGTAATGCTACCAAAATCCTTGCTAACTACATAATTTATTTTTAGAAAGATTGAATAATTAACAAAGCTTAGAATTTAAAAATCTTCATGACACAGCAGTAAGCCTTGCGTTTGACAAATAACAAATGTAAAACTGGTCTAAATATGTATCTTATGCATAACATTACATTGGAAGCAAGGCATGTTGTTAGGATATAAGCCCGGCGCGGGCCCGGTACCAAGCCCGGCAGCAAAGCCCGGGCCCGCGCCCGGTTTTTTTGAGCCCGGTCGATCACTGGCCCCTGTAATCGCCCCTGCTGTCGTGCTTTTTATTGCCTTGTCTCATTTTGCATGGAATGGCGATCGATAAGAATTCCGATTCTTGTCAATCCTCGTTCATTCATTTCTCTTTAAAAATTCGAGGTTAAAAAATCAACTTCCCGTGAAATTAATGTTTTAACGTAGCTAAATAAGATGATTCAACAAAACCTTGCATACTTACAGCCAGATTGATTTTGTATAAGTACAAGAGACCGCCAGATCAGGGCTGTTGCAGAACAAAAGTTATTGTCACAGATATGATGGATTTTTTGCGCCACCCTGTATCAACTGCGCCAGAAAATTTTGCGTTTCATAGCTAAAAAGTAGGTTCCCAAAAAACCTGTTTAGCGAGGTTTTAGACGCATTCGGAGGGGGGGGACGTCCGACGTTGATAGAAGCGATCACCCATCCCCTATTACATGTGTGGTATGAGCTGAAGGGTCCATTTGGGCGGGCTGATTCTGAAAATATGCGAGAAAACAGTGGAAAATTAAACAAAATTATCTTTTTATAATGTATTCTCAGCCTAAATAGGGACCAGCCAATCTATGAGAGCCCATAGTTGTACGACTGAAGCTTCGGCTATTGTTCAGGTATGGTTTCATTAGATTGCACACGGGAAATAATAGAGGCAAAGAAATGTTCATACGGACTAAAAATCATCCATTTAGAGCAGGAAACTGCATTATCAAGATTTAAATAAAATGTGAGCTATACATGGAACCATATATACATGTAAGAGGGGTATGGGGGATCCTATACATGCACATAGGGGTTGAGGGGGTATTGCCCCACCCTGAAGGGTCAGTCGGACAGGTACTATCCGGCGATTTTGAGCTGATGGAACGTTTTTGCATCATTTTTGAGGTCAAAAGCAGCAAAGACGTCAAAGTTTTTCCGGCGCTTCGCGCCAGTACTTTTTACTGAAAAAGCGCCCAAAATGATAAATTTTTGCATTTTTTAGTGTTAAAAACGATATAATGCAGTCAAAATGGACTAAATATGCTTTTAAAATGCGATATTACCACGAAAATACGTTCTATAGGCTACTATGCCCATTTTGATCTTTGAAGCAGCTTGTTTCGGATTTTTTCACTGTTTCGGATTTTCGGGATTTCACCTTTCCCCTATGGGGGATCCCCCACCCAAAGTTGGCTGTCCTCCCATCCCCCCAATGCCAGAAAAGTTTTGACCCCTCCCCGTTTTTGGAAAAAATGGACCGTTTTTAGGTTGTTTTTTTACCGTTTTTTGCGAAAATTATAGGTCATTCAGTTCCTTATCTCCTAAAAATCTCCGGAGACCCCCTCCCAAAATTTTGAGCCGTTACATGTATGCATGGAACTGAAGCTAACATGGAATTATGTACAAAAAATTATTAATTTGAACGTAATTTAACAATATCAAGTTGCCTATTCGATAAAAGAGATTGTTTTCATTTTATTTTCAATAATTTTTTTCGGTGTATACGGGTCCCGGCCTCGTAGACCTTGCACATCTCTAGTGTAGCTACGTATTTACTTCGTATGCAGAATAAGTTTGATCTGTATTTGTAATGCTTTGTATCTCCGCTTCTTAAATTATCGATTATTACACACGTATGCTGATCGCTTAATCCATTACTACTCCTTTTTCGGTAATTAGGCTTGCAAGAATCAATTTTGGCTGCTGCTTGCGCTAAAGCTGGACTTTCGGTCTTTCATTTTGATAAGTAATAACACATTTGTTTGTAAACTTTTTTTACTTACATATTTATATCGTAACTTATTTGAATTTAAGTGACTATCATACGTGGGCAGCAAGAAAATTCTGGGGGGGGTGCAAGATTTTTGAAGGTCAAAAAATGGCCTTAAAAATGGTGGTATGGCGATGAAAACATCATTTGTCGACGTTTCTCATCAAGCACTATCCATTGGCATCAAAAAATTGCGAGAAAAACGAAAAAATTTTCAAAAATTGAATTCTGGGGGGTGGGGTATTTTTGATTTCTGGGGTGGGTATTTTGATTTCTGGGGGCTGCATCCCCCCAAACCCCTCCCACGCCCAGGTGTGGTGACTATGTGCTTTTTTGTAAAAAACCACCGAACCATACATGCACATAGGAAGAGGTGAGAGGGGGTATTAATCCCTGAATCCCTGCTGAGTGCTGACGAGTCTTAAAATTAAGTATTGCCTGGTTATTCCGACCCCAATTGGTGTATATTCAAGCTATTTCATCCTAATCTACTCAGTTAACTACTCCTTTAGAATGAATCATAAACTTCACCCCTCACTGGGCACCCGGACCTTGTGCATCTAGGCCCGGAACGTGTATCAAAATTTTCGATTACAAAATGAGAACGACTTGTTTGTTGGAAAATCTAAAATGAGAGCTAAGTTTCGGTGAGAAATTGAGATAAATCCGACCTTTGTACTGTATTTTAAAAGAATTAAAACGGATTATTTGACCGAAATCTCGATACTTGTTCCCAAATTACGAGGCCGGACTTTGGCGGAAAAATGCACAAGATTTAGATACCTAATTTATAAATTTAAATGACTTTAATTCAGATTCGGTACTAACACCATGTGTTGAATTTTTTAAAAGCATTGACTTCATTTCGCGAATATTTCATTTAACAAACTAAATTAACGTCAGGTACATATGTGCACAGTGCGTTGCATATTTGATATATTTGGCCCCAAATCTGGGATTTTCTGACAGGGTAGGGGCGGAATCGCCAAATTATCCCAAAAGTGTCAAAAAAGTCTGAAAAAATCCGTCTATTGTGCTTACAATATCGGACTGTCTGCCGTTTTTTGATTGGCAGAATCATCTATGATCCGAAAAAAGTCAGAAACTTTCGGAGCTTTTCGACGAAAAACCTGCAAATTAGTGCGAAAATGGACACCTAAAAATACTCGATGAATCGTTTTGAGAACTAAGAAAAAATACTATTCTTCTGCATTAAAATAAACTTTTTAGAGCACTAAGAAAAGAAAGTCAGTAAATGTCATCAATGAGTATATACTACTTGGCGCGCAGCGCCGAAAAATTTGAAAAAATTGTCATAAGGAATGGCTGACATAAAAAAATACACAATATTTTCTGTTGCGCCTACAGGCACGTAGCTGTGGGGGGAATAGGGGGGTCGGACTTCCCAAAATTCAGGAAAAACCGGAAAAATAGGACTTTTCACACGTTATTTTGTGCTATTTTAGGCTTGGACACCACTAAATTGGTGTTGGTCCCCCCGAAATAGGAGGGCCAGTTACGTGTCTGTGCGCCTTGACGACAGGGGGGGGGTCCGGCGCCCCCCGCCCCTTCTAAATCCGCGCCTGTTTAACCATTAGATTTTACGTTAAGGTTATTGTGTCCGATAATAGATCTAACATTTTTTTGAGGAAGTTGATGTGCCCAAAATATTTCATTGTAGAAATAAAAAACAACAGCTAGATGTAAAGTATCTAGTTTTTTAAATTGGTTTTTGATGGCAAGAATTTTTTTTGTAAATGTTTCGGAATTATCTCGACTTTTCATTTTAAAGAAGCTTTTACATCACAATTCAATCCAAAATTTCGACAATCTGAATCAGTGTTTGACTAAAAATGACACAAATTAGTTTCTATATTCCTTTAAAATTAATTCCTTCAAAATTACTTCTAAAAGTATTTGCTTGTCCTTTTTATAATTCGACGAGATAATAAACCCGTAATCTAAGTCACTGCCTCGTCTTGACTCTTATATAATTATTAATTATTATTAATTTAATTCAATTCTTATTAATTATTAATTATCTTATTAATTACTTAATTACTCTTAAATCCTTCTCTTGTCTTGACTCTTACTCTTACTCTTAAGTCTTAACTTTTAACTCTTAACTTTTCGTGGCCGTGTTTTTACATGAACAAAGATTTTTGGGAAGACAAAAATCACAAAAAAGGTCCGAAATTCGCAAAAATTTTCGGCGCTTCGCACCGAAATGAGTAATTGTTTGTCTTATATATCTTCAACATGGCAGAATTTGCATTTAGGATGGAAAAATGTCATATTTGTCGGCGCTTCGCGCCGTTTAGAGACAATTTTTAGTAATTTTTGGCGTCAGACACCCAGAAATTAGCTAAAATACACTACCAAAGATCGTAAACCCTCTTTTACCACACTAAAATCGCTACCGTACTATATTATAGTACACAGAAATTTGCATGTACAAAGACTTTTCTGGACCATCTTTGTACGTGTACAAACGGACCTTGTACAAAAAAAGAAACACTGCTCTTGCTTGACCCTACTACTTTCGCTTTTTCACAAAAAGATCATTGCTTATCTATGGTCATTGTCCCATAAAAATTCGAATCACCGCCTATGCATTCACAACATGGAAATAGGGGTGAGTCAAAACTTTTTCTAAATCACCTTTTTGGGCTAAAAAACAATAGGTACGCGTCAAAAATACGTTTTTTGGTGTTTCTGGTGCCCTTTCTTTCTACAATATAAAAATTACAAAAATTTGAATAAATATTAAAAAAAATCGAATAAATTAGACTGAAAATAGTCAAAAAAATAGTAAATAGGGCGAAGCGCCGAAAATTTGATACTGCTGAGCCAAAAAGATAGCTAAAAACACTTAAAACAGTACTGCTTCTGCGATTTTTTTTAAATCAAAAATCCCGGGGGCAGGGACGTATCTCTGGGGGGTTGGAGGGAGGGGGGTTCGGCCCCCTAAAAATTTAGAAAAATCGGAAAAAACAGGATTTTTCAAACGTTATTTTGTGCTATTTTTAGTCTTTTTGGGCTTAGTCCCCCAAAAATTGGTGTTGGTCCCCCCAAAATAGAACGAACAGCTACGTACCTGCGGTGGAGGGGGGGGGGTGAAGAAATCTCCAAGATCATGTACCACCATATCGTGTTCTCCTCACTTGCGTTATTTTGATCGATTACGTAGCAATGCCTACTATGGCCAAAACTGGACTTCATTTAATTTGGACCAGTTGGTGGAATGGGCGATCGAAAAGCAAAATGCGCTAACCGATTCGTCCGATAGCCCAAATTCTTCCCTTTATCCCATTGGCGAGAATGAACGATTGATCAGCTTCCGACCGAGCGACGATTTTAGTAATATCGAATTTGAGTGGCTCATCAGGTACGTGGGGGATGCAGCTGGAAAAATCAGGCACGTAACTGACTCCCCTATTTTGGGGGGGGGACCAACACCAATTTGGGGGGGGGGTAGGAGCCAAAAATAGCACAAAATAACGTGTAAAAAGTCCTATTTTTCCGGTTTTTTCTGAATTTTGTGGGGGGGGGGTTCGGAGCCCCCCCAGTCCACCCCGCAGCTACGTGCCTGGGATAAATCACAAATAAATAAATAAATGAATAACAAATAAATTAAAAATGAATTGTGTGAAATAATGAAATGAAAAATAAGAAAAATTCGGAATGAAAGTCAATAAAATTTAAAAATCGAGATTAAATTTAAATCAAAAATTAAAAATTGGGAATGGACGCGGATGTTTGCATTATGAATTAAAAAAATCTATTAGGTTAAATTGGCCTTGAGAAGTAAATGCAACTGGTAAAATGGCCAAAAATTCAATCTGAAACATCTTCGCTCTTATACTACCGGGATCGTTGCTTGATCCATAAACCTTAAGCATGCGTTCCGCTTCATCCATATAGATTTCTAGCTTCGGATATCCTCTGCTAAGACAGTGGCGGATCCAGGACTTTCCTAAGGGGGGGGGGTTCCCCTATGGGGGGGGGGCGGAATCCTGACTTGGGCGGAAAAATTAGCCGTTTTAACCCGAAAATGGCTAAAAATCGCTCAAAAATCCTTAATTTTGCGCACTATTTTTGGCCAATAGGGGGGGGTGGGGTGGCGGCCGTCCCCCCGCCCCCTCCTAAACCCGCCCCTGTGCTAAGACGAGAAACGGGAAAATATCCTGAAATTCGAAGTTTCTTAACCCGTTGGTTCTTGCAAAATCGGAACGGTGATGGTTCTTCCCTTTTACTAATTATTTCCAGGCCTATTGTGACTGATTTAACCGTTTCTCTCGAATAGTAGTGGACCGTGGCGGATTTTGGATTTCCTTGGAGAAGGCCCAGATTTTATTCAAACTGTGGGGAAAAGTTGAGAGCGTTCATGGGCAGCACCGAAATTCTGGGGTGCAATTCAAAGGTTAAAAAATGGTCTTAAAAATTGTGGTATGGCCAAAAACACAGCATTTCAACGTTTCTCATCGAGCACAATCTATCGGCACCAAAAAATTGGGAAAAACGAAAAAATTTCAAAAATTAAATTCTGGGGGTATTTTGATTCCTAGGTTAGGGGGGGGTTCGGCCTTGTGGGGGGCATACTTCCCAAACTCTCTTCATTTCTGGTACGTAAAAATAAAATTTTCAAGGTTTTTCCTGAAAAATTTTGTCTGAGCCACGCGCTTGTCTTGGATTCGTCGATGTTGTAGGGCAATAACTCTGAACAGCGCTGTGAAAAAACATCAAATCGCAACCCCTTCCATGTTATCCATACGCATAAAGTCCAATAAAATGTAGCTAAATCGTATAATGCGAAGCAAATCGAAATTTAGAATTTTCTTTGAAAAATGGGAATAGAGTGAAATCACCAGAAAAGGAACATCTATCATTTGTCTCATTAACAGTGGCGGATCTAGGATTTTCTTAAGGGGGGGGGCGGTACCCCTAAGGTGGGGGGGGGGCGGAACCCTGACTTGGGCGGAAAAATTAGCCGTTTTAACCCGAAAATCGCTAAAAATCGCTCAAAAATGCTTAATCTTGCGCACTATTTTGGGTCAATGGGGGGGGAGCGCCCCCTAAATCCGCCCCTGCTCATTAACTGTAGGATTTTTGCCGATAGGGGGCGGCCGCATCGTTCCCCGCCCCTCTGAACCCGAACTTGTTGCCATTATCATAAAAATTTAATAATTTATCATTCCTTCACTGTTTTTGGCCTTTGTAACCACGGTCCTAGATTATTACAAATGTCACTGTCACTCCAAGGGCATATAAGCGCAGCCTGGAAATTCTGAGGGGAGGGGTGGAATGAGGAAAAATTTCTAAAGTTCCTTTTTTGGGGTTAAAAAACGACGGATACGGGTTACTTTTTGATCTTAACGACAATGCTGTTCCTTCGTTGACTATAAGAACGCTAAAAACAGTCCAATGTAAATTTAAAGGGGTTCAACAATATATAATCTATCTGGCGCAGAGCGCCGGATAAATGTTTAGTTTTGTACTAAAGGTCCCCAAAATGCCTAAAACCTGAGTTTAATTTGATTTTTGGAAAAGCAAAGATTCTTGATGGGGTGTTGAAAATTTTTTTTGCGTTGTTTTATACCCCGCATCGTACCTTAGCTTGGCGGGGGGGGGGTTGGGTTGTGAGGTTGGCACCCCAAGAAACCAAAATGCCCCCAGAACAGAGGCGGATTTAGGGGAGGGGGCGGGGAAGCGGCCGCCCCCCCCCCCATTGGCCTAAAAATAGTGCGCAAAATAAAGCATTTTTGAGCGATTTTCGGGTTAAAACGGCTAATTTTTCCACCCAAGTCAGGGTTCGCCCCCCCCCCTTAGGGTTACCGCCCCCCCCCCCCCGTAGAAAAATCCTAGATCCGCCACTGCCCCAGAATTAAATTTTTTAAATTTCTTTGTTTTTTTCGCAATTTTTTGGTGCCGATAGATAGTGCTCGATGAGAAACGTTGAAAAATGATGTTTTTTCGCCATACCACAATTTTTAAGGCCATTTTTTGACCTTTGAAAAAGTCTTCCACTCTCCCACCCAGAGCTTCGGTGCCGCTCACCTATGCCCTGCACCCGTAGACCGCGGAATTATCTTCACGGCTGGATATTCACGTTTTTAACAAGTACAGTGGTCGCCATGAAAGATGACGCGCCATCACCCTCAGAATTATAATAGATGGTGCGTCTGCGGCGATCGCGCTACGTCCAGTCATGCGCTATCATCTCTTTTTCTATTCGCTGCGCCATTAACTTCCATCATCCCAGCTAATCTGGCGATGCGGACGGCGCAATTTAGCTATTAATAGCGCCAACAAGGGAGCGACGCACGTGAATGCTGGCGCGCTTCCTTCTTGTTGGTACTATTAATAGCTAAATTGCGCCTGTCTCGTGCATCGCCAGATTAACAGGATGATGGAGGTTAATGGCGCTGAATAGAAAAAGAGATGATGGCGCATGATGGACGTAATGCAGTGGCGTCGCGACGCACCATCCATTATAATTCGAGGTGATGGCGCGTCATCTTTCATGGCGACCACTGTATGCGGAGCGTAATGCGGTGAATTTAATGGGCAACGATTAAAAGTGGGATCTGGTATACAATTTACCCCCAGCGTTTTTTAGCCGATCCATATAAGCTACAGTAACCAAACTTTACAAGGAGATAGCCATAAGCCTATTAAACTTATCTGGCAAAATTGATCAACTTACGGTGTAAACTTACTGCTTTAAAAAAGAGAATAAAATTTATAAAAAAACTTACTTTACTTTACTTTAAACTTATTTTTTTCAAACTTATTTTTTAATGTACGATGTTGATGAAGTTACAAAAAACTGCTTTGTTTGAAACCCACCGAATCGTTTAAAATTTTTAGATGCCGTTATTACGTTGTAAACTGTGAGTGTAAAGCAGTAAGTTTACACCGTAAGTTAATCAATTTTGCCAGATTAGTACAATAGGCTTATATAATATCTCCTTGTAAAGTTTAGTTACTGTAGCTTATACGGATCGGCTAAAAAACGCTGGGGGTATATTGTATACTAGGCCCTAAGAGTGCTTAGTGTAAAAAGAGCGAGTCATTGTCTACCCGTCAAAAGCAACTTTCCGTTTGTTGCTAAAACTATACTTGCATTAACATCTTAATTACTCGCTCCTACTTCGTCGAATAATTATTTTAAAGTGATTCTGGCGAAGGAGATCAGCCCATTGTCGGGGGGTCTTCAACCGAGGAGGTATCGTCGCTCCAAAGTTTAGCCTGGACTAAGCCAAAATTATTGGACCTATCTCGCCGTTTCAGCATCGACATTTGCCCAAAAGTAAGTGCTACCACGTGCTCGCCACGAATGTTTACGTTTTAATATGCTCCGTAGGTTGATAGAGCTTGTTAAGGCTTATAAATTTAACACGTCGGTCGTGCGTGGGCGGAAATAGGACCAACGTGTTAAAGATATAACTCTAACAAGCTCTAGAAGCTTATTAAATCGTAAACATTCGTGGCGAGTAGTGTAAATCGCCTTTGACTGAAATAAAAATTTTGGTTTAATTAATTCCACGCGTTAAACATTTAGCGCTTTTAGTTAATAATTAATTCGTTTATTGATTATTTTTTCGATAACTTATTAATATATTTTTTAAATTCTACAATTTTTAACTTAATTGGTAATTCGATGAGGCGATTTGTCGTTTCATCCTCGTTTACACTTCGCAGGTGCTTTTGAGCCGGGGTCACGCGATCGATAC
This sequence comes from Mermis nigrescens, assembly GCA_036768485.1. NCBI lineage: Eukaryota > Metazoa > Nematoda > Enoplea > Mermithida > Mermithidae > Mermis > Mermis nigrescens. Next base: position 13,770,738 of record JAVLUZ010000154.1, read on the forward strand.
TCTGATCGATTCTCGGGTCTCCAGATACGCCGAATTTAAATTGGTTGATAGAATTTTGACGGTATTCGACGATAAAGTGCTCGAAGTAATTTTTTTCGTAATTTATTAATTAATTAATTAATTAATTATTATTTAATTAATTAATTATTATTCGATTTATTTTATTAATTTATTATTAATTTATAATTTATTCCATTAACTAATATTTTCTTCTTATTTAAGAATCGCATGTAAAATTGAAACAATTATTGAACCGTCGGAAATAAATAATATTTTATAAATAAAAATGTAACGTATTAATGCGGCCAAACGAATTCAAATATTGAATTATTTAATAAGAGATTATTTTTAAAGGGATGTAAAGCAAAGCGTAGGGAATAAAAAGCGGGCTATGTTTTATTTATTTACTTATTACATTATCTATTATTTATTTATTATTTTATTTTTTATTTATTCTGTTCATTTATGCTTCATGTTACAGTAACAACTGTATTGAATTACTGATAAATTAATTAAAAATTTTTCATTAAAAAACGAGATTATAATAAAATAATCTTAATTATTTATAACTTCTTTAATTAAATTCATTATTTAGATAATAAGACGATGAAATTTATAAATTTTGGGCGCAAAATGTTGGATACGCATCTGAAACTGATTTTTTCATGTTTCTGATTTTTTCTCTTTTTCCAGAACGCAAAAACCTGAAATAATTTCGAAGGAAAATGGGAAAATTTGAATAAATTTGGCAAAATATGGTGAAAAATCAGTATATCGCTCGAAGCGCCGAAATTTTAACACTTTCGAGCAAGCAAACGGCTAAAAACGCTCGAAATAGTACCTTTTCACGAAATTTTTTTCAAAAAATGCGAATTTGACGGGGGAGGGGTACTTGCCCACACGTGTAACAGGGATGGGGATGCGGGAATCCCCCACCTCAAAGTCGGAGGTTCCCTCATCCCCCAAGGCCAGAAAATTTTAGACCTCCCCTCCATGCGTGGGCAGCAAGAAAACTCTGGGGGGGGGGCAAGATTTTTAAAGGTCAAAAAATGGTCTTAAAAATGGTGGTATGGCGATGAAACACAATTTTTCGACGTTTCTCATCAAGCACTATCCATTGGCATCAAAAAATTGCGAAAAAATCGAAAAAAATTTTTAAAAATTGAGGGGTTATTTTGGCTGGGGGGTATTTTGATTATGGGGGTATTTTAGTTTATGGGAGTATTTTGGTTTCTGGGGTGGGCATGCATACCCCCGCCAAACCCCCCTACGCCCAGGTGTGCTCCCCTCTGATTTTTATAAATAATTGAATTTCTCGTCGTTTTTCGGTCAAAAATCGGAGGTCTATTCACCCTTCCCTCCTAAGAATGGCCGGGACCAGGGGCGGATTTGTGGCGGGGGGGGGAGGGCCGCCGCCTCACCATTGGCCCAAAATAGTGCGCAAAATTAAGCATTTTTGAGCGATTTTTAGCGATTTTCGGGTTAAAACGGCTAATTTTTCCGCCCAAGTCAGGGTTGCACCTCCCTTAGGGGTACCGCCCCCCTTAGGAAAATCCTAGATCCGCCACTGGCCGGGACCCATCCCCCATAAAAAATTTTCGAGCCGTTACATGTATGGACTTTCTCCTCTCGCAAGATCATGTATGGTCGTTTTCATTATTTCGTTTAGATAACCTGATGCTTTCGTCAAATCATGAACAATTAATTCATCGATGAATAATTAATTAATATGCATTTTTCAAATTTTTAATCACGAAATAATGGTTTATTGTATGCAGATTCCGTGTTCAAAAGCGGAAGTGTTTCAAACTCAGCAGCTCGATATTGTAGAAAAACGCGTTTTGATGAAATTTCTAAGTTTTTGCGCCAATTTTCGCGGACAATCTTCACTTTGGGAAGTTGTAAGCCGCAAAATTAATTATCGCATCGCTTTATCAACTAATTTATTCGTTTAATATTTGGCTGATCAATTGCTCACTATTGTAAAATGACGGAAAAGCCGAAATTTTTTCGTCGCACTAATGACGTCATATTGCTACAGTAAGACGGTCACGGAGTTCTCCATATTCATATCCGAACTTTCCTGCTCTGCTATGTTTGACAGTAGGAGCTACCAGGGGAGGATTTAGGGGGGGGCGAGGGGCGGGGCCGCCCCCCCCCATTTGGCCCAAAATAGTGCGCAAAATTAAGCATTTTTCAGCGATAATTTTCAGCGATTTTCGGCTTAAAACGGCTAATTTTTCCGCCCAAGTCAGGGTTCCGCCCCCCCCCTTAGGGGTACCGCCTCCCCCTTTAGGAAAATCCTAGATCCGCCACTGGGAGCTACTTTTGGCGGGTGAATCACTAAGCAGACGTGCACAGCATTGGAATTGGGGAAGAGGGGGGGAATGAAACTTTAAAGTGCCTTTTTTCGGGTCCAACAAAGAAAGGAAAACAGTTTTTTTTGGCGTTTCTGACGGCGCTCTATCTTTATATAGCATAAAAAGATCAAAAATTTAAAAGAAACCAAAAAGTCTAGAAAATTTTATAAAATGAATTCAAAATATGAGTTTGTGATGCGAAGCGCCGAAAGTTTGACAGTTTTGAGTGAATCGATTGCTAAAAAGGCTGAAAAAACACCTTTTCTAGAGATTTTCAGGAAATTTTCTATAAAATTTACAGAATTTTTTCAAATAATGAAATTCAAAACGTTCTGCTTTTGAATGATATGGTTTTAAGCCAAAAAACGGAATTTTGATATTAACAACTTGTCTTTATGATGTTATGAAATACGCTTAGCTAAAGTTGATGGACTGAAATTTAGGCTCTATTCTCGCCATTTATATCAGGATTAGTAAGTTATAAATTGATTGTAATCCACTATTTTTATTGATTCAATTGACGTCAATTTTTTCTATTCACATCGGCATGGACCAAATTTTGCTTCCGGCCCTGATTTTATCCTAGGGGTAGAGAAGCGACAGATTAAGCAGGGGCGGGTTTAGGGGGCGGCCGCCCTCCCATTGGCCCATTAGTGCGCAAAATTAAGGATTTTTGAGCGATTTTTTAGCGATTTTTGGGCTAGAACGGCTAATTTTCCGCCTAGTCAGGGTTCTGCCCCCTTTAGAGGTACTACCCCCTAGGAAAATCCTGGATCCGCCGCTGCAATTAAGGTAGGGGTAGTGGACCTTTTACGGGAAGGGGCGCGCACTGGGACTTTAATCAAAAGAAGAACATTTATTCGGTGCAAGTATTAAAAAAAACACAGAAGAAGTAGGTAAAAATGCATTGTCCATGTAGACATAATACACAATGTGCATAAAACAAAGTATTTACATAAAGCAACAGATAATGCAGTGGTACCAGGAGCTTAAGGTACAAGGCTCTTACGTTCGCCCCTTAAGAAAAGCACTAAAATCAATTTCCGAAATCATATTTCTGAAAACAATTGGAATATTACAGTCAACTGTACTTTGCGGGAAAACAGTGGCGGATCTAGGATTTTCCTAAGGGGGCAGTACCCCTAGGGGGGGGGGACAACCCTGACTTGGGCGCAAAAATTAGCCGTTTTAACCCAAAAATCGCTCAAAAATGCTTAATTTTGCGCACTATTTTGGGCCGAAAGGAGGGGGCGGCCGTTCCCCCCGTGCCCGCCCTCCCCTAAATCCGCCCCTGCGGGATAATGTTCCAAATTTAAGCCATCCTGTTCGCAAAGTCATGTTTTCTACAATCTAAACGTGATTGTTTGATGAACAGTGTCATTTTATATGCGATCTTTGGTTAAAAGGGCAAAAAAAGCCCCTTAAAATGGCCTAAAACCGAAAAACACCCATCATTGCCAAAAATGGCTTCTGGGTTAGTGCTGCAGCACCCTTTGCAAATTTTTCTGCCCTGATGCCCGGTCATCGCTTTACCCGGGTAAAACCTTAGATATCGTAAGAATGCAAGGAAGGAGGCCCTCTTTTCGTCGGCAGGCGTGTGCTGGAGTGGCGCGCTCGAGCATCCCCTAATTTCATTAGGGAAGTATAAAGACACACAGTCCAAAACAGATCAGGCCCTAAATATTTCCAGTGGCGCATCTAGGATTTTCCTAAGGGAGGGCGGTACCCCTAAGCGGGGGGGGGGGGCGGAACCCTGACTTGGGCGGAAAAATTAGCCGTTTTAACCCAAAAATCGCTCGAAAATGCTTAATTTTGCGCACTATTTTGGGCCAATGGGGGGGGGGGCGCCCCGCCTCCTGAGTCCGCCCCTAAATATTTCTCATTTTTACTACTTTTTTCATGAAAAAATCGTTGTACATGTGCAATGACGGTCCTAGCCATACATGGACAGCATGGGAATTCAGGGGGCTCAGGCCCGAAAATTGTTTAAAAAGTTCCCTTTTTTGGGATATAAAAACGATGGGTACAGGTCAAAAACACTGTTTTTCGACGTTTCAGACAATGCTCGCTCTTTTTAGAAGAATAACGTAAAAGAAATCCGAAAAAATTTGACAAAATTGAGCAAATTGAACAAATTATAGTCGAAAAATGTGCATATGGCGCGAAGCGCCGAAATTTTGCGATTTTTGAGCCAAGAATGAGCTAAAAACGCCTAAAAAGACAAACTTTTTACAGCTTTTACCTACTTTTACAAAAAATTGACAATGCTGGGGGAGGGTCGCAGCCATTCTACAGGGAGTCAGTTGCCATTCCAGGGTCAAACCCCTCGAATTCCCCAGAACACGTCCGGCCTTGAGCTTTTTTCATGCTAATTTATTGGTTTTTTTGCTGCTTAGACTTGTCAAGAACATGAGTGCCAAATTTAAAATTTGAAATAAATCAATGTAAGAAATTAGGTTCATGATTAAGCGTAGCTTTTGCTCTCTGAGGAGTTCGAAAGAAAAATATTTACAGCTTTAGTTTTATTTTTTTTCCAGTTTAAGTTTACTCGGATAATTTAAATAACGCGATAAGATCAAGAGATTTAATGCTAATTTATTGGCTTTTTTGCTGCTTAGACTAGTCAATAACATTAGTGTCAAATTTAGTGCCGGAAATGGATTAATTTAAAAAAAGGTTTATGAATCTAGGCTCATTATGTTGAAGTATGAAAACAATAAGAAAAAATGAAATAACTATTAAAAAAATAATTACGAAATAAAAAAATAAAAAAAGAGAAAACAAAAAAATAAGAATAAAATTGTAATTGCTCGGGTATGTTTATAATGAGATGATTATGTTTAAGAGAGTTTTCTGGCTAATTTATTGGTTTTTTCTTTTGCTTGGACATGTCGAAAAGGTTTTTGTCAAATTTAAAATCTGTTATATACTGATTTAAATGTTAGGATTGTAGTCTGTAAAATTCTTTAATTTGTTCTTAAGGATAAAAGCATTGAGAAAAGTAATTCAAACTGAGGTCAGCACCATACATGCACAGTATGGGATTTCTGGGGGTGAAAACCTAAAGTGCTTGTTTGGGCCTAAAAATGGCCGGTACGCGTTAAAAAACATCGTTTTTTGGCGTTTCTGACGATACTCTGTCCTTCTAGAGCATGGAATCATGAAAAAAATTTCGAAAAAGTCGAATAAATTGACCAATATATCGCTTAAAACATGAATATATGGCGCCAAGCGCCGAAAATTTGGCGATATTGAGCAAATAGATAGCCGAAAACCTTTAAAAAGACACTTTTTCTACCAATTTTCAGGTAAGTTTAGGAAACTTTGAAAAATCGCCAATTCAATTCTGGGGGGGTGAAAAATTTTTTGCGGGGGTGAACCCTCAAACTCCCAATATCATGTATGGTCAGCACTAGTTTTAAAACCTTGTTTCACTACTTTATTGAATACTTGGTTAGCTGGGAATATTCCAGAATACCTAGGATTAGAAGGATTAAAGAGGTATTTCTGGCTATTTTCAATATTTTCAAATTTGGATCTGAATTTTATTGATTTAAATGATATGTTCACGAAAATTCGTCAGGTTTTGTTTCCTAGAATTTAAAAAAATTAATTAAAAATTAAAAATGGAAGCTATTTCAAAATTTGTTTCTTGCTCCCTCTGTCGCAAGCTCGTTGATGGTAATTCTAATGATATATTCATGCGTTTTGATTTTGGGCAATCTAAATATTTAGCAGGATAGTGAGAGTGAGAGAGTGAGGAAGCATAGCGTAGGCAGGAAAGAAAATTCTGGGGAGGGGGTGCAAAGATTTTTCAAAAGTTAAAAAATGGCCCTAAAAATGGTGGTATGGCGTAAAAAACAACATTTTCCGACGTTAATAATCAAGCATTACCCATTGGCATCAAAAATTGCGAAAAAACGAAAAAAATTTTAAAAATTTAATTCTGGGGGGTATTTTGTCTCTCGGGGGCTGCATACCCCAAACCCCTATGCCCAGGTGTGGTGGGAAGTCGTAGCTTTTACGCATTCGTTGTTTTTAAAGTCATGCTATTGCTCCCGTAATTTTCTCTCCTATGCAGATTATAAGGACGCGAAGTTTCGCGTTTTCCTGGATTCGCAGCAACTTTCCAAGAAATTGCAACATTACCTGCTTTTTCCATTAGCTAACGGAGATATGTCAATGACTACTGAAGAGGTATTTTTTATGGCTTAGTGCATTTGAGTAAAAGTACCCTAAATTTTCTCGCCCGCCTGTTGTTAATCTCGTGGAAATGGGATAAAATATTCTCACCTCCTCGAGGGATGAATGCGGACACGTATGTTTCGATCGGCAGGCACGTAGCCGGTCGTCCTATTTGGGGGGACCAGCACAAATTTTATGGGGACTAAGCCCGAAAAGGCCAAAAAATAGCACAAAATAACGTTTAAAAAGTCCTATTTTTCTGAATTGGGGGGATGGGTCGGACCCCTTATTCCCCCAGAGCTACGTGCCTGTTGAATGGGAACAAGGGACGAATATTTGGTCTCCGAAGTGCCAACGAACTACTCAAAAAAGGCTGATGAATTATTTCCATAATTTCAGGAAATCTGAGAAAAGTTGACTCTCTGGGAGTGTCGTATGTGAAAGTCGAGTTTTATTTTGATTGGAGATATCCTATTAAATGCGTATGCGTGCGATTAGCGATTAGGCTTTATTACTATGATTACATTGTTTCGATCGATAGAATTTTATTAAATTTTGCTAAATCGTGGTTACTTCTCGATTCATTATATATGAGAACTCAAGGGCGGATTTAGGGGAAAGGGGGGGGCGGCCGCCCCCACCCCCATTGGCAGTGCGCAAAATTAAGCATTTTTGAGCGATGTTTAGCGATTTTTGGGTTAGAGCGGCTAATTTTTCCGCCCAAGTCGGGGTTCAGATCCGCCACTGTGAGAACCACGCGTAGTATATTTTTGTCATGGGCGCCCTCTGATAGGAATTGATTCACTGAGCTTAAGTCGATTTTTCTCTGACTGACCTAGTGTGATATTGCAGTAAATATGCATGTTGGGTAAAGCAGGAATGTGACAGTTTTCAAAGGAGGAAAGGGCTGGATTAGGGTCAAAAAGGCATAAATCCAAATTTGTTTTGTACTAATGTAAATCATCTGCTTGCCGCGAGTCGACGTGATGTTTACTTAATTTTTTGCTTGAAACACGTGCACGCTGGGGTGGAGGGTATGGGGGTATCTATCCTCATACCGGGACTTTTGAATGGCATACTCCTAAGGCCGATTTGGGACCAAATCAGTTGCTCGAACCACCAAAAAGGCGCCAAACGATGTCTGACAGTATAATTTCAAGCAAAAAATACTCGTTTGTTGAGCACTAGAATGTACAATTCTTTGATTAGGGAGCTTTTCTTCAATTATTTCATGTACGCTTTATGTCACAGATCATTCCATCGCCCTTATTGTTATTCGCTTTCGTGCAACTTTAAGCATAAAAATTTATAAAGAATAAAATACAATGAATTAAATATCCAAATTTGACATTCAGAAGCAAAATTAAGTAATATTTACCCAACATCCACGCCCCCCAGAGAAACTCGATAAACTCCCTCCCAGAACTTTCAACGATGCGCATGTATATACGTGCTTCTACTAATGCGAAGATCATCTCACATCAGAAAAGCAAAGAAATAATTTTATTTTTTTCGAGCTAGCCCTACAGACTGGCCATTAATCCTAGATTGGCGAGCTTTTATAAATCGCATTCGATCCCAGTGTTTACCACGATTTTTTATTATTATTATTTTTATTTTATTTACCACACCATTATTTTTTTGTTTAGCCTGCGCGCCTACCTTCTTCTTTTGCACTAATCTCGTACTCAATGCACTTTAATTAGTAATTTCTTGCTTTTAGAATATGTGATTATGTATGATGATTCATGTCGAATGTTGATTCATAGTTGTATTTCATTGTATATTAATGTTTCTTTTTCTTATTGTGTTCTTTTTTGTGCGACGAAAATAAAATATTTGTATTGTAAATATTGTAAAAAATTGGCGCATAAAAGTTTAGGGGCATTACCCCAGCCTAGAGCTGACAAACAAACACTCTCAGGCGATTTTTAAATAATATTTTAATAAAAATTATCTTCTGTTCTCTTTAGAAGCGAAGTGTTAAAATTTTAGTAAGGATGATAAAACGTTAAGATAAATTTCTGATCTCTTAAAAGCAAAAATGCGGTCTAATTGCTTAAAGAATATTTTACGTAAGCTAATAAAAGAATCAATTAGTTCACATGTATATCTTTGTTTTATGGAATTTTTCAGAGAAGGCGTTGCAAATTTAGTGAAAGTTAGGTCCTAAAGGGTCTCGGGCGCTTAATGCGACTTGCTTCGTACTCAATGGCGATTTCCCAACACAGTTAAAAACAATTTAACGCAACAATTTCTCGAAAATTTTTAAAATTTAAGACAATTTTTCGCAAATAGGTAAATGATTTAATTTTTGAAGCTCAGGAACAAGCTTAAAGACGAGAATGAATATTTTTTCCAGTACTAAGGCGGTGAATTTAGAAAGTTTTTAAAATCCTTTTACCCTTCACCCCGTTTTATACCTTCACGAGCTCGACAAAGTTTGAAATTGGGTTGGTTTTCGTCTAAAGCTTAATCCCCGGTTAAATTAGCTTCATTTGTATTTTATTTTATTATTTTAATTATTTACGAGCGAAAGCTCTATTTTATTCTTACTTTGCTTGATGAGCGAAATTGAAAGTCGTATACTCTACACTTAGGGTTTGACTAGCATCAACGACTTTCTAAATGCGACGGGTCGTTACGGCAATTCGCCCTATCTTTGGACCATGTACGGTAGCGGCGAATTGCCTCAGTGCTTCAGTCGCATGTGCGCCGTTTTCGGCGGCACTTATTGCCTCAGGCGACCCTTGCAAGCCATAGTAGTCGACCAGCAAAAAAGTTAGCCCGCTTTGTCGAACTTGCTTTTCTCTCATTCACATAATTTTTCGGTGTTATTTTGGAGGTTCCAGTAAATTTAGGTCTCGTCATTTCGTTCGATTATTGATTACGCTTGATTCGTCGGTGAATAGTCATGAACATAGGTTGGCGGCACCAAAATTCTGGGAGGGTGTAATATTTTTCAAAGGTTAAAAAATTTCCCTAAAATGGTTGTATGGCAAAAAACGCCATTTTTAATCGTTTCTCATCGGGCACTATCCATAGGCATCTCAAAATTGCAAAAGAGAGCAGAAAATTTTCAGGAATTCAATTATGGGGGGGGGTTGGTTCGTGGGGGCCTACACCCCAAGTTTCCCACGCCGGTATGGTCACGACCTCTAAAAGAAACCCATTGAAGGATTACGTGTCAAAAACCTGCCCCTGGCTTGGATCGCATTCGTTCTACTCTAGCAAGCTTTTTTCATTTATTTTGCAAGCGGTATTTAGAAGTCCGAGTATAATATTGCCAGAGGGAAAGTTAGAGCGCTAAGCTGCATTGTGAAAAAAAAACTTCCGAAAACGCCTCAAGGTGTTCGTTTTTTCGAACAACTTGGATTCTTTTGGTGCTTGAACGGTTCTCGAAAAATTTTTATTCGAAATAATTTTTACATCCGGACAGGGGCGGATTAAGGAGGGGGGCGGGGGGGGCGCCGCCTATGGGGCGTGAGAGTAAAGATGCGAAAAAATTAAGCATTTTCGAGCGATTTTTAGCGATTTTCGGCTTAAAACAGCTAATTTTTTCGCCCGAGTCAGGGGTTCCGCCCCCCCCCCCCCCCCCCCTTAGGGATACCGCCCCCACTTAGGAAAATCCTAGATCCGCCACTGCATCCGGAGAAACTTTGTATGCGTACTTGGCTTCGTTTCTTGACGCGCTATTCGCTTCATTGAAACTTCATGAGACTATTAGCTCAAATAGAAGCTTGCTTAATGATGTTTTTAGTGACCCAATAGCATGGGTGCGCAAAAGGTCAGGCTCGGCAGGGGTGAAATCCTAAAAATCCAAAACAGTAAATATAACGTCCGCAATTTTACCCCCCGTTTATAGATAAAAATGGTCAAAATGGCCTAAAAAAACATTTTTTCGTGGTGACATCGCATTTTAAAAACATTTGTAGTCCGTTTGAACTGCATTATATCGCTTTCAACACTGTATAATGCAAAAATCTATCGATATTTGGCGCTTTTTTGAGTAAAAATCACTTGAAAGTACTAATCTGGCGCAAAGCGCCGTAGAAAATTTTGACGTTTTTTACTGCTTTTGACCTGAAAAATTTTGCGAAAAACGTCCCATGAGCTCAAAATCGCCGGACAGTACCTGTCCGGCTGGGTCTTCAGGGGCTTATAACCCCCGCACCCCTATGTGATGTATGTCCAATAGGATTTTTACGAACGCGTGAGTTTTTGTAAAGTTGCACTATTTTTAAAATACTGAGATAACGAATGAATATTGAATCATGGTGAGTGGCGTACATTTGAATATGCAGGCCCGTATCCAGGATTTTATTTGGGGGAGGCAAAATTTTAAGGCTAGATATCTTGAGAAGCATTAGGAGAGAAGCGAAAATAAAGGCAGTTTCGAGCGTATCTCGGTGAGCACTACATGATGGTGATGAAAGATTTAAATAAAACCTCTAAAATTTTTTTATCATTTGCTGATTTCTCATCACTTCGCCAATTTTCTATTTTTCCCTTTGGTGGACCCATGACAAAAACAAAATCTTTTTTCCATTGGAGGGGGTGGCCCCCGCCGCCCCCGTGAATAGAGCGGCCTTAAGTGCATGGGTGCGTTCCTAACCCAGAGTTTGTCATCCCCCATGCTCACATAGTCAGAAAATTTTGGACGCCCTCCCCCGGTTTTTGAAAAAATTTGCGTTTTTTGGCTGTTCTATGTGTTTTTGCCCGTTGTTGGCCAAAAGTTGGAGGTCATTACTCCCCTCTAAAAATGGCCAAGAATCCCCCCCCGAAGCTTTCAGTCGACATGCATATGGGAATTTGGGGGGGCTGAAAACCTAAAGTGCCTTTTTTGGGCCCAAAAATGGCCGGTACGCGTTAAAAAACATCGTTTTTTGGCGTTTCTGACGACTACTCTATCCCTCATACAGCATGAAATCATAGAAAAAAATTTCGAAAAAAGTCGAATAAATTGACCAATATATCGCTTAAAACATGAATATATGGCGCGGCGCGAAAATTTGGCGATTTTGAGCAAATAGATAGCCAAAACCCCTTAAAAAGACACTTTTTCTACCAATTTTCAGGTAAGTTTAGGAAACTTTTTGAAAAATCGCCAATTCTGGGGGGGGGGGTGAAAAAATTTTTTGCGGGGGTCGAAAAATGATTCTGCGGGGGGTGAAAACCTCCCCCCAAACCCCCCCAAACCCCCCAAGATCATGTATGGTCGTTACATGTATGATGGTGTACCAGACTATCGTTTAGCCACAACAACAAGGCAAAAACCAGAAGCCGTAGGTAACGTGTAATATGAAATCATACGAAAAGAAAATAGCGGGTTTAGGGGCCAAGCTTATTACGATTAAAAGTATTGGTAGGATGGTAGCCGGCCATTTTCAGGAACGGCGGTTGATCATCTTTCATTTTTGGTTGAAAAAAATGACAAAAAAGCAAACAAAGTGGCCTAAGAAGGCAAAAATGCAGGAAGGGTTCGGGGCTAAAAAGTGCTAAATATTCGAGGATAGGAGAGGCGACCGGCTATGGTTAGGCATCCCCATCCCCCGTGTTTTATACGTAGGATTCGATTACGTATTCAGATTAATACAAAATTATCAGTATGAAGCGCAAACATTGCGGCTTTGTTTTAATTCAGCGTCATAAATGGCATTGTGTCCCAAAAGCGAATAAATTGTAACAAAGCGTTTATTTGCGGTCGGTCCAGTCTCAGCGATGTTTTCGCTTCTAGTGAAGCCCAGCCCGCCACTGTTCACTTATCGAGAGGCATTTTGATCACGAATAAATCGATTCTGGAAGACGGCGACAATCACGTGACTTTATTTCCGTGCTATACATTTTGCATGAAAGACATAACGTAGGCTTATGCGTAGGTAAGGTGACGACGTTATTGGCGAAAAAATATGGATAGCTTCAAAGCCGTTAAAACAGTATGCACGATGGTAATAAATTGACAATGACCGGCGCGAAGCGCTGAAAAATTTGAGGAATTATGATATACTCTGGCCAAAAATTATTATGAATTGTATCATCAATTTAATATAATATCATCAACTATGTTAGGATAATAGGGGCGGCTTTTCCCGCACCTGCCCCCATCCCCAAATCCGCCTCTGGGTCCTCCTTAGTCTCCCCCACCTTATTCTTTCTGAATCTGTCTCAGATTCACTCGCTCGCATTGGGCTTTAATTTAGATCTCAAATTATGCAGAATTTTAATAGGTAAGGTTCTTGATTGGAAATACGAAATTTTCGCTCCTGATTTTGATGTCCGTCCATATAACATGCGTAAGGGCGATGTTCAGTACCGGTGTCGTGTCACGCCTTAAAATGTGTTACGGGTATCTTATTGTGCTTAAATAGGGAATAAACAGTGGCGGATCTAGGATTTTCTCAGGGGGGGCGGTACTCCTAAGGGGGGGGGGCGGATTCCTGACTTGGGCGATAAAATTAGCCGTTTTATCCCGGAAATCGCTCAAAAATTGCTTAATTTTTGCGCACTATTTTGGGCCAATGGGAGGGGGTGTGGCCGCCCCCCGCCCCCTAAATCCGCCCCTGGGAATAAAAGGCATTACAACGTGGGATAGGAATAGGATCACTCGTAGGCAGGAGCGGATTTAGGGGGGCGGGGGGGGGGCGGCCGCCCCGGTTATAGACACAGTGCGCAAAATTAAGCATTTTTGAGCGATTTTTAGCGATTTTTCGAGGTTAAAACGGCTAATTTTTCCTTGAAGTCAGGGTTCCCGCCACCCCTTAGGGGTTTCCGCCCCCCTTAGGAAAATCCTAAGATCCGCCACTGCTCGTAGGCGGGTACCTTTATTCAATTGAAAGCAATTTAGAGTTTGAATAATTAAATAAGTACTTAATTAATCAATCAATTAAAAGTTTAATCAATATTAAATTAATTAATTTCGATAAAATTTGTAGAAGTCATTAATTAATGGAAAGTTAATTAGTTCATTAAATCTGATTAAATACTGGGGATTAATTAATTTTGAATAATTAATTTTAAGTTTAATCAATTAATGCTTTATTAGTTGACTAAGGTTAATTCTTTAGGAGAGAGTTGGATTGATTCATTAATTGGTTTTGAATGATTAAGTAATAGTGCTAATTAAAATGACTTAATCAGTTTTAATTAATTAAGGCATTGATTTATTACTTATGAACTATTTAATTATTTGAGATTTATTAATTAACAGCCAGAATAAGTGATTTTCAAATTGACGGAAAATTGATTTTAAAATAAGGAATTTAAACTTAAAAAAAAGATTTATTATTCTTAATAAATTTATTTTTAAATTTTGACCGTTGAAACTCGATTAATAAAAGGGAGTTTAATAAAAAATCAATTAAAAAATATAAAAGATTAATCAAAGCTATTAAAAATTAATTGGTCAGCATTATTTAATCAAGATTAATTAATTAAATGATAATTCGAGTCCGAATTGTACTCACTTGTGATACGCCGTGTTCGTATAGCCAAATAGTACATTTTATCTGCCCGGACATTTTACGGCAAAACCGGACTCTCAATCTACCTTGACTGCTACAGCTGAATATTTTAGGGACACTCTACGGTGCTATACCTGCGCTAACTAGCGTATTATAGCATTGTGAAAGTCTGTTAATTTGCATAGGCGTTAACGTTGTTTTTACTGCGCCTCTTTTTCAGTTTTCCATCACTATTAAAAAGTTTCAATGATGTTTCTAATAGAGTTTTGGACGACTTTCAGCGAAAAATGATAAAATAGGATCAATTTTAAAGGTAAAATCAAAGATAATTTGTGATTCGTGAGTAAAGGAGTCATTTATAATTAGAGCCCGGATTTTTACGTGGAAAAAATATCATTTTACTTGAGGATTACGAAGGAATTTTATCAATACTCACGCATACTGGCAGGCACGTAGCTGACCGTCCTATTTTGGGGGGACCAATACCAATTTTCGGGGACTAAGCCCAAAAAGGACAAAAATGGCACAAAATATCGTTTAAAAAGTCCTCTCTTGTTTATTGGCTATAGGCAGACATGGGCGTGGGGGTTTGGGGGGTATGCACCCCTTTAATAGTAAATTACCCACCCCAGAAATCAAATTTTGAATTTTTTTTTTGCTTTTTCATCGATTTTCTGATGCCATCGGATAGTGCTCGATGAGAAACGTCGAAAAATGGTGTTTTTCGCCATACGACCACTTTTAAGTCCATTTTTTGACCTTTGAAAATTTTTCCATTCCCCTCCCAGAATTTTGGTGCTGCCCACCTATGGCTATAATCAACTTTTATGACTAAATCGCACATTTCGCATTCAATTAGAAGACTATCGAATATTATGAAATATGTTTTATATTGTTTCACAATTATAAAAAATAGTCATCGGTTTTTTGGCAGGACAAGTAGTAAATATCGCTTTAACATGCGCATCAGTGTGGAAAAATATCAAATTACCTGTAAATTTTTCCATTTATCCAGATTACGTGCAAAATGTCAAATTACATAGATTGCCTGGGCATAAAAGTTATCCTATAATGCCAAAACTTCCTTTTCAGATGTTTCTCACCGAATAAATTTCAAATCAATTTAAAAAATTACGCGGATCCACTTAAAAATCTGGGCTTTACCTAAAATTTTATATAATAATATTATATCATTATGTTAGCATAGTCTAGTCATAGATAAGCTGTTGAAGATATAGATAGCTACATTCCATATCGAAAGACATGTAACTATAGGAATTGACAAGGAGAAAAAAAAATTGGCATTTGCTATGAAGGTGCTGTGAATGACGCGAATAACATTAAAAAATCGGTTTGAATCAACGAATAGTCGATGGAGCACGAGCAGTGGCGGATCCAGGATTTTCTCAAGGGGGGCGGTACCCCTAAGGGGGGGGGGGTACCCCTAAGGGGGGGGGTTCTCCTAAGGGGGGGGGGGGGTTGGAACCCTGACTTGGGCGGAAAAATTAGCCGTTCCCGAAAATAGCTAAAAATCGCTCAAAAATGCTTAATTTTGCACAATATTTTGGGCCAATGGGGGGGGGGGCCGCACCCCCCCCCCCTACGCCCCCCTCTAAATCCGCCCCTGAGCACGACTTAACTCAAGCTTTAAGGCTGCTGATTTTTCGTCCTAGAGAATTTTTGCATGTTTAAAAAAAGACGAAAAGGCTGTTTTTAAGTCCACTATGTAGTCATTGAGGACTGCGTTGTGAAACTAACTTAGTGAAATGATTCACTGGGATTCATTGTGTAAATGTTTTGATCAAAAATTTATTACAATTAGATGAAAATTGTAGGATAAGCTTATCGGTGAATGTTTGTTCGTTGTCAATATATTCTCCCATTTGCGAAACTCATAATCGCAATTGGCCAGCACCGAAATTCTGGGGGTGCAAAATTTTTCAAACATCAAAAAATAGATGGTGGTGTGGTAAAAAAACACCATTTTTCAACGTTTCTTATCGAGCACTATCCATTGGCATCAAAAAATTGCCAAAAAAATTTCAAAAACTGAATTCTTGGGGTTGGGGTGCTTTAATTTCTGGGGGGCGCATACCCCCCCCTCAACCCCTTCACACCCACGTTTGCTCATAATCATAGATGATCTTGAGAAGCTTTTTCACATCTTCCTCTACAAGAATTTCCACCCAATTCTGAATTTGCGACTTTTCAAAGATTACTCGTGGGTAAGTTACTGTGTTTCAAGAGTTTTTAATTTTCCGCTTGCTCAATAATGTTATATTTTCGGTGCTTCGCGCCACCTACTCTCTTTTTGACCATATTTTGTTCAATTTATTGAATTTTTCCGATTTTTTTGGGAATTTTTTATTTTTCCATCTTCAAAGAAAGGGCATCGTCAGAAAGGCCGAAAAAAATTTTTTTAAATTTTGAGCCAAATAAGGCTTTTTGAAATTTTGACCCCCACCCGCTAATTCCAACGCTGTGCATGTCTGCTCATAACTCTAGCGAAACTATGGATTCGTCAAATAAATCCTCGTTGCTCATTTTTAATCTGTTTTCTATAGATTTCTTTGCTAAATTTGAATATAGACGGCAGCGAGACAACGGTGAAGATTCTGGAAGTTGGACACTGCGGATTAGCTTGCCCCAAGGGCTTGTGTAAGCTGTCAATTTAGTTTTTATATGGAGTTCGATTACCAGTTGCGGATCTAGGCTTTTTCTTAAGGGGGGGGCGGTACCCAAACTTTTCAAAAACCGCCAAAAATAGGTCAAAAAATCGCTCTTAACGCGCAAAATAGCGTTTTTACGCTTTTTATACGGTCTACTTTCATCTAGAATCACTTTTGACGCGATATTTTTTCGGAAAAATTTGAAATTTTCGACAATTTTGTGCGGAAAAATCATTAAATTTCTGTGACTTCAGCTAAAATCCGGCTGGAAGCGCCGAAAAATTTGCGAAATTTCGACTCAAAAGACATTTAGAAGCTTGATTTACCGCGCGATTTTCTGTATTTGTAGCATCTGACGTCGAACTTTGAAATTTATTCAAAAGTCTTGCTCAAAAATAGAAGAAATCATGCTGAAATATCTATTTATGCCCTTCAAATTGTTTTTAAAGCTATTTTATCAGCAAAAAATGGCTTGCAGACTGCAAGTAAAGTAGATAAGTGTCATTAATAGGTCTAAACCGGCGTGAAGCGCCGGAAAATTTTGAGAAATCATTATCATTGATGGTCAAAAATCATCGCAAATTGCATGCCCGTTCTCTATCTCGCCAAATGTTTTTGGCCGATGGGGGGGGGGGGCGGCCGCCCCTAAATCCGCCCTTGTCGATTACCCATTTATTTATTAACTTATTTATTCATTAAGACATTGTTTATTTATCTCGTCCGAAAATTATTGGAGCCAAATCAGACTTAATGCCGGTCATTGACAAGCTTTATCAATTGGAAGGTAATCTGCAGTCAACTATGCAACATGCATTTTTGCATAGGATAAAGCAATTATTCACCTTCTATCTTACTATCCGATTTTCGTTCTTCAGTTTCTTTCTTTTTTAAATTTATGTATCATTTCCAAAATTTTCCATATCCGTTCGCGAATCTTTTTTATTCGCGCGATGGATCCTTGTTTTCACGGAAATTATGTTTTTTTTGCTAAAATTGAATCATTTTAGCAATTTTTTGATTAGAAGTAGGACTTGTAAAATTGAATTAAATTAGATTATTACACCAAACTATTTTTCCCATTACCGCACCAACAGGCATTTATGTATCTCTGGAGGGAATGGGGTGGTTTCGAACTCCCCAAAAAAACAGAAAAATCCGAAAATTATGACTTTTCGTTATTTTGTGCTATTTTTGGCCTTTTTGAACTTATTCCCCCAAAAAATTAATGTAGGTCTCCCCTCAAAATAGGTGCCTGCTCGTCAAACAGCTAGTGGGCGACTGACTGTAGGACTCGTCTTTGCGCATCTGAGCGGAGATGGGCAGTTTTTCCCAAAATTAGAGGTCGATTCAGTATCCCCTTTGACCCGTCCTTTTGAATCAGGCGGCCTTCCTTTTTTGGACGTGGCATTTACGACAAAAGACATTTTTTATCAAAGAAGGCCGCAAACTGTACCTAAGAGGTTAAAGGCATGTTTTTACCTAGTAAAAGAATCAACTTTTCAGGCAAATGAGATTGGGAAAACACCTAATTTTGGTGGAAGTCCACACCCGTCGCACAATATTTAGCGTCAGGCCCGTATCCAGAGGGGCGGGGAGGGCCTGCTCCCACCAGAATGGTAAACAATTTTTGTTCCTCTCAAACGTCCCCCATAAGGGAAAAATCGAAAACTTGGCGAAGTGCGTCTAAAACACCGCCAAAACAGGTTTTTAGCGTACGTTTGAGCTAGGTAAACTCGAAATTTTCCGGCGCTTCGCACCGCATTTATGTATTGTCTATGTATAGTTTTGTCTTCTGAACCGCTACAAATCGCTCAAATTTGAGTTTTCATTGTTCAGCTATAGCTTTTGCCTTCTAGCTTACTCAAAACAGCTCAAGTTTGACTTATGACATGGGCAGGGGCGGATTTAGGGGGAGCGGGGGTGGGGGCGGCCGCTCCCCGATCGGCCCAAAATAGTGCGCAAAACTTAAGGATTTTTGAGCGATTTTTACTGATTTTCGGGTTAGAACTGCTGATTTTTCCGCCCAAGTCAGAGTTTTGCCCCCCTTTGAAGTACCGCCCCCTCCTTTTAGGAAAATCCTGGATCCGCCACTGTACATGGGATACATGAAATTTTTCCGGCGCTTCGCGCCTTATTTTTCGTTTATATATGTATGTTTTTTGTCGTCAAGCCCGCTCAAATTTGAACTTGACATGCAGAATCAGGCACGTAGCTGGCCCTCTTATTTTGGGGGGGGGGGCAACACCAATTTGGGGGGTGTCTAAGCCAAAAATAGCACAAAATAACGTGTAAAAAGTCCTATTTTTTCGGTTTTTTCAGAATTTTGGGGGGTCCGGACCCCCCAGCCCCCCCCCACAGCTACGTGCCTGTGCAGAATATGTCAATTTTTTCGGCGCTTGGCGCTGAATTATTCACTATATGCATTGTTTTTCTCTGTAAAGCACAATGATTAAGTGCAAAGGCAAGAGATCAGAAATAATTTGTCGATTAAGTGATGATAAATGATGAAAAATCAGCTTAAATGATAAATTTACTGCATATCAATATGGAATGGAGTGAAAATTTTGAAATTTTTTTTAAAATTTTTCTGCACCATCGTGTAGAGCTCGCCGAGATACGCTCAAAACTGCCTTTATTTTCGCTCTATCTCCTAATGATTCTCAACATATCTGGCCTCAACAATTTTTCGCCCGCCCCCGAAATAAAATCCTGGATACGAGCCTGTTTAGCGTATACATAAATTAGCCGTAAGCTGATCGTCGCCTGGTGAAGTTGTTCAGAATTTTATATGCGCTAAAACTATTTTCTTGTCGATATTTTTATTCTTTGCTTATTCTCAAATGTGTTCATTTTCGTTGATTTAGGTCAGAAAGATGCCGTTCTATGGCAGATGTTTTATAATCATAAGGTGCAGTCTACCGTACTCCCTACAAGTTATAGTCCATTCAGCAACCTCGTGCCTACCGGGGGCCCTGATTCTAGTTTACACTACGACTTTGCTACAAAGGAAGTAATACGATGGCACTGTTTACATAGGCTTATTTCTTATATCAAATTATATCATAGGTAGTGCATTAGCGCGTACGTAACGTATAATATACTGGAGTACCTTCAAACTAAGCCCCCTAACCGCATTACCGGGACACATCTGGAAGGTGCGATTTTTTTAAAAAGATGGATAATAAGAAAGATAATGCGCTCTTTTTTTCGTTTACACTCAGTATTGAATTTGTGACAAGCATGTAAATTTTGGCTTAACGTCACAAAATATATATAGCAAATTTTGATGGGTTTTTTGCAGCATGCACACAACCACACCTGGGCGTGGACGGGGGGGGGGTTTGTGGGATATGCACCATCCCCCCGAGAAACCAAAATACCCTCTATAAACCAGAAGACACCCCCCAGAAACCAAATTTTTAATTTTTTTTTGTTTTTTTTCGCAACTTTTTGATGCCAATGGATAGTGCTAGATGAGAAACGTTGAAAATTGTGTTTTTTTGCCCTTTGAAAAATCTTGAACCCCCAGAATTTTCTTGCTGCTCACGTATGCACACAACTGTGTAAATGTCTGATACAATTTATTAGTATAGAATTGAAGGGGCGTGAATTCTCTAGATATACATTTTTTGTTTTTTGAATTGCGCAATAGTTCTTGAGGGAAGTGTAAAAATCAGTGGGTGTAAAGACAGATTTTTGATGAGTTTTTGTCTTCTTGATGTCTGTTAACGACTCCGGTTATGAGTGTTAAGAAATTTTTCCTGATAGAAATATACTATGACTTATGGGTTATTTTCTGCTTGCCATCAAACGTTTTTACTCTGAATACGGAGGTAGTTCTAGGACTTTAAACTTCACACTCTGATGGATGATGTGAAGAAGCAGGTTGTTAAAGATTTCTTCGCCAACTTCTCCGCTTATTAGTCGGGATGAATTGAATGAAATAAAGATGCACGTTCTAAGGGCTACACATCCCATGAAACTGTGATGAAAAACTCAATATTGACTTGCTTAAGGAGGTGTAAAGTTCGAAATCAGGTGTGTAACATCGGGCAAAAAACGGATTTCCTTCCTTTTTTTGATTGGTCAATATGTCAAATATTTTGTGGAACATAAGCTGTCCACGTACGAATGTACTACGATTTAAAGGCTACAAAGTGGCCCAAACCGAATTCCTTCACACTCAATGGGAGTTGGGTTCAGATTTTTAAAGTTTACAATGTGGCGGATGGTATATTTTTGTTTATGTAAATTTTTTTTCTGTTTTAAAAAAATACAATTTTTCCGTTTTTGAGAGTTAATTGTTTCATAAATATTGATCGTAATATCAGAATTACGAATACCATTGTAATCTTCTTAACACTCAGTAGTTGTGTAAAGTTTACGCTGCAAATTAACCTTGAAGCTTATTTTTTAATGATCTTTGTAACGTCAGAATCAGGAATCTGACTGTTAGTTTTCTCCACACTCAGTAGTTGTGTAAAGTTTCCATTATTCATTTATTGTAAATGTGTAAAGTTTACACTTCAAATTTATTTTACTCCCAGAGCGGTGCAAAACGTGAAATTTTTTAAAAATTAATTCCGTAAGGTCAGGATTACGAATCTGACTGTATCTCTTCTTAACACTAAGTAATTATGTAAAGTTTACACTGAAAATTGATTTTAGTTTCGTAGCGTTGCAAAAGCTAAATTTTCTCCCGAAATGTTCTATGTAACGTCAGGATTATGAATCTGTGTATAAGTGTTCTTTACACCCAAAGATTGCGTTTAGTTTATGCTGAAAACATTAGATCTGTTTAAGTAAGGTAAGGTTGTTTTGTTTAAAAACGATAATGCTGATGTTCAGAGCAATATTGTTTTCCGCGTTCTTGGACTGCTGTCATTATTGTGGCATGTCATTCTATGTGTTTGCTGCATGCTAATTAAAAGCAGGGTACTAGCAAAGAAAAATGCTCCGATGGAACCAAAAAGACGGATATACTTGGAATTACGGGTTAATTAGGATGTAAAAGGAGGGGACCTGGAAAAAGCTATCTATGTATACGCCTAAAGTCAAAAAATCTCTTAAAAATCAGACTCTCTCTCAGCAACGCAAAAAATCGAGTATATTCTGCAGACTCTGAAAAAATGTAAAGTTCTTCAAACAATTTGCAATGCTTCACATGAGAGTGCATAAACATAATCTAAATTGTATACTTTTTGTAAACTACTTGCAAGTTGCCATGCTGACTTGCTTCGCATCATGATTGATAGAAAAATAAGTGCAATTTTATTTAGAGGTTTTTATTTTGTTATCATGAGCATTATAGCAAGCAAACCTGGCGTCAATTGGTTAGTGCACACAATCTTAGTGGGCATGCAAGCGTACCTACATGTAGTCTGTTTCACGTAAGCTTACGCGTTTCTCAGTGCTTTAAGCCAACAATTTCTTTGATTGTCTTGAATGCATCGATGTTTGCTGTTTCATTCAATTAGCTTACAAAGTCGTTCTTAGTTCACTTCATCTACTTTCCTATAGCTCCTGCATAGCTAACTTGTGGCTTTTTTAATTGTGTTTTGGTTCTATAGTTTATTTAAATCTGCAGCCGCAGAATATACTCAGATTTTTTTGCGTTGCTCAGAGAAAGTCAGATTTTTTACAGATTTTGCGACTTAGGCATGTACATAGGTAGGTTTTTCCTAGTCCTGTCCTTTTACATCCTTGATAATCCGTAATACCTAGTAGGGATGTGCCGGTTAACCGGAAGCAGAACCGGAAACGACTGGAACCGACCATTTTTTGGAACCGGAACCAATCTTTTTGGAGTCGGTTAACGGATTTTTAAAATTAGAGTTAAAAATCGAACTTCATAAAATTTAGTGAAGACATGAAGCAGCAATTCAACCTATTATTACCCGAAAGTTTACAGACTAAAACTTAGTATTGTTCCGGGTGAATTATATTTTAAGAATAACAGTCGTTCTGTTTTTTCGCCATGTAGCCTGTTTCTGAGAGGGTCGTAAATGATTCCAGTGCAACTGAACAGCTGTTCCGATGGAACGCTTGTAACTGGCGCTGCAAGCAGGGTTGAAATCTAAGGGGCGGAGGGGGCGCCCCCATTTGCCAAAAATATTTGGCGAGATAAAGAATGGATATACAATTTGCAATTATTTTTTGGCCCTCAGTGACCATAGTTTCTCAATTTTTTTCGGCGCTACGCGCCGGATGATACCTATTAATGACATTTATTTACTTTCTTGGCCACCTGGAAGCCATTCTCTATTCATGTAGGTTTTAAAACAATTTTAGCAGCAGAAACAGCGATTTTTGCATAGTTTTCTTCTATTTCCAATTAAAAATTTCGATGTTTCGCATCAAATGCTATAAATACAGTAAATCAAGCTGTAAATCATGCTTCTTGACGTTTTTTGTATTCGGCAAAGATTTTTCCCGATGTGCAAAGACTTTTCGGGACCGTCTTTGTACATGTACGAAGATTTTTGGAGAGACAAATATTACTAAAAAGGTCTAAACTTCGCAGAAATTTACGGCGCTTCGCGTCGGAATGACTGATTGTGTGCTCTATTTATCTTTATAATGGCATAAACTGCATTTCGAAAGAAAAATGTCAAATTTTTAGGCGCTTTGCGCCGTTTAAAGACGATTTTTAGTGATTTTTGCTCTTAGAGACCCATAAATTAGCTGAAATACACTACCAAAAGTCGAACAACTCTGTTTTTACCACACTAAAATCGCTACTGTATCATATTATAGTACCCAAAAATTTGTGTGTACACAATGTACAAATACTTTTGGGGATCATCTTTGTACATGTCAAACGGACCTTGTACAAAAAACTGCTTCGCGCCAGTATTCTGATAAAGTCAAAGAATTTTAGTGATTTTTAGCACAAAATTGTCGAAAATTTTAAAATTTTAAGAAAAATACTGCGTCAAAAGTGATTTAATGTAAAAGTATACATTGTAAAACGCCGAAAAAACGCTGTTTCGCGCGTTAAGGGCAAATTTTTGGACCTATTTTTAACTATTTTAGAAAAGTTGGGATACTGCTCCCTTTGGAAAATCCTAGATTCGCCACTGGCTGCAATATAGGGCTTAGCTATAAACGCGAGAATCGGCAAACTCTTTGACTTATCTATCCATCAGTGCAGTAGATCTTCGTCATGAATTAAGCATTTCGATTTCGTATAAGCCTCTAATTAAGAAACACATAGATAATATTCAGTGATTTATAAGTAAATTGTCAACTAGACGTAAAACTTTTTTGAACGTGCAGTTGCCAGATAGAAACGACTTCCTGAATAGTTTATCTTCCAATTATATGCATCGTCACATGTTCCGCTGAATTCAAGCTATCAAGAGCATACATACTTTAACACAGGAACCGAGAACCGGAACCGGAACCGGAACCGAAATTCTTGTTTTCCAAGAACCGGAACCGGAACCGATTTTTTTGAAAAACCTGGAACCGGAACATCCCTAATACCTAGTACATTCGCCTTTTTTGTTCCAGCGTAGCATTTTTCTTTGCTAGTATACTACTACTCAGGCCCGTATCCACAATTCGGCTGAGGTGGGGGGGGCGGACCCAACATAAATTGGCCTATGTATATCTCGGTAAAATCGTCTGGATAGCTCGTAAAAACAGCTTGTTTCGACGTTTTTGACATGCTCTAAACATTGAGATAATAAAATTCCAACTTATCGAAAAAATTTTTTTCTAACTCAGAGCATTATGAAAAGTGTTGTTTTTTGGCCATGCTTGCACTAAAATTATGGAAAATAGTCAATTCTGTTGCGAAGCTTCGAAAATTTGATGATTGACGGCAAATACATGGAATTTTTCATCTTTCTATGCATTATCTTACCTTTCAAAATTTTTCTCGGCCAAGTGTGTCTGCTTCTTTTAAATACGGCCCTGCTACTACTCTATTTTTATTTAAAATTTTTTATACTCAACTCGAATTATGCTAATAATATCTTAGCTTTCTATGTCTTACAAACGAATGGCCATAGCATAACTTTTTCCTTAATCGATTCGATAGCCGAACCAAAATTTAAAACAACAAAAATAGATTAACATAACGCTATTTGTTGCCTTTAGTGCAGTTGTCCGATGAGAAAGGTTTTGTCTGAAGCTTGGTAATTTTACTAAATTTATTATTTACATTTTTTGGATTTGATTAGAGAATAAAGACTGTTAAGCGATTCGCTGTCATTTCTGAGAAAAATATAGAAAAAATTTCTTGTGTGGTATAATGCAATGAAAAGCCTGAAAAGTAATAATCCAAGTTTATAAGTCATGAAGATTATAGCAATAATGGCGGTTTTCAAAATCGTGGTGACCGTAGGTGGGCAACACCAAAATTCTGGCTGGGGGTGGGCGCAAGATTTTTCAAAGGTTAAAAAAGGTCTTTAAAATGGTGGTATGGTGGAAAAACACGAGTTTTGAACGTTTCTCATCGAACACTATCCATTAGCATTGAAAAATTGTTGAAAAAACAAAAAAATTTCAAAATTTAATTCTCGGGGGTATTTTGGTTTCTAGGGGTATTCAAATTTCTGGTGGAGTGCATACCCCAAATCCCCCACACCCTCGTGTGATGGTGATTGTGATAATAAAAATAAGTAAGAACAGTATAGTATGTTGGTATAATTGACTAACATGCCTACAATTAACAACTTAAGGAAAGCATTAATTAATTGTAAGCTAAAAATAATTTTTATTATCATATTATTACTGGTTGTTATAATTATTGTTAATATTAATTTTTATTATCACTAAGTATTTTTTAATAATGTTGGTGTTGTAATAGTAGCGATTAGTTTTGCTTTCAATGCATGATATGCTATCAACAACAACAACAACAACAACAACTACAACAAATTTTCATGCATAACCTCACATTTTGCAAAATCTGTAAGGACATGGGTGGAGTGGCTGGCCGATCTGCCTCCTTAATGTCTATGCAGGAGTTAATTTTGAAACGGTTATAAAAATCAAATTTTTGGCATTTCTAGTCACGCACACACCCTGGGCGTGGGGGGTATGGGGGGTATGCACCCCCCAGAAACCAAAATACCCCCCCCCCCCCGAAATCAAAATACCCCCCCAGAATTCAATTTTTGAAAATTTTTTTCGTTTTTTTCGCAGTTTTTTGATGCCAATTGATAGTGCTTGATGAGAAACGTCGAAAAATGGTGTTTTTATCGCCATACCACCATTTTTAAGGCCATTTTTCGGCCTTCAAAAAAATCTTGCACCCCCCCCCAGAATTTTCTTGCTGCCCACGTATGGTCACGCACCATCCACTGACAAAATTCGCCAAAAGGCAGAAAATTTCGAAAATTTTGTTCTTGGGTCTTCTGAATTGTAAAGTTCATTAGACTACACACAATATTGAAGTTTTTGGCATTAATTGAATTTTTGGCGTTTTCCGTCTTTCACGCCCCATATATAATCCCAGAAATTTGGTTGTTTCCCACACATACTTCAGTCTATAGATTGTTAGCATTGACAATCAGGGGTAGTCAGCATACGTGGGCAGCAAGAAAATTCTGGCGGGGGAGGGGTGCAAGATTTTTTGAAGGTCAAAAAATGGCCTTGAAAATGGTGGTATGGCGATAAAAACACCATTTTTCGACGTTTCTCATCAAGCACTATCCATTGGCATCAAAAAATTGCGGAAAAAACGAAAAAACTTTTAAAAATTGAATTCTGGGGGGTATTTTGATTTCTGCTGGGGGGTATTTTGGTTTCTGGGGGTGCATACCCTCCAAACCCCCCCCACGCCCAGGTGTGGTGGTCAGCCTTAGGGCGTTTTAAAGGCAAACTGCCTCAAGAATTAATAGAGCGAAAATGCTAAAATAGTGTCAAACTTATTTCAATCCACTGTTTCTAGCGAATTTCAGGGCACTTGTTAAGAAAATTCGATTTTCATCCATTTTTGGCTGTTGTATTGCCCAATTTTTCTTAACAAATTTTTAATCTTCTCTGTCCTGTAGGGTGTGAGCCATACGTGGGCAGCAAGAAAATTCTGGGGGGGGGTGCAAGATTTTTTTGAAGGTCGAAAAATGGCCTTAAAAATGGTGGTATGGCGATAAAAACACCATTTTTCAACGTTTCTCATCAAGCACTATCCATTGGCATCAAAAAATTGCGGAAAAAACGAAAAAAATTTTCAAAAATTGAATTCTGGGGGGGGGGGGTATTTTGATTTCTGGGGGGGTATTTTGGTTTCTGGGGGGTGCATACCCCCAAACCCCCCCACGCCCAGGTGTGGTGTGAGCCCCCTCCCAACAGCCCTTCCCTATGTGCAAGTCATGTTCAAATGTGCATCTGCCTATGCATGTATGCATGTATTCTGACCTGATCATATTTTCTCGACAAATGTTCGCGTCGTTTTCCAGGCCCGCAGTTTATTTGAACAATTTTTTGAAATTTTTCCGTTTTTTCCACCCGCTGCCGAAAATGAAGATCAGGATGATGAGGAAATAAGTGAACCTCAACATAATCCGGGGCCGTCTAATCACAATGCCAAATCAAATGAGGAACATGACAGTGTAAATAATAGTTCTGACGAATCCGATCTCAATGTTCCATCAGATGTGGATGAATGCGTGAAACGGGCTGATTTTCATCACTTGTTGTGATCAGTTTACGACGTTTTGGCGCCAGCAACTTATAAATTATTCCTATTAAATCAGTTTCGAATCAATTTTAAAATAAATTATATATTCAGACAGCAGGTTCTACAAGCTACAAAATAGCATATTGTCCTTTTAAATACGATGAGTATTCATTTGTTTATGGCTGAAAAAGTGTAGAAAATTCAGTGTATTTTTAGATGCATTTAATTACCTAAATTCGGAGATATTCTAAAAGTAATTCATACCATCACATAGAGAATTGAATGGGCTTCCAGAATCTGTTTTATACTTTGATAATAAATGAAATATCAATAATTAATAATAATACAAAGAGTGTGGCGCCAACACGGCGGCGCCAAAACGTTGGCGCCAAAACGTCCCATTCCGTGTTGTGATTCATCAATATTCGTTCTAGATGGTATACTGTAGGTGTGTATGCCTTGTACTTTCTGTGCGTTTTATGTCACTCCTTATTGATCATTTTCATTTAATCTTGCCTCACATGTTGCTTCTTATACGTGAGGAAAACTCACTAATGATCCTACCTACCCATACATACTCACCATAATTGGGCAGCATCGAAATTTTGGGGGTAGGGGTGAAAAAAAATTTTCAAAGGTCAAAACATGGTCTTAAAAGTGGTCGTATGCACACATGGGCGTGGGGGGTCTGGACCCCCCAGAAACCAAAGAACCCCCCAGAAATCAAAAGACCCCCCCAAAAATCAATTTTTAGAAATTGTTTTCGTTTTTTTCGCAATTTTTTGATGCCAATGGATAGTGCTTGATGAAAAACGTCGAAAAATGGTGTTTTTATCGCCATATCACCATTTTTAAGACCATTTTTTGACCTTCAAAAAATCTTGGACCCCCCAGAATTTTCTTGCTGCCCACGTATGGTCGTATGGTGAAGGAAACACCATTTTTTGACGTTTCTCATTGAGCACTATCCAATGGCATCAGAAATTGCTAAAACAGCAAAAATATTCAAAAATTGAATTTCTGGGAGGTATTTTAACTTCTAAGGGTGCATACCCTCCCCAAACTCCCCTCCCATGCCCACGTGTGGTACTCTTCCACTTGTGCAGAACATTAAGCTTGTATTTTTGTTTAAAACCTATTCAAGGAGTTCAAAGTTGTGGAGAGCGTGGCGGTTTATTTTAAATATTTCATTGATAACTAGCATTATGCAAGATAATGAAATATTTCAAATGGATGGACAATTACAATGAAAATAATTCAAACAACTGACAATGTATTACAAATTACAGAAATATGAACCTTGTAGCATGAAAAAAACGCGTTGTTAGGACCTCTGCCCGGTTTCTTTTAACACTGGAATAATCCAAACGCATCTTACATTCATCAATTACTTTTACCAAATATATGAGCCTAGCAGTTTATTTTATTACCTTTCTTCTATTAATTGGCTCTAATGATAACGGATAACAATCGACTTTTTCCAAAAAATGCACAAATCAACCGACTTTTTCAAAATGATGCAGGCAGACAACAACCGACTATTTCAGAAGAATGCAGATAACAACCGAGTTTTTCAAAAGGATGCAGACGACAACCAAGTTTTTCAAAAAGTCACAGATAACAACCGACTTTTTCAAAAAGATGCAGATAACAACCGACTCTTTCAAAATGATGCAGATAACAAACGACTATTTCAGAAGGATGCTGATGAAAACCAACTTTTTCAATGCTGATAACTAGTGATGTAAAAGATCCAGATTTTTACCCAGATCCAGATAAAGATCGGGTTCAGATTTTCTGGTAGATCCAGATCCAGATCAGATAACCAGATCAGAAAATAACCAGATCCAGATCCAGATCGTTTTGCCAGATCAAAATTTAAAAAGATCCAGATACAGATCCAGATCCAGATAAAAATATTCTTTGTGCAGCAATTTGTATTGCTAAAAAGGAGGGCATAAAGCGCCCAAGCCCACATGGATTGTGGGGGTCTTTGAAGGCAGGACTAATATAATATCCCCCCCAGAGAAGTCTGGGGCAGAGTCGAGGAAAATTTTCATTTTAAAGCTTTTACATAAAAATGATATCAGTAAAAATTGTCTAAAACGGAAAAACTCACAAGTTTAGACTTTTACCAATGGGCTTGAAATCGAGGCATGAAAAATGTACAAATTATTACAACAGCTTTAATTGACAACTTTGTAAACAAAACGGCATTAAATATTCACAGGAACGTGAGATGTCTGGAATTTGGCAACATTGTGGTTAAACAGGAGAAACAAATGCTTCTTTTGATCGCTTGTAAGAAAGGAAATGTGTATTATTTCAGAGGGATATCACTGTCAAAAAACAAACGATACATTACCTAACAACACAAAATGCAATACTATGAAGAAACCTGCTTAATTTCAATTCAACAAAGAAAAACGCTGTTAAAATTCATGAAAAATGACAGGTGCACCAATTAAAAACTATACATGTACAGCGCAGCGTAGAAATTCTGGGGGGAGTCAAAATCAAATTTTTTCTCAAACATCAAAAAAGCGATAAAAATGGCCCATGGGCACTAACAACATTAATTTTAGACGTTTCTCGATGTCGCGCATCCGTTGAAACACTTTTTCAACAAAAATTTTTCGAAAAAAATCAAAATTTTCCCACTTTTAGGCAAAAAAAGTCTCAAAAGTCAATTATGATGATAATTCATGTGAAAAAACAACCTTCAATACATTTTTATCATTTAAGTTACTTTTCTGTAGAGCTTCAAAAATTTTTGCTAAAACAAAAAAAATTATGGGGGGTCAGCGGCACTTTTTGGCTATTCTGTGGGGTCAGCACAGATCTGGAGGGTCAAAACCCCCAGCAGACCCCTCTCTCAGCCCCGCGTGCATTGGTATTGTCTCATGAACCCCACCAGTCCCAACAGCCCCACCGTTTTAATAGCCCCACCAAAAATCTCAACAGCCTCACCAGCCCCAACAGCCCCACCGTTCCAACAGCCCCACCAATAATCCCAGCAGCCCCACCAATCCCAACAGACCCACCAATCTCAACAGACCCACCAATCCCAACAGCCCCATCGTTCCAATAGCCCCACCTTCCCAGCAGCCCCACCAGTAATCCCAACAGCCTCACCATTACTGCAATAGCTATTATACGATATAATAAAATCGGGCAATATTAATTTTTTATGAAAGATATTTTTTGACTATTTTCCGAATTCGTATATTTCATAAAGACCATAAACGAGTGTGCAGGTTTATATTTTCAGAATAAGTCTACCTATGAAACTGGTAGACCTGTCAGAATTGAAGCTTCAGCATTTGTGCACAATCCAGGACTTTGCCTCATTCAAGTCATCTCGCAAGATTGGATCCCTGCTCATTATGGTCTACTCTACAATGCCAGAAAGAAATGAAAATTGTTCTAGTGAAAAAAAGGAAAGACAAGTGTTAAAATTAAATGAAAATCAAAACTTTCACGCTAATCCGCTTTAAAATAGCCAGAAAATGTGGATTAGCGCAGTTTTTATGCTATTTTTACATTCATACCAGTTTTGAGGTCAATTTTTGGCTCAAAACTTGTTCTTCAGACCGGTCGTTCTGTGCATCTATGATTATAACAGCGAACAAATTCTGTGGGTCTGGTGGATTAAAGTGACCGAGAAATGTGCTAAAATAGAATTCTGGGGTCTAACATAATTTGGGGGATTTCCAGAATTTCGGGTTGGGGGTTAAACTCGTGTGCTTAGGACAGTTCGACTTTGGAAAGGTAGGACTGCTGGAACGGTGGAATTGCTGAGAATTAGTGGGCTCTTGGGACTGGTGGGACTGGTGGGATTATTGGTGGGGTTGTTAAGACGGTTGGGCTGTTGGAACGGTGGGACTGTTGGGATTGGTAGGGCTGTTGGAATTGGTGAGGCTGTTGGGAGTGGTGTGGCTATTGGGATTATTGGTGGGGCTGTTGGGACGGTGGGGCTGTTGGGACTGGTGGGGCTGTAGGAACGGGTGGGACTGTCGGGATTTTGGTGGGGCTGTTGGGATAATAGGGCTGCTGGAATGGTGGGGCTGTTGGGACTAGTGGGGCTGTTGTCACACAATCCGTGCATGTAAGGTTACAACTAATTAGATAACCTACCTAGAGTAAATCGTAAAACAGAATGAATACCATCGTGCAAAAATAACTTTCTGATCTGTTTAACCAGATATGAGTTGATTAAACAGTTCCAGATCCGGATAAAGATCGGGTTCTGATTTTCTTGCAGATCCAGATTCAGATCAGATAACCAGATCAGAAAATAACCAGATCCAGATCCAGATGATCTGGATCTGGATCTGAATCTGGATTAAAAGATCAGATCCAGATGATCTTTTACATCACTACTGATAACCGACTTTTCCAAAAGGATGCAGATGACAACCGAGTTTTTAAAAATGATGCAGATAACAACTGACTTATTCAAAAAGATACAGATAACAATTGACTTTTTCAAAAGGATGCATATAACAACTGATTTATTCAAGAAGATGCAGATAACAACCAATTTTTGCAAAAAGGCAGATATCAACGACGGAAATCAAAAGTATTAAAGCGAAGATTATTGTAATCCTAAAGTTTTAATCATGTATGTAATTAAAGGCAGGCATGGAATAGCCCTTTTTAGAAGGGTCAGCTAGACAGGTACTGTTCGGCGATTCTGAGCTGATGGAACGTTTTTTGCATCATTTTCGAGGTCGAAAGCAGTAAAAGCGTCAAAATTATTCCAGCGCTTCATGCCAGATTAGTGCTTTCGAGTACTTTTGACCCAAAAAGCGCCTAAAATTGATAAATTTTTGCATTTTCCAGTGTTAAAAGTGATGTAATGCAGTCAAAATGGACTAAAAATGCTTTTAAAATGCAAGGTTACCATGAAAAAATGTTTTATTGCCTATTTTGACCAATTTGATCATTGTAACAGCAAAAAAATTATCAATTTTAAATTTACTGTTTTCAGCTTGTGGACCCACTTAAATTCTAAGGCACGAATACCCGAAAGCAGAGTAAATTTACTCCGGAGTGAGGCTTACTTCGGAGTAGTTGCTCCAGAGTAAATCGCGAAGTAACTTACTCCAAGATTCGGTATACCCGACAGTGGAGTAAGCATGGAGTACTTACTCCGGAGTAAATCGTGGAGTAAAGCATTTACTCCGGATCAAATCATGGAGTAAAATTGCTTCGAAGTGAATTGTATAATATTTTACATAGTTGATGACGCGCATCTGTCTGATTCAATCATTTGATATATCCGTTCACATTGCCATGCTTTTAGCCTGTTTAGAAAAAGGATTATTTAAATAGTTGATTATTTTCATTGAATTAAACCTTGTTTGATAAATTTACTCATCTTCACTCAATAAAATTTCAACATGGATGATAAGAAAAAACGTGACACAAACTTTTCAACAGCAGAAACCGAATTTTTAGTCGAGTGTATCATCGAAAATGAGAAAACGGATGTATCCACATCTTTAGCCAAGAAAAAATGATGGAAGATGATTGAACAAATGTTCAGGGAAAATTCGGACTGTGACGATCGAACCGTCGCTAAATTGGAAATAATATGGAAAGATTTGAATAGGGTAAACAAATTCGCTCAACGCAAACCTTCATATAGAAAAATAGCATCGTCAGAATTATTTTGAAAAATTGTATTTTTTACGGCTGGCCATCGTTTTTAAGCATTAAAAAAGCATTTTACAAACACTTCTAGAGTGAACCAACATAATTTTATACTTATCACAGAGAATAACAGCGTTCAATCAGACGATTCCTCTTCACATTTCCTTGTGCTTTTCTTGCTTCTTCAATAATTTCATTATCGTTGATTTCTTCGAAAGTTATAGGAATGTTATCACTATTTTCTTCAAAAAATATACAGCCAATCAGCAAAACCACCTTATGCTTGCATTAAAATGATTGCTACTCCATAAATTACTCCTGCCATGAGCAAGAGTAGGTTCATGGAGTAAATTTACTCCGGAGTAGCGCTACTCCACCTTCAGGTATACCGAAAAATTTTACTCTATGATTTACTCCACGATTTACTCCGGAGTAAGAGATACTCCACCTTCGGGTATTCGGGCTTAAGAACGGCTATTCCGTGCCTGCCTCTAAATACATACATTATTAAAACCTTAGTATTGCAATAATCTTTCCTTCAAGACTATTGATTTCCATCATCAATATCTGCATCTTTAAAAAGTTTGTTGTTCTCTGCATCCTTTTGGAAAAGTCGGTTGTTATCTGCATCTTTTTGAAAAAGTTGGTTTTTATCTGTTATTGTTAGAGCCAATTTATAGAAGAAAGGTAATAAATCAAACTGCTGGGTTCGTAAATTTGATGAAAATAATTGATAAAAGTAAGAAGCGTTTGAAATATTTCAGCATTAACTGAAACTGGGCAGAGGTCCTAACGCGTTTTTTATACTACCACGTTTATATTTTTGAAATAATACATAGTCAGTTGTTCGAAATTTTTCACTGTTATCGTGAATCTATTTAAAATATTTCATTGCTATCTTGTATTATGGTAGTTATCAATGAAATATTTTGAATGAACCGCCTCGCTTTTCGTACCAAATGGCCTTGAGAAGCGAGACAGTGCAAAGATAGAACTTCATTGCTCGCATGAGCATTGTATATGACATTTGGCTTGTAACCATACCTGGGCGTGGGGAGGGGTTTTGGGGAGTATGCTTCCTACAAGAAACCAATATACCCCCCAGAAATCAAAATAACCCCCCCCCCAGATTTCAATTTTTAAAAATTTTTTTCGTTTTTTCCACAAGTTTTTGATTCAATGGATAGTAGTAGTAATGGCCGGGACCGTGGACCGCAACGCTGTAGGATAGCCTATCTTATAACATAGGCGAAGATGTTAAAATCTGCTCCCTGAGGTAAGCTGATGGAGCAACGTTATACATCATTCAGGATGGGGAGGGGTGTGTGTAAGGGGGCCCCCACCGCGTCGCCTGTTATAGCATGGTCTGTCTTGCAGCGTTGTTCCTCAGGTTGCCTTTTCAATCTAAGGGTATCAGCTGGTGTGCCAAAAAATGCTAAAATGGCATAAAACAGGCACGTGGCTGGCCGTCTTATTTTGGGGGACCACCACTGATTTGGGAGGACTATGCCCAAAAATAGCACAAAATAACATTTAAAAAGTCCGATTTTTCTGAATTTTTTTGGGGGGGTCAGGCAGGACCCCCCATTCCCCCAGATCTACATGCCTATTTAAAAATAATGTAGATTTAAAAATAATACATGTCTTGTTGTTGCTTAATTATTTACTGTACAAAGAAAGCACGTACACAACAAGTCACCAATAAATAAGTGTTTGCTTTATCTGTCGGTAATTCAGTAGTAATGATTCGCGAAAAGTTGCTAAAATTACAGTAAAAAACGAAAGAGTCAGCCATACAGATCAGCGAATACATCCAATATGCTAAACCACTGCAAATGTGATCTGTTTCGCATGCTTCCTACGCAAAATTGAAATACGACATGACAAATCGTTGCAGGCTGACGTAAAATAATAAGAAATTCGCAGTTATTACACCATATCTAATGTTTTTTATTTATTCTGTGCATCTCATCCGCTTGGCATGGCGGCTTTAGGGGTCAGCCTTCAGTCTCCAAAATAGGCATAAATTGACAGTCATTGCAGCAAAAAATTATAATTTTGATTAATTCCCAGGAACTTTTTTATTTGGGTCCCCTCCCATAGGTGTTCATCTTGTCTCCTCGAACTGCCGTTTAAAAACAATTATTGATATTTTTTGTAAAGTAGTGAGAAATTTTTGCCAAGTTGTGAAAAATTTTTGTGAAGTGGCATAACATTTTTGTCACGTGGAAATTTTTTGTCATATGAAAATTTTTTGTCAAGTTGTGAAATATTTTTGTCAAATTGTGAAAACTTCTCGTCAAGTTGTGAAATAATTTTGTCAAGTTGTGAAATTTTGTTGTCAAGGTGTGAAATATTTTTGTAATTTTGCAAAATATTTTCGTAAAATTTTTGAGTTTTCCTGAAAGTATGCGATTTTACGAGTTTTTTGCTAAAATAAAAGGAATTCATCAAGCAGACAAGAAAGGAAAAAGTAAAGGAAATATAGATGAAAAATATGAGTTTTAAGCACTCAATACTGTTGTCTCAGCTTGATCAAAAGCTGCTCACACCTTAAAAAATTAAAATTGCTTCAATTCTGCACCATGAATGCAGGTT
This sequence comes from Mermis nigrescens, assembly GCA_036768485.1. Taxonomy (NCBI): domain Eukaryota; kingdom Metazoa; phylum Nematoda; class Enoplea; order Mermithida; family Mermithidae; genus Mermis; species Mermis nigrescens. The sequence continues at coordinate 13,806,301 of JAVLUZ010000154.1, forward strand.
TAGTGCATCCATGACCCCAGCTGGTATGACGGGGACGTATGAATGTTGCGAAATTATTGACCGCAAATTTCAATTAAAATACACATAACTCACCGAAAAATTCCTATAAGTGCAAACAATTTCTCAGAAAGTATTAATATGTATGTTTTCCTATCCTTTCTTTTAGGGGCTAGGCACCATGAGGTAAAAATTGCCTTAAAAATGATGGTATGGCGAAAAAACTTAATTTTTTAACGTTTTTCATCGAGGTTTCTCATTCTCAATATTCGCATCAGACATAAATTAAACGGGGGCGAGGTAAAAATTGGGCAGTTTAAAGTCGATGGGATTTATTGGAAATGCAATCTACAAATTCAACGCTTGCTACTATCACGGTTGTACAAAATGTAATATTGTAAATATAAAACAGCGGACGTTCGAGGAAGCATATCAGGCCACTGTAGATAGACATAAACCATTAGAAAATTTGGGTTATACAGTTGTAGAAAAATGGGATTGTGAATTGAAGCGAGAGCTTGAACAAAATGTAAATATGAAACGTTTTTTCGGTTCTGTAAATTTTGTTACTCAGTTATCACCGAGTCAAGCATTTTACGGTGGTCGTACAAACACTGTAAAGTTGTATCACGAATGTAAAGAAGGCGAAAAAATTTCATATACAGATGTATGTAGTTTGAATCATTGGGTATGTAAGACGGGCGAATTTCCATTAAAGCACCCTGTAATTATCAATGAAAATTTTGCTTCGTTGTATGATAAACTGTATAATGGTATTATTAAATGTACAGTCATTCCCCCTCGGGGTTTGTACCACCCAGTCCTAACATTTCGACACAACGGCAAATTATTATTCCCCCTCTGCCGGACCTATGTTTTAGAAAAGCAGGACGTGTTTGAGCATTCATCACAGGCGCCTGGGTTTCCCTAGAACTGTACAAAGTGATCGAGAAAGGCTACAATGTAACAAAAATCCACAAAGTTTGGCACTATACAGAAATCGAAAAATACCACCCAAGGACTAAAGAGGGCGGGCTTTTCGCAGAATATATAAAGATGGTCTTACGATTGAAGCAGCAGGCGGATGGATAGCCAAAAGGATGTACAACGGAAGCGTATGCAATACGAAGAAATTGAGGGTATGTGAATACAGAGCCGCCTTATGTCTACAAAGAATCGACATAGGACGGGTGTATTTGCCTTCGAGATTTACCTAGGTACGTAGGTACTTAAGTCTACGCTTAGTGCTGGTCCCGATCGCGCGGCTCTGATGGCTTTTGATCTTTGGACCCTTACAGACCTTACGGCTTCGATCCCCTCAGCCCTAATATTGCTGGCCGCTTTTACGTCGGGTGATCTCAGCAGCTACGCCCTAAGACCTAAGGCTACCTACCTAGTCTCGGTATTGCCGCGGAGGTCAGTTGACCTATCTCAAGCTCAAGTTGCTATTTAACTTCTTTTCAATCAGTGCCTGATTCGAAATGTTTTGGTTCCTAATTAGTGTAGCACGCTGAACACTGAAAACAACAACAACGAGCTCTATGCTGATCAATCATCCTTAAAGATTAGATAATAATTTTGATCAATTTTTGGCTTGAGAGATAAATTATGATTTTCGAATAAAATAAACTATCATACGGAATTTACCTATCAGTCCACTAACTGGGAAGAAATCCTCGACGTAGGGATGGTGGCCGACCTAACCCTTGGTATAACCAAAACCACTGGGTAGGTTTTCTATATTTTTATTCGACGCAGAATACATGGCCTATAGCCGGACAACAAATTACGCAAAAGAAAAACGATAATGTACAGTCAAATAACCGGCCAACCAAAAAACCAAAAGCCAGACTCTAAACTACATTACATTCACTGGCCTCAAGGGCCATTACAGTAAATTAAAGAACGATCAATTTAACATAATACTGAATCACTTTTATCTCAGATCGAAAGTTCTCGATTCACGTAAGCGGTATGCATTAAACAATTACTATTATCATACACTTAGCTCTATGCTACCGGACAAGTATCTAAATGTTTTTTATTATTGAAAATTTGGGGAAATAATGGGAAGACCGAAGGCATAGCCCACAGTGCACTATCATAGATAGCTACTAGTATTGGCTATGTTATGGCTATCGCGAACTGCTAAGGCAGGTTCGCCTACACGTGTAACTCTCGCAGTTACACTCCCCCACGTATAGAAAAAAAATTTGATACGAAGTGGAGAATTTTTTCGGGGTACCAACAACGGCACTAGCGTTGGCGACGCTCTACAACTGGACTCTCTGGCATTCGCAATGCCTCAACTCTGGCGTCCGCAATGCCTCATCCTGAGTGAACGTGAAAAACGAAAATAAAAAGAACAAAAAAATAACAAATATCGATAACCGGTAATGGTCAATGCATGACCTCGTTCGCACTCTGGAAAACTCGAGCAACACTCACAATGGCGCTAGGGATAACTATATTGTTGCCCGAGTAATGATGAACTCCGGTCTTGGACAGCATTGCATAATATTCGATTATGCTGCCCAAGTAGCCTCCTTCAGTCCCCGGGTAATGAGAAAAATTTTGAATTGAAAAATTTTGTAGATTAGGTGTAAATTAACCCCTTGTCCGTTAAAGAGTTAAGGTACCATAATAGTAACACCGCTAATTGAGCACAAGAAAATTTAAGACACGGAATGATAAGGCAAAATTATGCTGAGCAAAAAATTAAAGTCACTGACAAATTAAAACACGAGGTAAAACGAGAAAAAATGGCAAATTATGCGAGATAACGGGGAAAAATACGAGCACCGTCAAAGAAAAAATTTTACAGCAAGAGAAAAATGACAAGAGAAAAAATACACAAGGAATAAACGATACACAAATTCCTGGAATCCACATCAGGACGAAAAACGAAAAATTTGACAAAAAGCTGCTGGTCAAAGTCGATGCCGTCGCAGAGTTCCAAAAGTTCAGTACGTCAAACTTTGTAAATTAATATTGATCGCGGTAAATGGCCTTCGAGCCATACAATTTTCTGCGATGTCATTGTCGTTGAAAATATTCCTGATCCAATTCCGGTTCGCGACGCGTATTCGAACGCTCACAATATTGATATGGCAATTGCCTACGCCCGTACATATGCTGGCGTAAGCGGCAATGTGGATCGACGGGTCGATCATTGTCCTCAAAATCGTCGTCGTCCTCGTAGTCGTCCGCGTAACGACGCGGTATGGGTGGCATCGGAGTAAATAATTGCTCCGGCGTAAAACCGTAAGATTGTTGGTGAGAAGGTTCGTGTGGACGCTGTTGTTGTTGAGTAACAGGCCACGGTTTGGGCAAAAGTGGACCTGGTTGAGGTTGTGGCTGATAGCCCCCGGTGGCTGGTTGACTTTGTTCCAACGGTGAACAATACAACTGGTCCCATTGTTGACGTTGACGGGATTGTGACCGGCCCCAATGAGTTCCGCGGTTTGACTGTGGCGGACAGCGATATACATAAGGCTGCTGCTGTCGCGAGCGCGACAGATGACCAGCATTGGCCTGAGAATACGCCTCGGAACGCTCACGCGATTCCATGAATTGCTGCTGTTGCCGCGGTTGGGTCTGCGGTCTTGTGTGTTGCTGTACATGCGGTTTTACTTGTGTCTGTTGCTGTGCTTGTGATTGTGAACGGTGGTGCATTTGCGCATAGTGCTGCCGGGATGACTGTGGGTCTTGTTGCCTCGATCCCCTTTGGCCTAAATGCGCTTTTAACTTAGCTGCAACTTCAGCTTGAACGAGTCGTCTGACTCGTTGTTTTTCCAAATTCTTTAACCGACGCAAAGTATGCTCGGATTTTGTATCGTAAAAACGATTCAATTTAGCCTTGTGTTCATCTTCTGACATGTGACAAACTTCTGAAGTCTCGGCAAGAGAACCGGCGGCGCGTAACTTTGTCGCACGCCGTGGCATTTCCGTAGCCAAATTCTCACGATCACGCTGCTCGATCGTCATGCATGTTCTACGCATCGCAATTTGCGCTTCCAAAGAAAGATCGACTTTGGGCATATCAAGGCTTGCTGCGGATCCGCTCGGGTCCTGCGAGGATGCCTGTTGCCTTTCTTTACGAATTTTTTCTAATTCGCCTTGTATTCGATGTTTGAGGTAAAATACGGATTTTTGCTGACCTCTGAAACGATCGAATTGAACAGGAACTCTGAGTGGCGGGTCGGTAGCTAACCGAATTTGCCTAATCATGTGGTGTAAAATATGAGGACTTTCAATTCGTGCTGTTAAGTCTGGGAATTCTGGAAAAGCCTCACGTGGAGATGGCATGTAAACTTCGCCAAGAAACGCTACGCGTAACATGCGACACAACTGTTCCGCCATGCGCCAACCTATTCCGGCATTGCCGTAGGCGTATGCGAAGAAGTGGAATTTCCTGTCTAAGAATTCCAACAGCGCTGTAGCGCGCATGACGTCTATTGAAGAAAAGATCGTCATGTGTCGATACTCCGACTCATATAATGACTGAAATTCTCGGAAAGTATCAAAAATATCGACCATCTGGCGTGTCAATATTAAAATTGGCACTAGGTGATCCGGCGCTGGTGACATTCTATGCGGATTTAGATCCGGACAAATCTGATGTGTAACGCCGTCAATCACCTCGCTCGGTGCGTCAAGGTGTGGGTGTACGACCAAATACTCAAGCGGAACCTCATATAACATCATTCCGCTTGTGATAAAAAACTGTATGCGCACAAAGTATTGGTCAGGATAAAATAATCGGTTAAAGATACTCATTTCGCTTATGAACCGAGGTGCGGGCTCACGATCAGCATCAGCCAAAGGCTGTGCAAGTGTAGACCACACTAATGGACGCGAGGGCAAATCAGTCGAATTCGCGTACTGCAAATGAATTGTGTACACTCGATCGAAGTACACTTGAGCAGCTTCGACCAACTGATCGTACAACCGCGATCCTGCGACCTCACCCAAATAGGAACGTAAATTGTGCAAAACGACTGGCGCGACCATACAAGGTGGTTCGTGCGTCATATTTTCCATCATGGTGAAAAAATGCTGTATGTAGCGCGAGCAATTTTGGACTCTAGCGCTTTCATTCGCGGACATCTGGTCACGAATAGCTTGAACGTGCGCAGGTATTGCGACTTCCATATTTGATGGTTGGCTTTGCATAGCCTGTGGTTGCAAATTTGCCACGGTACTAGACACACCCGTCATGGCCATAGGAGCCGTGAAACGAGTATCCGGTGCCGACGTACCTTGTGGCACGGACTGAGTCGTGACTTGCGTGTATAATGCTACTTGTGGTACTTTGTGTGCAGCTAGGGTACGTTGTGGTTGTGGCGAAAACCAATAATATCAGTCATGATGACATCAGGGTCAGCTTGCTGCTCTGCCCCAACCGGCTGAGGAGTCGGCAAAGGTCCGAGCACACTGATACCCAAGGGTGCTTGTTGAACCGCCGCAAGTGATTGCGAGACAATCGGTTGCGAAACGGTAACAATCCCTTTTCGAGCCATTGCTCCGCGTGTTACACGCGGTGGCAACACGTTAGCCTGTCTTTCTGCCTCAGCGTCAGATAACGCCATCACTAAACGTTTGGGAGATAAATCATTGTCTTCAGTGGAGATCGATGGTTCTACACCAAGCATAGGCGAATCGTAGGGAATATCGGTTTGCGAAGAAAACACAGAAGCTGGTGTACTCGAGCTGGTTGGTTTTGACTTAGGTTCCATGTCAGGCGCATTTACCGGGCCCAAAACTGTGTCGGCAACAGTTTGCGAAGCCTGCACTTGTAAGTCAGGATTGTCAAACACGTTAGCGTGAGCCAACACTTCCGTTACTGAGGCAATGGTGGTGGCTGCCGCTATAGCTACTTGCGGTTGCGGAGCCGGGCAATCAAAGTCCTCAGCTAGGATTAACTCTTCGCCATTTGAATCAACTTCAGTGTCAACAGCTGCGCTGGTCGACTGCCCTTGTGGTGGCTTGCTAGTCGACAATGGTATGCGTACTTTGGCTTTCGGGCCACTAGCCTTAATGTATAACTCATCGCCTACGAAAGAAACCGACATGGGCTTTCTATTGTCAGTAATGCGATTATCTTGCGAGCACCCTTCTATCAATATAAAAACATTGATAGTTATGAGGGCGTCCATCGCTAGATAATGCTGCATGTCCCGAGTTAAGGGTAAGCTCCATGCCTGTCCGAAGTTACCAGGCGCATTCGGATCAATATACATGTCAAAAAAGAATTCTGCCAAGCGCTTTAATGAGTGCGATTGCGCTTTAATGCGTAAACGACAAGTAAATGTTCTCGCCAATGGCTGAATGTCAATAAAATTTGCAATAAATGGATCTTTCCAGTGCAGTTTATTGCGAATTTCTGCATCCAGAATTGCCACAATTTCCTCGAAGGTTGGCCCGTAGACATGGAAATACGCAAGTCGATCTTGCGTCGGATCGTAACAAACCATATATACGTTAGGTAAGCGTGTTTCAAGCAACTGGTGAAGCCCAAACGGAGGTTGCGGGAACTTTGCTAGATCCCAACAGAACACATGGCCATTTGCGCTCGCAACTTGGACGTAGCGTACAAATGGGCCATGGAGGTCCTGGTAAGTGGGACATAGTTGCTGAAAACGCAAGTCCCAGGTCTTATAATGCCTGCCTTTTCTGTCATTCACAAATTCAGAGTCGTAGCCTAGAAATAAAGTGCCATTTGTCATATTCGATGGTTGAATTAACGCCAAAATGGCGTCAAACAACTTCTGATTGTTGGAGACTATGACGGTGGGTAGAAGTCTATTCTTTGGTACGCGAGGGGTTACCAAAGGACATCTACCAAGCCGATTCTCCCACCAGAGTTGTTGGTCGTTTATATGCTTAGTATGATTTTTAATTTTATGTGTTGCTTTATGCTTTATCCATTTTGCAGTAAGTGATTCTAGACCGCCAACACGACTATTATCGTTTTGCGGCAGCGGGTCTGGTACGACCAAGCCCCGCTCCAAAGCCATACTGGTCAACGCCAAACGAAACTCATCTAGGGACGCGGGATCACGCCCCTCAAATTTGCATCGGCGACCAGCTGCTTCCAACAATGCCTCCTTGCTAGGGGTACCTTGTGCAGCCATGGGTCTGCAAAAGGAAAAACATTAGATAATGGTACGGCATGTGCTGTTTTAGAACCATTTAATAAACGTACAGGCGCGCAGTCCTTAGCTTTTTGTTCCCTGCCCGGTAAATCCTCAAAACTTATGACAACTGCCGGGGCAAGAGGGCGATGTGGTAACTTTACCAACACAAAATCGCCAGGGACGTACGCGTGTTTTTCCACAATTAAGTCAGAATAAGGTAATTTAGGTTCAGGCAAAAGTCTATTCCTGTGAACGTGATGAATGATGAGAGGGTTATAGACATATGCGATTTTCGCAGTTTCAGGCGTAGGTAAGTCAATAATTCGGTATGGACCAACACGCTTGGGTGATAGTTTACCGATTTCGGGTTGAATGACTGAGGTATTATTGAGGTAGACTATATCCGAGAGATTAAAATTTGTGTGTGTTACGGACTTGTCATATTGCGATTTTTGCTGCTTACGCGCTTGAGATAAATTTTGAGACGCGATTTCATGCAGATCCTGCAAAGTCAGCTTTAAATCAATGACGTATTTTTCCGCAACAGATGGTAAATTCGGATTTATCACGAAGTCATTTATAAGTAAGGTGTCGAGAGGAAATGCTGGTTCACGACCATAAAGCATTTCAAAAGGAGATATATTAGTTGATGATTGTGGAGTCGCGCGGTATGCAAATAATGCGAAGGGTAAAAATTGTTCCCAATCATACTGTGATCGCGCACTCAGCTTAGACAAACCATCAATCAATGTACGATTATAACGTTCCACCAACCCATCACACTGGGGGTGATATGGGGTTGTAAATATTTTTTGAACGTTTAATAGTTTACAAACTTCCGAAATTAGGGTAGATGTAAAATTTGACCCCTGATCTGTCAAAAATTTCTTGGGGACTCCATAACGTGGTATAATTTCTCTTAGTAATAAATTTGCAATAGTTGTTGCTTTTATGTCAGAAACAGCAAAAGCTTCCACGTATTTTGTAAAATAATCCATAAAAACTACTATTTGGTCATTTCCGGAGGGGATCGCGGCATATGCAAGCAATCGCACGCAATGAGTTCAAAGGGCGCAGATACTTTGATTGGTTGCAACGGAACGGATGTGGAATTTAATGCGACCTTACGTTGTAAGCACACATCACAATTCCTACACCACGCGATCACATCATTTTCCATGCGCGGCCACCAATAACGCATTTGTATGGCGGGCAAGATTTTGCGCGATGAAAAATGAGCTCCGAAAATAGAGTCATGAAATTCCGTTAATATGAAGCGACGCAAAGATTTGGGTATGACAATTTGATGAACGACAGTTGGTGAACGCTTAGGTTGAAAATGACGAAAAAGTACATCGTTTACGAGAAAAAATTCGTCACGATATTTTTTCGTTGTTAAGTCATTCAATGCGATGCGAATTTTATGCAATTCGTCATCTGCACGTTGCTCAGCGAGTAAATGCGCAGGTGTTAGCATTTCAGCTTTTTCTGCATCGGTAAGTAACAAGCGTTCGCGAAATGTAGGTGGTTTAGAATTAATAGGATTGGTTTGCGCAGTAGGATTATTATTTTGTGCGTTTGGATGATTAATTGGCGCAGTAGGCGCATTATCGCACGATCGGTCAGGTGGAACCGATTCATCATCTGACTCAGAATCTTCGGATTCTAAATTTGCGATGTTAACGATATTTTTGCGCTCTACTTTATATTTGCGTTCTGCATGATCATATTTAGGGTGACGTGAAAGAAGATCAGCTGCGCAGTTATATGCACCAGGAACGTAAACGATATCATATTCGTATTCCTGTAATTTGAGACCCCAACGGCGTAATCGACTCGATGGGTCTTTAACATTTACTAGCCAGGTTAACGCTTGATGATCAGTTTTGACAATGAATTTTTTACCGTAAAGATAATGTCGATAATGCTTGATGGCCCACACTACCGCTAGCGCTTCTTTTTCTGAAGTAGCATAATTACATTCAGCAGAATTTAGCACACGACTAGCGTAGCTAAGAATAAAACGATTTTTGGATGGCAAATGTTTTTGCGTCAAAATAGCACCTAACGCATAGTTACTTGCGTCAGTTGTTAAAATAAATTGGTGCTCATCATCGAATTTTGGTAATTGCAAAATAGGTGGAGATGTAAATGCTTTCTTCAGAAGCTCAAAAGCGGTTTGGTGCTCAGCCTTCCAGCAAAATTCGACATCTTTACGAAGAAGATGAAATAGCGGTTTAGCGATTTTAGCGAGATCTTTAACGAATTTCTTAAACCATTGGACTAAGCCAAGGAATTTCTGCACGGATTTAACGGTTTTTGGTACGGGAAACGAGATTAAATCTGCGACTTTAGACATATCGGGAGCGATGCCCATTGCACTGATGCTGTGGCCAAGAAATTTTACCTCTGCATGCGCAAGATGGCATTTATCAGGCTTGACACGTAAGTTTGCCTTTTTAAGAGCAATGAAGACATTTTCAAGATCTTTTAAATGTTCTTCGAAAGTACGTGAAAAAATAATTATGTCATCGATGTAAACGAGACAAGATTTCCAATTTAGACCTGCGAGCACAAGCTCCATTAGTCTTTGAAAATCTGCGGGCGCATTCTTTAAACCAAAAGGTAAAACTTCAAATTCGTAATGACCAACAGGACATATAAATGCTGTTTTTTCGCGAGATTTATTATCGAGTGGAATTTGCCAATATCCAGATTTCAAATCTAGTGTGCTAAAATATGCAGCACTGCCTAAAGTATCAAAATAATCGTCTAATTGTGGAAGAGGGTAAACTTGCGTTTTAGTGACGTCATTTAACCGTCGATAATCGACGACTGGCCTAAGGGAACCGTCCTTTTTTCCAATGAGAAATAATGGACTTGCCCATGGGCTAGTTGTAGGTCGAATAATTTTATCCGCAAGCATTTCATTTATAATTTTCTGCATGGATTCTCTTCTAGAATGCTCAACACGATAAGTTTTTCCAACAACGGGTGGATTATCCCCTGTGTCGATATGATGTTTCATCAAGGGGGTACGACCGAGAGGTTCATTTTTTAATGCAAAAATTGAGTCGTATTTTAAACAAAGTTCACGAATTTGTTGCTGCTGTCTAGAATTAACGGCGGAGCCGTTTAAAGCTTTATTTATTGATGCAAAAAGTTCTGGTGTCCTATCATCAAAGGATGAAACATGTGACACGACTTCAGCATCAGAGGTTAAAGAACCTATTATTTCGCCAGAGTCAATGCGAATTGGCGCTTTGGAGATGTTACAAACGCGAACAGGTATTAGAGGTTGTGAAGCATCGACTATAGACGGAGCAACAAAAAGTGAAGTTTTTTTCCATAAAATCGGGATTTGGTTCAAATAATGCGAAATCAAAATTGCAAGAACCGTGACTTATATAGCCAGGTGTAATTAATTCATGCCTAGGTTGTATAATAACAGGCTCAGGTAGCGAAACATGCACACACACAACACCAGAGGTAGTTGCGTTGGGTTTCGCACGAAATTGCAATTTTTCGTGAGAAGAAAGTAAATTAACCTTTATGCCGTTTATAAAAGCACAACGCTCAATAGGATTAACCCACATGAGTGCGGATTCGCAAAAATCATATCCTAAAAGCATGTCTTCCGGCAAGTGATCAATTATAGATACAGAGGTAGAGATAGATTGTTCTGCGATGGTTAACGTCATATTTACTCGATAACGAACTACTGCAGTGATTTCGCCTACACCATGTACGACTTGTGAAACTTGCTTAGGTGGTAAATTAAAACCAAGACGTAAGAATGCAGACGTGGTCATCATGGTGACCTGTGAACCCGTGTCTATCAGAGCAGGCACGTCAATGCCATGAACTTTAACGAGAATAGTGGGTAAATTTGTCCCAGCATGGCTTACGATAGGAATATTAGGATCAAAAGTCTTAGATGGAGGTAGATTAATTTTTTCGTAAGTTGCAAGACGACGTTGTAGACGTTCGTACTCTTCAAGAAATTCTTGCGACGCGAATAAATTAGGACGCATGCTAGATTCTTGCTCTTTCGCAGTAACCGTGTTCACATCACGAGGAGATGTAAGGGTTGGCTGCGGTGGGGGTACATTCAAGGCGGGTTGGTTGTCTGCAGTATATGTGACATACGGGCGATTGAAATTATTATCGCTGCGATAATTAGAGTTATAGTATGTCCCACGCTGTTCATTAGGAAATTGCACAAAAGGTGTATTTTGGCGCGATTGGTTATTATAACAATTATCGTAACGCGAATTTTGATAATTAGCATGCGAATTTTGGTAATGATCATTACGATTTTGCCAAAAATTCGATTGTGATTGCTTTGATTCAAAGCGATTATCATTATTCGCATAGTTAGATGAACGATGTTGACTAGAGTTACGATATCGTGATTGAGATCGATGCCTATTTTGCGAATTCGAACGCGATGGCGAACGATTTTGTCGCGAAAAAGAACGCAATTGGCTGCGATTGCGTGCCATAGAATTAGTATTCCAATCAGCTTGATTATTAAAATCAGCATTATTAGACGTTTCTTGCCTTTGACGCGTGAAACATTCCTCATAAATGTGACCTATGCGCTTGCAAAAGGTACAATATTTACGAGAAGAATTTTCTGGTTTCTCAGCACGCAATGAGCGATGAAACGTTCAATGACGTGAACAATTTGGATCATTTTGGTTAGATGCGCGAGGAGTATCTTTAGGTACTACGCTGCCTACTGGAGCAGCTGTTACCGATACGTAAGGCGTTACTGCCTTTTTATCCTCAAATTCTTTATTAGCAAATTCAGCACTAAGCGCATTGTCCAAAAATTCCGCTAATGATGCTCTAGGTTTTTTATGATATGCCTCTTTCGAAATGTGTGGTAATAACCCTTGTTTTAGTTGATGTCACATTAAATTATTAAAATGCGGCGAGTCAACTTCAAGATAGGGATCCGATTTAATTAACTCTTCGCAAAGCGAGAGATAATAAGCTTTAACCGATTTGTTAGGCTGCTGTTTGTGTGACAAAAAACGATTAAAGAGCGCACCGGTGTCCATAGGACAAAATTCGGTTATTAGCGCATGTTTCATTTTCGAGTAAGATTGTTGTATCTCAGCAGGTAACGAATGGTATAGACGCAAAACATAAGGGTCAAGAAATCCAGTAGCGAATTTTAAACGATCAGCCTTGTCAATATCATAGGTATTGGCAAGCGATTCAAATTCTGCAAAATATGCCTTTATATCTGATTTATCGCCATCAAAAAATTTTTTATTTGCAATTGCAAATTGCATCTGCTGCAAAATGGTCCGCGATTCAAGGAATCAGCGAGGCGTGAATCACCACGCGAGCTTTCAGATGAAGAACCTGAACTATGCCTATGACGTCGTCTGCGCGATCGAGATTTGCGACGCGAGCGACGACTGCGTGGGCGATCATAACTATTAGATGAGCTGTCGTCAGAGAATTTGACGTGTTTTCTCCTACTAGATGATTCAGATTGAGGAGCAGATTCATTTTGCAAATTTGCAGATTCATTATTAATACCAGATAAATTTATCTCAACCGGTTGCATTTTGATATTAGAAGAATGCAAGATAGGATTATTAGGTGGTATTTCCACATTTATAGGATTAGGTACATAATTATTGGCTAAGATTTCTCCTTGAGGTGGATAATACTGCAGCGGTGGTGGATTTAGTTGCTGCTGTGAATTCGCAATAGAAGGATTAGGTACGAAAGAAGGCGCATTACGATTTAATGGCAGCGAAGGCCGAGATCGCGACGTCTGCAAAATCAATACTGACGGCTGCAAAATCGTAGGTATATTCTCCGAAAAACCCGAGTTTTGCACAGGTTGCAAACCCGTGTTTACAGGATTCTGTGACAAATTACATATTTCAGGCGCGCGGTTCGTACAACTTTGAGAGATATTTTCTGGAACAGTTTCCGAAGGTGAGCGTGAATTCGATGCTCTGTTGCTAGTAGACAACAGTGAAGATGCCCTATGCGTACTTTGCGCACGAGTCGCACTTTGCGCATTGAATTCAGAAAAATTTGCGCTATCGATTGAGTGGTTAACGCGCTCAGATACATTAGTTTCTATGCGATTCAGAACTGGTTGGGGTTTAAGCATAGTGCTTAGTTCCAAACGCAGTTTACGCATTTCATCCGCATTTTCCTTTTTATCTTGATCAACGCACGTAGAAAGATCCGAAAATTGCAAATGAATAGCTTGTAGCGCTTTCAAAATAAGATCATTAGTCACATTAGCATTAGCACGCTCTCTGTTGGCATTCATGCTGCGACTATGATTACTTTCTACGTCAGAATCGTGATTTTCGCGCTCCGAACTGGTTTCAGGATTATTTGCCGTGTTAATGGTAGTCGTATTATCGATCATTGTGTGACTTGATGAATTGTCAATATTAGGGTCCGATCTAGTCAGCGAAGATTGATTAATGCGAGATCACATGGTACTCAATGATAATTCGTCTTCAGACTGTGTATTACTCGCGGCATGTAGTGACGCGGGTAATTTATCATTATTCGCCTTAGTCGTTACGTCTCTCGTAATTGTGTCATTACTCGCAGAATTACACGCGCTATTAGAGTCAACAGGCGTGGTAGGTAATTGGCGAGCTGAAGTAGGTGGTGTAGAAGGTTTTTTCAATTTAGCGGGCGGTGTCCACAAAACCTTTTTTCCTGCCATTTTTATGTGTCAAATATGTCAAAAAATGTGCCTTTGGGTAAAATAAATTTCAGTACGTCGAAATTTTTCCCAAAATAAATGTTTCGAATTAGACCTTTGTCGATCCGAAAAACAGGTTTTTTCACGTAAATAGTTCTTCCTTATGTGAAGTAAGATATACCTGACGTGAAATGACTGAAAGCAGATAGGACTAAGCCTAAAGCGCAAGAACGTGTACGTGGTTAGAAAAACAGTTAGGTAAGAACCTTAATGACGGAATTTCGTCGTCAGTAGCAAAAAATGATGAATCGTCGCCTGAGGGTTGACGTTTATAGAAAAATGCGAGCGTGAGAGCTGCCTTCGTCGATAGAGATCCAACGGAAATAGAAAAATAACGATGGCTTTACCACAATACACAAAATCTTTACCACGGACGCTTACTTAAATTGCGCACTGCCACGATCACGGTCGATACAACAACAAAGGTGAACAAAATGTTACACGTTCTTAGATGGCCAAAATGATAATTTTTGGATCGAAAAATAATTTTACTATGATTGATCAGCTTGGCTGTAGCTAGCAGCCTAAAGGAGGGAACGTCCAATGTAAATACAGAGCCGCCTTATGTCTACAAAGAATCGACATAGGACGGGTGTATTTGCCTTCAAGATTTACCTAGGTACATAGGTACTTAAGTCTACGCTTAGTGCTGGTCCCGATCGCGCGGCTCTGATGGCTTTCGATCTTTGGACCCTTACAGACCTTACGGCTTCGATCCCCTCAGCCCTAATATTGCTGGCCGCTTTTACGTCGGGTGATCTCAGCAGCTACGCCCTAAGACTTAAGGCTACCTACCTAGTCTCGGTATTGCCGCGGAGGTCAGTTGACCTATCTCAAGCTCAAGTTGCTATTTAACTTCTTTTCAATCAGTGCCTGATTCGAAATGTTTTGGTTCCTAATTAGTGTAGCACGCTGAACACTGAAAACAACAACAACGAGCTCTATGCTGATCAATCATCCTTAAAGATTAGATAATAATTTTGATCAATTTTTGGCTTGAGAGATAAATTATGATTTTCGAATAAAATAAACTATCATATGGAATTTACCTATCAGTCCACTATCTGGGAAGAAATCCTCGACTTAGGGATGGTGGCCGACTTAACCCTCGGTATAACCAAAACCACTGGGTAGGCTTTCTATATTTTTATTCGACGCAGAATACACGGCCTATAGCCGGACAACAAATTACGCAAAAGAAAAACGATAATGTACAGTCGAATAACCGGCCAACCAAAAAACCAAAAGCCAGACTCTAAACTACAACATTACATTCACTGGCCTCAAGGGCCATTACAGTAAATTAAAGAACGATCAATTTAACATAATACTGAATCACTTTTATCTCAGATCGAAAGTTCTCGATTCACGTAAGCGGTAGGCATTAAACAATTACTATTATCATACACTTAGCTCTATGCTACCGGACAAGTATCTAAATGTTTTTTATTATTGAAAATTTGGGGAAATAATGGGAAGACCGAAGGCATAGCCCACAGTGCACTATCATAGATAGCTACTAGTATTGGCTATGTTATGGCTATCGCGAACTGCTAAGGCAGGTTCGCCTACACGTGTAACTCTCGCAGTTACAGGTATAAGGTTAGACAGGCAAAAAATTGAGAAAAACTCAGGTATGCGCGCGTTAGCTAAACTTGTGTCAAATTCTTTTTGGAGAAAATTCGGACAGCGCAACAATTTATCTCAGGTCGAATATTTCAGCGAGCCGGAAAAATTTGTAAAGTTAGTGTTTGATCCTACAAAAAAAGTCAGCACTGTACAGTTTTAAGCGAGCGCATGGCATGTACAACTTATGTCATAGGAGACAAATTTCTGGAAGCGTTAAATAACTCAAAGCCCGTAATAGCTTCTTATGTAACATCTCAAGCTTGACTTGAATTGTATTCATATTTAGAAAAATTAGACACACGCGTAATTTATTTTGACACCAATTCAATTGTTTATTTAACTTAAAAAAATGATAAATATACGGTTCTTATCAGCCGTTACTTGGGCGATGACCAATGAGCTTAGCGGTTATGGGGATGGGCCTAACATATGTGAATTTGTAGCGGGAGGGCCAAAAAATTACGCGTACAGGGTTACTATAGATGGGAAAAATATTGTAAATCAGACTCATAAAATTTGGGTGTTCTGTTTAATGTTCAACACTAGAAAAGAGATCGATTTCGATAGAATGAAACAAATGGTCATCAGTTTCTGTTCAGGAAACGAGATCATAAAGATCGTTTTGGGAAAGAAAATTCTAAGGGATAATATGAGAAACGTTTTTACCGCAGCGTACAAAAAGGATTATAGGGTTGTATATGATAAACGATCTTTGGTCACTGATTATTGTACTTTACTGTTCGGCTTTTGATTGTATGGTGCACGTGTTACCCTGGTGAAACAGGTTCGTGGACACGTGAATACCTTTATTATTTTTTCTGAATTTTGTTTTGTTTCCCGTCTACATGTTGTGCATTGTAAGGAGCAAGTGCCGGCGATGTGTAACGGCCTCTGTTCGTTTTCGATTTTGTTTTGTTGTACATTCTCAGCCGTACCCCTTGATCCGGGTTAGTGGCAGTTGGGGTGTACAGTGTGCCTGGTGAAGTGAAAAGATGCGTGCTCTCTTTCCTTGAAAAGAGTTTGTGGGGCACGTATACTTGTTTGACTGGCCGAGTGGTAAATGCACACATTATTTATACCCAGCAATCATACACTGTCCTATTTTGTACATTGTGCTAGGAAGGTTTTTTATATTATCTCATGACTGGCGAGCTTCATATGTCCCCGTCGTGCCAGCTAGGGTCATGGAGGCAGTATACATGCATTCATGATGCAGAATCGAAGCAATTTCAATTTTTTAGGGCGTTAGACAACAAAATTGAGTGCTGAAAATTGAGTCAAAAAAATTTCCACAACTTGACAAAAAATTTTCACAACTTGACAAAAAAATTTCAAAACTTCACAAAAAATTTTCACAACTTGACAAAAAATTTCCACAACTTAGAAAAAATTCACAACTTGACAGAAAAGTTTCACAAGTTGACAAAAAATTTTCACAACTTGACAAAAAAATTTCACAACTTAACAAAAGTACTATGCTCAAGCATGTAAACATATTTCAAACTTGACAAAAAAATTTTCACAACTTGACAAAAAACTTCACAACTTGACAAAAAATTTTCACAACTTGACGAAAAATTTTCGCAACTTGACAAATAATTTCCGCAACTTGACAAAAAATTTTCACAACATTGCAAAAGTACTATGCTTAAGCACGTAAAAATATTTCACAACTTGACAAAAAATTTTCACAACTTGACAAAAAATTTTACGACTTCACAAATTGACAAAAAAATTTCCACAACTTGAGAAAAAATTTTCACAACTTGACAAAAAATTTCACAAGTTTACAAAAAATTTTCACAACTTGACAAAAAATTTCCACAACTTGACAAAAATTTTTCACAACTTGACAAAAAAATTTAACAACTTGACAAAAGTACTACGCTTAAGCACGTAAAAATATTTCACAACTTGACAAAAAAATTTTCACAACTTGACAAAAAAATTTCACAACTTGACAAAAAATTTTCACAACTTGACAAAAAATTTCCACAACTTCACAAAGAATTTTCACAAGTTAACAAAAAAATTTCACAACTTGACAAAAATTTTCACAACTCGACAAAAAATTTTCACAAATTGACAAAAGAATTTCTTAACTTAACAAACATTTTTCACTACTTTACAAAAATATCAATAATTGTTTTTAAACAACAAAGTTCTCGGTAGTATGCAGACCCATGCAAATGAGAGGAGACCTAAATGGAAAAGTTCCTGGGAATTGATGAAATTTAAAATTTTTTTGCTGCAATGACTGTCAATTTATGCCTATTTTCAGGGGCGGATTTAGGGGGGGGGGTGGGGCGGCGGCCGCCCCCCCACTGGCCCAAAATAGTGCGCAAAATTAAGCATTTTGAGCGATTTTTAGCGATTTTCGGGTTAAAACGGCTAATTTTTCCGAGCAGGACAGGGTTCCGCCCCCTCCCCTTAGGCGTACCGCCCCCCCCCCTTAGGAAAATCCTAGATCCGCCACTGCCTATTTTTGAGACTGAAGGCTGACCCCTAAGGCCGCCATGCCATGCATCTATGGATGAGAGATGCTCAAAATGAATAAAAAACACTTGATATTGTGTAATAACTGCGAATTTTTTTATTATCTTACGTCAGCCTGCAACGATTTATCATATCGTATTTCTCTTTTGCGTAGGAAGCATGCGAAACAGATCACATTTGCAGTGGTTTAGCATATCCGATGTATTCGCTGATCTATATGGCTGCCACTTTCTTTTTTTACTGTAATTTTAGCAACTTTTCACGCATCATTACTACTGAATTACCGACAGATGAAGCAAACACTTATTTATTCGTGACTTGTTGTGTACGTGCTTTCTTTGTACAGTAAATAATTAAGCAACAACGAGACTTGCACGAGAGGGCATCTCAGCATGGCAAATTTCTAGATTAAATAGGGCGGAAATCGGAAAAATGCTTGACCAGATACATCATTTGTATGCATGCACGTAGATCTTGGGGAATGGGGGGACCTGACCACACCTGGGCGTAAGAGAGGGGGTTGGGGGGTATGTACCCCCCAAAAACCAAAATACCCCCCCCCCTCAGAAATGAAAATACCCTCCCATCATAATTCAATTTTTGAAATTTTTTTTCGTTTTTTTCGCAATTTTTGACGCCAATGGATAGTGCTTGATGAGAAACGTCGAAAAATGGTGTTTTTATGGCTATATCACAATTTTTAAGGCCATTGTTTGACCTTCAAAAAAATCTTGCACACCCTCCTAGAATTTTCTTGCTGCCTACGTATGGACCTGACCTCCCAAAATTTAGAAAAATCGGACTTCTTAAACGTTATTTTGTGCTATCTTTGGTCTTTTTGGACATAGTCGTCCCAAATCAGTGGTGGTCCCCCAAAATAGGACGGCCAGCCACGTGCCTGTATTATGCCATTTTATCATTTTTTGGCACACCAGCTGATACCCTTAGATCGACCATGCAACCTGAGGAACAACGCTGCAAGACAGACCATGCTATAACAGGCGACGCGGTGGGGGCCCCCTTATGCACACCCCTCCCCGTCCTGAATGTTCTATAACTTTGCTCCCGCAGCTTACCTCAGGGAGCACGTCATCGCCTATGTTATAATAGAGGCTATCCTACAGCCTTGTGGTCTAGGGTCCCGGCCATTATTACTGATAGTGCTCAATGAGAAACGTTAAAAAATGTTGTTTTTTCGCGGTACCACCTTTTTCGAGGCCATTTTTTGACCTTTGAAAAATCTTGCACCCCATCCCCCTAGAACTTTAGTGCCGCCCACCATGCTTGTAATGTAGATTTTAATTTGCTGCGCCATATATGAACTTACCTACTACGACAGCCATCAGTCTTCCTACAGGGCTATTCAAATACCTAATTGTCTGCTTCTCACAACTTCGATCATAATTTTTAAAACTGACAATAATCTGACAGATGGTGATTATAGCATTGATCTGATATATAACTATCGTAACCCTCGACCTACTTTTTTTGAAAATTCTTGTGCTCTTCTGTGACATGAAATTGAAGAGGTGATTTCTTCTATCTATCTCTTGGCAGTTTCTATCGTTTTATTGCACGAAAACTCAAAACTATCGCTTCGCGCCTATAACAATAATTTTATCTGTCAAAAACTTAATTAAATTTTGAAAAGATGAATTTTTTATCGCATAAATAGTACAGGACGATGTGAAAAGCACTAAAAACACGCTATTTAATGGTCTCTGCCCGTTTTTATGCGTTTTTCAAATAAAAATAGTCTAAGCTTCCCTCTTCACCCTGGCGAAAATCCTGGCTACGCTTATGGTCACAGGCGTAGTCAGTGGAGGAGGGTGAAGGGGTGGTAGAATTCATCCTGGAAAAATGTTGAATTTTCCGAATCGGAGCTACATGTGTGCTTGTGTAATGCCGTTCTGCGGCAATTTTCTGAGAATCAGTCCAAAAAATTCGGCGCTTTGCGCCGATTCCTCTAGTTTTTGAATGGCAAATGCAAGTAGAAAACAATGGCCCGCAATAGTCAATAGTTTTAATATTATGTCATCTGATGAAAGTGAAGCATCTTTTGTTTTGAGCTTAGGTTGATGTACTTTACAGGTAGAAACGTCTATTCACTAAGTAATAGTTTTTAAAAATGAGCTTGCTAAGCGAGAGTTGTAAACCAAGAGAAACTTAAAGTTTAAACATACCATTAAATTATGAAGAGAATTATAAAAGATTTTAAACTATAAGAAAATGAAAAAGATGGGATTTAACAAAATTAAAACAAATTTAGAGGATATGATGAAACATTATTGTTGAGAATAGGACGATCACGTGCTATATGTAATGACTCCTTGATTAAAAGATCAAAAGAATTGAATGTTCGACTGATAACCTTGAAGCAATCTGATGAAATTGAATGATTGCTATTTGAGATATGTTTGAATAGCAGATAAGCTATCACCCTGAATTGGCTTCCTGAAGCAAATGAGATGCCAGTATGTCTGCAATTCTACTCCCAAAATGTCGGCGAGTTTCGCCAATGTAACTAGCCATACAGCTAGAACATGGCTAGTTACATTGGCGAAACTCGCCGACATTTTGGGAGTAGAATTGCAGAACATACTGGCATCTCATTTGCTACAGGAAAGCCAATTCAGGGTGATAGCTTATCTGCTATTCACAAACATATCTCAAATAGCAATCATTCAATTTCATCAGATTGCTTCAAGGTTATCAGTCGAACATCCAATTCTTTTGATCTTTTAATCAAGGAGTCATTATATATAGCACGTGATCGTCCTATTCTCAACAATAATGTTTCATCATATCCTCTAAATTTGTTTTAATTTAGTTAAATCCCATCTTTTTCATTTTCTTATAGTTTAAAATCTTTTATAATTCTCTTCATAATTTAATGGTATATTTAAACTTTAAGTTTCTCTTGGTTTACAACTCTCGCTTAGCAAGCTTATTTTTAAAATACTTTACAGGTATTCTTCATTCCACCCATTGTTTTATTCTATAATTGCGCTGAGGCAGGAAGGAGATGGACCTGAGGAGTCAAACTTCGAAATTCTTAGTTATGTATATTCGTATTTCAAGTTCATTTTGGGATATTTCTTGCAAGACATGCTCGTTTTGAATCACTGGCCAAAATGCAACAAATATAAAGAATCTTTTGCGATTTTAACAGCTCAAAATTTATTGCATTTTCAATTTATTATTTTGCTTCATGCTTCATTTTATGCCGAAAATGATAGGTCATTTACCCCTGCCTCCGAACATGTTGAGTCTTACATATAAGGATCTTTCATATTAATCGTATCTACATATAATGGCTCTAGAATAAATTTGCCCTGCCTGGAATTTCTACACATTGACAGATTCAGGATTTTAGGAAGGAAAATTCGAGTGTACTCTGCAAACTGTCAAAAAATAGCCAGAAAAACAATGAGATTACTCTGAAAAAAATTCCTTGCCTAAGATTTGTTAAAATAGTTTAGCAAGTAGTTATTTAGTAAAACAATTGAGAATCTTCATGTTCTTTATCGATCATTGCCTCCTGTTTTACTAGTTTTTGGGTTTATTCCAGCAAGGTCAGTCTTGTCTGCAAAGATATAAACTTTTACTATAATGCTGCTCTGGCTGGTTGGACGTTGAAAGAATTGCTGATCCTATTTGCTTCTGCCTTACGATTCAAAGGTGAAAATTATGTCACAATCAGAAATTTATCCAGTCATATTTAGATTAAAACAGAAGGTAGTTATCGCACAGAAATTTGTTTTATACAGAATGAGTCAAAAGTGAAAGTTTGGAAGCGGTCTAGCTACAAATTTTTTTAGCACTACGCTAATAAGAGAGGACCCTTGCTATTGAAAATGTTGACCATTAGCACGCAAGACTTTTGGGCAAAAACATAGTAATTTTAACGCTTTTTAATGAATTTTCAAGCAGAAATCCCAAAAAATTTTGGCTTTTAGCGCCAAGCATTCATATTGTCGATTTAATTGACGATTTCTAGCACAAAATAATTACTTTGTGACAGTTTTGCACAGTTGTATGTTGTTTGAAAACAGAACTAGCTTCTTTGTGTTTATTGCTTATTCAATTCACGAGTGCAGTGACGGCTGTTGCTGATTGAATTATAACAATCATATTATCATTTCTGATGTAATAGTTAGACAGGAGATAGAAAGGCGTTAGCTTTTCGAATTTATTGAGCATTAGGAAGCTAATAATTGTGATTTAGCACAAATTTATAGATTCAAATCAATCATGCAAAAATGATGAAAAACTGTTGATGTGCAGAATATCATAGCATTCTCAGACAGGTATATTAAAAAAGAAAAGGACTTGCATTATTGACATCATATAGGTATTACACAGGTAAAATGTAGCGTGCTAATGTAAGCCATCCCATGAAGGAAAAAATTTTCATTAGCATAAGTTCTAATGGGGGTCGTGCTAAAACCCTTGGGTTTAGCACACCTTTTTTGTTCATTTATGGGGATTGGCTCCCACTGGCGGATTTAGATGTGGCGGGCTTCCCCCAATCCATGGTCAAAAAATATTCGGGTGCAATGAAAAATAGATGTGTATTTTTGATAATTTTTAGCCTCTTTTATTATAATCTTTTTGAATTTTTTGCTGCTTCGCATTGGGATAGTATTAATGACATTTACTGACTCTTAGCACTCTAAAAAGCACAAATTTATGTCAAAAGATTAATTTTTGTACAGAGCAAAGATTTTGCAGCTCCTACCATGATATCCGAGCGTTTTTGGCAATTTGTGTCTCTCTGGCTTCACGAATAATTCTGCCTGTAAAAATAAAGCAGAAAACCAGTACTTTGAGCGTAATATACAAATTTTGGGCAATGTTTGAAACTTTTCGGAAAATTTTGGGTTCCACCCCCTGTCAGATAATCCTGGATCCGCCACTTACATCCCAGATATGATGCACATATGTGATCTAATTTATTTAGAAGTTAAAATCGTGTCAGAAATTTTAGCTGCAACCAGTGACGGATATAGGATTTTCCTAGAGGGGGGGCGGTATCCCTAAGGGGGGGGGGGCGGAACCCTGACTTTGGCGGAAAAATTAGCCGTTTTAACCAGAAAATCGCTGAAAATCGCTCAAAAATGCTTAATTTTGCGCACTATTTTGGGCCAATGGGGGGGGGGGGCGGCCGCCACCCCCGCCCCCACCCTAAATCCGCCCCTGGCGGCAATGGCCGCTTTGCTTCTAAAACTAAATTCTGGCATCTATGTAAACTAGTACAATTTCTTTTAAAATGGATTTGCTGCTTAAAACAGTTTTATATCCTGTAATAGTCAATGAATGATTAAATAGCTGTTTTAAGCTAATATGAGTAGGTCATTTCAGCTATGGGAAAATACTTAAGAAAAACTGACGAGTTAAAAACGAAAATCAAAAAATTTTGTATGAAAACGCTTAATTTTAAATAGAAACTGTAAATCTTTCTGACACTATGTTTGCATTTACATATAACAATTAACAGCCGCATCAGCTATACATGTAATGATCCACAATTTTGGGTAGGGTTCTCTCAGAGAATTTCAGGAGATGGTAAATGACATCTTATTTTTTGCAAAAGCGGCAAAAACTCCCAAAAATGACCAAAAATTGCAGATATGTGCTCCCAAACATGGAGGCAAATAGACATTTTCTCTTGTTGGGTGAGAAATGGGGAACGGTCATTCTTGGGTGGGGTCTGAGATTCCCATCCTTGTGTTACACGTATAGTGTAAACTCAGTAAGCTCTCGTGGATTCTCCAAGAGTGAGTTAATTGACCTCTCGTCCTGACCATACACACAGCCTAGCTAATATGGGGGGGGGGTCAGCCGGTCTGCGGGGGGGGGTCAAGAATTGAGCTTTTAAGCAATCTCTAAAACTGGTACAAGCGCTAAAATGGTGTTAAACTATTAGTTATTATACAGTTTCTGGTCTATTTAAGGCACTTCTGAAGAAAATTTTCAATTTTTGATCCATTTTTCATTCATTTTACCTCGTTGTTCCCGAAAATTTCCCATTTATTTATTGTTGGGATGTAGACCACATGTGGGGGTTGCAGTCACCCACAGAAGGCCGAATACCTTCCTCCAAAAATCCAAAATACTCACTCTTATATAAAATTGACCTTGCTCTAACATGTCTATTTGCTAAGAGAAAACTTTCATAAATGAATAAATTCGTAAAATATCTACTTCATATAAATTTCATTTTCCAGTAAGGAATACAAAGTTGCAAATCAGGTTTAGAACAACATGAACTCTTGCATGTATTATAAACATTTTGCATTTTTTTCATATTGTACTATCATTACGCATCAAATTTGGCGTGAAGTGCTTAAAAATCGAATTCATAGTAATGTTTCGGCATTGATGGAATAAGAAAAAAATGCAGTACAATCCACAGGATACACTGTATGAATTTTAATAGCGTATCTTATTGCAAAATTGCGCTTTGCTATCTCTTTCCATGAATCGAACAAAGTTTTCTATGGAAGGAGCCAATCCCAACGAATCAAAATAGTCGATGTTACCATTCGAGTCAAAGTAAAATGCGACCGAATGTTGCCCATTTTGATAATCATGATCAATATTTGCAATAAGCGCGGCGGGTCGGAATGGTATTTTTCGTGGAAGTTTATCGATAGCATAGATACCAAGGAAAATGCACTTTAAAAGTGTGTTTTTCTGTATAATATTTCCAATTTTGTAACTATTCATTCTAAATCCGTCTCTAAGATCCACTCGTTAAATTTATCGGGATATCCGAACCACTTTAATAGCAATTTAACTTGTCCGTTTCTTAAATGACGTCTTTTAATAACTTTTTCAATTTTGAAGGCACGATTCTCGTTAATTCAATTTTTAAGAGTTCCCGTTCGTAAAATGTACCCACAATATTATCGCCGTTTAAATCAATGAGTCTATACACTGGTTCGGTCCGACCTTGAATGACCTGAGAAATTTCGAAAATCTCTGTTAACTGAGGCTTGGTAACTTTTATTGAATATCTGTCTATGCTTTGAAATTCGGACGTAATCCCCGAGTAATAATTAAGGTTTCTTTATATTCTGTATTTTTCCGTACAAATTTTCCAAGACTTGTTGAACTTTGTTGACATTAACATCCACTGGTTTCATTTTAATCGAATGGTGTACTTTATTATTATAATTTTATACCAATTTATCAAAGACGTTGATCCAATTATGCGTCCCTTCATCAGTGAAATAGCGAAACATTCTGTTTTTTAAATCTTTCTATAACGGCGCATGTGTAAAAAATCAATTTGTTCATTTTTAGAAGCTTTTGAAATTCTCGATTAACAAATTCTTTTCCTTTATCTGTTCGAATTTGCCAAGCTTTTAACCCTTTGGAAATTATGGTCTCAAATCCCTCCAAGACGTTGGTACCAGATTTATTTTTAAGAGGTTTAGCCCACGCGTATTTGCTCAGTACACCGATACACGTTAAAATAAATTTAAAATTATCATTGAAATCGGCTAATGATGTTAAATCAGCGAGGTCCAATTCCCACTGATGATCGATATCAAATATGCAAATTTTATTTCTTTTGAATTTGAGATAAGCTTGTCTATGCAAAGTGTAAGTATCTTGAGATGATAATCATTTTTTTAACTTGGACTAGTGTAATGGAAGGATCTTTAGCTTTTGCAGTATCATATAACAATTTAGCACTCGCAAAAAGACGAAGGATCATCTAAATTACTATAAATAGATTGGGATAGTTCTTCATTCATAGTACAATGGGCTATATCGATATAATTTTCTAAATTTTTGTATATTTTTGAAAATTTAGAGGTTGTTTCAGGTTTTATAGTTTCTGCTGCAGAACCTTCTGTTGCCGAATTGTATTCCGTAACTGACGAGGATGCTGTCGGTTATCTTTTATATAATTTTTCAGTCAATAATTTTCTTTTAATTTTTTCAGTCAACATTTTTCTCCTATTTATATTTCCAATAAATTCTTTAGGAACGAGTTCCTAAAATAAAGCGTAGGCAAACTCCGACGCTCCAATTGGAAGCTTGGCTTTAACGCATTCTCTACTAAGATTGATGGTCAAGTCGACGATATGAGAATGAGGAACAGACTGTCCAATAATCAAAATTTCTCCATTATCCTTCACATTAATTATTTTGCTGCTCTTAATATGAGAAATCAACATTTGCGCTTGTTTTTGTTTACTTTTTGAGAGGCTAGATAAATCCGTATTAAACCAATCTGGTTCTTCTGCAGTAACACCTTTTTCTTTTGCTTTAAAATTTACAGCTTGAGGTTGACGACTTTCAGCTTCTAAATTCAAATATCTACAAAAAATTTGTGAATATAGCTGAAACTGACGCTCGGGATTTTCATCATTTTCATTCGCCAAAATCTTTTTAATTTCGTTTTTTAAATCATCAATTTGCTTTTGTAATGGTGATTTTTCAATGCTCAATTGCCCAGAATGGACATCTTGCGGTACAAGTACCATTTTGTTTGTAAATTTCATTGTTTTATAATTAAATTACTAAGCAAAGCAATTGCGATGCTGAGCAAAGAAGCTAATAAAGCTGATAAAAATCCGCCTTTATGAATAATTGAACGTTTTTTAGCAAGTTTTGTTCCTTTTTTGGTTACCAAGTAGCGAATATTACGTTGATATCATTTCAACTGCTTCTTCTGCGACAAAGTTAGCGTAATATTTCCACGCAAAATATTATAACAAATGTTAGAAATGCAATAAATAAGTTCTTTATTAGCTTTATTTAAAAATGCTTTTCGTTGACAAGGTTTGCACTTGGCTAATACTTTTAACTCATTGATATTATCGTACAATCAATGCAACATGACAGCACAAGCACAAAATGCAAAAATGATAAATTTTTACTCATAACATCTATTTATAAATTTAGTGCAGCAAGAAATCCGCCTCATTGATGAAAATTTCTCTGAAACAGCTTTTTCGATAATAAACATTATCAGCCTTTAAATCCAAAAAACTGAGTTTTATGTCTTCGTCTAAATCGTTGTACAAACCTTGTTGGTAGCTAGCTTTAAAATCTCGTTTTTTTCAATCCAGTCAACACCTCTTTGGTGAAATACCACAATGCGGAAATGCGCCTTTGGCCTGATAATACATTGTTCGCATTGTACGCTTTTGCTTTTTCTTTATACGTTGCTTTTGCTTCAGTATAAAATCGGGTCCAAAAGACTTCAGCAAGAAGCGCTTTTTCACAGTCTAATCCATAGATTGTGTAAGAAAGATAGGATACAAAGACGTCATTAAAGATACAAAGACGTGATTAAATGGGGTTTTCGTGTTAATATCGTTTATCACATGATTATGCGTTTTATAATCCTGTTTTTAGGTGGCGGGTTCGTAATATGTTAAAGTAGGTAGGTACAAACCAAGTAGGCGGATACTTCAATGGGGTATTTATACTTAATGCACCATAGTAAAATGGTTAGTTTCCAGCATTCAAGCTCTCTGCAGAGTATAAATGTACGATAGGTATGAAATAAGATCCCTTGTGTAAGACTGACCATGGTCTTACACATTGGGGGGCAATCTTGGAAACTGATCACTTATCAGGACCTCTCGCCACCTGCCGTACACCGGAACAACCCGGCGACCAACACGTGTAGTGCCACTTTACGCCGATTAGCTCAATCTATTGTGTCAGTCCACTTCCCTGCTGCTCGATTGATGTTTATATCATTTTTAAAATCAGCCTGTATGTGTGATGGAGAACATTTGTTCTTAATTTCACTAGCTCGATCATCGACATCGAACCCAAGTGCCTGATGTAGGCGATGCCTGTCTTTGTGGGTATTCCGATAAAATATGTGCTATCAAACATTTTTGATTCTTTTTAACATAACTAAGTGTATAATTTTCACTACGTTGTTTCATATGGCTGTGATGAGCAATAAGCTGGCTATATCTAATTTGAATCTTGCAATATTGTTCTAACTCCTCGTTGATGCGAAATATTTCTTAGTAATTCACGAGAAAACACAAAAACTATGAAATTTTGGTTGAAAAAGGTACAAAATGTGCAAATAACTAGTTTATTTCGAAAATCTCTCTATAATCTAATTGCGACTATTTTACTGAACTCGCATTTGCATATGTTTGCTAATAATTGAATGGATTTCAAATAATTTTTACATTACGAAAATCAGATTTTTCGTTGTAAATGAAACACGTATTAAGTGTGCAAACTTACACCAAAGTCTATATCTGGTTGTGACTTGTTTACTACATTTTGTTGCTGTGCATGCTCGTATCCTCTGCTGTCACTGATTTTCGAATCCCTTTGAAATAGTTTTTGCGAACTCGATGTAAATATCAGTGATAATTTCAAAAATCAAATGCCACTTACTTTATTGTGCATACTAATTGCATTAAGTGAGCTAGAACAAATAATTTGAATAATTTTAGCTAATTCGAAAATTAATACTTTCGCAAAATCTATTGCAAACATGTTAATTGTGTTAGGGATCTTGTATTAATTGCCACTTCAGAAAGGAACTACACTGGCGCCAGTATGCACTTCAGAAAAACGGTCACTGCAGTTCAGTGATATTTTGTTTACCATTCAGTAAAAAAATCGCTGAACAGGAGTGACCATTTTTCTGAAGTTCAAAAGAGAGGTCACGGAACTGCAGGGACCGTTTTTCTGAACTTCAAAAAAGGTCACGGAACTGCAGTGACCGTTGAACTTCAAACAGAAGGTCACCAAACTGCAGTGACCGTTTTTCTGAACTTCAAAAAAAGGTCACGGAACTGCAGTGACCGTTTTTCTGAACTTCAAAAAAAGGTCACGGAACTGCAGTGACCGTTTTTCTGGACTTCAAAAAAAGGTCACAGAACTGCAGTGACCGTTTTTCTGAATTTCAGCAAGAAGGTCACGGAATTGCAGTGATCGTTTTTTTGAATTTCAACAAAAAGGTCACGGAACTTCAATGACCATTTTCCTGAATTTCAGAAACCGGGTCACAGAACTGCAGTGACCAACATGGGCAGCAACAAAATCCTGGGGGGTCCGCTGGGGCAAAATCGCAAAAATTTTATTGTGGGGGTCCCCCAGATTTTTGGGGGAGGGGTTCCAGACTCCCCATGCCCATGTGTGGCAGTGACTGTTTTCCTGAATTTCAGAAAAGTTGATGAAGTGCAATAAGTTATGTTATGAGCACACATTGGCGCAGAGGGTTTGGGGGTTTGTCTCTCCGGGAAGAAGTGTTGGACAGTATTTTTACCGTAACTGCTGTTTCTCAATAATGAATGCCTACCTTGCATACAGAAATTCGAATTAGGTAATAAGTTTTAGCACAGGTAATTTAATTACATACATGTGGCCATATAAAGCTTAATAAATAAATAGGTATATATTTGTACAAATCCGTAGATGGGTACATTTTTGATTCCGATAGCTGCAATCCGCCCATTTTAGGCTTTAAGCAGAGGCTCATTTTGATATTAGTCAAACGAGACCACTCATGGGCGAGAGAGGTCTGGATTCGCCGAGAATTCGAAGGTTTTTTTCAATGAGATCTTGATTCACCTAGAATTCGATGTTTTTTTCTTTTTTTCTTTATGCAAGTTTGCTCCATCGGAGCCCAGAATTAGGTCGCTGCTTGAAATTCGATTTAATCGAACAGACTACAGCGAGCAAATAAGTACCTGATAATACTGTACAAAATTTGACATTTTTGAGTCAAAAAATTATCTTCAACGTTTGAAAGGCAAACTTTTTATGATTTTTTGAAAAATCGACGACTGTAGGAATCACAGCTAATCTGATGGGTTCTGTAGCCATTCTGGAGCCGGATTCCCCAAAAACACGTCTCGATCATACTGCACAATTTGAGGGCCAAAATGGCGTCAAAAACAGTATAAATGCTAAAATAGCTTACAACTGGTTACTGAATAATTTCGAGCATTTGAGGGAAATGTTTAATTTACTTCCGTTTTTATTCTTCGTTTCTCATTCTGCAATCCTATTGTTCCGTTCTGATAGACCAGCTTGTAGATCTCAGCTTAATGCCCCTTGTGCATGTCTGATCTCAATTGAATTTAATATTTCCCGCCCTCAAACGACTCCGAAACACAATCTGATTCGTGTAATTCATTGCAAATGATCAATTTCTAATGCCCAAAATGTATTTATCGTTCACAGCTACGTGCAGAACTCTGCGTGCACTCTTCTCATCGACGTCGTACAAATCAGCTATGGAGTAATCTACCTGTTTACCTACTGTATGTATAGCAGTCCTGTATAAACAGACAAACATATTCTGGCCTGACGACGCAATTGTCATATTAATTTGACTTACGCTAGGCACGAGTCCATTATGCTGGTTCTTTCTATGTACGTTTTATTAGACGTTTTATGTAGGTGTACGTCCCACAGTAAAGAAGCATTGAATAGCCGAAAATAAGAAAGTAGGCCGTTTTTGATTGCTATTGATTGCAATGCGGGCCTTAATTACGGGTGTACTGTAGGTCTGGTCATCTCAAACTTCTCGAACCGAATTCGCCAGATGCGGATCTTTTGTCTTCTTTGCGCACCAAACACATAAATACAGTTTGATCAGTCAAGTAAGTTTTGCCCAAAAAGAAATATCATCGTGTCACAACTCCCTAGACTGAGGTGTTATCCAAGCCGTCCTAGGTTGCATCGCAGCACGATGTAATATGGATATGTACATGTACATACATACTTGTATTACGTTGGGATTTTCCAATGAAAATATTTTTTGGATATAATTACAAAAGAACATTACAATAATCATTACCGAACACTCTAGAATAGAGAAAGAAGTATATACCAACATGAATACTTTTTAATTAAATTGGTTTTCCCAGACGGAAGGGCGGCAAATATTAAATTCAAGTGAGATCAGACATGCACAAGGGGCATTAAGCTGATATCTACCGGCTCTACTAACAGAACAATAGGATTGCGGAATGAGAAACGAAGAATACAAGTGGAAGTAAATTAAAGATATTCCCTCAAATGCTTGAAATTATCCAGTGACCAGTTGTAAGCTATTTTAGCATTTATACAAACTGTTTTTTTACGCCATTTGGGCCCTAAAATTGCGCAGTATGATTGAGAGGTGTTTTTGGGGAATTCGGGTCCAGAATGGCTACAGACCCCATCAAATTAGCTGTGATTTCCCACGGTCGTCGCTTTTTCAAAAAATCATACAAAGTGTGCCTTTTAAACGTTGAAGACAATTTTTTGACTCAAAAATGTCACATTTTCGACAGTGTTATCAGATACTTATTCGCTCGCTGTAGTCTGTTCAATTAAATCGGATTTTAAGCAGCGACCAAATTCTGGGGGTCCGATGGGGCAAACTCGCTGAAAATAGCGCCAAAAATTCAAATATATGAGGATCAATCGATTTTTGGTAGTCCATCGAATTCTCGGCAAATGCAGACCTCTCTCACCCATGAGTGGTCTCGTCCGACTAATATCAAAATCAGACTCTGCTTAAAGCCTAAAATGGGCGGATTGCAGCTATCGGAATCGAAAATGTACCCACCTATGCATTTGTACAAATATATTATCTATTTATTTATGTAGCTTCATGCGGCCACATGTATGTAATTAAATTACCTGTGCTAAAACTTATTACCTAATTCGAATTTCTGTATGCAAGGTAGGCATTCATTATTCCAGAAACAGCAGTTACGGTAAAAATACTGTCCAACACTTTTGGAAAACCTATGGGTCGGGTCAACACAAATCTTTGGGTATTTTAACTTCCCGGAGAAACAAACCCCCAAACTCCCTGCGCCAATGTGTGCTCATAACATAACTTATTGCACTTCATCACCTTTTCTGAAATTCAGGAAAACAGTTACTGCCACACTTGGGCATGGGGAGTCTGGAACCCCTCCCCCAAAAATCTGGGGGACCCCCAGAATAAAATTTTTGCGACTTTGCCCCAGCGGCCCCCCAGGATTTTGTTGGTGCCCATGTTGGTCACTGCAGTTGTGTGACCCGGTTTCTGAAATTCAGGAAAATGATCACTGAAGTTCCATGACCTTTTTGTTGAAATTCAGAAAAACGGTCACTGCAGTTTCCGTGACCTTCTTGTTGAAATTCAGATAAACGGTCACTGCAGTTCCGTGAACTTTTTTTGAAGTTCAGAAAAACGGTCACTGCAGTTCCATGACCTTTTTTGAAGTATCAGAAAAACGGTCACTGCAGTTCCGTGACCTTTTTTTGAAGTTCAGAAACACGGTCACTGCAGTTCTGTGACCTTTTTTTGAAGTTCAGTAAAACGGTCACTACAGTTCCGTGACCTCCTTTTGAACTTCAGAAAAATGGTCACTCCTGTTCAGCTATTTTTTTACTGAATGGTAAACAAAATATCACTGATACTGCAGTGACCGTTTTTCTGAAGTGCACACTGGCGCCAGTGTAGTTCCTTTCTGAAGTGGCAATTAATACAAGATCCCTTAGCTCATTTCCAATTCCCCACTTTACCCCTTTCATACGCTGCTCATTTGACTTCATACATATGTGCATGCTGTGTTTTACGCTGTACCAATGGTCGAAGCACTTTTAAGGTAGTTTTCGTGAATTCATTGTAAATATTCACAATAAACTTGAAAAGTAAACATGCAAAGTTTCTTGTGTTATTCTGAACATTATGCAATTTTGAAATCTTCGGACATTTGACTGCTCGTGCCCTATCAGGCCGTTCACTTCATCACACATGCAAAATTACTTGTTTATACCTATCTCCGTGACCTTCGCCAAGCCAGGCGCACATTCTTCTGCAAGGTTAGAGAGATTTTGCGAGAGCGAGATACAATTTGTTATTCGTAAAATTTGGTCGAACTATTTCATATTACCAAGGACAACATTTCAATTTTGAAGGCTGTTTTTCATTCTATTTTCCGAAGTACACCGAGAGATTGTACAGTTTTTGGTCTTTTATAGTTATCACTTTCAAATGTGACCTAAACTTACCAATTTAGCCTACCTTGAAAACGACCCAAAGTTACTTTTCATTCAAGATCAAAGAGAGTTCATCATGAGAAATTCTCATACTTATATTTCCTTTTGGTCATTTAACTATACTCGTTTCATATCATAATCTGAATTTACAAACTGTGTTTACCTTTAAAATTACCTGAGGTTACTTTTGATGTGATCTAAAGAGTTCACCAAAAATTCACGGACTGACACGTTCAACCCGAAACTCAACTCTTGGACACTTTCTGGTCACTAAATGCATTTTCACTGCATAATGTTAAACGAAGAAAAGAAAAAGGATAATCAAAATACATAATTTTGCCCTTTTGTAATTGCATAATTTCTATTTGAAACTTTGCAACTTAATTTGCGCAATTAGAAGAGCAATCTCCGAAAGGCACATCTTGAATCATGCACACTATATGCACGCGCCTTACTTGTGATACTGTGTTTTGTGTACACTATTGCCCGCCAGCCGTTTGTAGTCCGTCATACGTGACGTAGACGTAGTGGACCAGTCAACTGCATACCTAGCTGGCCATTACTGTATGCCCCATTGTTTATTAATTAGCAAATTGGCGTAAGGTTACATTGAAACTGTTTGGGGGCATGTTTTTTTGTGTTGACACACTTGTGTACACTGTAGTGGCACAGTTGTTGGCTTGCCCAAGATGACCTACATAAATTGCAATATGGCATAGTTGTTGGTCACTCAAGGCGTGAAACCATGTGCTTCATAAAAGTTGTTTTAACGTGTTGCTCACCTTATAAATGTGATGCTGACAGAAACAGCATAAAACAGAGTATGTAACCTAGTAATAAGCATAAGGGCAACACTTCTAATGGTAAGCGCGTATTTAAGCAGCAGCATATCGGTCTTAGGCGGTGACACTAATTAGTTTTGGATGAATATTTGCTTAATATAATTCATAATACACGATATGCTTAGACTCCAACAATCAAGTGTTCATAAATTTTTAGAAATCCGATTAATTAATTGTATGTTCATGCATCTTCAATATGTCGGCCTCCATGCCTCAACTAATCACGGACAACTTGTTGTACAGGTGTTTTGTCAATGGCAGTCAAATCAGTAAATCAGTGAAGGAGGATGGTCCAAGGCGTTTGCTGACCTGTTTGGTTACCACATCAACGCTGGAATGAAACGACAATTTGATCAGCTTGCCAAAATCGCCGGCATGGCGCCGGTCTTGAATCTCAACAGATACGTGTGGAATCTCCTCAGGAAACATGGTATACCCAAACACCTGGTGGTGACCAGACTGATCGAAATCCTTGATCAGGGCGCCCGTCTCATTAGGCCTTTGTGCATCACGCCGGGGCATGAAGGAAATTCCTCTCCGGCTTGGTTGGGCCACTTCAACTAACGCCCAACCCCTGGAGGCTGGCGCCAATTGATGGGATACCGCCATTTGCAACCAGAATGGAGGTTGACGTCACAATATCAATGGCGTCATTGGCCTGCCCAGCAGCAATGGCCTGCCTCATAGTGTCGCTTTTTGTCAACCAGCCCCGCAATGGGCCTGGTTTCATCAATCGCCTGGTCAACTTGGCCGGCTACCACAACAACAATGGTTTTTCACCAGAAGGCGAACACAGTTCCAGTGGACTCAGCGCAGCTATGTCTAAAATGGCCTTTTATCAAGGCAGCACTGAGTGTTAGCTGCGCTGACATGAATTGTAGTTCGAATGCTTTTATGAAATTGATTCGAGTTATTCCTTATATTTATACAGGGCAGATGCTCAGGTCCCACGGAACTTAAATAATGTACTAGCATGTTTATGGTGTATGGTACAAATATAATGCTCGCTAATAAAATATTATCATTCTATTGTTAGATGATTGCCTGTTGTTAGCTAAATTGCTGATGAATATTTTCGGATATGCCTGACATTTAAAACTCTTACAGCTTTGGATCAAAAACAGGAGCGTCAAAATTAAGCTATTTATTAATCACAAATTCATAACTTTCTCTCTCTGCCTGAATCTCTCTTTGTTGTTTGCATACTTCATGAGTATTCTGCAAACTTTACAGTTAAGGGCGCCATTTTAAAATTTGAAGCTTTTGACTGCAGTTGCACATATCCATTTAGTGCTATTTGAGAACATAATTTAAAATTCAATGAGGTGCCAAGATACCTACAAGCATGCAATTTTTAATATTTTTCTCATGCTATTTTTTTGATTACTGCAAATGCACTTGGTAAACGTGAAATGTCCACAAATTTGCAATCAATTTGATGATTTCTAAATATTATTTTTGCGCAAAATATAAATTTTAGAATTTTAGAGTAAAATTCAAAATCTGATGAGCAGTTGTAAGATCTCTACGAGCTTATGGCCAACTAATACGATGGAATGAATGAGAGAACAATTGGAGCGTTTAGAAGTAATGGTAAAGACACCAACAGCATCAAATGGAATATGCTCAGCAGGTGGCGCCACTGGCGCCCCTGTTGTTTCTGCTAGCACAGGTGGAACTGGTAGTATAAGTGAGTATTTTCACAGGCGGTCAGACAAAAATTTTGATCAGTGGACTGATCCCGTTTTATTCGTGTTGCTATAGCTAATGGTTGGGATAACCGAAAACGAAGGGTAATACTCCAGACCTATCTAAGAGATTTTGCTGAAGTAGCATTTGAATCCATCCTTGACGAGGAGCGGCTCAGCTCCAGACTTTAATGCCTTGATTGAGCGACTCCGCTTGTCGCTTTGTACCTGTTTAAAACACTAAATTAAAAGCCCTTACAATTGCATAATTGCGGACAGGGGCCCCAGGAACCCATTATCAGGTATGCCATTGAGCTACAGCAATCAGCGATGCACGCTTATCCAGGGGTAACAGCTAATATTTTAGATGCACTGGAGTCGCCATTTCTTTGTTGATGGTCTAAATGGCGATCTTCAGCGCTTTGCTTCAGATTGTAAACCAAATAATTTTGCAGAAGCCAAAATGTTTGCCTCCGACAGGCCGAAACACAACTCCAGCTAGAGGCTGACATGACAGCCGTCTGGTAGCTCGTTTGCAACGAGCCCCATAGCTGGGTTGGAGGTCGCTGTCCATCAGAACCGTGGCGCTCCCGTCCAACTCCACAGCAACAAGGTTTGACTTAAATATGCTGTTTTTGATGTGACCGCTTAGGTCCCATAAGCCAAAAATGCCTGTGACCGCCCCAATATGGCCCGCCATTTTGCAATACCCGTCCTACCCCGCTTATGCGTGCAACCTTTCATTGCCCAGCCCATTGTCCAGCGCCACAACTGCCACCGGGTCGAAATCGCCTGGGGATTGAATCATCATCACACCAACCAACTCCTTGACGCGTTTTTGCGGTTCTAAATGACTCGGTCGAACCAAGTGATGCAGATTGGGTTGATGAGTCTGCAGATAGTAAGGAAATAGATGTTATATGTGCTATTGCCAAAGGTATGAATCCTTTAAATTGTGATATTGCATCTCTATATGCTAATACTAATCAACCAGCGTTTTAAATTGCCAAGCTTGCCAATCACTTTCGGAATAATTTTAATTATTTTAAAGGAATACAAGTTACCACAAGCTATGTTGCTACATTTTTCGCATTTTTGGCCATTTTATTAGGTATTTCTACACTATTTCTCGGTCATTTTACTTTTAATAACACTTTATTTGCTATACAAGCTTATCAGATTCGTGAACATCAAACAGCAGGGGCTCGCTTTTCTTTACCTCAAAAATAACTACTTATAGCACCGATCGAAAAATTAAGACAGTTGGGGAATTGGAATGGTCGCTTCACCATACAAATAACACGGGTATGGTGGATGTGGACCCCCATCCAAAGTTTGGAACCCCTACCCTTCCCAAAAGCCAGAAAATGTTCGACCCTCCGATCCCGATTTTTGTGGAAAATTGAATTTTTATCCGTTTTCAGGTGTTTTCTGACCCTTTTCCGCCAAAAATTGGAGTTAAATTACCCTTCCCTCAGCCTGGAAAATGGCCTTAGACTCTCAGACCCAAAATTTCAAGCCGTTATATGTATAATGGTCGCAGAATTGGGATGGTCGGAGAATGGTGATTTTCGTGCATTTGAAAATAACTTTTCATCATTAGACACAGAACATAACAATTCTCATGTTTTCGGCACGCACCACCATTTTTAAAAAGCAAGCATTTTGCAAGTGATCTCGCTTTTTTGATTGTTCTCCAAAAACAAGATTTTTCTTTTACATTCACTTGCTTTTTATGTTGGGCTACCGCACAAAAAGCGAATAATGGCTCAAAATTGACAATTTTGAGAAGGTAGCGCGTTGCAGTGTGTCTTGGCCGCCAAGGGCATGGACATTCTTGCCGTTTTTAGGTGTTTTATAATGCTTTCGACCGAAACTTGGACTACAATTACCTTTTCCCCCGCCCTGGAAAATGGCCGGGAACCCTGACACCCAGAATTTCAAGCCGTTATATGTATATTGGTCGCTAGAATTGGGACGTT
This sequence comes from Mermis nigrescens, assembly GCA_036768485.1. NCBI lineage: Eukaryota > Metazoa > Nematoda > Enoplea > Mermithida > Mermithidae > Mermis > Mermis nigrescens. The sequence continues at coordinate 13,843,834 of JAVLUZ010000154.1, forward strand.
CTGAGAAAAGCGATTTTTGTGCATCTACAAATAAGATTTTATCATTAGACCCAGAGCGTAAGAATTCTTGCGCTGTGGGACTTGCAGCTAGTGTTATTTTGATGCTGCCAAATAATAAATTTTGGTACGATTTTTGGTGAGGCACTTGCTGGACTATCAATATCGTATTTTAATTCTGTGAATTTCGGTATATCATCATTCTTATCATATTAAAACTCTGGGAAATGTGAAAATATTTCCGATATAATTTTGGTATAATTTTAGTATAAAGTGGTAGCACTTTTCTTTTTTTGCACTTTATCTTACTTACTTTCTTTTATGCGTATGATGCAGTAGGTATTTTCCACAGGTTGTATTATCATCATATGGAGACAAATACGTAAGTATGGATGTACATATGCATACCGAGCCAATCCCCTCATACATATAGTCCGTTGAGGTTTGTATACTCCTACGTTATTTGTGTGTACTCACTGGGCGTTGGGGAGAGGGTTTTGGGAAATGCAGCCCCAGAAACCGAAATACCCCCACAGAATTTCACTTTTGAAACGTTTTTGTGTTTTTCGCAATTTTTTGATGCCAATGGATATTGCTCGATGTGAAACGTTGGAAAATGGTGTTTGTTTGCCATACCACCATTTTAAGGCCACTTTTCGATCTTTGAAAAAAACTTGCACCCCCAGAACTTTGGAGCCGCTCACCCATGATGTACTTATGTACAATTAGTGTTGTGTAGTATGAGTGAAGTAACACCTATCTGTGTTGATAAATATGTAATAAATGGTGAGCTGAGCTCCTCATTAAGTTGGCTTATAGTCTGTTTCACATGAGTTTGAGCATAATTTTTCAAAAAGTTATTCTTAAATAAGCGACGGATTACGATAATTAAACATCAAATTATTGCTATAATCGCAATCTGTCAATTTGTTGTTGGATATGTTTTTAAAATTTATGCCCAAACTTGTGTGAAACAGACTGGGAGATTATAAAACATTAGGTAGGTATGTAGGTAGAATAATGATCATTAAATTATTTGTTTTCTCAATCTTGCTTGCCACTCTGTGTTCTTGAGAGTTGAGCTTCCCTGATAGTGATCCAAATATTCCAAAATTTTGTTATTTGTTGAAAAACTGAAAGGAATTCATGCAATTTTGAAACTTAATCTTGTAAATTTTGAAAGTTTTGAATAAATGAAAATTTTTCGAAATTTACGTCTAAAAATTTAATGCTCAATGTTTTTCTATAGTTTTTTTCAGAAAACCTTGTGCACTAAAATCAATTTTATACAATTAGTGAGCAGGTACAAGAATTGTTTCTAGGTAGCTTTACGTGCTAATGTAAACTAGCTATGCTTATTCATTGCTATGTATAATATCGTAATTGCGCTTCCGATTAAGTGAAAAATCGTTGGAAATGTGAGATCATCAATCAAAATATTGATCACTCACATCATTAGTCTTTTGACTTTGAAATAAATAAATGAGTCTTAAAATATGCATAATTTATTACAGTGCATTGATATGCATGCATTTAATTCCCAACTATTTTGCTTACATAGATACCTGCTTTGAAATGAGTTGCAGAAAAATAGATAACAGGTATACATATGCACTACCTACCCACCCAATACCTACCAAAAACATATTAAATATATATACCAAATATCAAAAATATATCATATTTCAAATAATACGATTGCGAAATATCATATTTGTATCATACTAAAATTAAGCTAACTATACCAATATCATATTTTAATTATTTTTGTGGTTACCAAAAATAACACTACTTTGCAATCATTTTTAAAGAAGCGAGCACTTTGCAAATGATCTCGCTATTTCTGGTTGCCACTCCAAAAAGCTGAGATTTTTCTTTTACTTCCACTCGCTTTTTACATTAGGCTACTGCACAAAAAAGCGAGCAATAGCTCAAAAAATGACTATTTTGAAACAGTAGCCCGCGTACCCGGTGTGTCTTGGCCACCAAGGACACGGATACTTTCCCTCAAATGCTTGAAATTATCCAATGGCCAGTTGTAAGCTATTTTAGCATTTATCCTGCTTTGGACGCCAGCTTGACCTTCAAGTTGTGCCATGATTATTAGTATACTGTGTGTTCCCTAGATTGCTATCTTATTGTGTTCGTAGTGTTATAAGATAGAAGTCCGGCCCTGCCTGGACATGCCTGGGCCTGTGTTGTTGCACAGGATGCCAGGTGGAGCGGGGGCCGGTGGAAGGGCGATCGCTCCCTGGCCCAAATTGAGGTAGCGCCAGGGGACAAATGGCTGGGTAGGGTCTACCCGGACCTGCGGCCCAGGGTCAGAGAGGGGTAGATTTCCATGGGGTAAATTTCCCTGGGGGAAAAATTCAAAGAGCTATAACTCAAGAGCCAATGGTCGGATTGAACCCAAATTTTCAGGGTAGAATAAACGTACGCCAGGTATGTTATATATACAATGTATGCGATCAACCTACAGTATACCAGCATCAATTTACACTTTGCGTAACTTAAGAAGCGTCAGTCAGATTTTGTTCAAATTTTAAGTATATGATGTATATAGGCGTCTTGTATTAATTCATGGTTCAGTAAAGAACTTCAAAGAAGTTCTATAGAAGTTCGATAAAGAAGTTCTATAGAAGTTCTATGAAGTTCGATGAAGAACTTCGAAGGAGTTCTATGGAAGACTGTTGAACTTCGAAGAAGTTCTATAGAGATTCGATAAAGAACTTCCAAAGAAGTTCTATATAGTTCGATAAAGAACTTCGAAGAAGTTCTATAGATGTTCGATAAAGAACTTCGAAGAAGTTCTATAGAAGTTCGATAAAGAACTTCGAAGAAGTTCTACAGAAGTTGAATAAATAACTTTGATCGAAGTTATATAGAAGACAGCCGAACTTCGATAACACGCTAATCGAAGTGCGATAAATTTTCAATAGATCTTTGATAAAATGCACATCGAAGTTCGTCTAAATTGGAGACAAAGTACAAATCTTTAATAGAACTTGGATGTTGTGCAAATCGAAGTTCGGCCTAAGTTCGACAAACCTTTTATAGAACTTCGATATTGAGCAAATCGAAGTTCGACAGATCTTTTATAGAACTTCAACAAACATATACAAGTCGAAGTTCTAAGAGACCAAAAAATGAGGTCATAAAAGTTTGAGTGAGCAAATAGTAAGGTTCATTTAAATTTTAATAGGTACCTAAGTACCTATAGGCTATAGCTCCTAATGCATGCTTCCTTTGTGTGGAATAATAACCTTGAATTGTATTGATTTTCGGTATCCCATTTCCGAGTCATGTGAAACAGACTATAAGTAATGCATGCGCCTACATAATTTATGCTCATCTTTATTGGCAATTGCATGACCTTGCACTCATCTGTTTAGCGACCTAAAGACGTTTTTCTATACGCACCTTCAAAACGTTCTCGCTAGAAAAAGATCTACGACTTGACTTGATTGACATTTGGAAATCCAGAAAGATGTTTAATTGCAAGAAATGGAATAAGGCAAAGCTTTTTTGCAAGCATATATCGATAAAACCAAAGCTCACGCTTATGTTTAATCCAGGATTTTTAATCTTCAATTTAATTTTGTCATTTTCAACCAAACTTTACAGGTATAAACAAAGCAGCACAATTGTGATTTAAATTCTAAAATTAGATGAGCGATATTTTTCCAATTTATAACGCTGAGTTCGAATGAAGGAGCTCTTTTCTAATATTTTGTCTTAACTTAATTTTATGATCCCTCAAAAAATGTTTTAAGTTCAAAAAATTTTGAAACTTTACAAAAATTTTAATTTTAAAAAATTGTCTTTGTACGTATATTAGATTATCAAAAATGTAATAACTCTAAACTTCATATTTAAATTTTAATTTTAGACGCATAAAATTTGAAAAAAATATTGTTTTTAGAAGCTAACTTAAGTATTTAGTTCATTAGTGTTAAGTCTGGACTTCTGATATCAGATTAAAATCAATTTCTAAATGTGTGGTTGGAATTATAAATTCTAGATCACAATGGCGTTTTGAAGCTCTTGCATCTGATTGAAAATGTTTAGATTTGAATGTCCATATTAATTTTATTTTTTGTTATGTGTGGCGACCACCATGGATGAGCGCCGCCAAAGTTCTGGGAGGAGGGGTAGGGTGCAAGATTGTTTCAAAGGTAAAAAAATGGCCATAAAAATAGTGATATGGCGGAAAAAAACAATTTTTCAACGTTTCTGATCGAGAACTCCATTAATATCAAAAACTTGTGAAAAAGACGAAAAAAATTTCAAAAAGTCGAATTCGGGAGAGGTATTTTGGTTTCTCGGCGGGTGCATACCTCCCAAACCCCCTCCACTCCCAGGTATGGGCGGCACCAAAGTTCTGGGGGTGCAAGATTTTTTCAAAGGTCAAAAATCTGGGGTGCACGGTATGGCGAAAAATCACCATTTTCCAACGTTTCTCATCAAGCACTATCCATTGGCATCACAAAACAGCGAAAAAAACAGAAAAAAATTCAAAAATTGAATTCTGGGGGTACTTTGGTTTCTGGGGGAGTGCATACCTCCTTCCCTACCCCCCGCCCAGGTATGGTGTTATGACGAAAAATACACGTTTTTCATCAAGCACCATTGGCCACAAAAAAATTGTGGAAAAAAACGAAAAAAAATTTCCTAAAAATTGAATTCTGTGCACCCCAAGATTTGGTTTCTGGGGGTGCATGCACATACCCTCTGGGGGTGCATACGCATACCCCCGAAAACCTGCTATGCCCAGGTATGGCGACATCTCGTTCGCTAGTATTACACTGTATAGCAAATCATGAATGTGCGCTTTAGTTGATTTATGAGTTGAATCAAACAATGGCGAGTAGAAAGGACATCACGATAGGGCAGGGGTCATTGGACATGTCATCGTGGCATGTGTAGGCAATGCTTATTAAAGGCAAGATGCTATACTGATGGTCAAACGGACAGAACACACAGTCCGTCCGACTTACGACGCAGGTAAAAATTTTCATATGAAAGGCAAGAAACGAAATTTTCTAGGAACCCAACCTAACGGGCAGGTAGTCAAGCCAATTAGCCGATGTTCTCATTCATTTAATGCATCCATGTCGACGTAATGTGTTTAATTGAACAATTTTTACTAATTGATAAGACTCCGAAAATCATAAAGCAAACCATTAAAGGTTCAAAACACATGTTAAAATAGTGAAAATGGTTCGTTAATTGAATTTGATTGTAAAAAATTCAACATAATTATTCTGTAAAGACATGTTTATTCTAAAGTTGTTTTTAAATTGAGGACATTTGTCAAAAAACCGAAAATCAGGCACCTACGTATATCGAACAATTTTCAGCCTACACTGCTCTTGAGTGCTGCCTTTCTTTTATTTCAATTTAATTTTGCCTAGTTCACGAAACAATGAAATAAAAATTTCATTTTTCCATCTTGTTATTGATTATCTCGCATATTGTATACCCATCCTTTTTCTAATTCGGTCAATTAATCAAAATTGGCTACCTGAATGAAGTTTCCCAATTTCATTCCGGAACTCCGTTTTGGAGACTATACCTTTAGGCCCTGCCAGCCATACTACATTGTAAGGAAGAAAAACAGATTTTCTTCTCCACTCAGGATGAAACAATTTATGCTTTATTAGCGGCCTGCCTGCATGGAGTGCGTACATATACTCGTATATGTATATAGGTTTGTGATGTTGACCTCGTCCTCAAATACGTTGAACTACAGTAGGATAATTTCTGTCAAAGCAGCCAACCTCAACCCCATTATTAGGCACGAATGACTTTAAGCACTGGGAATGATATATAGCATAATGTGCGCTCCCTACATGCTGCTTTTAAGCGTCGCATACACACAGTAAAGAGCCGAATTACATTGGTAGGTATATTTAATGTGCAAAAAAGCTGTGCTCATTAATTATCTATACCTATGCATATCTCTTACTGCATAGCGCATGTCAGCTTCGTAAACTATGTAGGTAGGTACCTAGTCTGTTTCACTTGTAACTTCGTGCATAAATTCTAAGAATTTCGATCAATACTAAGCGGAGGTTCATGATAATTATACGTCAGATCAGATAAATGCTATAATTGCAATCTGCCAGTGCCGGAAATAGTTTTAAAACGACCAAACTTGCATCAAACCGACTATACCTACACAGTTGTTTTCATCTTCATTTTAAAAATTGTTAATATTTCAAAAAAAACATTTAAAATTAAAATTTCAATACAAATTTCAAAGTTATTACATTTTTTAAATATAATATGCCGTGCAAAAATAATTTTTTAAAATTAAAATTGTTGTAAATTTCTGAAATTGAAGTTTCCGAACTTAAAACATTTTTTGAGGGATCATAAAATTTAGCTAAGACTAAATATTAGAAAAGAGCTTCATTCGAACCAGCGTTATAAATTTGAAATATATCGCTCATCTAATTTTAGAATTCAAATCGCAATTGTGCTGCTTTGTTTATACCTGTAAAGTTTGGTTGAAAATGACAAAATTAACTTTCAGATTAAGAAAGCTCGATTTAAACATAAGCGTGAGCTTTGATTTCATCGATTTATGCTTGCAAAATAGCTTTTGCCTTATTCCATTTCTTGCAATTAAACATGCTTCTGGATTTCCAAATGTCAATCAAGTCAAGTGGTAGATCTTTTTCTAGCGAGAACGTGTTGAAGGTGCGTATAGAAAAACGTCTTTGGGTCGCTAAACAGATGAGTGCAAGGTCATGCTATCGCCAATAAAGATGAGCATAAATTATGTAGGCGCATCGCATGCATTAATTATAGTCTGTTTCACATGGCTCGGAAATGGGCTACCGAAAATCAAGTACAATTCAAGGTTATTATTCAACAAGGAAGCACATATTAGGAGCTATAGGTACTTAGGTACCTGTTAAAATTTAAATGACCCTCGCTATTTGCTCACTCAAAGTTCAATGACCTCATTTTTTGGACTCTTAGAACTTCGACTTGTATATTTGTTGAAGTTCTATAAAAGATCTGTCGAACTTCGATTTGCTCACTATCAAAGTACATAAGTTCTATAAAAGGTTTGTCGAACTTAGGCCGAACTTCGATTTGCACAACATCGAAGTTCTATTAAAGATTTGTAGCACTTTCGTCTCGAAGTTAGACTAACTTCGATGTGCATTCTATTGGAGTTCTATTGAAAATTTATCGAACTTCGATTAGCGTGTTATCGTAGTTCGACAGTCTTCTATATAACTTCGATCAAAGTCATTTATCGAACTTCTGTAGAAGTTCTTCGAAGTTCTTTATCGAACTTCTATAGAACTTCTATAGAACTACTATAGAACTTCTTCGAAGTTCTGTATCGAGCTTCTATAGAACTTTTATAGAACTACTATAGAACTTCTTTGAGGTTCTTTATCGAACTTCTATAGAACTTCTTCGACAGTTCTTTACTGAACCATGAATTAATACAAGACGCCATAGGCAAGGCATGCTATGTACAGAACTTCAGCGCGCAGTGTACAGTATACCAATTTACTTTACACTTTCTCGTATATCACTATATTTCAAGAACTATAGGGCGGATTTAGCTCAAATTTTCAGAGTAGGGTGAGCATATGCTGCATGTGTTATATTATTGATATGAACATGCAATCTACAGTATACCGATTTACTTTACGCTTTCTCATATAGCACTATATTTCAACAACTGTAGGGCGGATTTAGCTCAAATTTTAAGGAAAAGATATATAAATTTGTAGCTGCGCCATGTACAAAATTTTAGCGCGCAACCTACAGTATGCCAATTACATTGGTTTTTAGATGATGACGACTAAGGGTTGGATGTAAAGTACCCTATAGAGATTTATTTTAATAACTAATAATCAATCATAATAAACATGCCCAAACCTGTCAGTAAGCCTAGCTGGGAAGGGTTAACAAAAATTGGCATTGTGTGTGTGTGTGTGTATGTGTGTGCGTGTGCGTAGTGTGTGTGTGTGTGTGTGTGTGTGTGTGTGTGTGTGTGTGTGTGTGTGTGTGTGTGTGTGTGTGTGTGTGTGTGTGTAAAAATGGAGGTTTCCCTCCAGTAATAACCTGCTTATTTGGCCGTTTAATGCACAAAGACACAATTAGGTAGTAATATAGCGCATTGGCAAAGCAGTGTGACGCATTAGTAATATTGTGCATCAGCAAAGCAATTTTTTACAGCTGGCAATATTGCGCATTGACAGCCTGTTTGGAATTTATCAACTAACAATAAGCGCATTGGCGTAGTATTTTTTATGATACAAATTTATCGATGTTTTTTGTTGACTAGCTAGCGCATTAGCAAAGCAATTTTTTACAATAGGATTAAAAAGAGTAGAATTAATGATAAATTGATAATTATGAGCATACGTGGGCAGCGAGAAAATTCTGGGGGGGTCCAAGATTTTTCGAAGGTCAAAAAATGGCCTTAAAAATGGTGATATGGCGATAAAAACACCATTTTTCGACGTTTCTCATCAAGCACTATCCATTGGCATCAAAAAATTGCGAAAAAAACGAAAAAAAATTTTCAAAAATTGATTTCTGGGGGGGTCTTTTGATTTCTGGGGGGAGGTCTTTTGGTTTTCTTGGGGGGGGGGTCCAGACCCCCCAGATCCTCCCCACGCCCATGTGTGATTATGAGGCAGCTCTTGCAATGCATCAAGGCGCCTAAATTTGGAATATCTTCTGTAAAGTTTTTGTAAAGTTTGAATTTTTTTTTGTGGAGTTTGGGAATTTTTTATCAAGTTTGAAAAATTTTCTACTGAGTTTGAAATTAATTTTGTTTGCTTAAGCATAGGACTCTTGCAGAGTTTGGAAAATTTTTTGCAGAGTTTGGGGAATTTTTTGTTGAGTTTGGAAATTTTTTGAAAAGTTTGGAAAATTTGTTGTGAAGTTCAGAACTTTTGCTATTTAAAAAGGAATTTCTCATGTACGAGTATTGCTGAAACTATTTTAATTGTAATGTGCAACTTGTCTTCTAGTTTTGCACATATAAGAATCATTTTTCCACTTGTACGCAGCAAAAATGTTATTTTTCGAATTTTTCATACTAAACTAGGAAACAATTCTACTTCGTACATGCATTTCCCATTTACCATCTCATAAAATTTACATAGATTAATACAATACCCTAAATAAGCAGAACCCACAGATAGGTGGCATTTGCTGATTTCAGAGGTTATTAAAATCATTTTTTAAGTTATTGAGAAAAATTTTTTTCCAGTGGTATCAGTGATTCAAATTGAGGAAATACGGTATAATAAGCACAAAGCTGGAATAAAAGTTAAGACTCATTTCAGCAAAATTTGATATGTGTCTTGTGAATTAAGTGAACGATGCATGAAGATTCCAAGATTCCTGTGAGCATATGATTTAAAACCACCAGAGCTATTCAAGTTGCATACCTACCGAGGTGAAGTTATTGCACATAGAGTTGACAAGCTAAAGTAAAGCTTGAAGCCTGCGCATCTGCAAGAATAAACATGAAAAAGATGAAACAATCCAAAAGTACTGAATTTTGTACATATAGCATCCTAAAATTCAACAAAATTCATGCAGAGTTTAGAAATTGTCTAATTAGAAGAATTTAGGTATCCTTGATTCTTTACAATTTATTATGTAAACACATGATTTTATTGATTAAAATTAAAGAACAAGGTCTTGTGATTTTTGTCTTATTGGTATAATTGGAAATTGCTTTTAAAATAGTATAAGTTAAATACAATAGAAGAATAAGTGCTACACGAGTTTTAATCGTTTTTGTATAAGGCTCTTGAGAGTTATATTTTCTCAACTTGCTAACAATATTTTTGATCTAAGGCGTCTTGTATTAATCCATGGTTCAGTAAAGAACTTCATAGATGTTCTATAGGAGTTCGATAAAGAACTTTGAAAAAGTTCTATAGAAGTTCGATAAAGAAGTTCGAAGAAGATCTATAGAAGTCCGATAAATAACGTTGATAGAAGTTCTATAGAAGACTGTTGAACTTAAGGGAAGTGTTATAGAAGTTTGATATAGAACTTCAAAGAAGTTCTGTAGAAGTTCAATAAATAACTTTGATAGAAGTTCTATAGACGACTGTCAAACTTCAAAGAAGTTCTATAGAAGTTCGATAAATAACTTTAATTGTAGTTCTATAGAAGACTGTCAAACTTCAATAAGGCGCTAATCAAAGTTCGATAAATTTTCAAAAGAACTTCGATCAAATGCACATCAAAGTTTGTCGAATTTTGAGACGAAGTGCAACAAATCTTTAATTGAATTTCAATGTTGTGCAAATCGAAGTTCGACAGATCTTTTATAGATTTTCAACAAATATACAAATTGAAATTCTAAGAGACCAAAAAATGAGGTCATATAACTTTGCGTGAGCGGGTCACTTAAATTTTAATTAATAGGCATGCTTGTACATAGGTAAAACAGAAGGACCTAATACATGCTTCCTTGTTGAATAATAACCTGGAATTGTATTGATTTTTTGGTAGCCCATTTCTTAGCATGTGAAACAGACTATAATTAATGCATGCGCCTACATAATTTATGCTTATATTTGTTGGCGATATCATGACCTTGCACTCATCTGTTTAGCGACCCAAAGATGTTTTTCTATACTGACCTTCAAAACGTTCTCGCTAGAAAAAGATCTACGACTTGACTCGTTTTTAAATGAAATTACCAACATTAAATAAAATTGAAATTTGGAAATCCAGAAAGATATTTATTTGCAAGAAATGGAATAAGGCAAAGCTTTTTTGCAAGCGTAAATCGATAAAATCAAAGCTCACGCTTATTGCTAAATCGAGGTTTTTTGATCTGAAATTTAATTTGTCATTTTCAACCAAACTTTACAGGTATCAATAAAGCAGCACAATTGCGATTTGTATTCTTAAATTAGTTGAGCGATATTTTTTCAATTTAAAACGCTGTTTCGAGTGAAGGAGCTCTTTTCTGATATTTAGTCTTAGTTTAATTTTATGATCCCTCAAAAAATAATTTAAGTTCATTAATTTCAATTTTAAAATTTTGCAACAATTTCAATTTTAAAAAATTGTTTTTACACAGTAGATTATATTCTAAAAAATGTAATACCTTTGAAATTTGTATTTAAATTTTAATTTGAAATGCCTTCTAAAATGATTATTTTTTAAATGAAGATGAAAACAACTGTATAGGTATAGTCAGTTTTACGCAAGCTTGGTCATAAGTTTTAAAACTATTCCCAGCAATAATCTGGCAGATTGCGATTATAGCATTGATCTGATCTGAAATATAATTATTGTGACCCTTGACTTGGTGTCGATTGAAATATTAAAATTGATGCACGAAGTTAGTGAAACGGACTAGTTACTTACATAGTCAATGAAGCTGACATGAGCTGTATACATAATTGACGAGCACAGCTTTTTTTGCACATGTAGTACCTATATGTAATTCGGCACTTTATTGAATGTACACAACGATAAAAGCAGCATGTAGGGAGCGCACATTATGCTATATTTCATTCCCAGTGCTTAAGGTCGTTAGTGCTTAATAATGGGGTTGAAGTTGGCTGCAATGACAGAAATCCATCCTACTGTAGTCCACATATTTGAGGATGAGGTCATTGTCACAAACATACATACATATGTACAAGTACATGTACGCACTCCATGCCTGAGTGTGTACATATGTATATATGTATATATTATTCCCGGCAATAAGCTGGCATATGTATATATGTACGCACTCCATGCAGGCAGGCCCAAAATGAGGCATAAATGGTTTCATCCTGAATGGAGAAAAAATCTGTTTTTCGCCTCATAACGAAGTATGGTTGCAGGGCCTAAAGGTATAGTATACAAAACGGAATTCCGGAATGAAATTAGAAACTTTATTCAGGTAGCCAATTTTAATTAATTGACTGAATTTGAAAAAAGGATTGGTATACAATATGCGAGATAATCAAAAACAAGATAGAAAAATCGAATTTTTATTTCATTTGTCTTGTGAACAAGGCAAATTAAATTGAAATAAACAAAAGTTGACACTCAAGAAAGTGTAGGCTAAAGATTTTTCGATATACATACGTAGGTGCCTGATTTTCGCTTTTTTGACAAATGTCCGTAATTTAAAAACAACTCTAGAATAAATATGTCTACAGAATAATTATGTTGATTTTTGTACAATTAAATTCAATTAACAAACTATGTTCACTGTTTTAACATTTGTTTTGAACCTTGAATGATTTGCTTTATGATTTTTGGAGTCTTATCAATTAGTAAAAATTGTTCAATTAAATACATTATCGCCAACATGGATACATTAAATGAATGAGAACATCGGCTAATTGGTTTGACTACAAATACAAATGCCCGTAAAAATAATATTTGCGACTTGGGTACAAAGAAAGGAACAAAAAAGCTCAAAAACGTGCACTTATTCGAAAAGGCGGATTTTTAACACTTTTATTAGCCCCTTTATTTAGCATTTCTACTGACTTGCTTTGTGATTTAATTAGAAAACAATGAAATGTTCTAACAAAATGGTATTAGTACGTCAAGATGATCTATCTAGTCAATCGTATACTGAAAAATCACCACTACAAAAATAAATTAAACGTCCTGTTACCAAGGGGTCATGCACACACATGGGCGTGGGGGGAGGGTCTGAAGGGGGGTCTGGACCCCCCAGAAACCAAAAGACCCCCAGAAATCAAAATACCCCCAGAATTCAATTTTTGAATTTTTTTTCGTTTTTTTGGCAATTTTTTGATGCCAGTGGATAGTTCTTGATGTTTTCTTGCTGCCCACGTACGATAATGCACCCTAGTCTAACCAAGGTCTGGATCAAAAATCTAGTCATTGGGGAGATAACAAAAGTGGATAAAAATACATATTTCTAGTAGCCAAGAGCATGAGAAATTCAAAACTGTCATTAAGTTTGCACAAAAACTGGAAACCAATTGAAAAAAACGTATTTGAACATTCGAAAATGTGTAAGAAATACGATCTGCAACATGCGTAATACATGTTATAAAATCTTGAAATCAAGCTTTTCTAATAAAATATAGGTCAATACGTTTTCTTTTGCTCAATAGAACACGTGTTACAGTTAAAAAAGGGGGTACTGAGAAGCTTACCACATAAGAATTTATGGCCTTACAGTAAACAGCAAAAAACAGGCAACTAGATCACGGGTCTAGAGCTCGGTAAAAGTAAGGTTAATGAATTTAGAGACAAAATAAAAGGATTTTGGAAAATGAAAATGAAAGCCCTGAACTTCAATATCAATTGTATTCTCAGCTTTTTTGTAGATATTCTTAGCTAGAAGTCGAAAGTCGTAAACCTCAAACTGTGATTTTTAAGCCCAAGGAAAAGAGTGATGAAAACCCTGATTTTAAATTTACTTGGTTTGATACAGTTTTGTCTAGCCTTCCAAAATGTAAAATAAAACAAGCTCAAATACTAGTTTCTCATATTAAATGCAGTAAATCAATTAAAGTAAAGGATAATGTTGAGATTTCAGTTGATGACCATTCTATTCCTAATTCTCATATTGTGGACCTTATTAATAATTTCAGTAGAAAAGGCATTGAAACAGAGCCTCCAATTGGAGCGTCAGAATTATAACAAGCTTTATTTAAAAAATATGTTCCTAAAGAATTTATAGAAAACCCTGATAGATGACAAATGTTGACTGAAAAATATATAAGAGTCAATCAAAAAAATCAATCTCACTTACACATAATGATTCAGGGACTGAAGGTTCTGCTGCAGAAAATATTAAACAGGAAACAACTCCTAATCTATATAAAAATATAAGAAAATTTAGAAAGTTATATAGATATAGGCCATTAAACAATCAATGAAAAATTGTTCAAAATATATTTATAGTTATTTGAATAATCCTTCATCTTTTACTAGTATTAAATCATTGTGATAACGCTGCTCAAGCTAAAGACCCATCAGTTACATTAGCTAAAGTGAAAAATCGCTTATCCTTGCTCGATATATATATACTTTACATAGGCAAGCCTATCAAAAATTTAAAAGGAAGAAAATTTATGTATTTGATATTGATAATATGTGGAAATTAGATCTTGCTGATTTGATATCGTTATCAAATTTCAACAATGGTTTTAAATTCATTTTAACATGTATTGACGTTTTAGGTAAATATGCATCGGCTAAACCTCTTAAAAATAAATCGGCTTCTAATATTTCAGAAGCATTTAAATCAATTTTATTGGAAGGACATAAACCATGGAGACCACACCTGGGCGTAGGGGGTTTGGGGGTTATGCACCCCCCAGAAACCAAAATACCCCCCCCAGAAATCAAAATACCTCCCCAGAATTCAATTTTTGAAAATTTTTTTCGTTTTTTTCGCAGTTTTTTGATGCCAATGGATAGTGCTTGATGATAAACGTCAAAAAATGGTGTTTTTATCGCCATACCACCATTTTTAAGGCCATTTTTTGACCTTCAAAAAAATCTTGCACCCCCCCAGAATTTTCTTGCTGCCCACGTATGATGGAGACTTCAAAGAGATAAAGGAAAAGAATTTGTAAATCAGGAAGTGCAAAAGCCAGTAAATCAAGAACAAATTGAATTTTTTTACATCTTGAAACAAAGATATTAAACCCGCAATTATAGAAAGGGTTTATTGTACCCTGAGAAATATAATGTTTTGCTATTTTACTGACAAGGGAACATACAGTCGGACCAATGTCTTGGACCAACTAGTTTAAAACTATACCCAAAATTTCAAGCTGTTATGTGTAAAATGGTCGCAGAATTGGGATAGTCGGAGAATAGCAATTTTCGTGCATTCAAAAATAACTTTATATCATTAGACACAGAACATAAAAATTCTCACTTTTTGACATGCACAACCATTTTTAAAAAGCGAGCATTTAGCAAGTGATCTCGCTTTTCTGGTTGTGCTTCTAAAAAGCAAGATTTTTCTTTTACATTCACTCGCTTTTTATGTTGGGCTACTGCACAAAAAGCGAATAAGGGCTCACAATCGACAATTTTAACAAGGTAGCGCATTGTAGTGTGTCTTAGCCGCCAAGGGCACAGACATTTTTGGCTGTCTTTATGTTTTTTATGACCATTTTGGCCAAAAATTGGTGTTCAATTACACCCTCCTCCCTGGAAAATGGCCGGGAATCCTCACACCTAAAATTTCAAGCCGTGTTATGTATAATGGTCCCAGAATTGAACGGTCTGAGAAAAGCGATTTTTGTGCATCTAAAAATAACGTTTTATCATTAGACCCAGAGCGTAAGAATTCTCGCTTTGTGGGACTTGCAACAATTTTAAAAAAGCGAGCATTTGGCAAATGATCTCACTTTTTTTTGGTTGAGCTTCCAAAAATCAAGATTTTCTTTTTACTTTCACTCGCTTTTACGTTAGGCTACTGCAAAAAAAGCAAAAAATAGCTCAATATCGATTATTTTGACACATTAGGACACTTTCCTTCAAATGCTTGAAATTATCCAATGACCACTTGTAAGCTATTTTAGCATTTATGCTGCTTTTGACGCCATTTCGACCTCTAAATTGTGCCATGATTGAGAGGTGGTCTTGGGGAGTTTGGATCAATGGCTACAAAATCCCATCAAATTAGCTGTGATTCACATGGTCATCAATTTTTCAAAAAATCGTAGAAAGTGTGCCTTTTAAACCTTAAAGATAATTTTTTGTCTCAAAAATGTCGAATTTTTGACAGTGTAATCAGATGCTTATTTGCTCTTTGGAGTTTGTTCAATTAAATCGATTTTCCAGCAGCGATCAAAATCTGAGGGTCCGGTGGGGCAACCTCAGTAGACATAGCTAAAAATTTAAATATAATCTATTGATTTTGGGTAGTCCATCAAATTCTCGGCGAATCCAGACCCCTCTCGCCCTTCAGTGGTCTCACCTGTGCTAAAACTCATAACTTAATTCGAATTTTTGTATGCAAGGTAGGCATACATTGTTTTGATAAAACAGTTATGGTAGAAATACTGTCTGCAGTTGAGTGAACTTTTTTGAAATTCAGAAAAATGGTCACTCCTGTTCAGCAACTTTCTTACTGAATGGTAAACAAAATATCATTGAACTGTAGTGACCATTTTTCTGAAGTGCACACTGGCGCCAGTGTAGGTCCTTTCTGAAGTGGCAATTAATACAAGATCCCTTATGTACAACTTTCTCTTTTTTATTAAGATAAATTCCTATAAAAAAGATAAAGATAAAGATGGCTTGTGATTTTTCCAAAAGATAAAGATATAGATAAAATACAGCAATAGTCAAGATAAAGATAAAGATGAAGAAATCTCTTATCTTTATCTTGCTAAAAAGATAAAGATGAAGATATCTTTTACAATACTAGTCAGCATCACATACAAACAACGAAGTACACTATTTCCTAGCCGCAAGACTACCTTCAGGCAAAGAAATTTTGTCAGGAGCAGGAATGTGGTGTTCACCCTGATGGCCCTATAGATTCGGGAAACCAGTTCCAGCACCTTGGGCTGCTCCTGCAGAGAAAGGCTTAAGTGAATTAGGGTCAGCCTGATATATACATAAATAGTGGTGTATCCCATTTCCATGCCCCCTTTAGTGGGAGATACTTAGCTGGAAGCAGGGCGGGGTGTTCATCCTGATAGACCCTGTATGTACATACATTGGAAATCTTGATTCCAACACTTTTGCTACCTTCAGGGTGGTTAAACCTTCGAAAGAAACTGGGTGCACAATCATTTACATACTGCCCTTTCCTGGATTTTACCCATTGTTTCTGTTTCTTAATTAATAGGATTTTATTATATGACTTTACCTATGACTTCTATCCTTCACAACATACTGACTGATGTTCAACCTTGTCCATATACAAGCAGAAATAGGTTTTTTATTATTTTTAACCTGGCCAAAATTTCAAACACACAAAGGGCTAAGTTACTCATTATTATGATCATGAATCAAATGTTCCTGAGCATTCAAATTTATTCTTCATGTCTAGATATGCGTTGAATACTTAATAAAAGTTATAAATTAAAACGTTCAAAATCATTTCTTCAAATAACTGCATTTTTACAGCAGGGTAAAGGACGCAATAATGTATTTTAAATGCAAAACGCTATCCAATATCTACAGCCAATTAAAAATTAAGTGCTTGAAGTTAAGCGGAAAACATTGAAGCTTGAATTTTATTTTCAATTTGTCATTATTTTCTGACCATTTCAAATAATAAAAATTTATAATGTCTAAAAACGAAATTCAACCATGGTTTAGATTCATTTGCAATGCTAAATCCTTAAAACGCTATGTAGGATGATTTATTTGTAAAAATTCATTTATAAATCTTATTTCAGAACAGTGTGTCCTACATTGTCTCAGAAAGCAATGAGATTGATGATTTGTGCCACTTGACAATAATTATTTTTTTACTCATAATTATGATTTTTAGAAATTTTTGGGTCAAAAGCATACGTAAGCAGCAAGAAACTTCTGTGGGGTAAGGTGCAAGATTTTTTGAAGGTCAAAAAATGGCCTTGAAAATGGTGGTATGGCAAGAAACATCATTTTTTTTGACGTTTCTCATTGATCACTATCCATTGGCATCAAAAAATTGCGAAACAAACGAAATAAACATTTTTCAAAAGTTGAATTCTAGGGGTATTTCGATTTTTGGAGAGGCATTTTGGTTTCTCCGGGGGAGGGTTCATACCCCCAAATCCCCCCATGCCCAGGTGTGGTCAAAAGTGCTTACCCTTAAGTGCTCTTTGCCATTTTGTTATTTCTGGGAATAATTTGGTAAGATTTATTGGCTCTTCACATTTGTGACTTTTACCTTGTATTTCGAATGTCTCAGAATGAAATGGCATCATCAAAAAATTCTGAAAAGATGGATTCTCACACATACTTTATTTGTTTTAAGTCAAAATTATACAGTAGAGAAAAGTTTTGATTTCAACAAACTGCAATTCTGATTCTGTCCAAGCATAATTGCCTCTACTCTTTTTATTAAATATATGTAGTTTAGTCAATTTTGATTCATTTAGTGACAATCGCTGCAAAATTTAAAAAAAGACTGGACAGGTAATTGTAACTTTTTTTTCCGACTCGATAGTTTTAAGGTGAGTATAAGGAAGTTTTTTGCGCTGATTCCAAAGCTGCCTTTAGATTTGTTCTGGCACATCAGGATCTTGAGATATAATGAAAAATTAATTAATCAAATTTCTGTTAAGCAGTGTATAGCAATATAAGCAATACAACCAAGAATGATCATTTAAACTTTATTGACTTTGATTTTTGTTTGTACTCAGCAGCTGGAGCATCTCTAATTAGTCCCCAGCAATAGTCAGCCGACATAATTCAATTCCATTTCCCTTGGTAACGTTTTTCCATAACTGAAATGTCTTGGTGAGAGCGCACACCGTGTTCATCACTTACTGCTCCGAGATAAGGTGGAAAAAAGTCCAGGTGCGAGTTCAAGAAATGCATTTTGAAGGAAAAATTGCAGCCTAGCTCTCGGTAAGCTTCCAAAAGTTCATTGATCAACTGCACATTGTTTTCTTCCTTTTGTTCCCCAAAATCCACAAATTACTGCTTTTAAAGCTAACCATGCCCTGCCTTTAACTTCATTCCAGTGAAATATCAAATTTGTTGTTGTTCATAAGTTCCCAAAACTAGGGGCCAACAAATATTCTATCCTTTATTTTTGCCTCGCTAATACGCGGGAATTTGCTTGACAAATAAGCAAATCCAGTGCTATCCCGTTTTAATGCCTTTACAAAGTTTTCCATGCGACCCAGCTTTATGTGCAAAGGAAGCAAGAATACATTTTTAGGATCAACCAACGGCTGGTGCAAAATGTTCTTTTGACCAGGTATGGAGTGCTCTAGCCCTGCTGTATCAATGAGTTGCAAGTAGGCCAGACTTTTTAAGAGTAATGGAGTGCTATAGCCCTGCTGTCACATTCACAAAGAAACCAAGAAGAAGCACAATAAGTTTCAGATCCCCACAAATGTGCCATTTGATATCGTCGTAAGCAATATGGTCAAGCAAAAATACCATATTTTCGTAGGGTTCTTTCATATGAGCAGCATGACCAATAGGAACAGATGGATATTGATTTCCAATATGCAACAAAACGGCTTTTAAGCTTAGCTTAGAAGTATCTACAAAAAGACGTCATTCAGATGGATTGTGGTCACAATTGAGGGATAGCATGAGTCCATTAACGTCATTGCAGAAGCACAATGAGTCGACCATGGAAAAATATGTGGCTAGATTCTTTTGCTGATTGCAAAAGGAAGAAATATTTACACCCTTTCCAAGCAAATTCCATCTTTGCGATCTTGAGCCAAGCAGTTGTGACTGAGACTTTGTTAAATTTAGGTCACTTACCAAATCATTCAAATCTGATTGACCCAATAGGTGGGGCTCAGATGAATCAGGTGGCTCATACAAATGATCTGCAGCCAATCCATTCTCCTTATCTGTATCACTGTCACTTGTGCGCAAATTTTCCGGTACTTTTGGTACTGGCATTTCTTCACTATGGTCTACAGGTCTCATCACTGATGGCAAATTGGGATATATGAAGCTATTCTTGTTTTTTGAGGAAAAACCAGATGTGTTAGTCAAGCAAAAGTGACAGTCGGTAGAATGATCTATTTGTTCATGCTATATCATAGATACCATACATGGGCAGCAAGAAAATTCTGGGGTAGGGGGGGTGCAAGATTTTTTGAAGGTCAAAAAATGGGGCCTTAAAATAGTGGTATGACAAAAAACACCATTTTTCGACGTTTCTCATCAAGCTCTATCCATTGGCATCAAAAATTGCGAAAAGGAAAAAAATTTCAAAAATTGAATTCTGAGGGGTGGGTATTTTAATTTCTGGAGGGGGGTATTTTGATTTCTAGGAGGGTGCATACCTCCCAACCCCCACGCCCAGGTGTGATAGGGACCCCCAGATAGATGACAATTTGTGTCATGATAAAAGCGAATCCGTAAAGCTTATTTTCTTTTTATATAGATAATTAACATTTTTAAATACGTTATTCAAATAACTTATATACAATTTACGCTAAGTACAAAGCGAATTATGTCTTATATAAATGTATGCACTCGTACATATTATTTATCTTATTCATTGGACAAAGCGGAAGATCTTATGCGGTTAGATTGGAATGTACATAATATACGTTGCATGAGTGCGCTTATATTCTTTTCCCTTTTTTGTCTCATGCACAGATCTATGCTGATTCACAAACAAGATGCAAAATGCATGGTTTTAAGAATCACAAGGCTTAAAAGCCATTAATATTTAACAACCAATTAGTACATTTTCACAATAAAATCTTAAGGTCGATTAAATTAACACGCGCCAATAAAATCGAGGCTTTTCTACACATCCCAAAGAATGTAAAACCGGTAAATTCCAGGTTAATACACGCCGATATGCACAAAAAGCCCAAAGGGCAAAAGGTGTAAAGGTAGCATGAGGTAGCATGAAAATAATTTAAGAAAGCGCAAAACTCAGAAAGCTTCTGGCGAAGAAACAGCCATGAGGTCAAAAAGGTCATCAGTTTCTGTTCATTGTAAAAGCGCCTGAAACAAGTCTTAGCACATACAAGATATTAAAAGGCATAAAAAGTAATTGCTACCTGACCAGTAGGGTCAAGTAAGTATTAAACCAGAAAGATCATAAGAAAGGGCTTTGTTTGTTTTTTTCTTTGTTTATTTTGGCGTTCCAATTGGCTTAGCATCATTCGTTATTTCGTTTTCTGCATTCTCGACCGTCATTCAAGATCATCCGTTTTCTTCGTTCTTACTTATCAGCACTTTAAAGTTGCCAGCGTTTGTTTTCGAACCCTACTGTCAGTTCAACCTACCTGAGTTATTCGTTGTGCGCATTTATTTTGAAGTCAATTAATTTAATTATTTGTCATCTACTCGTCGGCCTTTTAGGACATGGTTTTTACCTGACAATTTATGGTAGCATGAATGGAGTGATCTTGAATTTTTGGAATCCGAGAATCCGACTTTGGCCGTCTTTTTCTTTAGAAAAAAGGAATTGACATGAAACTCATTTTTTTATCTGATAACAAAGTCCGCTATTTCTTCCTTTTCATTAGAATATGTTGGCATTTTTCCTTCCTTGGGAGTTTTACATATTTTGCCTCCCACACGCTATTCTGTTTGTATTCATTTATTAAATAGAAAATAAATTTAAAATCACGCCAGCCAATTTATCCTCTCTAAGAGAGTTATTTCAAATCCGTTTTTCTAACATTTTCTCGTAATTTTGAGATTGAGTAACTGTGGATCAACTCGGAAGATTAAGTTGCTTCCTACGCCCAGCTGGCGCTCTATAAGTCTCGAAATTTCGCGTTTAAGTGGTTAGATTTAATTATTACCTTACTTGCTGGAGAGCACTAAAAATAGGAACAGTAAACCCGCGACTTCCGCCATTATTATTATTTTTGAGAACGCCGAAAAAAAACCCACGATTCTTGCCTGACTCTTTTTCGTGATTTTCAGTCAGTTTATTTTTTGCAGCGCCTTCGATCTTTTTTCCGTGTTGTAATCGACTACAGTGGCTTGACTTATAGAAAAGTTAAGGAATAAAAGCGGATAATTATTGAAAGAAAGTTGTGAAAAACACTACCTATAAAATTATATTATTAGTGATAAACCAAGAAAAACTTGGAAAAACAAAATTGAATTAAATTGAAAATAGCAAAGGGAAGACTAAAACAGTGGAAAGTTATAATCTAAATTAATTTTTGAATTATAAGGGATTCAAGTTCGGAGGATTCTGAGAAGCAGAGGTCTGGGAAAGGCACTAGTCCTTAATCTAACTCTGATCAAGAAGCAACAAAAGATTTTGAGGAGACTCTTGAAGCTCATCGAATTTTTCTAGATTCGCTTTTTACGAGTACGCTTAAAACCTTAAAAAGTCGAAGTACTCCTAAAGACTCGCTAGAAACACCTCATTTTCAACGAGTTATTAGCCTAACTCCTAGCACTTCAAAGCAATTACTACCTAGTGATTTATATAGCACGTTAAGTGAGGAGAAGGAGTTGTTATTTCCACCCGATAGTTTACCTTTGGTCAAAGAATATTTAATTCAAACGTCTGAAACACCATTGACTAGAAAAATGGCAATTGATCTACAAAAGGTCTAAAATGCATTTAGACGCGCCTTTGAAACTTTTGGAGAACCTCTTAACCGACAAATTGAAGAATTAAGAGAAATAGTGGGGCGAAATCCGAATGTGACTGGACCAGCGGGAGACCCACTGTTTCGTTTAGGAACTTTGTAAAATGCCAGATCATCTAAACCATTTTCTGGAGCTTTTGGTGAATCATTTACAGAATGGCACGGAAAATTCGAAAAGTATATATTTTTGCAGCGAGTTGCTGATGCTGAAAATGCGTATAAAATAGCGTTTTTAGAGTTAAATTTAATCGGAACTGCTTTAGTCACCCTTACTAATATTTTAAAATCTTTTCGGCACCACATCTATGCAAACGTTGTAGAAGCACTTTTAGAAGCATTTCCAGAGGGCCGTGATCACACCTGGGCGTGGGGGGTTTGGGGGGTATGCACCCCCCAGAAACCAAAATACCCCCCCAGAAATCAAAATACCCCCCACCAGAATTCAATTTTTGAAAATTTTTTTTCGTTCTTTTCGCAATTTTTTGATGCCAATGGATAGTGCTTGATAAGAAACGTCGAAAAATGGTGTTTTTATCGCCATACCACCATTTTTAAAGGCCATTTTTCGAACTTCGAAAAAATCTTGCACCCCTACCCCCCAGAATTTTCTTGCTGCCCACGTATGGCCGTGATGCAGGCATTTATCAGGGAATGGTTTATGACACGAAACAGCAAAATATTGAAGCCGTCCTGAATTTTTCTGAAAGACTAAAAAGGCTAGCAAAATCAGCCTACCCCCATCTTTCGGATGAAAACTGGGAATCCATCATAAAACCAATTTTTGTACGAGGGCTTAATTTATGAAGGCTTAAAATACCGAGAATTTGAAACTTATAAAGATGCAGTCAGACGAGCTGCCTTTACTGAACAACAAGTTTTCCGGGAACAAATCCAGGATTACCCTGTCCAACCTAAAATTATGCTTGATTATAATTTATCCATTATGCCTTCAGACAACATGAAAGACAAATTCGACGTTATGGCGAAGCACATCACCGATCTCAAAGCTTTGCTGGAATGTAAGCGCTGCTGACGCGCAGGCGAGAGTTGCTTTATCTGCGGATTTTCGAATCACACGACGCAAAATTGCTTTCATTGCTTTAACGGTACTAACATGATGTGTCGCAATAATACTAATTATGGCCCAAATAATTATCATAACAGTAATAATCGAAGTGATTTAAATGACTATCGCAATACTTCTTCCAGTTATGATTATTATAATTGTAATTGGAATAATCCGCATAATATGATAAATAGAAGTAACGTACCTGAAAGAAATAGAGTAAATTATGGTACTCTAAATAATTTTAATTATCGTGAACAAATAAATCGCAATGCATCAGAAAATCGGAATGAAACTCGGAGTTCTGGATCCTAAGGTAATCGCCCACCTACTCCTAAAATTCGTACAAATGAAGGGAGAAGTATTCGGTTAACACAAAATCAAGGGGGATCAACTAATAATAACATTTCAGTCGAAAATGAATTAAATGAACAGGCTGGAACCCAAAATCTTTTTTTGATGTTGATGACAAGGGGCTTTATCAGAGAATTAATGAAAGTGGACCAATAAATTTGGTAATATTTTCTCCTTCGGCATAAAACGATCTATTTAACAGAGAGCAGGATGACTTTCTTGATATCCTGCAAAATATACGCTACTTATTCAAAACAAATTAGCCCAAAATTGAAGTAGAGGTAGACATCTTTGAGTATCTAAACGAAGAAATAGGCGCTTTTAATTTGCATCCAGTTTCGCCACCATCGAGCAATTCGTCTGAAGACAACATTCTAGGGTTGATATTGGAAGGTAATGGCAAAAAATGTGAATCGCCTGACGATTTCGAAAAATAGAAGCAACAAAACCGTTTCTATTCGTATTCCGAAGGGCAATTGGTCCCTTTTGAAGAAAGGCTATCCCATAAATCGCAACAAATCATAGACACCCAATAATAACGTCATTATTCCAGGCATGCCATTGAATACGCTGAATCGTCATTGCTGCCAACGCCGTTGTACGCACCACTGCCAAACTGCCCGCGTCCATTAAAATGAATCTGTAAAACGTGCCCAAAGCACGGCGCCAAGTTAATCATTATTAAAGCAGAAAACACTGACAGCCCGGCCTCTTCGGAGCCAAAGAAGAACCCATTGTCATGGGACAACATTGAAGCCCCTCAGGCCCATCAAAGAAGCCGATTTCATTGGACGACATGGATATTCCATGCCCTTCTGAGCTGAACCAAGAAGAGAACAACGAGTTATCAGGTACAAATATTTTCAGATATCTAGATCTAAAAAAATTAAAATCAGAAAAGAATACTAAAAATAATAAGCTTTCTTATGACGTATTCACCCAGATTAGTTTATTTGCCATTATTTTTCTAGAAATCTTAATTTCTATTATTAATGTAAAATCTTGCATGCTTCTCATAACTTATCTTTTGTGCGCCTATAACACTCCTGTGCATGAAATTGTTATTTGAATATAACTGTGCATATTACCGTTATCCTAGACCAAAAATTTTTAAAAACATTCAAAACCACAAATCAATTCTTCATAATCTTAACCTCCAAACAACCGTTAGAATATTTTATGAAACATTTAATTTACAACATTTTCTGTCTCATAAAATTGTTCATGATTTCCCCCTTACTTATTCTTTGCACTTATGTTAGATTAAAATTTGTTTATATGTGTTCGATCGGTATTTTGTATTTTTGGTCCGCTTACTGAAAATTTAGTGATTTTGGATTGATCTAAATGGAAGAGCGAGAATTTACTCTATTTATATGGAAAAACGTGAAAAAGAAAGTAGGAAACTTGGAAAATGAGTCCGAAATAGGAGAATATTATTTTTCTGTATCTTCAAACAGAAATAAAAATCAGCAAATGGCTCTAATTTTTCGAGAAATAATGACCTAACACAGCTTAATCAAACGCGAAGCAAAAATCTTGTTAAGAAATATTTATCTATGGTATTCATTTCCATCTCAGACCTCTCCAAGGCAGAGTCTGACTCGAAGATGGACGACTCGTAGAGTGGAGAAGAGGTCGCAGGGCCAACAGTCGCATTCCAAAGCGTACACTTGCACCATTCGCACTTCGACAAGCTGGAGCCATAGCTGCACTGAATAGCACATATTTAAAGATATTTATAATCTGTTTTTCCGCGTCTATTCTTGTATAATACGCCACGGGGCTTGAGAATTTTCCGATCTGTGGGACCAGTTGTAGTGGTCATCCAGTCAGGCTTCCTGATCTGTCAGTTGTACCCTTCCAGGAGAAAATTTGACTGAACCGGAAAAAACATAATCTTAAAATTTACATTCCTCGAATTAAACCCAAATTAGCCTTTGCCATAAAATGCATGAAAATTACAAAAACTGTCTGCACAAATGTAAAATTTTTTTGGCTCAAAAGGAGTAATTTCGAATAAAACAAAAGTTGAGCCAGTTTCCTATTGTAATGTAGGGGATAGCGCCAAAATCGTTGTTACTTTTGTAACGCTCCTAATTTAAATATCTTTGCTTAGGAGGAAGCGGTTTTCAATATTATATTCGCTTTTCAGAAGCGACTTTTTAATCATCTTTGCTTCAGAGTGGAGGGAATGTCAAATAATCACTGTGTAGTAAATATGTATATTTACTAAGCGCAAAACCAACTGAGGACTGAATAGTTCGAGTCGAGTTAAGAGAATAAAATCAAGAGAACTGCGCGATTCAGATTCAAACACAAGTATTTAAACAACGCACAAAAAACAAGTAAGTTCCTTTTGGCACACAGACATATACGACATTCGGAGACAAATACGTGACTTTATGTGCAAAACTACTCAAACGGTCATTAATCATTTGCGTAACTTGCACACTAAAGTTTAAGCAACAATTGGTATGCTTACGTGATAATTAGGCAAAATTTGTAATAGAAAAGAACATTATAGACAAAGCGTACAGTGCAAAATTTGCGACTTTAACAACATATGAAAAATGGCTAATTTTAGAAAGAAGACCAATATGAAAATAACAAAATAATGAAATCAAATTTTGATCAAGAATATTAAAATCGTTCACATGGCATCAGCATGACATCTTCCTTTGTTAGGCGCCTTGTATTAATTCATGGTTCAGTAAAGAACTTCGAAGAAGTTCTATAGAAGTTTGATAAAGAACTTCGAAGAAGTTCTATAGACGTTCTATAGAAGTTCGATAAAGAACTTCTAAGAAGTTCTATAGAAGTTCTATGGAAGACTGTCGAACTTCAAAGAAGTTCTATAAAAGTGCGATAAAGAACTTCGAAGAAGTTCTATAGAAGTTCGATAAAGAACTTCGAAGAAATTCTATAGAAGTTCGATAAACAACTTCGAAGGAGTTCTATAGAAGTTCGATAAATAACTTTGATCGAAGTTCTATAAAAGACTGTCGAACTTCGATAACACGCTAATTGATAAATTTTCAATAGAACTTCGATAGAATGCACATCGAAGTTCGTCTAACTTCGAGACGAAGTGCTGCAGCGCCTACATAATTTATGCTCATCTTTAATGGCGATAGCATGACCTTGCACTCATCTGTTTTGCGACCCAAAGACGTTTTTCTATACGCACCTTCAAAACGTTCTCGCTAGAAAAAGATCTACGACTTGACTTGATTGGCATTTGGAAATCCAGAAAGATATTTAATTGCAAGAAATGGAATAAGGCAAAGCTTTTTTGCAAGCATAAATCGATAAAATCAAAGCTCACGCTTATGTTTAATCGAGGATTTTTAATCTGAAATTTAATTTTGTCATTTTCAACCAATTTTTACAGGTATAAACAAAGCAGCACAATTGCGATTTAAATTCTAAAATTAGATGAGCGATATTTTTCCAATTTATAACGCTGGTTCGAATGAAGGAGCTCTTTTCTAATATTTAGTCTTAGCTTAATTTTATGATCCCTCAAAAAATGTTTTAAGTTCAAAAAATTTTGAAATTTTACAAAAATTTTTATTTTAAAAAATTGTTTCCGTACGTATATTATATTATCAAAAATGTAATAACTCTAAACTTCATATTGAAATTTTAATTTTAGACGCGTAAAATTTGAAAAAAATATTGTTTTTAAAAGCTAACTTAAGTATTTAGTTCATTAGTGTTAAGTCTGGACTTCTGATATCAGATTAAAATCAATTTCTAAATGTGTGGTTGGAATTATAAATTCTAGATCACAATCGCGTTTTGAAGCTCTTGCATCTGATTGAAAATGTTTAGACTTGAATGTCCATATTAATTTTATTTTTCGTTATGTGTGGCGACCACCATAGGTGGGCGCCACCAAAGTTCTGGGAGGGGGTGGGGTGCAAGATTTTTTCAAAGGTCAAAAAATGGCCTTAAAAATAGTGATATGGCGGAAAAAACAATGTTTCAACGTTTCTTATCGAGAACTATCCATTAACATCAAAAACTTGTGAAAAAGACAAAAAAAATTTCAAAAATCGAATTCGGGAGAGGTATTTTGGTTTCTCGGGGGTGCATACCTCCCAAACCCCCTCCACTCCCAGGAATGGGCGGCACCAAAGTTCTGGGGGTGCAAGATTTTTTCAAAGGTCAAAAAATCTGGGGGGTGCACGATATGGCGAAAAAACACCATTTTTCAACGTTTCTCATCAAGCACTATCCATTGGCATCACAAAATCGCGAAAAAAACAAAAAAATTCAAAAATTGAATTCTGGGGGTACTTTGGTTTCTGGGGGAGTGCAAACCCCCTTTCCTACCCCCGCCCCACGCCCAGGTATGGTGTTATGACAAAAAACACGTTACTTATCGAGCACTATCCATTGGCCACAAAAAAATTGCGGAAAAAAACGGAAAAAATTTTCAAAAATTGAATTCTGGAGGTGGCCACATACCGTGCACCCCCAGATTTGGTTTCTGGGGGTGCATACGCATACCCTTTGGTGGTGCATACGCATACCCCCAAAACCCGCCATGCCCAGGTATGGCGACATCTCGTTCGCTAGTATTACACTGTATAGCAAATCATGAATGTGCGCTTGAGTTGATTTATGAGTTGAATCAAACAATGGCGAGTAGAAAGGACATCACGATAGGGCAGGGGTCATTGGACATGTCATCGTGGCATGTGTAGGCAATGCTTATTTAAGGCAAGATGCTGTACTGATGGTCAAACGGACAGAACACACAGTCCGTCCGACTTACGCGCAGGTAAAAATTTTCATATGAAAGGCAAGAACCGTTATTTTCTAGGAACCCAACCTAACGAACGGGCATTTGTATTCGTAGTCAAGCCAATTAGCCGATGTTCTCATTCATTTAATGCATCCATGTCGACGTAATGTGTTTAATTGAACAATTTTTACTAATTGATAAGACTCCGAAAATCATAAAGCAAACCATTAAAGGTTCAAAACACATGTTAAAGCAGTGAAAATGGTTTGTTAATTGAATTTGATTGTAAAAAATTCAACATAATTATTCTGTAAAGACATATTCATTCTAAAGTTGTTTTTAAATTGAGGACATTTGTCAAAAAACCGAAAATCAGGCACCTATGTACGTATATCGACAAATTTTCAGCCTACACTTTCTTGAGTGCTGACTTTCTTTTATTTCAATTTAATTTCGCCTAGTTCACGAAACAATGAAATAAAAATTTGATTTTTCCATCTTGTTTTTGATTATCTCGCATATTGTATACCCATCCTTTTTCTAATTCAGTCAATTAATTAAAATTGGCTACCTGAATAAAGTTTCCCAATTCCATTCTGGAACTCCGTTTTGTAGATTATACCTTTAGGCCCTGCCACCATACTACGTTATGAAGAAGAAAAACAGATTTTTTCTCCACTCAGGATGAAACAATTTATGCCTTATTAGCGGCCTGCCTGCATGGAGTGCGTGCGTACATATACTCGTACATGCTATGTAGGTTTGTGATGTTGACCTCGTCCTCAAATACGTGGAACTACAGTAGGATAGATTTCTGTCAAAGCAGCCAACCTCAACCCCATTATTAGGCACGAACGACTTAAAGCACTGGGAATGATATATATGCATAATGTGCGCTCCCTACATGCTGCTTTTAGCGTCGCATACACACAGTAAAGAGCCGAATTACATAGGTATAATCTTAATGTGCAAAAAAGCTGTGCTCATTAATTATCTATACCTATGCATATTTCTTACTGCATAGCGCATGTCAGCTTCGTAAACTATGTAGGTAACTAGTCTGTTTCACTTGTAACTTTGTGCATAAATTCTAAGAATTTTAATCGACACTAAGCCGAGGTTCACGATAATTATACATCAGATCAGATAAATGCTATAATCGCAATCTGCCAATGCCGGAAATAGTTCTAAAACGACCGAACTTGCATCAGACCGACTATACCTACACAGTTGTTTTCATCTTCATTTGAAAAATTGTTAATATTTTAAAAAGCATTTAAAATTAAAATTTCAATACAAATTTCAAAGTTATTACATTTTTTAAATATAATATGCCGTGCAAAAACAATTTTTTAAAATTAAAATTGTCATAAAATTTTAAAATTGAAGTTTTCGAACTTAAAACATTTTTTGAGGGATCATAAAATTAAGCTAAGACTAAATATTAGAAAAGAGCTCCTTCATTCGAACCAGCGTTATAAATTGGAAAAATATCGCTCATCTAATTTTAGAATTTAAATCGCAATTGTGCTGCTTTGTTTATACCTGTAAAAATTGGTTGAAAATGACAAAATTAAATTTCAGATGAAAAATCCTCGATTAAACATAAGCGTGAGCTTTGATTTTATCGATTTATGCTTGCAAAAAAGCTTTGCCTTATTCCATTTCTTGCAATTAAATATCTTTCTGGATTTCCAAATGCCAATCAAGTCAAGTCGTAGATCTTTTCCTAGCGAGAACGTTTTGAAGGTGCGTATAGAAAAACGTCTTTGGGTCGCAAAACAGATGAGTGCAAGATCATGCTATCGCCAATAAAGATGAGCATAAATTATGTAGGCGCATGCATTAATTATAGTCTGTTTCACATGACTCGGAAATGGGATACCGAAAATCAATTTAATTCAAGGTTATTATTCAACAAGGAAGCATGTATTAGGAGCCATAGGTACTTAGGTACCCATTAAAATTTAAATGACCCTTGCTGTTTGCTCACTCAAAGTTCTATGACCTCATTTTTTGGTCTCTTAGAACTTCGACTTGTATGTTTGTTGAAGTTCTATAAAAGATCTGTCGAACTTCGATTTGCTCACTATCAAAGTTATATAAAAGGTTTGTCGAACTTAGGCCGAACTTCGATTTGCACAACATCGAAGTTCTATTAAAGATTTGCAGCACTTTGTCTCGAAGTTAGACGAACTTCGATGTGCATTCTATCGAAGTTCTATTGAAAATTATCGAACTTCGATTAGCGTGTTATCGAAGTTCGACAGTCTTCTATAGAACTTCGATCAAAGTTATTTATCGGAAATTCTATAGAACTTCTTCGAAGTTCTTTATCGAACTTCTATAGAACTTCTTTGAAGTTCTTTATCGAACTTCTATAGAACTTCTTCAAAGTTTGACAGTCTTCCATAGAACTTCTATAGAACTTCTTCGAATGTTCTTTTTCGAACTTCTATAGAACTTCAATAGAACTTCTTCGAACTTCTTTATCAAACTTCTATAGAACTTCTTCGAAGTTCTTTATCGAACTTCTATAGAACTTCTATAGAACTTCTTCGAAGTTCTTTACTGAACCATGAATTAATACAAGACACCTTAAGGCGAATGTCCTCATTTGTGCTGTAGTCCATCGTGGTCTTGATCAGATCCTGTCTGATGAATTATTTGGTGTCCATCCACTCAAGTGTCCGAAGGTTTGGGGTACAAAACCTTGTAACAGTTGGGAATCAAGTGTGGGAATTTGGATCAATAAGTCATTTATGGTAAAATCGACAGTGTTTAATTTATCCTGACTTAAATTGATACTTTCATCAATGTCTTTGTCTATGACTAAATGAACTGTTGGATCATATCTGTTTTGTAAATTATATGCATGTTGCGGTTCTTTTACAACATTTTCTCTTCTGATTGTTCCCCTATTTGCTTAGAAGCCTTTGGTATCACAGTTCTTTCAAGAAATGGTGTTGTTCAATTCACATGTACTATTTCTCTGATTGTACAATATTAATAATTTCGGTAGGTCGACTTATAAGATCAGTGTCAATATCAAAGGTTTGTTTGCTGCCTACATTAGGTAAACATGATAATGCCTCAACATATTGATTTCTAATGTCTTTTCTAGGCTGAATGTTAAGCGTTGTTCCGGCGATAGCTAATCCCAATGTGCTATTCTTGGGGAAGCATTCTGCTTCTCAAGCACTGCCTTAATGGCCATATGATCCGTTTCTACTTTGACTTCATGCAAGTACTAGTATGGTCTAAAATACTTGATGAATTCGACTACTGCTAGTGTTTCTAGCTCAGTTGTCAGGTAGTTTTTCTCAGCTGGGCATAATGTTTGACTAACAAAAGCTACAGGATGTTCTAGCTTATCATCACCTATCTGACTGAGTACAGCTCCAATTCCTTGAATTGAGGCATCTGTTTGCAACATGAATGGTTTTGCAAAATTAGGATGTTTTAAAATTGGAGGGTTATTTAGTAATGTTTTTAATGTTTTAAACGCTGTTTGTTCTTCTGTGCCCCAGAAGAACGTTCCCCCTTCTTTAAAAGTTTTGTCAGAGGTTGTGATTTTTGGGGACAGTTTGGTATAAAATGGCAATAATATGAAATTAAACCGTGAAATGATTTCACTTCTTTTGAATTTTTAGGCTGAGCCATTTTTGAGATTGCTACAAATTTTTTACTATCAGGTAGGATTCCATGCTCAGAGATACGGTATCCTAGATATTCGACTTCTGTAAAGCTGAATTTGCACTTATTTAGTCGTAATTTCATGCCTACTTGTGAAAGTCGATCAAGAATGACTCTGAGTCTGCATAGCACCTGATCATGTGTCTTAGCATATACTAGGATGTCATCAAGATAAACTAAGCATGTTTGCCATTGTAGGCCTGATAGAAGCATGTCCATCAATCTTTGAAAGGTTGCTGGGGCATTACAAAGCCCAAAAGGAAGGTAATTAAATTGATATAGACTGATTAGTGTATTGAATGCCGTTTTTTCACGGTCATTTTTGGCTACTTTAATTGCCCAATATGCATTAGCTTGGTCGAGTGTGGTAGAATATTTCATGCTATTGAGTGTATCTAGTATGTCACCAATACATGGCAGGGGATATACGTCTTTTATTGTAACAGCATTTAAACCACAAAAGTCTATGCATAATCTGTGCCCTCCATCTTTCTTCTTAAGGAAAACAACAATTGTTGCCCAAGGAGATACACTTTTACTTATTATGTCCTTAGCTTCTAAAGCTTTTATTTCGTAAGTGATAATTTCTTTTTCTTTTGGTGATGTACGAAACACGAATTTTCTGACTGGATAATTATTACCTGTCTTAATAACATGTTCTACAAGACTAGTTCGTCCTGTATCCTTATCACTGCAAGCATATAATGTAGGATAAGAAGCTAATAAGCGTATAAACTGTTCATGTTCTTTATGTTGTAGTTTCTCAGATATTACAGGATTTTCTGCAACCCAGGATTTTAAATCAACCTGTGAGACTTTTTTATCAGCTATTTTTTCACTCGAAACTGTGTTAATCTGATGCTGTATGAAACACCTTATATCACCAATTTTTGCACCTTGATATAAAATTATATCGGATTAATTTAAGTTTAAAATTTGCACACGAATTTTCTGGTCCTGAATTTGGCACACAGCAGATGCAAAATATACATTCTGCAATCGCTCATTCTTTGGTTCAAATTTAATGAATCACACCTGTTTATATTGCAATGGAACGGGTACCATAACTAAGGTTACTGTTCTAGGTTTTAAAGTACAATGTTCATTTAGTGTTATGGTGCCTCACATCATTGGCAAATTATAAAATAAGCCAACACATGGTATATTTTACTGATTTAAAACGCACAAATTGTTTCTCATTATTGAAATTATAATTTTTAAAGCGCGCTAAAAAGTTTGCACCTAAAATAAGTGGATTTGTGCCTTCTTTTTGAACAAGTGTTAATATTGTTTCTTCTATGATGTGAGATTTAACTGTGATGTAAGATTCACCTATTAGATTGATCTGTTCTCCATTTGCAGCAATTGGTTTAGCTGTTGTTGTTTAGATTTTTAATCTTCAATCTTTTTCGCAACTTCTGACCTTAACAGAGAGTAAACAGCACCTGTGTCTACTAATGCATTGACTTCAACTTGCTCATTAATTATCACTCGAATGTGGAGAGTTCTAATGTATATCGTACTGAATTTAGATAAGCAGTTGCGTGCTCATCTTTGCTTGAACAAATTTCTATTGCTTCAGCATTTTTGTCATAAGAAACCCTTGCCCTTTTGGTTTTGGGCTCTTTTTATTAATCTTCATTAGAGAAAGGAGCGCATCTCCTAAGGTTGTAGGAGTAATAATGGCCACAGGTGTTGAGCACTTTTGTTTTGCTTTATACCTAAGTAGCATAAAATATGCAGCGTAACCTATGCTTGCTAGAATAGCGACAAGGATTATTGCATTTATGATCAGCTGCAGCGGTCCTTTGAGTAGATTGTTTAAATTGCCATTAAAATTTTTGTTTGTCCACTTAATATGTGTTCTAATGCTTTGACTTCACCTTTTAATGCATTTCCTACTCCTGACCTGTTCCTGAGAGCGTTTCGTATATTACATTTGGCTGCAGTGCCATTTCTGCTGTATAATTGATTAAATTATTTATAATTAGTTCAAGCTGTTCAGTGCGATAAACATAAATTTTGAAGAATTGAAAATTTGTAGGTATTTTTCACAGCTTATCATGAAAAATAGCCGGACTATTAAATTGAAAGACATTATAGTCACCCTTCCAGATTATCTCCAGAGGCAATTTACTAACATGCACTGGACCTTTCTGCATGACCCATTCACGATTATGTTTGAAGAAGCCAATTGTCTTATGATTACAGTCTACTTTTGGACTGAAGTTCGTTAATTCATTACTGCCTGGCATTACAAACAACTTGGTTGCCTTTTAGCACCGGTAGATACTCAAAACATATGTTGTTGATTTTATAGTCATAGAAAATTTGTGTAGCATTGACCTGCTTACAGGGCCAAACTGTTAATGCCTCACCAGTGAAATTACCTACAATATCATTACGTTGAAGGAGGGCTCTTGCGCCTAAGGAAGCATCAAATCTTAGCCTTTGCCATAATATATCTAAATATCTCAGTCCTTGGCGACAAACTTCAATCCAGACATGCCTAAAATTTTTTTTCTCATTTTGGAGAATTTTAATTTTGAGAAAATTTACTTTTTGCATTAATGGGGTCTATAGAAGACTTCTTATTAATTTTTGTCCTCTTTTCAATAAAATGAGGATATGAATAATTGTGTAATTGTATCACCGGCCCCTGATACGTATTTAATGCTTGTTTAATTTCAGGGCATTCAGTAAATTGATTTTTAATTTTAAACGCGCCTTGCAGCTTATCTATTACAAAATACATGCCACTTATTGTTGCAGCATACTGTCCTTTGAATATGACTGGACAGATTTTTTGAAAGCCGTTTTATTCCACAGAGTTATGCCATCTGTGTTTTTGCAATATCCATCATTAGGCTCACAAGTACCTACATCGCCTAAGTCACTGATAAGGGATTGTCCATTCCAAGAGGCAATGGTTCCTTCCTCAAGTAATAAATTCGTAACAGTTCGACAAAATGAAAAACAACACCACTTGAATTCAACTCTTAATGTGTTATTAGTAGACCAAAATCCAGGTTTCATCAGTTTTAACACATTGTTTTGATACGTTTTTGTGTTATGCACAAGTGAACATAAATTTTCAGAGACATTTTCTGTTTTGCTATAATCAGCAACTATGCCTTTAGAGCCAAAAAAGCCTGTATTTGTTCATACAGTTCTTGAGCAAATCGTGCATCGATTTGCATTCACTGTCTGTGGATCACTCTTAGGAATAAAAACAGTTACATAAATTTTCATTGGGGCTTCTCCTATTTTTTCAGGAGGCATGCAAGATATGTGGTGGGGTATTTCTAAAGCATGCCCACTCTTAGATGCTCCACATTCCTGATATTGTGCTTTAACACTGTAATTAAAAACAAAGAAAATACAATGTATTAGCATAGCATATTTTGCGAATTGTAATATTGTAAATAAAAGAATCACCAGTCTTTGAATCACATTGCTTTCGTGAGCTAAGCAGTCATTCCTTTTTCTGCAAATATTTAGACAATTGTGTTTTCATTCAATTTACTCAAACTATTTTTGGGCGTCTTACTTTTTTCTGATAGCTGCTGCTTCATGAGCGCTGCATGACGATTCAATTTTTCTCTTCTCTATCTCGTCTGATGATCGCATAGTTTTGTTTTCAACTGCTAAGATGTTGAGCTCGTAGTCGAGTAAGGCCTTCGAAGCTTCACCCTCTGCTTCCTGAGCACTCACAATGAGGGCCTGCTCTAACATGTTGGGGCTCGCATCACTTTGTGCAATATAGCCGCCTTGTCCAGCAATGGGGTTTATCTGGCGGATCGTTATATTTTCCGCTACTGCAGGCACTGTCGCCACAGTAAAATTGCTATTTTCACCTCGGGGGTGCAACTTTTGTGTACAGCACTCGCAGTGGTGATCTATAACAAGATGTAAGCAATCTGAGATGAGATTTATCTGTAATAATCCTAAATCATCACAGTCAATATTCTGAGAACTGCGTTTAATACTTTGTTTAGTATCATTAATGCTGATAATGTCATGATCATCATTATTATTAGCATCCAAGCATTCGTTAGGAATCAGATTATTATTATTGCTAGGATTTCTAGCATGCAAATTTGTCTGTGCATTATTTCGTGACATTGGACGACTATTATAGTAATTTTGCCGACTACTTAATTGACTATTAATATTTTGCCTATTAGCAGCAAAATTTATATTACCTCTTTGGATACCTGCATTCTGACGACTTGGTGCTTGTTGCAAATTTCTCCAATTTTGCTGTGGTCGATGGCGGTAGTAGCACTGTTCTGTTGCATGATTGTTCTTATTGCATACTGCACAACGTGGTCACCCATTTTGTGGTCGCCTGTTTTGCCAGTGAGCTTGGTAGGATTGTTGCCCATTATTTCTTGATTGCATGTTGAAGATCTGATCAATTTTCTGTTCAAGCAAGGTAAGACGGTCCATTTTTCCTGTATTGGAAAAATCATATCATTAGCACTTCTTCCTGACATATTATCACGTATTACTTGTGACTATATACTGTATGGTAAATAAATACACAATAAACTACGTGTGCTAAACGCATACCTACCATACTTACACATTTAATCAGGGCCAAAACAACAGCAGATGTTTGAAGTCTATAAAATTTCAAGAAAGGATAATTAATAAAGTTTTGTTAACAGATGCATTCATATATGCATATTGCAGAAAATGATTAATAAGATGGCGCATTCTTGCAAAAAAGGCAAATAGAGTTGCCGCCAACTTGCACTTATTATTTCTATATTTTCTTTGGTCCTCCATTCACGCTCGTCTTTTTTTTGTTTAAGAACAATTCACAATGAAGTTTGGAGATTTCAGCTTTTACATGGAAAAACTGAATGAGTATTTCCAAAGTAATATTTTTGTACATTTATTACTTTAATAAAGAAGAATTATTTAGACAATAGTTTGTTCTATCCATTTTGAGTTTATAATAAAAAGCTTCAAATAATTAGCGCATCTAGAATTTTTAAAATTTTCAAGATTTTCAGAGAACCTAAAATTTCTAAAATTTTTCAATATTGTTAAAATAATTTGAAAATCCCACCCATTACGCGTAGATTATTGGTGTTGTTTTGATAGGTAGAATTGTTTGCAATCCAAAGAATTTCCCACATTTTTGATAGCTTTCTACAGAAGACGCGCAAACTAGAGTGAAAATCGAGCACAAAGCGCCTAAAAATACAAAACGTTGCTTCTTTTATTATTTTTATTTAACCTTTTAGTGGCCAACGTTCCCAATCGGGAACATATTTTCAAAATTTTGTTGCAAAACAATTACTCATCTAATTTAAATAAGACTTGTTTTGGATGAGAAAAAAGATAATTGCCTATTCTGTGAGAGCAAATTCAAAACTTAATTGTGAGTATGTGCTATGCTATACTGTCTTAAATTAGACAAAAATAGCAAAAGTTTGTTATGTTTAGAAATTTGCATATTTTCAATCGACATACAAAATTTTGAGCCAAATGTCATTCAGTCATGTTTGCAGAGGTTTTCTGATCATTTTGGTATATTATTCAATTTTATTTAGTTGGTCATCTAAACTTATGATTACATTTATATTGATGTTCCCGTTTGGGAACGATTGGCTCCTAGAAATGCAAAAATATTTAATTCCTGAAAACTGAAAAAACCTATGGGGCAGCATGTGTAACCTCGGCTATGCTCTTTGGTGGCTTCACATGCATTCCTTCAATTTTCTAGAGCTCCATAAGCATTCTGGTATGACTCCAATGCACATATTCAAAATATTAAATGCAGGTTTTTGGGATTCTTTTCTTGATTCTATGTGTTATGATTACACAAAAATATAGCTCTTGAATTCTAGCAATTTTTAGGCAAAAATCCAAGTGTTTCTGTGCTTTATGTGCTTTTGTAGAAATGCTCTACCTTACTTTGCTTTATTTTTTTACTATAACTTACAGAGCCATGAATCTTTAGAGGCTTAGAGACATATTTTCTCAAATTCATGCACAATATCATGTGTATTTGATCTGTAGAACTTGCACTGTACTTTATCAAACTTTATATAACTACTGATTTCTAACATTTTTAATAGCTTAGAAGCATGCTAGCAACATAACTTAACTTTAAGTGTAAGTTTATTGTACTACCAATAACAACTGTGGATAGGTAAATGTCCAAATGAGTAAACGTATGATATTATGACTTACTTTTATTCACTGTAAAATTTCACTTAATGGAAATTGAATGAAATTGCCAAATTGACTATATCACACCCTGACTTCCTGTCATTTCCCGAATCTTGATTCATGGTTTCTAAATTTTAGTATACCAAAATACGTTGATGCAGTGTAAATAGCTCTGAGATCACGGGCATCAGTTCATCAGTGTAGAAATGAGAAAACCAATAAATTTTGAAGAATCGAGAAAAACGAAACTACATATTATAGCTTAATAATAGTTTTTTACTCATCTTAGCTAGACATTATCTAATGTTATCTAGAAAGCAAGCAAATCTAACAAAAAATATAAAGTACGGTGTCTACTGAAAGTTTCTTAGTTTCCTGAGGTTTATGGTTCCCATAAGGTTTCAAACACTCAAAACCACACCTTTTTAGGCTCTCTATTTGACAATTTGACAGTTTAGATTACTTGTCTTATCAATGTTTGTAGCAGATCGCATTAATCTTATATGTTTTGCAAAACATAACAGAACATGAAATGTGGCAAAAATGTTCCCCAAGAAGCCAATGTTCCCAAATGGGAACATATGAACAACATAATAGAGTGGAGAGCTTTTGCTCTGGTTTTTCGCATACAGTCTTACATTTTACAGATTTGAAACATATTAAGATTGCATTGCTGTAGCACATCTGCATCATAGAGCGAACTGCAAAAGGTTAATGCCTAAATTTGTATAAAATGTGACTTAAAAAGATGCGAAGCACAAAAAGCTTTACAATTTTTACTAAATACTAAATAAAACTAATTGAATTAGTATGTCTTTACTCTAGAAATCATTATTAGAATCAGTCGCTGTTCATGCACAAGAAACTGGTCTGCTAATTTAAACGAAGGTTTTCTTAGTGTGCCAAGTATGTAAGTCAGTGAATGTCATGAATGGGTACTAAAATTTAAAAATCATGAAAAACGTATAAAATTATCCAGAGAAAAATAACTTATTTCTTATTTATTTTGACGACAATGCGGCTGCTCTTAAATCCGCTTTTGCTCAGCATTTAGTTTATTTAAAAAACTTTTTATAACATTTTTATATTAGACAAGCGGCAGACCAAGAAAAATCTATCATCGTAAAAAGAAAAACCTTTCACATAATAAACAATTTTTTTAAAAATTCACACAATTCATTCTATTCAAGGGTCACTTGAAACGCCTATTGGATTTCTGAAAAATTTTTATTTTTAGAATAAAAAGTATTAAAAAATCTGTAAAACTAATTTTGAGTGCATTTTCTGTATCTTCTACAAGATAAAGCATCATTGATGATTGAGTAAAGCAATAAATTAATTACTATCGGATAAAAAATTATAGAAATCTTTTACTTAATATTAACATTAACAAAAAAATTAATAGTAGATATCCTCGATTACTAAAATAAAATTGATGATAATAAACATGGGGGACCTTCTGAACAAATTCTCCGCCACCTTTTTTAACCGATCCTAGCTGCAGTAACAAAACTTTACATACAACTAGCTTATAACTTCTTGTCTTTAATTTTGTTGTGCAGAAGTCAATAAAGGTTGTTTACATTCAAACATAAAATTTGATTACTGTATTTTAATTTCGTCACTCAAAAACGGTAGCGGGTATACATGGGCAGCAAGAAAATTCTTAGTGGGTGCAAGATTTTTCAAAGGTAAAAACATAGTGGTATGACAAAAAAACACCATTTTTTGACGTTTTTCATCGAGCACTATCCGTTGGCATCAAAAAATTGCGAAAAAAGGGAAAAATTTTCAAAAATTGAATTCTGCGGAGGGTGGGGGGTATTATGAATTCTGGGGGGGGGTATTTGAATTTATGGGTTGCATACCCCTAAACCCCCACGCCCAGGTGTGATGGCAGGTAAATTGTTCAAAAGGTGTAGATTTTATGTATATTATTATTTTTAAAAATTTATATCATCATACGTAAATATAAAATTTAAATTTTAGTAAACTAAATAAAAAAGATAAGAGAGCAATAAAAAGTTAGTTTTGATTCTTATGTTGTGAAAAATTATACTAAAACTTATTATTATTTATAAACTATTTCTAATAATTCTAGGCGCTGCGTTTACATCCGAAAGCAAAATAAAATTGGGCGAAATATTTTAGACCAAAATCACACAAAGCTCCAAAGAACATTACAAAGTGACAGCAAAGATACACAACGCGCTCAATGGTTTGAGCAGGAAAACAAAGCTTTCCGCTTTTTGGGCTTTTGCGAACGAAATTGCGATACAGTTGTCCGGCGATACCAACCGGAATTACACACTCACTTTATTTAAAAATTTAAGTGACAAAGGGCGAAAGCGACTACAAGATGAATTATTTGTCTCCTTAGCTAAGGAGAATTTTTATCGCATAAACTACACATAAAGTATAAACTCGTTTTTTAAATGTGATGCATTTTCTTTCTTGTTCAATTGACTCGGAAATAAAGATTTCATTTAAATTATGTAGTAAGTTACATGATTTTTTTGCAATTTTGTGCTTTTATAACAAGCACTCTTGTTCTAAAATGTTATGTGCTTTTTGATTTTATAATAGTAAATAACATTTTGCAAAAATTATATGGTATTGTTTTAACATTGACAGGCCTCTTTCTAAATCATCTGGAAGGCGTGGTGTAAGCACCCATTTCCAAGGGCTCTGATATGGAATAATTAAGCCTCCAAAAGTTTAAATTTTTTATATTCGCTGATTTGTTATAAGTTTACAATCTTTTAATTAAGAATATAAAACAATGAAAAGTAGTGTAAATTATGCTATTGTTTATTAATTAAGGCATTAAAATAGTACAAACTATTTTTTAGCATTCTATGGTATTAATGTTAAGATTAACTTATAGATAAATATAATTTTTTATTCTCTTTATAAAGCGTTAAATGCCTAAAAGACAAGACAAATAGAATTAAAAAGTAAAGAATAAATAGAAATGATGTTTTTAGTTATGTAATGGTATTTAATACCTGACTGAAAAATTGCTATTAATTAGGAAAAGTATCAATAATTTTAAAAACTTTGAAAATTTGAATATCTCATGCATTTATGAAAATCTCATAATTATGTACATAGCGCTAAGCTTTAAAAAATCATTTTCCAAATCATAAAGCTCTCGAATTTCAGAATGTTTACAATAAGTCGTTAAAATTTATTATATTTATGCAAATTAACATAAGTTGCACAATAAATGTTATAACCTTAAATTATAAAGTCATTCATCTAAATAGCCATCAAAATCTAGTTCTTAATCTGTATAAAGTCGTATTGGCTGTTTAAAACATATAACCAGACTTACATTTTTCCATATGTTTAGAACTGTGCCTATTACAGCAGCATTTCATTTTATACTGCTGTCTACATTTGCTTTGAAAAATTAAAAATTACTAACTAAAAGACACATTTGCAAAAAATCTGTAGATTGAATAGTGAGCCATTAAAATCAATTTTTAGTATTTGTAATGGCTAAAAAACCTATCGGACATTATAACTGTGCAGACCTATTCTGCATAAGTACATAAGTAGGTACAATTGTAAATACATGGCCGCCCTATGTCTACAGAATCAACATAGAACCGAATTTATTCACCTTTGGGACTTACTTAGGTACTTAGGTACTTAGATCTGCTCTCAGCACTGGCCCCAATTGCTTAGTCTGGAGCGACTTTGGTCTTTGGACAATTACAGACCCTATGGCTTCGATCCCCTTGGTCCTAATATTGCTGACCGCTTCTTGACGGGTGATCTCAGCAGCTACGCACTAAGCCCTAAGAATACCTACCTAAACCCCGGAATTGCCGCGAGGTCAGTCGATCAATCTCAACCCGCTCAAGTTGATGAATTAACTTGTTTTCGAGGTTCAAATAAATCAGAAATGTTTTTGGTTCCTAATGTACAAAGCACAATGAAATTTGAAAACAACACCAATGAGCTCTAGACTGATCAATCATCATAAAGGATTAAATAATATATTTGACCAATTTTGGGATAGAGAAAACAATATAGAATTTTGAACGAAATAAATAATCACACAAAATTTACCTATTCCTTTCCTCCTAGTCTCAGAAATCCTCAACGATCGTAGGCAACCAACCTCACCGACGATATATAACACCCCTGGGTGGGTTTTCTATTTTATTCTAACAATATGTACACGGCCTTGTGCCAGAAAGCAAAATAACAACAGAAACAAATAAAACGCACTAGACGACAAAATCGTTTGTCAGCCAACTAACCGATGATCTCATAGGATCATTACAGTAAACAAAAGTTTACGTTAAAATAACAAGACAAAATTACTTTTTAACTCACATCAAATATTCTAAACTAAGATAAGCGGTAATGCATAAAACAATTACTATTATCATAGACTTAATTCTATGTTACTGGACATGTATCATATTAATTTTTATAATGGAAATTTGGGAAAAGATGGGAAGCTGAAGACAAAGCCACAAGTGCACTATCGCGCAATAGCTACTCGTATTGGCTATCTTAAGGGCTACTGCGAACTGCTAACACTAGTTCGCAAACGTGTTACTCTCATAGTTACACAATGTACACATAGGTACATGGACTACTGTATGTACAAATCCCCAGTGTGCTTACAACCACAATAACATGTAGGTATTTAAATCCCCAAAAGTATGCAAGATCTTACTGTATGTACAGTTTCTTAGAGTCAAGCACATGCGTTCTTATTGTCCCCAGGGTGATTATAAACATGTGGAGAGGCAGGCATGTGTATGTAACGCTAAGTACTTGTATTAAATATAAAGGCTACATATATGCTTATGCACGCCCCGCCTGATGCCAGCTAGGGTCGTTTGCCAGCCAGGGTTATGGCAGTTACTACTAAAATTATTGGAAAAACTATTCTGAGTTCCCGTGATTAGCTTTCCCAAACCGCTTTGGCTCCTTGAAATGCAGTTTTGGTACCTGCCACGATTCCTGCAAGCGATTCACGTATAACACTTGGATTAAGTGACATTTCAGATGTGTAATCCAGAAGTCGGTGTACAACTTTTTCTAATTTCTCTGTCTTAAAGATATAATTTCGAAACAGTCTAAAAGTTGGTTTTTCAGATGCAAGACGGTCATGGAAAATTGCTGGGGATTTAAATTGAAAAACTCTAAAAATTTTTTCTCCAATTTAATTCTAGCGGAACTTCTGAAACATGAACTAGCCCGTTTTTGGTGATCCATTTATCTTTATGTCAATATATTTCAATCTTTTTGTGTAAACAGTCAACAGCTTCCGAAAAATGAACTAAGTCCTCTGTCCCTGGGGTGCAAACCAAATTTTGCCATTGTACTCTACAGGTAGGTATCTAAAACACCTGTCATTTATTTTATGGTCTGTATATATTTTTGACACATTCACCTTTTTGCAGCCTCATAAAGTTAAAACATCCCCGGTGAAATCTGCTGTCAAGTTCCCTCTTTGAAAAAACGCCCGGGCCCCTATGTTAGGGTCCAAATATAAAAGTTGCCAAATTATATCCATGCTTCTCTGAAATTGATGACAGAGTTCGAGCCAAATTCTTTGAAAATTTGAAATTTCTTCTTGACGAAATCGGATTTCGAAATAACTCAATTTTAAATTTACAGGATCAACGTTCGTTTTTCTATTTTGATGAATTTTGGTGCTTCTAGCTTGTATTCAGACCTAAGTTTTGCCCCTTGGTCAAATTCGAACCCTGCTATAACTCCTAGCTCTGAAATGTAGGCATTCTGTATTTCGCTACATTTTGTGAACCTCTCCTTAATTTTAAATGCTGCCTGTAGGTCGTATATAACAAAATAATGTTTGCTGATGAGCGAGGAGTAAGTACCTCGGGCGATGTAGGGACAAAACCTTTCGGAAATATTCACCTTGCCAAATAAATGTTTATTCAAGATTCTTACATTTTCCGTAGTTGGGGTGGCAGTGACTCATATCTGCCAAGTCAGAAATAGCACTTTCTCCATCCCAACTGGCTACCTGACCTTCTTCAATCAGAAAATTTGTTACTGCAGAACATTTAGCAGTACAGCACCAGGTAAAACAAATTTCTAAATTAAAGTCAGTTGTCCATAAATCATCAGCATTTTGCTTTAAGTGAAAACCTTCAAATTCTTTATTTTCAAACAAATTTTTGCAGACATCGTAAGAAACTGGTTGACTTTCGCTTTTGTCCGAGATTATGCCTTTAGACCCGAAAAAGCCAGTATTTGTACAAACAGTTCAATAATTTTCATGCATTTTATAGCAAAAACATTTTAGGCTCACTTCTGGGGACAAAAATAGTTACATTTTGTTTTTCGGGTTGGGTAATTGCTCTACCGGGCAAATCGCATTTAACTAATTGGGGCAAATTTACAGCATGACCACTACGGCTTGTGCTGCAAATTTGGAAGTTTCGATCGCCCGTGGTACATTTCACAAAATATATCAATATTAATGTCATCAAGGCTATTTTAGGCATTTTTAATGAATT
Organism: Mermis nigrescens; assembly: GCA_036768485.1. Taxonomy (NCBI): domain Eukaryota; kingdom Metazoa; phylum Nematoda; class Enoplea; order Mermithida; family Mermithidae; genus Mermis; species Mermis nigrescens. The sequence continues at coordinate 13,888,648 of JAVLUZ010000154.1, forward strand.
TAGATAATGATTAGATAGTCGAGATAATTTGCACAGAACTTTGAACATATTGATGAATTTCAAAGACATGAGACACAATTTACATATCTCAAAGAATTTTAAATAATTGTTTTGGGCAAAATAATACAGTTTTAAATAAAACGATTATAGATAAATTTGACGCACACGTGCTTTTAGATAATTAATTGTCAATTTGAATGTGCTAAGGAAGTTTAAAAGAATGAATTTCAATTTTTGAAACAAATTACATATACTGATTTCTTGCTTAAACAGTAACACTGGCGACTGTTCTATATGGAGCTTTTCATTTGTCGCCGGAGCTTCCTTCCGCCTCCTTATCCTGAACGTCGGGTTTGCTGGTTTCTTCAGCATTGGCGAAAAGTTCTCGTCGCCCTCCAATAATTCGCCAAGAATTTCTTCCACTATGGTCGACATCGGACACGTCTGAGACGAGAAATTGAAGCATGAGGAGACTATTTTTAATAGTATACATTGGACCTTTAAAGAATTTCGAGTTCCACAGATTTTGCTTAATTTTTCCATCTAAAGTTTGGCTGATTTGACTGCTTTCTGAGCTAACGGGACTATCCTTAACCACAAACTTACAAAAATCAGTTTCCATAATTGGATCTTTGTCTAATTTTCTGATTATTAGGAAATTTAGCGCTTTGCGCCGGTTCTCATTCCAAAAATAACTTGTTACAAAATTGACCCAACCTTGGACAATTAAGAGGCAAGTGAATTGTAGATACAGGATTTTCTAATTTGCAAATACGACAGGTGGTTCGGAAATTTTTGACAATTTAATGTAACATGTTGACAACAATATGTCCAAATTTCAAGGATTTTTGAATGATTGTAGCAGGATTTATAGACAACAAAATTGTAGTAGAAGTGAAAAAAAGAAATTTCGGTCCTCCTATTGCATTGAAATTTTTAGAAATGTGAATATTTTTACATGTATTCATTTCTTTGAAATATGCAAATGCATAATAGAGTAAAACAAGTAACTGCATGCACAATAATAAATCGGCAATAGACATTGAAAGTAACCACTTGCACAATAGAAAATACATAAATATGGGATCTGTAGTGTTAAGAAAGACATTGATAATTGAACTTTGAAATAAAAGTATGCCAAAAAGGGTAATAAACATTGTGAAAACTTTTGTGATTAAACCAAAAATAATTAATTATGAATAGATTCCAAAATATGTGAAAATAATGATGACAGTTAGGAATGGATTTTTAATAAATTGGAAAAAGTTCTCACTCGAATATCGTGGCCATTTAACATAAGACGGTCCAGGTTGCACTTCGGACGGCTCCTGTATCTTTTCCTTTGGGGGCAGACTGGCTAGCAAATCCGGGCTTGTCGGATTTCGTGGAGTGAAGTTGCGATGCATGGGGCAGTACACACTGGTGCAGCGCAGCATCAGATGCTCAGCGGGGGCGATAATGACGTGGGCAACAATTCAGGCGACGATATTGACGTTGGTTTGGGTGACAATTTGAACAATAACGAGGGGGCGGACTGCCAGATCAGCTGCAATATTGCTGATGTTAGAATTTGAGCGATTTGGAGGCTGCATTGGGAGATCGGGGAATGGGATGACCGCCCCATCGATGTGCCAGAAAAAACGATTTTGGGTTTTCCATGCATCGAAGTCGCCAAAGGGCAGATCAGTACCATCATTGGATTTGCTATCCGTTTCTTCTAGGACCAGAAGCGGAAACGGCCCATCTCATTGTCTTAGCAGCAAATTCATGCGCTGCAAATATAACGCATATTCCGCCTCGGCTTCTTCAGTGCCGCCAGTGAATAAATAACAAATATTGACGAGCGCATTTTTGCCTTTGACGTTTTTGTACAAAAGCGGATGTCGGCTAGCGCTTCCTCTCCCGCTGCCAACCTTTCACTGACTGTATTGAGAGAACAACTCACTACATTAATATAGCCGTTTTCATGGTTTCTTTCCAACAAGCTCTCATTTTCAATATTTGAAATTTCGTAATCAGAAAAATTTTCATCATTTTTTCCATGATTTTCAACTAAAATGCTGTTGTTTGTGATTCTGGATAAATTTTCTGTGAAACGAACATTTTTCTCCCGGTTTTGTGGCTTACTAGGCTGGACCCTTGGGTTTTGTTCTCTGAAGTAAGGCCCCGGACTATGAGTTCTCGATTCTCTACCCCTGTTAACTGCATTATACGAATTCTGTCTCACATTATTTACAGAATTAAAACAAGCTGGATTGCTATTTACTGTTCAAAATTGCTCATTAATTCTAAAATTCGTATTTCCATGATAATTATTCAATTATGATTTAGATTTCTACATGACGAATCATTATTACAGATTACTATAACCAGTTGTTATTATTATGATTATTACCGCTAGAGTTATGGTAATTACCATTGCAATTGGCTGGATGATTGCAGTAGCGCAGAGTGAAGTGGCAATGGTAGGTCGCATGAGCCGTCAAATTTCAGACTATACAGCGGCGTACGCAAGTTTTTGCGACGTTCTTTGCGTAGCGTAGCACGGATTTCATCCAAGCTTTTCATTATGTTGGGTTGGTTTTCTGAAGGTAAAATAGATAAATTATAATCAGATTTAAAATTGGGCTGATTGGGGTAGTCTTGTATTCCTTCTCAAAATACCTGACATTCTGTGTACGATGCCCACCTAATGGCATCTGCCAGGGTTCCAAATTCTTGATATTTAAGCCCTTTGTAAATTTTTAATAAAAGACTCCAAATATAGATGGGTTCTATAATACTTTCCTGGTTATTTTCTGAAAGTTGAGGATAGGCCAATCTAGCAAGCCTTTTTAGTCTTCCCGAAAATTTTAGGAAGGACTCAGTCTTACGTTGCTTAGCATTGTACACCATCCCCTGAACAATATTGCTATCCCAACCCTCTGGAAACTCAGATTTTAGTGCTTGAATTACGTCGTCAAAACTGGGATTACAAAGTAATTATAAAATGTGATACAAAGTCGCTGAGGCTGTTCCAATGCAATTAGATTCTAGAAATTTTTTGATACACCTTGAAGAACCATTTATTTTTCAAATTTTTTGATCCATTTGTGAAAAATTTCTCTAAAAGCTCCCAAAAATGGCTTAGGGTGTCTTTGAGTCATCAGGTCACCCAACCGCTGTAATGGGTCTCCTGCCAAAATTGATGCATTCGGATTTATATTTGTTCGATCTTCTCTTGTAAATTGGCCACTCTTTGGAGCAATGGAGCCCCAAATTCATCAAAATTGTTCTTAAAAACTGTTCCCATTAAATAAGGGTTAAACGTCATTTTCCTTGTCAATGTTCTCCCTGATTTTTGAATCAAAAATTCTTTAATGAATGGTGCAAAATTTTCCAAAAATTTGAATTTCTGCTCGACTTCTTCTATTTCACCTGTTTCACCTAATTGACTTTTTCCCGACGTGCACGGAGTAACAGTCAAAATGTTCTTAGAGGGAATCGGCTGTGCACTTTTGGGGGTAGTGTAATCCCTAGGAACAGCAGTATATGGGGTACACAATGTTTCTAAAAATAACTGGTGAGCTTTAAGATTATCTTCAAAAGCTGTTGTACTTTATTGATCAGAAAATTCTTCTGAAGAGTCTAAATCACCTTTCTTAACTACTTTTCCGCTTTCAAAATCTGAGCTTGAATCCGTTTTGAATTTTCTCGACTTTTCCCTCACTTTTTGAGTCCTTCAGACTATTATTCGACCACAAAACAATACAAAATTCTATACTGTATGGAATTATATTATTTTTTGGACTAATCTTGGAAATTAATCAAATTAATCTATCTCTTTATAAGTATCCGCTTTTGCCTTAATTCTCCTTTTATATGGAAAAAATCGGCTGCTGTTGCTGGCCAGTCAACAATAGCATGGAAAAAGACGGAAAAATGGGCCGGCAAAAAAAGAAAAGGCTGACAAAAAAAATCACAAAAGAGTCAGGCAGGGGCGGTTTATCTTCGCTGAAAATCACTCTAAAAATAGCAAATGCTTTAGTTATATCAGTCAGACCCTTCACTGGCTTACCAAAGCGTAATTTAAGCTCCTAAGAGAACCTCAGAGTATAGAAAAATAATAACTAAAGGAATTATCTGCTTCTTCACTGGACTACCAAAGCGTAATTTAAGCTCCTAAGAGTACCTCTGAAGCAGATAATCACACAAGTGCTCTCGTAATTTTTAAATCTATTCAATAAATGAATATAATTGGAATGGTGTTTAGGAGAGTAAATAGGGAAAACTCTCAGAGGAAATAAAAGGCATTGTTTTCTTGCAAAGGAAGAGAAAATGGGAAACAAAATTAAATTTGAAATTAAAACGAATTTTCTAAGCTCAGAAAATAGAATCAAAACGGATCCTACTTTCTGCAACACAATGTCAAGTTGGCAATAGAGTCTTAATTATTTTTGCGCTTGAAATAGTCTTTTTCTGACCGAATTCAATGCGTGTTAGCTAATTTCTCCTTCAGACTTTTCACTGTTAAGCCGCTGATTCCTATTGTGGGTCGGATTGGGTTCCCCAACTGATTCTCCCCGTGCACAAAATGCATAAACACCGATTAATTAATTTTAAAGAAGGACACAATCCTTCGTTTATTGATGAAATGGATAAATAAATATACACATGAATTTTGCTTTACTCTGTCATATTCACAAACATTTAGTTACTCACAATGATAGTGTAAAAGCTGGAACAACGATGCTATAGACTGAATAGATGTACTTTAAGATTCGCAAAAAGATGGAAGCAAAATGGTCGAGAATACGGGAATACGGGAACTAAACGTTGATACAAGAAAATAAGAAAGCTGAATTTTGGAACCGAACTGATTAAAAAGCAGAACTTTAGACTGAGCGGTGTCCTTCTGTTCTTTTGACTTTTATAGAAAGTGGCTTTTTGAGACTTTCTTCTAGAATGTTCGAGAAGGCAATATTTTAGGAGGATGGGCACTATTTCCAGTTTCTCAGAGTCTTGATTCCAATATTCTCAGCCCAAGCTTAGCATTCTCCGCATACATTTTTACGTATTTCCATCTTTACCAACAAAAAGCATACTTTCCGTTACTTATTCTATCTATTACCTGAGGTAACCCTGCCCTTTTCTAACCACCACTATATTTCATATACTTTTGCATGTAACCCGTGTTTTTCCATGTAATCTCAATTTTCACCATCATTTTCATGTACTGAGTTTGATCTTACGCATCTGGATTTTTGTCCGTACTTTCTGTACGCTGGCACACATTTTATGCTCGCTCTTGCCGCCTAATTAGATCATCTTTTGGTATTTTTAGCAGCTCGAATTAATTGCTCTAAATTGCTGTTTTTAGCGTATTAATCAAACCTGTTACTTTAACAATTTTATTAATCATTTTGCTTAATGTTGATCTTATTGCTATCCTTCCGGTCTATCTATTCCACAGGCTGTGCGTTAAAATAAATATAAACTGCGTTTAACATACTATTATTAAGCATTGATACTAATAAGCACACGATAACTCCTATATAAAATTATCATTACACATAAACTAACATAATTATGTACGTTTGTTCATTTCATGATTTTTACATATGCTGTTCGTAATTTTGCTTTGCGCATATACCTACATTGTTATACATAAGTTTAAATAGTTTTTCGCATATACTTGACACTACTGACTGTACATAGTTGTTTACATAACAAGTTGTATGTAAATAGCATGGCAGACGGAAAGTTGGTAAACTTAGTGCATCAAAGACTCTAGACAGCGTAATTTACCATCAAGTTTAATACTAGTTACTACTTATCTCTTTAAAAATTGTAATTCATATTAAACTTTATAACTATATTATTGCATTTAATTGGGTCTACAATGCTATGGCACTTGTTTTATGAAAAGAAAATTGCTCATATTATTCGACATTGTAGAAACTTTATTGACCTATTCCTACTTGTATTGCATATTTATTTATTTTTCCCAGGATTTGTTTTCCAAGACCAGGATTTATTGCCTAGTTTGAACTATATAGAAACTTATTTGTGTGAAACTTAAGAAATATATATGTAGGTACTTAAAGCACCTACATTTTCCCTTCTAAACAGCCATTATCCCACAAAAAATTGGGTTATTTGCCTAGCCCTAATTTGCATTTCCGATCATAAACTAGTAATAAGTGGCATACATTAGGATAGCATTCTAGGACTCTGTCTTTCAGCTGTTTGTTAACGATTTTGTTCAAGCTGCTAAGCATACTGAAGTCAGTTTCTTTACTGATGATTTAAAGCTTTTAATTTTTCACAAAGTCATAATTTGTTGAAAAAATATGAATATGCTATTTTACGATTTTTGTCAATTTTATGCCCATTAGCACACTATGAATGCATTTGCAAATCAGATTTATTTCAGCAAATTTTGACTTTATTGTAAAAAGTATTGTTTTGATTTTAGATCAGCTAGTCTTGAATAGGTGATGTAAATCCTAAAATCATTGCTTCAGATTCTATGCAGAATTCTGGATTGTATCTCCAGAGCAGTTTTTGAAAGACAACAGAAAACCTATGAAAATGGATGGAATCTGCATGGAATAAGAAGATCTTATGCTTGCAATTGCTGGTTTTTAATTTTTTTATGTTTATTATGATATATTTAAAATACTTTGCAAGGATTATGTGCTGGATGCTTATTCATCCATCTGTACAGAGGTATATCAATTTAATGTTATGACTGTTCTTGTTTGTTAAATGGTTTTGAGGTTTAGCAGAATAAAAAGAAAAGCATTGTCTAGCTGCATGGAATCAAATTTGTGATTCTCACACAATATTAATCACAGATACAGACTGTGGGCATGCTCATGTTCTTGGGTTCCATTCTGAATCACATTATTAGCAATGATGAGATCATTAAGTCATGCTTGAGACAGCCATTGAAGTGCAGTCAGATTTTAAATGTTCAGCATGCAACCAACTATGACATCTCAAAGGAGAGGCTTCAAAAATAATGAAAAAATTAAAAGCAAACAAAGTTTTTGTTATTCCCTACATGATTCATTTTTTAAAAGGGAACTCCAAGACCACACATGCCACCAGTTGAATTCGATATTTGATAATGTGAGTTTATAGCTAAGTCATGTTGTGTTTGACATTGTATTTCATCTATACCAGATGTTGGTATACCTTTGTCAAGTAATTCTATTGACTTAATCCTACCTACTCCTCCCACAACCTGACAATCAAACTTCAGAAGCACTTGTCGCTGCAGGTGAGCGAGCATTGTAGATGCTGAAATAAATGTAGGCAAAAGCAACTTGCAAGAAGTAAGAGTACAATGAAGTTTTAAGTGTAAATAGGTCAGATGCTTCTTGACAGCATATTATCTTGCATACAGTTGCTAAATTTATTCTGCAACCAGCAATTGCAAAAAAGCGAAAAAAAGACAGAATCTACAGAAAAATAGAAGGTACACCTTTTAGCGCATATTCAATTCAATAAAATTAATAAAACTGTAATAGTGAGCTCATTGTATTTTTTAAAGAGTTAAAGAAAATAATTCAAAACATGGGCTTTTAAAATGCAGGAGTTTAAGAGTCAGCTCAATTGATCTTTCAATAAAGTTACAATGAAATCTAACTAAAAAGTTCTTTGAACAATTGTGAATGTAATTCCAATGGTTTAAAAAAGCTTTTGTCACTAATAAGTAAAATTTATGCTGCAGAAACTGGGTCAAAAGATTGCACATCAAGTTGTGCCTGAAAATGAAAAGAGGCCAAGGCATAGCATTAGGCATCTGATGACCTTAAATCACTGCCCGAAAAGTGCTGAGATTTTATTAATCAAGCAACTTCTGGCTAAAGATGAAATAAGAGCAAATCTTGAAAGTCTGGTTGATGAGAAGATGCCTTAATTACCCACTGCTAAAGCAGCATTACTAACAACTGCCATTGGGGCCCACAGAAGTGTAATAGAACAATGGAGAGTTAACCCTTCATTTGCTGATCTGGCGCTACCATTGCACCATCAGCTATTTGTGGACCAGGTTTGGAGCAAGTCATCACAGAATAGCTGGGTAAAAAAGTAAATATTTTCAAGTTATTTGGTTTGCTTTTAGCTGTGGTACACATGCAAAATGCAACTGAACTCAAAATGTACACTGATTTAATTGATAAACAACATATGTACATATCAGTACTGTTAACACTTAACATATGTAACTCAAAATTATTTTCAGCTGTGGTGAATCCACGATTTTTGGTATGGTGTAGCAGTGTAACATTATATTATCCTCCAAGTAATGAGAAATGTATGTGACAATTTTCTATTCAAGTGCCTAGTAGCATGTTAGTTGCTTAATTTTGTCTACTTTTTCAGCACAAATCCTGATGCAGGGCAGAAAGTTTTTCACAATTTTGCAATTTTCCACAAAAAAAGTTTAAAGTTTTTGGACTTTACTTGAATTAGAGCAAAGCGCCAGAAGCATACTTAATTTTAAGCACAAGATTAATTTTCTGAAAGTGAGATTGCTGCCTTTGCAAAATGAAATGTAGGATCTGTCACTATTGGAAATTCAAAGTAATATCTAGCACCATTGTACAGATTCTAAATAGAAGGCTAGATTGTAGCTGCAGAGCACTTTTTGAAGACCATGGAAATTTGATGACAATGGGGGGAATATATGCAAAATTGGAAAATTTCATGCCAGTAATAGCTGATTTGTAAGTTTTTCATGTTTGTTATATTATATTTAAAATGACATTCAAGGAAATTAATATATGGGATGCATATTCATCTATTTGTACAGAAGTATATCAATTTAATGTTATGACTCTTTTAGTTGTTAAATAGTTTTGAGCTTTAGCTGCATGAAAGGAAACGCATTGTCCAGCTGCATAACAATATATTTGCGATTCTCACACAATATTTATCACAGATACGGACTGTGGCCAAATTCAGATTCTTTAGTACTATCCTTGACCACATTAATAGCAAGGATGAGATCATATAGGTCATGCATGTGGCAACCATTGAATTGCACTTAGATTTTAAATATCTAGCATGCGACCGCTATATAATATAAAGAAATGGCGTAATAACTAGTAAAAAAATTAAATCTAACCAGTAATTGTCTTTCTCTACATGATATTGCTGCTTAAAATTTGATTCAATTGAACAAACTATAGCGAGCAAATAATGAATCTGATAGCACGGTCACAAATTTTACATTTTTGAGTCAAAAAATTATCTTCAATGTTTAAAAGGAACACTTTTTATGATTTTTTGAGAAATGGACGGGTCTGTAGCCATTCTGGGCCCGAATTCCTCAAAAACACCTCAATCATACTGCACAATTTGAGGGCCAAAATAGTGTCAAAAACAGGATAAATGCTAAAATAGCTTACAACTGGTTACTGGATAATTTCAAGCAGTTGAGGCAAATGTTTAATTTACTTCTGTTTTCATTCTTTGTGTCTCATTTGGCAATCCTATTGTTCCATTCTTATAGTCCAGCCCATAGATCACATTGTTTTCACTCAATTTGAGAATTTTAGTACATTTATGCATATAACTTTTGATCCGCTGGTATTTGTTAAAATAATAAATACAATAAATCATCACAATTCATTCAGCTTTCTCAAAAATTAGTCCATGCTTTATGTTATAACATGCCTACAGTCTGACAGTCGGTCAAAGCTGATGAACCTGCTCACCATCGAATAATTCATTTGAGTGAATAGAACTTTTTTTGAGATGAACTCAAGAACCACTGGACGGATTCTTATGAAATGAAGTGTTTTAGATAGATAATTTTAAAATGAAACTATTTTGCAAAAAAGTATGAATAGCACATGTGCACAGTATGCGACGCTCAAAAAAAGTCTCAAACTTTGCTTGGTCACTACAGCATGCAGGTTCAGTTTTATATTTTGGAAAATAGCAAAATAGTTAGATATTTTTGTGCACTGAATTTCGCCCTTTTTGTTTTTCATTTTCCTGGATAGTTCTTCCTGCAATTTCAATTTCATTTTTTTCTAATATGGGTGATCCCTTAAGGTATGTATTTTACTTGCGCTATTTTTCATATTCTTGGATGTTTAAGCACATTTTGGAAACCCCTAAAAAAGTTCGTTTGAGTGATATCCTATTTGTCTGATTATCTTAAGAATTCCACTTTTTCAGTATGGCAGCCATGAAGGCTGTCATACTGTAGCTTTTGATGTTTTCAGCTATTATTTTGTGAGTTTCTGACATGCTTAAAAATTTTTTTTAGTAAATAGCTAGAAAATTCAATGTTCTTTTTGATGAGATATGTCTAATATTCTGAATCCTTCTAGTTCGTTATGGAAAGTTCAAAAACTTCAAAATTATTCATTGTATTGAGAATACAATGTGAGATCAGATTAATGCCCCTTGTGCATGTCTGATCTAACTTAAAATTAATATTTTCCAGCCTCAAAAAACTCCAAAACACAATCTGATTTGTGTAATTTATTGCAAATGATCAATTTATAATGCACAAAATGTATTTATCGTTCACAGCTATGTGCAAAACTCTGAAAAAAACAATTGACGTAGTACAAATCAGCTATGGAGTAATCTACCCCTTCACATACTCTATGTATAACAGACAAACACACTCTGACCTTGTGACGCAATTGTAAGATTCATTTGAATCTTAGTAGGCACTTATGCTAGGCACAAGTTCATAATTTTTATATCAATTCTTTCTATATATGTTCTACTAGACGTTTTCACAGTAAAACAAGCATTGATAAGCCAAAAGTAAGAAAGTAGTCTGTTTTTGATTGCTATTGATTGCGATGCAGGCCTTAATTATGGGTGTACTGTAGGTCTGGTCATGTCTAATTTCTCAAACCAAATTCGCCAGATGCGGATCTTTTTTCTTCTTTGCGCACATATATATATATATATATATATATATATATATATATATATATATATATATATATACATATATACATATATATATATATATATATATATATATATATATATATATATATATATATATATATATATATATATATATATATATATATATATATATATATATATATATATATATATATATATATATATATATATATATATATATATATATATATATATATATATATATATATATATATATATATATATATATATATATATATATATATTTGATCAGTCAAGTAAATTATGCCCAAATCAAAATATCCTCCCTAGACTGACGTGTTATCAAGCCATCCTAGGTCGCATTGCTGCACAATGAAATATAGGTATGTACATGTACATACATAACTGTATTTAGATTGGGATTTTCCAATTAAAATATTTTTTGGAGGTTGCCACAGAAGAAAATTACAATAATCATTACCGAACACTATAGAATAGAAATGGAAGCATCTATACTAGATGGAAAAGGTGGAAAATATTAAATTAGCATGAGATCAGATATGCACAGGGGCGGGGCATTACGCTGAGATCTACCGGCTGGACTTATTGAACAATATGATAGCAGAATGAGAAACAAAGAATAAAAATGAAAGTAAATTGTACATTTCCCTCATGCTTGAAGATATCCAGTGACCAGTTGTAAGCTATTTCAGCATTCATATTATCTCTTTTTTGACGCAATTTTGGCCCTCTAATTGTGCAGCATGATCGAGAGGTGTTTATGGGGAATTTGGGTCCAGAAGCGCTATAGACCCCACCAAATTAGCTGTGATTCCCACTGTCATTGATTTTTCAATAAATCATAGAAAGTGTGCCTTTTAAACGTTAAAGATAATTTTTTCGACTCAAAAATGTCATATTTTTGACAGTGTAATCAGATACTTATTTGCTTGCTGTAGTTTGTTCAATTAAATCAAGTTTTAAGCGACGACCAAATTCTGTGGGTCAGACTGGGGGAACTTGCTAAACATAGCACCAAAACTTAAAATATGAGGATCTATTGATTTTTGGTAGTGCATCAAATTCTCATCAAATACAGACCCTTCTCGCCCATGAGTTGTCTCCTCTCAACTAATATCAAAATCAGCCTCTGCTTAAAGCCTGAAATGGGCGGATAGCACTATCCAAATCAAAAGTGTACCTACTTATGTATTTGTACAAATATATAATGTATTATGTGCCTATATCTATTTATCTAGCTTCATGCGTTCATGTGGCTACATTTACGTTATTAAATTACCTGTGTTAAAACTTATTACCCAATTCGAATTTCTGAATGCAATATAGGAATTCATTATTCAGATACAACAGTAATGGTAGAAATACTGTCCAACCATTTTTTAAAACCTGGTGGTCTACAGTAGTCTTTGGGTATTTCAACTTCCAGGGAGACAAACCCCGCAAACCCCCTGCACCAATGTGTGCTCATAACATGACTTATTGCACTTCATTGAGTTTTCTGAAATTCAGGAAAACAGTCATGCCATACATGAGCACGGGGGTGTAAAACCACACCTGGGCATGGGGTGTTTGGGGGGTTTGCATCCTTCTCAAGAAACCAAAATACTCCCTCCCCTGGATATCAACAAACCCACCCCCAGAATTCAATTTTTTATTTCTTTAATTTTTTTGCAATTTTTTGTTGCCAATGGATAGTGCTCAATGAGAAACATCAAAACATGAGGTTTTTGTTGCCATACCACCACTTTTAGGACCATTTTCTGACCTACAAAAAATTTAGCACCCCCACCCCTCCCTTCAGAATTTCCTCGCTGCACATGTTTGTCTGAACCCCCTTGAATCTGGCGGACCCCATAGAATTGAATTTTTGTCAATTTGCCCCAGCAGACTCCCCAGAATTTTGGTGTTGCCCATGTTGGTCACTGCAATTCTGTGACCTGGTTTCTGAAATTCCAGAAAATGGTCACTGCTGTTATGGTCACTGCAGTTCTGTAACCTATTTTTTGAAATTCAGAAAAAGAGTAAGTGCATTTCCATGACCTCTCTTTTGAACTTCAGAAAAATAATCACTCCTGTTCAGCAATTTTTTTACTGAATGGTAAACAAAATATCACTAATTTAGAATGACCATTTTTCTGAAGTGCACACTGGCGCCAGTGTGGGTCCTTTCTGCAGTAGCAATTAATACAAGATCCCTAAATGTATGCAAAATAAAGCAAATTATGCGAGTTTGGCTAAAATTGTTTGCTTAGTCTATACAAGAATTTGACTTAAAAATTACATTTTGCTGTCATATTAACTCAATTGAGTAAACAAAACGCTAGATTTAAGTACATAGGTAACAATGGTAAATAAACCTTATTGTAACCTTCATTTATATATGTCTAAATAGAGAGTTTTTGAAAACTGGCTCATTTGAATTTAAAGTTTGTTTGAATTCAGTGTGTTTCTCTTGATAATGGATGAAAATGACTAACAATTAACATTGGAATATAATAATTTTCTGGACTCAGAGGACAGTTTACCAGATTTACAAAAAAAATCTACACCAAAGTATAATTTTAGAAAACATTTTAGATGAACAGTTCTTAGATGTATTTGAAACTGATAGTTTAATAATATTGGACAACTGGAATGAATCAGAAGAACAAAGTAGAGCCAACTTTTTGGACAAATGTAATAAATCAGAAGAGCAAACTGGGAGTAAGCTTCAGGCTGATCATTTTTGTGAAATTAGCAATCTAAAAATTCAAGACAATAAATGTTGTTATACAGATAGTGCTGAGTAGCAAATTCATCTTAAGAATTCTCAAGACCTCACAAATTGTATGATTACAATTACAATGAAATATTTTTTGACAGTAAGAGATGATTATTTCATCTGTAAATATGCATTTCAAAAATTCTTTAGATAAATATATTGACTATATTAAGGTTAAACAAAATCTGACAAGGTCTTTTATTTATATTTGCATATTGGACATTATACCGTTATTAGCTAAATTGCCACATCTCTTTCATGCAGCTACTTTTGTGAGCTTTGTAATGTATTATACAGTAATCAAGAATATCATTATTGTATACACAAATGCACTGCATGCCACAATTATCTGCCTCATGCAAAGACTGAAATTTTTAACCTGTTCTTCATGCAGCTGATATTTCTATAATTTAAAAATGCCTCAAAAATCATCTTAAAGTTACTGAACAAAAAAGAAGAGAAATATTTGATGTATCTATATGCTCACAAATTAAGCAGTGCAAAAAATGCGGCCAACACTTTCAAAATGCTCGTAAGAAGAAGTATAAATGTGGCTATTTTCACTGCCAAATTTGCAAAAAGCAAGTTAAACAAAAAACTTATTTTACAGTATTTTTAAAAAATATTTTCCAATTTTAAATTCTTCTTTTAATTTAAGGGCATTCATGTTTTATGGTCAAAATTTCAAACAATGACATTTATGAACACAGTGAGTATGATGATGAAATAGATATGGAAAAGTCGAAAAAAATTTTGAAAGAAGAAATTGTTCAACATTTTATGTTTTTTGCCTTTGAAACTACACAAGAACATGTTTAGTGTATGGCCTCAAATTGAAACATGTTACAAATTTATGTATAGCTCATATTGTCTGTGAAGATTGCCAGAATAATGAGCCTCTATTATCTTGCTTTTGCTGTGGTTTAAATGAGCGAATTTTTATAGGACAAAATTGTTTGGACAAAGTTTGTACTTTTCTTTGATCTGAACCATGTACAACAATTGCACATAATGCTAAAGGCTTTGACGAATAGTTTATTTTGCATGTTTTCCACAAGCACAGCAAAGTTCTGAAAATAATCAGTAAAGGTACATTTATTAAGCACACAAATTTTACTTACACACCTGGAATTAATTGCAATTTCTTATGGTGTTGTTAGAATAATAGATTAATTCAATTTTTTCCAATGAAGCTGGCAAATTTGCCTAAAACTTTTGGTATCCAGGAATTATGTAAGGGCTATTTTCCACACAATTCTAATATAAAATCTAATTTTGATTATATATGCAAAAATGGCCAGATGCAAGCTTTTATAATCCAACAGTTTGAATACTGATGAGCATAAGTGAGCATAAGCGGTCTAATGATTGGAACAATTTGCAAGACATAAGAGTATATAAATATTAATATTTTTTATTATATTTTGTTTTTTTTTATTAAACTTTATTATTCAAGATATTCAATTTCAAAGATCAACTTTTGCCTTACTGCAAAAGTGATGTCACAGTGTTGAGACAGTGCTGCCTGAAATTTAATGATCTTTTTATAAACAAAACAACGGTAGAGCCTTTTAAACATTGATTAAGAATTGTCATGGATTTTAAGCTCAACTGGATTAACAATTCTTATGATAGTTGTGATTTGTCTGAGTAATATAGTTTGTTTCCCTGGCACAGTGTGCTAGGACATAGCCTATGCTTAAGCATAGGCGGACGGGTCCAAACGTGCTCCCTGGGATGGGGTTCAGGTAGCAAGGGGATGCATGCTCGACCTGCCCATTGGGGTTTCCTGTGAAACTGTTTAAAGTTAATCATTTTATTTTTCAAGCTGTCATATGGATAGAAAGGTAAGACCTGTTGCATGTGTGGCACAACAGGCTTACGCCACTCAGTGGCGAACTGAGACCCAACCTTTTATTTGTAAGTTTTCTATTATTACATCAAAAACAATGTGATGGTCGATAAATTTTTCGTATAAATTACTTAAGCATTCTTTTGCCTCAATGCTGAAATTATCCCATTAATTCATTACAGCATTTACGTTTTTAAAGCAATGCATTCACTAATATGCTGCAAAAAATGATGAATAGGTCTTGAGTCATTTTTGACTAGTTCCATCCTTTTCTCTATATCTAGTTTAGGGCAAACATATTCAGCCATAAAGCTTTTGGAAACTATTGAAAAAAGCATTGAGTGTATTACAATATGGTTGCTGATTTCTTGATTGTGCTCCATTTTTCTTTTCATTATATACACATCATCATCATCATCATCATTATTTATAGCAAACAGCTCAAAAAAGACAAATGTTCGTAAAAGTATCTTTTGAATAAAGCATACAAAATGTTCGAATTTTGGCCTTTTTGTGGATATCCAGGGGCAAAAGTTTCAATAAGGCATAGTAAGCAAAAATTTGTATTTTTGATCTATTATGCAGTAGCTCTTCAATAAAATATCAAAATGTGATGCTGGACGCAATCAATGTCAATGTCTAATGGTTGGCTCATAAATCCGACTATGGCTTCAATGATTTGATGCTTCAATCAAGCGTTATTTGCAATGTAGTCATAATTTAAATGCAACTCATCATTAATATAAGTTTTCAACAAACTCAAAGTGTAATTCGTCAATTCTTGTCATAAATCCATTTAAAAGTTTAAATAAAAAGTCAACAACAACAACATGAATAACAAAAACAATATTAACCCTACTTCTACCGAGCTCTAGATTGGTGATCTAGTTGCCTATTTTTTGCAGTTTACTGTAGGGCCATAAATTCTTATGTGGCAAGCTTCTGAATACCCTCTTATTCAAATGCAACATGTTTTATTGAGCAAAAGAAAACATATTGACCTATATTTTATTAGAAAAGCTTGATTTTATAATTTTATAATATGTGTTGCGCATGTTGCAGATCGTATTTCTTACACATTTTTGAATGTTCAAATACGTTTTTTCCAATTGATTTTAGTTTTGTACAAACTTAATGACATGTTTGAAATTCTTATGCTCTTGGCTACCAGAAATATGTATTTTTATTCATTTTTCATATCTCCCCAATGACTAGATTTTTGATCTAGACTTTGGTAAGTCTAGAGTGCATGACCTTTTGGTAACATGAGGGTTAACATGGGTAAAATGTGATTATTTTGTAATATGCGTGACATATTTTTTTGTAATTACACGAATTTGATAACAATAGTTTTTCTCGTACATGTTAAAACCAATGACACGTTCATAACAATACTCAAAAATTCTGAAAATTCTGCAATTTTTTATTGCATTCGGTCCAATAACAGCCATCATTAAAAGCTAATAAAAGGACTTTTTCCATTTTTTTGTGCCCAAAACAAAACTACTTCTCTTAGATGAGTTCTACCAAAATGTTTAGGTAAATGATATTTATATTGATGATATGACAAATAAATGAGTTTGTGATAATTGTGCTATGTATATCTATCTATATGTAAATCAAAAATATTTTTCAAGAAATCATTCAACAGTTTCAAATGTAATGCCAATGCCAGTCAAAAGTTTTGGAAATACACTCTTTAGATTACTCCAGCTAGGATCAAAATTGGAACCACAAAAGCACAAAAACAGAAAAGTTATATGGAAAAGACATCTCAAGAAATCAGACAAATCATCAGCTAACATTTATGTAATTAGGGGTAAGAATAAACGTACGCCACACACTGATGTCATTCTAAACTCTTTAATAGACTTGGAAATCGCAAAAAATATCTAATTTTAAAAGTCTACAAGTCTTCTGTTTGGCCTATTGCAGGAAATGGAGGTGAAATATATCTCATAAGTTCAGCTTTTGTAACCACAAGCGCTTATGATGAAAATAAAACAATTTTAGTTTACATTCAGAAAAACTGCGCAGCTGAAGTTGTTCTTGGCGTTAATGTTCTTTCATGATTTAAGAATAGTGAATGGAACTGGGAAAAATCTACTATAAAATTTTGAAAAGTTTCTTTTTCGTGCAATGGAATGCATTTAGCTCGCCAGAAATGTGAAGCACTAACTCTAGAAAGCAAAGCACTAATTCAACCACGTATGATTCAGTTTGTGTCTGCAAAAGTAATTATTAGCCAAATGACTAAATTGTCTTTGCGCCAGTGGAACTCCAAAATGAAGAAAACATTAACTTTCCATACTCAATTTGCCTTGTGCAAGAAAATAGAACGATTCCTGTCCATGTACTTAACTGAAATCCATACATACAACATTTGTCTATATACAGATACTCATCTTGGCACAATAAATATGCATGTAGCTAATGAAGTAAGCATTGAAACCACCAAGAATTTATAGAAGAAGGTAAAATTTGTGATGATAAGAATATGGAGGAAAATGCATATCATGAAAATGCAGAAAAAGATGCATTAGGTACTAAAACTACGAGAATGAGAAAGCCAACATACAATTGATATTGGAAAATGCAAATATTCCTACATTATTAACAAATAAGCGAGATGGGTTAATGTCTTAAATCTTCTTGCTGAATTTTCTGGTCTGTATGCAAAAAACAACACAGACTCTGGGAAAACAAAGTTAATAGAGCATACAATCAAAAGAGAGAAAAGTAACGCCATACACAGACACCCACACCATACATCACCTGCAGAAAAAGAAATCATAATCAAAGAAGTGAAAGCACTAGAAAATAAAGGCATAATCCGCCATAGTGTTTGACCCTGGTCTACTAGAATAGTTCTAGTGCTAAAAAAAGATGGCAAACATCGCATGTGCATAGACACTAAAGGAATAAATAAATTAACAAGGAAAATGTGTAACCTCTCTCTAGAATAGATGACATTCTAGACATGTTAAAGAGGCATGCGTTATTTTACTACTTTAGACCTAGCAAACACACATGCTACTCTGTCAAGATAAAAGGAGTTAGATAAAGAGAAAACAGCATTCAACACGCCAATAGGTTGATATGAATTTAATTATTTACCTTTTAGTCTTTGTAATGCTCTGGCCTCTTTCTCACGACTAATGGATTTAATTTTATCAGGCTTACAGTGGAATACATGTCTTGTATATCTTGATGATATACTATTTTTTGCCTACTACCCATACAAAAATGCTGAAACAACTCATAAATCTGTTATAAAGATTGAATGAAGCAAACATGAAGCTAAAATTTTCAAAATGCAAGTTTTCATACCAAGAAACAATTTATTTGGGATATGTCATTACTGGTAAAGGTATTTTCCCAGACCTCAAAAAACTTGAAGCTGTTGGAAGCATGCCAAGACCAACAAATATAAAAAGAGATTAAATCCTTTTAGGCTTGGTTTCTTACTATCGGAAGTTTATAGCTAATTGCCTAAAAATTCCTGAGCCTCCAGACAGATTATTGAAAAAAAGGACATGTTTTTGTATGGAAAGACAAACAAGAGATATCCTCTCAGAAATTACAAGAAATCTTAAAAATGTCACCGGTCATCTTGATCTTGAAAAGCCTTTCATGGCCGCAAACAGATGCTTCATATACAGGAATAGGCGCAGTACTTTCGCAAATTCAGGACAATGAGTGTGAACATTGAAATGCTTACACAAGCCAATCATTAAAACAGCGCAGAAAAGAATTATTTAGTCACAGAAATAGAAACATTAGCTGTTGTAAAATTTATAAATTATTTTTCGACCAAGCCTATATTAACAACAGGTAACTGTTGAAACTGATCATACAGCTGTCAAAATCAATTTTAGAAAAAGCAAATCTATTGGCCAGAATTGTGCATTGGGTACTTGCATTAGCAGGGATAAAGATTTCCGTCATACCTAGGAAAAGTATAAAAAAATCAAAATGCTGACTCATTTTCACATTTACCAGAATTTAGGATAGTCCAAATATTTTGACATTGTTGAAAATAAGCTCACAGAGGACAATGAAAATAGGGAAGCAAAAATGTGTATATTTTTGGTCAATTAAAAAGTCGCCAAAAATCAAAATTATACACAAAAGCTGATCTTCAGTTAGGAATTGGTCCACTACAGCAGACGGATCCCAATTTGGGAAGAAATATTTTTCCCTCAAATACATTTGATCAAGAACGTTGTAGGAAAGCATAGTATTTCATGCTTGTATCAAGTGGGTAATAATCTAAGAAATATTCACTATACCTGAAATAATACAGAAGCTCATAATATATCCACATAACAAGGGCCAGTTTGTGGGCTATTTTAGAGCGCAAAAAAACTATAAAACTCATTGCAAAAAAGTATAACTGAAAAAATATGAACAGACACATAACAGAATATTGCAACACATGTGATATTTGTTAAAGAAATAAACCTACACACAATGAAATTGCTGCAAGCTTACACCCTACTTTTGTCACTTGGCCATTTGACAGAATAGCTGTAGATTGCATCGGACCCTAAATCTTACAGAAAATGGCAATAGGTTAATTGTTGCTTTCATTGATTATTTTATGAGCTTTGTTAAAGCATTTGCTAACCCAAATATAACCTAATCAACAATTGCAAAAAGTTTTATAAACCAAATTGTCTGTAGACACAGAGGCCCACAGATTCTAAAATTCGATTCAAGTTCTGATTGAAATCTGAATTAATGGAAGGAATTATGAAATTTTTTGAAACTCATTAAATTCACACAACAGCCTATCATTTGATAGCCAATGGTGAGGTAGAGCGTACAAACCAAATTCTTATCACAACAATGAGAATGTATTTGGACAAAAATCAAATATACTGTTACAAGCATCTCCCTTATGCTATCTTTTCTATATATATACACAATAATGAGACAACTTGTTTCAGTCCTTTTTCATTATGTTTGGATGAAATCCAAAATTACCCATTGACGCCGTTTTAAGCCCCATGTTTCCATGTGTTTTTGAAGTCATAGGTTTCCATGCTAGGATGCTGTCCTAGCCAAGTTGAAATATAATTAGTCTCAATCAACATAGTAACTATTAGTATCATTTTGTGCAAGTTTTAAAGTTCTCTCCAAATATGTTTGTCATTTTTTGCTGAAATGACATTGTAAGAAGTTGTAACTAAAAAGCTTCTACTATACATAAGCATAGGCATGAGGTAGGTATACATAAAATAAATGGCAATAGTTTATTTCATTTGACTAAAATATCATCTTAGGACTGCAGTAGCTGATTAAAAAGTAGAAGCTCACCAATGTTGTACTGATCATTTACTGAAACTTCTTTTGTAATTTGAGTTTTCAGGTGATAATCATGGAAATATGCTAATTTTGTAGGATGTTTGTTTTTATGTACTAGCTTGAACATTTCAAATGATGTAACTAGGACTAAAATGAGGCCAGACAAAGTTTTGTAGTCATACAAAACATACAACAACTAAAAGTTCACAAATAAGTAATTGGCTAGGATGTCATCATAGTTTATTGGAATGCAAGGGTTAAATTATGACTGGCCAGTTTACCTTTCGAATCTTAAAACATTTGAACAGGAAATTAAAGAACATTCTTTGGAGATGTTAACAAAAATACAACAACAAATTGAAATTTTGCAAAAATATATAAAATATGTTGAGACAAGAAAGCTAAAGATATTAAATATAACATAGGAGATTAAATTCTACTCAAAAATGTTATGATAAAATGAGGGGTTCCTAGAAAGTTTCTACCAGTTTGCATAGGCCCGTACGGTATCACAAAAGTACAATATCTTAATATAACAATTGAAGTCAAAAAGGGCACACAGCCAGTACATAAAAATCACACAAAGCTATATTGTCAAATAGCAAGAAAAAATGCTCCGATGAAACAAAAAAAAGGTAGAATATACTTGGAACAAAGAATTATCAAGGACGTAAAAGGAGGGTACTAGAAAAAGCTCCTATCTACAAATGTCACAAAATTTGCTAAAACTCAGAAATTTCCTAAACAAAGAAAAAAATGAAAGTAAGTGAATCAAAGAAAAAACCTACCTGTGCCTAAAACTGCAAGATCTGCTAAAAATCAGACTTTTTCTAAGCAACGCAAAAATCGAAGTGTATTCTGCAGCCTCTTAAAAAATAGGTGAACCTTCTCATATTGTCCGGCATACAGTGGGCGGTTCCAAAATTCTGAGGGAATTTTCAAATTGGAATATTGGCCTTAAAAATAGTGCTCTGGCAAAGAAAACACCATTTTTGTACGTTTCTTGTCGAGCTCTATCTATTGATACCTACCAAAAAACCCAAAAAGAGCAGAAAGATTTAAAAAATTGAAATCTGGAGGTATTGTTGGGTATTTGCGTTTTCTTGTTGGGTATTTTGCCTTTGGGTGCATACTCCCCAAACCCCCAACGTCTAGGTATGGTGTCCAATGCTTAATATAAAGCTTATAAAATAAATCTCATATCTGCGTTTTGGCTAATCACTTGCAACGTTAATTTCTTTCGATATTGTGGCTAGATAAATATTACAAAAAGTTATATCCTATGATTATTTGCAATACCGCAATGAAAGATTGTGATTTCTATATAACGCATGCGTCAATTCAGTACTCTTCTGGCGTTTAATCCCACCAGACCACCTGATTCCATTCCTGCCCATGTAAACTGATAACCATTAGGCATGGGAGGTTAGGGGTATGCACCAGTGTTCAATCCAAAGCGTCAAAAATTGCCGTGTTTCCAACATACCATAATTACTATTTTTTGACCCAGAAAAATATTGTGACATGGCGCTGTTCAGCTATGGCGATATCTGCTTTTGCAGAGTGAGTGGTTCAGTTATCTAGCCCAATGTTTTATCTTTGTTCGACAGGATGTTGCTTTCTTCTGCAGGCTGCAAGATATACTTTGATTTTTGCGTTGCTTAGAAAAAGTCTGATTTTTAGCAGATCTTGCAGTTTTAGGCACAGGTAAGTTTTTCTTTGATTTACTTACTTTCATTTTTCTTTGTTTTAGAAATTTCTGAGTTTTAGCAAATTTTGTGACATTTGTAGATAGGAGCTTTTTCTAGTCCCCTCCTTTTACGTCCTTGATAATTCTTTGTTCCAAGTATATTCCACCTTTTTTTCCATCGGAGCATTTTTATTTGCTAGTACCCAACTTTTTGTTAACAAAAAATAGTAGTTATTCCTATCTTTGTCAGTGTTGTAGCTGAATGTCATTAGGTACTTAGCAATTTATACTTGCATTGTGTATGTATTATACTAGGAAAAATCTACCTAAAGTTGCAAAATCTGCTAAAAATCAGGTTTTCTCTAAGCAATGCTAAAAATCGAATTATATTCTGCGGCCCTATAAGAGTGTTTTTTTTAATAATGTTCAAAGTTTCAGATAAGAGTGTATGAAATCTATCAAGGTTACTTGTCTAAATTGCTGGCACCTGATTGATAGAAAACTAAGAGGAATTGTATTTAAAGTTGTTTTATTTTGTTATGAGCATTATAGCAAGCAAAGCAGGGGCCGATTGATTAGTGCACACAATTGTTTCGGGCATGCTAGTGTATCTACATTTGGTCTGTTTCAAGTCAACTTACGCATTTCCTACTGTTTTAAACCAACTATGTCTCCAATTGTCATCGATGTTTTGCTATTTCATTCAATTGGCTTAGAAGACTGTTAGTTTACTCAATATCATTTCCCATGGCTACTGCATGAGCTAACGTGCTGCTTTTACAATAATTTTTATGGTTAAATATTTATTTTTAATCTGTTGGCCGCAGAATATACATCGATTTTTAGCGTTGCTTAGAGAAAGTCTGATTTTTAGCAGATTTTGCGACTTTAGGTAGATTTTTCCTAGTCCCTCCTTTTACATCCTTAATAATCCACAATTCCAAGTATGTTCATCTTTTTTGTTCCATCAGGGCATTTTTCTTCGATAGTACCCCACTTTTAATTAGTATGATTTGAGTACATCAGTCAGTAAACACATACAGTAAGATGCTACAATAATGACAGCAGTGCAAGAACATGGAAAACAATACTGTTCTTAACATCAGCATAATCCTTTTCAAACAAGACAACCTTACATTATTTTAACAGATCAAAGTTTTTCAGCTTTAACTTTATGCAAATATCAAGTGTAAGGAACACTAACGCTCAGATTTGGAATTAAAATAAATTTGAAGTATAAACTACATTTTAACAACAAATGATTAGTGCAAACTTCACACAACTACTAGGTGTTGAGAAAACTAACAGTCAGATTCTCAAGTCTGATTTTACGTAGAACATTTTGAAAAAAATTAAGCTTCCACAAGGCTCTAGAACAAGAGTTAATATGCAGTGTAAACTTTACACAACCACAGAGTTTAAAGAAAATTTCAGTCGAATTCGTAATTCTGATAATACAATCAACATTTATGGAAAAATTAAGTCTCCACAATGGCCCAAGGACAAATAAATATCAGATGTGTAAATGTAGACTCACGCTACGTTCACTTCACTTACTTAACCTGAATCTCAAGCTTATGCGCTCACACAGGGGTTCTCATCCTTTTTAGGAGGTCGATCACCAGCCGGCAATTTGGGGGTAAGCAGCCCAGCCTATTCAAGGTAGCCCGGCCCTCTACGCACACACCTAGTGAAACTTACTTACTTAACCCCTTTGAGATTAAGTACCTAATTAGAGTAAGTTCCCCGGAAAACTAATTGAGGGCTCAAAAAGATTATTATTTAACTTGTTTTGGACCGCATTCCAGTGCTTGAAAATATTAAGGGTTCCTAAGTATAGTGTAGCACAAGGACAGAATTTAACAGCACAGAAATTCAACCGAGCCCAGCATTGTCAATTAAATAATAAATTTTTACAATATTTTTTGGATGGAAAAATTATGAAGCAATTAAAAAGCGACAGCATGGAGGTTACATGCTGCCGACCGTCGTGTTACGATAATCGGGTAAAATCAAACAATGTAATTAAACAAGGGCACAAAGCCCTGCCAAAGGCATACAATTGATGCCAATTGGCACAAACATGAATGATTAAAAACAAAGCGCACGGCAAAGAGAAGCGTGCACACTATGCAGGAAAACTAACAGACAAGTTCTGCAGCCAAGCAGATAAAAAGGCACATACAGAGTCTGCTCATGCATGGCGACAAAAAGAAAAAAAGATAGGCTCAGCGCGGAAGCTGGCTGAGAGGCTCTCAGGCTCAAAAACTAATTGTAAAATGTAAAATCTTAAAGTGCCGTCAAAACTGCGCTTGCACGCAGTTTTAACTGATGCGGAAAAAGAGGCGTAACAACACGAACCAAGAGATATGAAAAGGATCTATGAATACAACAATAGGCATATGGGCAAAAGCTTACGGTAAAGGTATGTACAAACGAGACAGGCACAAATATGAGACATACACATATGATCTTTTAATACATGTAAGATATGATAACACACATACCAATGCGTACTCAAGTCACAATAAGCCCGAGTGCCCATTTTCCTATCCCGGATTTTGATTGAAAATATGTGTGGGAATGGAATGAAAAATATAATAATTTTTAGGGGGAGGTGGTCCCAGGCGACTCACTTAAGCGTTGCGCTTCACGTCATTTTCACACAATTTTGGAATTTGAGTACATTTATGAGTATAACTTTTGATCCACTGGAATTTGTTTTGACAATAAATACAATAAATGATCACAATTCATTCAGCATGCTCAAAAATTAGTCCATGTTTCATATTATAACATGCCTACACTTTGACAGTCGGTAAAAGCTGATGAACCTGTTCACCATTGAATAACTCATTTCAGTGAAGTGAGGTTTTTAGAGATGAACTCAAGAACCACTGAAGAGATTTTCATGAAATAAAGTGTTTTAGATAGACAATTTCAAAATGAAACTATTTTGCCAAAAAAGTATAGCTAGCTTATGTCTACAGTATGCTAGGCTCGAAAAAGTGCTTAAACTTTGCTTGTTCACTACAGTATACAGGTTAAGTTTCATATTTCAGAAAATAGCAAAATAGATATATTTTGTGCTCTTAATTTCACCCCTTTTTGTTTTTCGTGTTTTGAATACTTCGTCCTGCAATTCCATTTTAATTTTTTTCCAATATGGCTGCCCCCATAAGGTGTGCATTTTACTCGCGCTATATTCCATGTTTAAGCATATTTTAGAAAGCCCAAAAAAAGCTCGTTCCGAACGATATCCTATTTGCCTGATTTACTAAAGAATTCCAGTTTTTCAATATGGCCGCCAAAAAGGCTGTCATACTGTAGCTTTTAATGTTTTTAGCTATTATTCTGTGATTTTCTGACATATTTCAGAATTTTTTTCAGTAGATAGCTAGAAAATTTTATGTTCTTTCTAATGAACTATGTCTCATGTTCTGAATCTTTCTTGTTCTTTCAAGGAAGTTCAAAAACCTCAAAATTATTCATTGTATGGTGAAAATGACGTGGCTTAACGGTCGTGTATGTGCATATGGAAGTTGAGCACAAGATTGTACATCTGGGGCAATCAATTGGTTTTTTCATCTGTTTCAAAAAAACTCAAACTGATTTTTTTCCCAAAAAATTTTTCAGTGTTAAGTTTACAGACATAAGTTTGTCACATACAAACGTACTATAGTCAAAGGGCTACAAACTGGCCTAAACCGAATTCATTTACACTTAATGGGGCGTTAGGTTCAGATTTTCAAAGTTTACAATGTGGTGGACAGTGAATAATGTGTTGTGCATATTTTTGTTCGCCACTTTCTCTGTTCAGAAGTCGGGAGAGGTCGAATAGGATAAAAATAAAGTACTTTTTAAGGGGTGGCGAACAAAAATATGAAGTGAAGACGTCAGGAGAGGTTGAATAGGATAAAAATCAAGTACTTTTTAAGGGGTGGCGAACAAAAATATGGACAAACATGTATTTTTCACTGTCCATTACATTGTAAAATTTAAAAATCTAAACGGAATGCCCCATTGATTGTAAATAAATTTGGTTTGGGCCAGTTTGTAGCCCTTTGATTGTAGTACGTTTGAATGTGTAAAACTTATGCTCCGCAAAATATTTTATATGATTTACCAATTAAATATAAAAAAACCTGTTTTTTTCGCCCATTTTACACCTCAGATTTAGAACTTTACACCACCATAAACAACTCAATATTACGTGTTTTTGAACGCGGTTTGCTTTGACGTGTAGCCCTTAAAAGTTGCTTTATTTTCGTTCATTTAAATTATCTTAACTCATAACCGAAAAAGTTGGCAGAGATATCTTTGATAGAATCTCTTTTTTTACTCATCCACAAGAGTGTAAAGTTTAACCCTGGTACTGTGTATTGATTGTAGAAAAGTTTGAAGGTCAGATTGGTTATTCTGACCTCACAGAGAACATTTTAAAAGAAAAGTTCATCATCCACAACGCTCTGGGCGGAAAAAATTTTTTCAGTGTAAAGTTTGCACCTGCACTTATAACGCAATATTGATTGTAAAGGAACAAAATAAATTTTGACGTGTAGCGCATAAGTATGAGGCAGATTTTAAAGGTAGTTACCACGTTCTTTCTACTAAGTGGAGAATATGGCAGGGAAAAAATATTTTTTGTCTCAGACTCTTTACAATAAACCGCCTCTAAATTCGAAAATATTACTTTTTAAGAAAAAATAAAAAAGTTTCCCCTATGTTTTATAACCGTCTACCTTTTGAAACCAATCAGACTGCATAGAATGTAAAACTGAGTTAGATATGCTCTTGCACATGAAAACAGTAAAAAACCATCTAATTTAAACTCCTGTGCAACTACCAATGAGTGTAAAGAAATTTTAAGACCAGATTCGTAACCTACTAATTAGGAAAACATTTTAAAAAAATTCATCATCCACGACGCTATTGGCGGAAAAAATATTGTCAGTGTAAAGTTTACACTTGCACTAATAACGCAATATTGATAGTAAAGTAACAAAATAAATTTTGACGTGTAGCACTTAAGACGGGGCACATTTTAAAGGTAGTTACCACGTTCTGTCTACCAAGTGGAGAATATAGCAGAGAAAAAATATTTTTTGTCCCAGCTTCTTTACAATAAACCGCCTCTAAATTCGAAAATATTACTTTTAAAGAAAAACTAAGAAAAGTCCCTCCTAGATTTTTTAACCGTCTACCTTTTGAAACCAATCAGACTGCATAAAATGTAAAACTGAGTTAGATATGCTCTTGGCACATGAAAACAGATAAAAAACCGTCTAATTTACACTCCTGTGCAACAACTCAACAACCAATGAGTGTAAAGAAATTTTAAGACCAGATTCGTAACCTACTAATTAGGGAAAACATTATAAAAAAGTTGGCCCTCCGCAAATATATTTGAATTTTTGGTGTAAACTTTACACACTCACGACGCGCTCGGTATTTAGTGTAAACAAGAAAAAAATGGGGCACTAAGTTTTTTTATTATCTACCTTTTAAAATAAAGCGCACCTCTCAGATGTGTGCCGTTATAGCTTTGAGGGGTGGGGGGACATATGTTGGGGGTACCCAAGTATATTATAGGTACGCATTAACGCGCTCTACGATATCAATCATTTTAGAGAATGAATCAATTGTTTTGGACAATGAAACACAGCTAAGAAAAATTTAAATCAACAAGCCCATGGAAAGTGGCATTGAAGAAAGAGAACCGTCTCATGAATATTTTCTATGAAGGTGATGGTTAACGTCAGTTGAGGACACCTGACTTTCACAAGGGGGGGGCGTGTCAGGTAAAGCTCATCAGTGATTACCTAATTGTATATCATTTATTGCATAAATATATTGACATTTCAGTTTTGTGAGTCATTAAATACTCTTAGTTCGTGAAAAGTATTTTAATGATTATGATGCTTATTTTTGTCCTTTACTTTTGTATTATTTCTGATAACAATCATTGATGTATATTTTAATATGACACTTATGTTTTATTTTATGACAATGCGTGAAACTTGTACATTACATTTATAATGTATTGCGCTTTGGCTGAGAAACAGGCATGGTGATGCAATGAATATGCGGTGACATAAAAGAAGAAAATATATGGTGACAATATTTGATTCACAGACAGATGAACTCCGAAAAGTGATTTAAAAGAATTCCAGACAAAACTTTAGAGTTTTTCAAAGCAATTCAGGAGTCTCTCAGATCAAACAAAGGCCTAAATGCAAACCGAATCTAAACCCATAAAATATAGTAAAATTATACATAAAGTAGCATTGAGTGTGCTAAGAAATAGCAAAGATTCAGCACATAACTGTGCACAAATTCATTAAGCTTAGAAGTATGAGCAAGAATGGAATTGATACAGAAAGCGGCATGTTTATAGAAAGTATAGCAGAAGAGGGAGGCTAAAAGAGGTCAAAAGGGCAACGTTTATATCGACAAGACCTATGAAATGAAAGTGAGCATCATGCAAAATATGCTAGAATTAAAAGTAAGAAAGTGTTTCCCATTCAATTGGCAAAAGTTTGAAGTTCCTTTCAATCCCTTTTAATCACCAGACTGCATGGCTTTGAAAACTATAAAAACTGGATTAAACCAGTAAAATCAGCTCCGTTTTTCATCTGTTTTTGCAAAGTTTCATCCTGCATATTGGAGTCCGCTTCTGCATCAGTCTTATATTGCATTTTTGCTTAGTGACATTCTTGCTTTAGCAAGCATTTGACACATATTTGTCAAGGTTTTTTTTGTTGAAGCAGCGCCTACCTGCTTCTCTCAGCTTAAATATTTTGCTTTGAACCCACAATTGTTGGTAAACTGACGTGAGTGATTGATTGTATGCTTATAGATCAAATAAATACAATAATTAATAATCAACAACTTCACAGCTACCAAGACCTAGATTTTTACGTGACACTTTACATAACAAACAAATTGATACATATTTTTGAACCTCATGTCTTCTAACATAAATTTTCAGGTCCCAATTTCAATATTTGGACTTAAGTCCGAGCTCATTCTCATCTCAACATTCTAATTGCCAATGTCAGCTTATTTATTTTCAATGTAAGAGACTTTGGTTTGATCTCGCAATAATCTCAGACTTGATCTCAGCACCAGCTCAAACTTGAGCTCGACCCAGTTTCAATAAACTTTCAACCCAATTTAACACATAAAGTCAATATTGTTAATATTAATATATAATATTGCTCAATAGGTGGTTTAAGTCCATGATCGCGCTAATTTATAAAAATTTAGATGTTGTTATTATGTACTTTTTATATGTATAGTGTGTGTGTATGTATATGTGTGTGTATATGTATGTGAGTATATGATGTATATATTCATGTCGACATATAGACTATACTCTCTGTCCAATATATATATCTGCATATAAAGATTGTAAAGATGTAAAAATCACATTTTGGGGGTATCCATATATCCATATTGAATATTTTGCCTTCTGAGAGGCGCACATTATAAGTGGGCAGCATCAAAATTAAGGGGGGGTGTAAGATTTTTCAAATGTCAAACCTGGCCTTTAAAAGGCAATATGGCAGGAAAACACCATTTTGCAACATTTCTTATTAAGCACCATACACTGGCGTCAAAAATTGCGAAAAACACAAAAAAAATTTCAAAAATTGAATTCTGGGAGATGTTTTAGTTTCTGGAGGGTGGGGCATTTTGGTTTCTCAGGGTAGTGCATAGCCCTCAAACCCCCTCCCCAACACCTTCCAGGTTTGGTGCACACCCCCAAACTCTCCTAACGCCCATGTGTGTTTCCAATGTATGCATAATTACAATTCATTAATTTTTGTGCAAAGAATTATGGATAAAAACATTTGTCTTTCCAGGTTTTTCACAGGAAAGTTAATTTTACATGAAAGAATCATTAATCATAGAGTGAATAGAGAATGCATTTTCCGTGATAGAAAGATCCTTCAGATTCATTGAACAATAAAGAACTCTACAAAGAATATCAGTTGAATAGAGAATCAATTTTTTACCTTATAAATTTATTACAGGATGATTTAAATTAAAAAGCGTGAAATAGAGCTATTCATTCTATGCAGGAAATTTTAATTGCTATGAAATTCTACAACAGCAGATGCTTTCAGCAAATTTGTGGTGATTTGATAAGCGTTTCGAAGCCTACTGTGAATTATTCTTTATGGAAGGTCACAACAACTGCTTTAGTAGGTCATCAGTCAGATTTCATAAGATGTAATAAACATGACAAAATTGAAGCAGTTTTTCAAAAAATTGTATCCTTCCTGGGAGTACTTGGATGTATAGATGGATCTCACGTGAAATACAGTGCCCTATTAAGAATGAGCATTGATATGTTAATCACAAATTTTATCATCATATAAATCTGCAAGATATTTGTGCACTTGATGGCGAGTTTACTAATATCATAGCAAAATGGCCAGGTAGTACGTCATGACAATTGCTTATTTCAATGATCGAAATTATGCAGAAAATTTGAAAATCATAGTTATGACAGAATTTTATTGGTTGACAGTGGTTACCCTTGCATACTGTACTTATTGACTCCTCTCCGATATCCTGAATCAGAAAGTCAGATCAGATATAATAGGGCTCACAAGAAAACTTAGTGTACTTATTGAGCAATTGTTTGGTAGATGGAAAAGAAGAATTTCCATAGCATGCATGGAGAATTAAGGCTAAAACCAACCAGAGCCTGTTACATTATTGTTTTGATGTGTGTTTTGCACAATATTGCAATGAATCAGAATTCTATTGGATTTTTATGACAATTTTCATGATGATTCTGATCGTATGGAAATTGCAGATTATTAAAGGACAAGAAACTGAGAATGCTTTCCGGAATCAAATCATTGAAACTTGCTTTTCACGATGATTAAGTTTTTATGTTTGCTAAATCTACAAATTAAAAAACTCAAAGAGAATCAATAAATATTCTTAAAGTTATGGGCCACTTATAATTTTTTCGAATTCTAGGATGTGAATATATAATCATTAGTTCTTAAATCACTATGTCCGTTAACATGTACAAATAAGGAAGAATAAATGAAAGTTAAAATCTCAACACTCAAGAAAGTCAGAGATTATTGGAACATGCATGTGTTAGGCAATATATTCTTAATCATTAACATTTCTATACTAATTTTGATTTTTCTATTTTAATTTAATTGTAAGCTATTTTGGGTCCCGTCTCGCTAGACCCACCGTCCCTCTTGACCCACCATCCCGCTAGACCCACCGTCCCACTAGACCCACTTTTTCGTCCCACTAGACCCACCGGAAGTCTCGCTAGACCCACCATGTGCATAATGAGGTGTCCCGCTAGACCCACCATTTTGTGACCGGGGCCCCGCTACACCCACTGTCGCGGAAGACCCACCAGAGAAGAAAATTATGTACGTTTATAAGCAAAAAATAGAAATGCTTTCAAAGTGTATCCATTCAAGTGTATATGTTTAGTCGAATATATAAATAATTAATTAAAAAAATAACTACATTTAATTAACCACCTAATCAATTAAATTTAATTATTAAATAAATAAATTTTGTATATTATTGCATGAAATTGTGTATATTACAAAGTATAACATGCGAAGAAGATATGTGCATGCATGTGTGTATTGGCAATGGTAAGTAACCAGCCATGGCCGATTATTTTTTTAGAATGTATTTTTCATGTCCGAGGAATACACTCTTGTCAAACACATTTCAAAGTGCATTTTTGCTTATTATTGTAATGGTACTGTACTTTTTGTATCCTCCGATCAGGGAATTTCCTTATAATAAGTAGGCACACAGATTGAAGCGTTGACACTGCATTCCAATTACAGTACAGATAAGCACATATGAATATGATGAAAAGCATGTAGGCATTTCACAAAGACGGCTCAACAATAATCGGGCCGAGCGGATGTTGCAAATTCTCAGTAAAAAAATCGAAAATGTTAATTAGGTCATTGTCAATAAATTCGAGATCTATTTTTAAAAAATAGGACTGAGGAGTCGCTAATGTCCATGTGCTCACTTTATTTCATCACTTCAAATACTCATATAGAGATTTTGATTTCGAATCGAGCCATGGATTTCGGTCGCGCTAATTTTGTTTTAATTCGTTATATGAAGTCAGCTATGCTAGTCTGTGAAGCTGATAATAACGAAACTTTTTTTGAATGAAGTACCTATGGTAATTATATACAATTGCACATTCATGAAAACAAACTAACCCGCTTGTTATTGACTATTGCACAACTCAAACGTGCTTTTTAATTAATGATTACAAAAAATTTTGCAGAATTCACTCAAGCGTCTTGATAACTATTTTTCATTTCACGTGTAATATGTATGTCTTCATTTTTTCGAGTGGGTCTTCCGAGACAGTGGGTCTAGTGGGACGGTCGCAAAATGGTGGGTCTAGCAGGGACACCTCATTATGCACGTGGTGGGTCTAGCGAGACTTCCGGTGGGTCTAGTGGGACAAAAATGTGGGTCTAGGTGGGACGGTGGGTCTAGCGGGACGGTGGGTCCTAGCTGGGTCACAATCCTATTTTGCACAGTTGCATCATTTAAAATGACAAGAAAATTGGTAATTAATGCAAAAGTCAATGCAAGGTCTAAAAAATCAGATTAGAACAGCTTTCAAATTATTTTTAAAAAGGTAGTATGCTTAAAATTATTTCATCATATTCACAAACTTGTTCGATTAAATCAAAGAAAATTTTTAATGACATATGCTAACTCACTCATGTGTTTGTCAAGTCTTCCATCATTTATTTCATACATAAAACTATGTTAGCATAGATGCTTATCATGTGTGAATAGATGGCAGCTCAGCTTCCAACAATTTACACCTCATATCATAATAATACTTCTTTGCTTCAATCATCTTCTTTTCAACAATAAACTTTTTTTGTCAAACGCCAGCTTTTTTCCTTCTTTCTGAATCAAATTTTTCTTGCTCAATCTTCAATCAGTTATCCTCAATATTCCCATTCCATTGCCGCTATTACAAGGTTTGCTTGATTTTTGGATACTAATTGAATTGCTAATGCTCAGATCCATGCTGCTTGGCTAGATCAAATAGACTAATAGGTATCAGTCACACCTGGGCGTGGGGGGGGGGTTTGGGGGTATGCACCCCCAGAAACCAAAAATACCCCCCAGAAATCAAAGTACCCCCCAGAATTCAATTTTTGATAATTTTTTCATTTTTTTCGCAATTTTTTGATGCCAATGGATAGTGCTTGATGAGAATGCATCGAAAAATGGTGTTTTTATCGCCATACCACCATTTTTAAGGCCATTTTTCGACCTTCGAAAAATATTGCACCCCCTCAGAATTTTCTCGCTGCCCAACGCATGGTATCAGTGCATCTGATACAAAACTGCCGGATATACCAGTAAAAGCTCCAGAACTATCATCAGCATCGATTATTGCCAGAGACAAGTCTAGTGGACCTTAGTTGGATAATTTGCAACCAGTGTTTGAACAAGATTTGTTAGAATTAGAATAATCCTCTGTAGCTCTACAAATAATATTTTTCGATTTGATCCCAATGTCTTCTAAATATGGGAAACTTTAGGATTTGGAGCATTGACTTCTTCTTGAATAAAAACTGAAATCGATCTTTTTCTTTTTAGTTGTTTTAGAATTCTTGCAAGCAGAATCAATAATTTAACAATTTTCAATGCACAGATCCTGTAATTGAGCTACTTCTTTCGGCGTCCAATTTGGCTGACATACTCCTTTTAAGCTATTCCCATCGTGATTTTTGCTTCAAAAAATTAATGACAACATATAAGTACTTCCAGTCTATCAATTGAATCACATGCTATGCAGCATCGACTAATAGAATTTTCGAGTCATAGCGCTCTCAAGTCAATACTTTGCGCGTATTAATAAAATTAGGCACATAAAATAGAATTAATTTGAAGTCAAAGGTACCCATACTAGAATGCTCTCCTAGCCAGGTTAAAATATAATTAGTCTTACTCAACATTGTATTGAATATTAGTATCATTTTGTGCAAT
Source organism: Mermis nigrescens (assembly GCA_036768485.1). Classification (NCBI taxonomy): domain Eukaryota; kingdom Metazoa; phylum Nematoda; class Enoplea; order Mermithida; family Mermithidae; genus Mermis; species Mermis nigrescens. The sequence goes on from JAVLUZ010000154.1 coordinate 13,923,229, forward strand.
TTTTCAAGTTCTTCCCGGAAATGTTTGTTGCTTTTTGCTAAAGTAAACTTTGTGAGACGTTATAATCCAACAAACTTTTACTAATGATGAGCATAGGCATGAGGTAGACATAGCATGTATAAATTAAATACAAATAAAATATTTTAGCTGACTAAAATATCATTATAGGAACTGTAGTAGCTGATTTAAAGTAGAAGCCACACCAATGTTATACTATTCATTGAGCAAAACTCTTTTGTGATTTGAAAGAGGAACTTGAGAGTTTACATGATCATTTTGTCATTACCCCTCATGGATAAGGCTAGCAATAACCTAATCATTATAAGTAAGCATCGTTATTTGTCCGTTTTTTGTAAGACGCTGAGCTATTTTTCATCTCAACCCTAGCCTCTAGTGGTACCTATGTTTTGT